>CM065685.1:29307732-29452732 GCA_017654935.2 Phymorhynchus buccinoides | reverse complement strand
ATTTATCATTCAAAACGGAGTCCACTTATTTACAATTGTAGTACATTTTTGTTTTGTTTTTGTTGAAGCGATGACAAGATTGCATCAGTTTATTTTTAAAACCCCCCAACTGTTTCAAGATAGCCAAAGGGAAACACTCGTGCCCACTCTCTCTCTCTCTCTCTCTCTCTCTCTCTCTCTCTCTCTCTCTCTCTCTCTCTCTCTCTCTCTCTCTCTCTCTCTCTCTCTCTCTCTCTCTCTCTCTCTCTCTCTCTCTCTCTCAAATCAAAATTTATGTTAGTGACAACTAGACAAAAACGTCAAAACATAAAGTCCCATTCATGTAACCTACGCGTCTTTGATAAACAACTGGAAGAGGTACATTTCTATAAGCTACTTGGCCTTACCATTGATAACAATCTTTCATGGTCCAAACTTTTCAACTAAACCGAATAAAGCATTTTCTAGATCAACATACGCGAAAACTGTTTTTCCATGCTTACATTCAAACCGACATCGACTATGTATCATCATGCTGGGATCTAACCAGTCAAAATACATTAAAACCACTTAAAAGCATTTATCGACGCTCTCTGAAGCTCATTCTTCTTAATCCACCGTCCCTCCTTCCTAGTGATTATAAGAAATTAGATTTACTCCCAATTCAATATAACAAAACCGTGCTTATGCATAAAATAATGAATGATTTAACACCAGCTTATCTGTTTAATATGTCCCCCATCAACAATATCCGTGGCAAGAAAATTGTCCACATTCCAAAACCAAGAACAAACTTATTCATGACATCTCTTATTTATTCAGGTGCCAAGCTGATGATATAGCTTTGGCTATCTTGAATGAATATGCCTGTCCATCTAAAAACGAATCCCAGCTTATTATCCTTTAGAAGGGCATATCATAAATATTTGATTGATCAACTATAATTCCTGTAGGCATATTTGTGTTTATTTTTTACTAATAGCAGATATTCATAGATACAATTTTACCATCCTTATTAATTTTGCATCCATGATTATTGTAATTCTGAAGTAATGCCCATGGAGCAGCAATCTACATGCTATGCATGATATGTGTGTACGGGTGTGCTCGTGTATATGGGTGTAAGCGTGTATGTGTGCGCATATGAGGGGGGGGGGGGGTGATGAATGTGGTGTGTGTGTGTGTGTGTGTGTGTGTGTGTGTGTGTGTGTGTGTGTGTGTGTGTGTGTGTGTGTGTGTGTATGTATGTGTGTATATGTGTGTGTGTGTGTATGTGTGTGTGTGTGTGTGTGTGTGTCTGTGTGTGTGTGTGTGTGCGTGTGCGTGCGCGCGCGCGCGCGAAAGAGAGAGAGAGAGAGAGAGAGAGAGGGAGGAGAGAGAGAGAGAGAAAAATTGTTCTTCAATTATTGAATGTAAATAATGAAATGTATTTGTTGCCACTTTTTTTGCATGTTTATGAAAAGAAAAAAAAAATTATTTTTTCATTCTCATGTTTTTGCCTGAGGGCATGTAAAAAAACTGTCTCAGCTTATCCAATTTCCCTCAAAAAAAAAGGTTTATGGTCTCAGCTTATCCAATTTTCCTCAATAAAAAAGTTCGTATTCGTACTCTCTCTCTCTCTCTCTCTCTCTCTCTCTCTCTCTCTCTCGAAACTCTCTCTCTCTCTCTCTCTCTCTCTCTCGATCTCTCTCTCTCTCTTCTCTCTCTTTCTTGTTTTGCCTGAGGGCATGGTGTAAAAAAAAGCTGATTCAGTTTATCCAGTTTCCCTCAATAAAAAAAAAGTTCGTATTCATACTCTCTCTCTCTAAATGGGGGGAATCTGATGAAATGGGGGGTGGTTTGTTTGGTGTTCTCTCTCTCTCTCTCTCTCTTTCGCCATCTCTCTCTCTCTCTCCTCTCTCTCTCTCTCTCTCTCTCTCTCTCTCCTCTCTCTCTCTCTCTCTCTCTCTCTCTCTCTCTCTCTCTCTATCTCTTTCGCACGCGCGCGCACACACACACACACACACGCACGCACGCACACGCACGCACGCACGCACGCACGCGCACGCACACGCACGCACACGCACACGCACACGCACACACACGCGCGCGCACGCACACGCACACGCACACGCACACACACACACATACAGGTGTAACATTTCCAGAAAAGAACGAGGGAAGGGAGGATGGGGGTGGAGGGAGGAATTAACCAAACAAAAGGATAAGTACGGGGGGGTTTTCTACACGAGGCAAGTAGAATAATAGTCGACTCAACCCCTCCAACAAATTTGTTCAAGCCAGCCGGGTTTTGTTGTTGTTGTTTTTTACTCTGTAAGATACTGAGGTTCGTTGCAACCTTGAGAAGATCCAATCTACTTCTTTGCATGTCGGCGCGTGTGTCTACGTCTCTGTGTGTTAATCTGCCCCATGTACGTATCCTAAACTACTGGAGTGGTTGCAATTAAAGTTGAGATGATAGTATTTGTTGTCTCGTTTATACAGTATGTAATATTGAAAGCTCAATACTATAAGCTTAATATGGGTGTATGCGTATGTTAGGATCTGTATGCCTGTACTGCTTAAGCGATAATAATATTTATTATGCCTGTGTACATGTGCATACCGCCTCACTCCCCCCACCCCCACCCCCTCTTTCTCTCTCTCTCTCCCTCCGATGATTTATTTCGATTTCTGCTGGGGAATAGCTTAATTATTCCCGAGGTTGGGAAGATTCGGAATTCTCCCAGTATAAAAATCGGGATTCCGAATCGTCCGGATTTGATGTCCCATATGGCTTTGGCCGGGAGGACGTAAAGCATTATTATTAGTCGTCCGGGGAAGATACCGAATTTTCCCCGATTCTAAAATTTCCCGTGACAGGCTACATGATTGTAATGTGTAACAAATTTATAAAATTGAAAATACCTGATAGCCACAATTTTCATGCACCACCTGTGTGTTTGGGGGTGGGGTTCGTTGCAACCTTGAGAAGATGGTGGTGGGGGTGGGGGAGATAAAATTTACTTTGACTTGACGTGATGTGGGTTGCGGGGAACGTTTTCACGTGCTAGCCACCGAGTGTGCTCTTATAGTAAGCCTTCTACTACTTCTACATACCTGGCAAAAGCATGCAACAGGTAGCTGAATGGAATGCGGGGGGTGGGGGGGGGGGGGGGGGGGGGGGGGGGGCGTCTGACGTACGTGTGCCCCTCTCTCATCCCCCGTGTGCCTCTGGCCATGATGTTATGTCACCAGTGAACACTACCGCGAAGCTGTACCATACTTGTATGTTTGTCGGTGTCTGTCCCCGCCTTTGTATTGTCTGTCCTTCTCTTTTACCACTTCTCTTTCCCCCCCATGTTCACAGTTAACAATGTCCCATGTCTGTCCTTCTCTTTTACCACTTCTCTTTCCCCCCCATGTTCACAGTTAACAATGTCCCATGTCTGTCCTTCTCTTTTACCACTTCTCTTTCCCCCCCATGTTCACAGTTAACAATGTCCCATGTCTGTCCTTCTCTTTTACCACTTCTCTTTCCCCCCCATGTTCACAGTTAACAATGTCCCATGTGTGCCCTTCTCTTTTACCACTTCTCTTTCCCCCCCATGTTCACAGTTAACAATGTCCCATGTGTGCCCTTCTCTTTTACCACTTCTCTTTCCCCCCCATGTTCACAGTTAACAATGTCCCATGTCTGTCCTTCTCTTTTACCACTTCTCTTTCCCCCCCATGTTCACAGTTAACAATGTCCCATGTCTGTCCTTCTCTTTTACCACTTCTCTTTCCCCCCCATGTTCACAGTTAACAATGTCCCATGTCTGTCCTTCTCTTTTACCACTTCTCTTTCCCCCCCATGTTCACAGTTAACAATGTCCCATGTGTGCCCTTCTCTTTTACCACTTCTCTTTCCCCCCCATGTTCACAGTTAACAATGTCCCATGTCTGTCCTTCTCTTTTACCACTTCTCTTTCCCCCCCATGTTCACAGTTAACAATGTCCCATGTCTGTCCTTCTCTTTTACCACTTCTCTTTCCCCCCCATGTTCACAGTTAACAATGTCCCATGTGTGCCCTTCGGGTCAAGGGGACGTCAAACTTTACATTTCGTTCGTTACCACTTCTCCCTCTTCTGTCACTCTTTGTCTCTGTTTCTCAGCCTCTGTCTCTCTTTGTCTCTATGACTGTGTTCACTTCTCTCCTCCCCCCCCCCCCCTCCACCCCTCCACACGCGCAACGAACACAATCTCTCTCTCTCTCTCTCTCTCTCTCTCTCTCTCTCTCTCTCTCTCTCCTCTCCCCCCCCTCTCTCTATCCCTCTCTCTCTCACCCCCCTCTCTCTCTCCTTCTCTCTCTCTCTCTCTCCCTCCCTCCCCCTCTCTCTCTCTCTCTTTCTCTCATACACACATTATGCTCACTTACTTTCTTTCAATTACAAACCATATGTGTGCATGTACGTAGGCCTATACATAGCCTACATAGTTATGCAATACGCGCGTGTGCATACACGCTCGCACACGCGCACGCACATACATACACACACACGCACAGAGAGAGAGAGAGAGAGAGAGAGAGAGAGAGAGAGAGAGAGAGAGAGAGAGAGAGAGAGAGAGAGAGAGAGGCAGAGCAGACAGACTGACTGACTGACAGACAGACAGACAGAGACTAGAGATAGAGACAGGAAGAGGAAAGGAAGGAGGGAGGGAATGCGAGGGAGAGAGAGAGAGAGAGAGAGAGAGAGAGAGAGAGAGAGAGAGAGAGAGAGAGAGAGAGAGAGAGAGAGAGAGAGAGAGAGAGATCTATGACTTGAAAAAAAGAAGAATTATTTATATATATACAAACTTATCTCCACCAGTTTATTTTCACGCTCTGGACCAGACCAATAGGGATGGTTTAATTGCCCTAATCTGTGACTTCACAGCCCGCGTGGACCTCATCGGTATCAATTAACCCCCGATCAAAATGTCACCCCATAGAACGTGCCTATGAATGGAAAACAAATAGAACAGTACAGGCTACATAGCGTTACAACTTACTATAATGGTGTGGAATTAGAACAGTGGGGGGGGGGGGGGGGGGGGGGGGGGGGGGGGGGGGGGGGGGGGGGGGTAACAAAATAGTACAGGTAGGTTATGTATGGGGAGTAAGGCCAATAATATTGAAGGTGGGGAATAGGTACAAAGGGTAGGCTAAGAAAAGTAAACCATAAATAACGAAACGAAACGAAACCTTGGTGGAATGTGGAGGGGTGGGGGATCCGGGAAGGGATGTGGATATGAGTGAGAGAGAGAGAGAGAGAGAGAGAGAGAGAGAGAGAGAGAGAGAGCAGTTGGGGCTGAACCATAGCATAGTTAGTAGGAAAGGCTGGACGGGGGTGGGGGGTAAAGGACCCCCCAAAAAAGAGAGGCAATCCTTTTGTCAGCCGAAAAAGCCGGTTAGGTTGGAGGACACGATTTTCACAGGTGTTTGACGTTTTGTTTTGCGGAATACAACACACTACTAATGGTCTCAACGCACGTTCACATTTGTCACCCTTTCGCTGTATGGCAACACGTAGCCTACAGCGGACATGCAAGTAGGCATACCAGTAATCTTATGACTTGCTTATGATTGTGTTGCTACTTTCAATTCAAGTTTCACGAAAAAGGACTACTTTCAATTCAAGTTTCACAAAAAAAGAGTAGATCAGGACACTTCAGTTCTGTCTACTGCATGGGTCACACGCACGCACGCACGCACACGCACACACACTTAACTGATTTTAGAAGGCTTAATTATTTTGTGATTATGTGACACTGCCAGTGTCACTACTACGATCCAGCCGGTTCATGAATATTAATTAAGCCTCATTATGCACAGTGCACGGGAGAGCGGCTCTTCCATTAATTTGACCCTTCCTTATTAAACGCTTTTACTCGGGGGAGGGGAAGCCATTAACTTCCAAATAAGGAGGGAGGGGAAATAAGAAAAAGAAATGTCCTGTTCTGTCGCGTTAGGGCGGTAAATGGAACAGCCAGGTACTCCCATTTCGTTTTTGTGTCCGTGTGTGAAATGTGTCGCCGACTGAATGCCTTGTAGGTCACGTGAACAGAGTCTCGGCTTGTGTCGCACACATTGGCGCAGCGATATTTTGGGGTGACTCAGACTGGCCGCAGTAGTGATTATAGTCTCCGACTGTTACTTCTGGGGACATTTCACACATCTTGAAGCTGAAGCAGACAGTAAATAATCGGATAATCCAACAGTTACTGCATTTGATTTGGACAGAGACAGTGCACTAGATTTCTAGTACACTCAACTCAGTGTCGTCTGGTTTTGATCAAATTGAGTGACGCGGCCCGAGGCCGGCTTCTAAGATTGTGCTTTCTCCTGTTGGCCAAGTTTGTCTTCAGTTTGTGTGTTCGCTTCTGTGTTTTGGTGTTGGTAAAAAATGTCGGTAAAAAATATGCATTCAGCAACCCAAGGCGCCTTGGGTGCCTTGAAAAATAAAATGTCAACCCTCAAGTCAGAAAACGACGGACTTATGGAAGACAACGAGATACTGAAGAAACAAGTGGAAGCAGAAAAGGAAGAACACAATCGAGTATGTTAACCCTTTAATTTTGTTTTATAGCAATAGTCTCTCTCTCTCTAATGCACATTAATACAAATATTCCTCGTTAATTAAGTCTGATTTTTTTTATTACTAAGGTAACCTCGTAGCAAGATCGTTTGGGTTCAATCGATTTATAGATCTAAACTAAAAGAAATATCTACATTCTACATCTGTCCTGATTTAGGACATTTTCAAGTTCAACTTTCAAGGATTTTACTTTCAAGGGTGTTTCAAGAACCGTGTGACTCATGAGATTAGAATAGTATGAGGAAAAGGTTTACTGCATCTCACTCTCAGAAAGTGAAAAAATACATGCTTTGTCGTTGCTTATGATGAGTGCCACTTGCCCAAGTCATAACCTCTATTATGAGTATTATGTCTATGCCGTGGATTTGGAAATTTGTGTCTGTTAACAAATATGCATCGCTGCTCCTCTATAGATGCTAATTAGGTCTATAGAGATACTAAACCGATCAAAGATTGACAGGGTATCGTATGCATTCATCATCACCAGATCATAGATGACCGACCACTGAGCTGCTCCATGCAATAATTGTATGTTTCTATCGATTTGGTTTATTGAGCGCAATGTGCAAGCGATCGTGCAGTAGGCTAGTAGTAGTAGCAGTCTAGCTGTCCCGCGACTTAGGTTACGTACGGTGCTCACTGTTGCGTTCACTTCCGGTTTAGGGAAGGGGAGGGGCAGACAGGGGGGGGGGGGGGGGGGAGCTGAAACTATCTCCACTGTTCCAGCCTTGTCTGCCTGTCTGTCACATGATTTTCAGCAGCACCACATAAATGAACTTTACATCCATACAAAATATTTGTTGGGGTTCAAGTTCAACCAATGTGAACATCATTGCACTGTCATTTAGTAGTAGTAGTAGTAGTAGTAGTAGGGGGACAGGCCTGTTTAGCTGTTTCTTTTTCATACTCTCTTCTTGCTTGCTTTATAGCTTTTTTACATTTATTTATCCCCTTTATGTATCTTAAATAAGCTAAGCCTGATTTAGTGCGAAGGTATCTCATAATTTATATTTCTTTTTAATCTGTCAAAAGTTTTCTTATTCATCCATAGGCGTTTGTTTCTTTTTACCACCCTGTCTTTAGGGATACACTCCTCCATTCCTCTATGTATCACTCCTTTCATACAATTCCATGCATCCTCCACACTCAGGTCAGTTACTGTCCCCCAGTTATACTCTCGTACAATGTTTCTAAATTTATCATAATTGCCCTTGTTTAGATTATAAACATATCTTACCTGTTCTTCAACGTTCGTCTTCTGATTCTCGTCTCCTTTCCATTCCCTCCATCCGTCTCAAATCTGCTGGCCAACGTTCTTTTTCTTGTCAAGCACCATCTCTGTGGAATGATCTGCCTTCTCCTCTCTGACACTCCAACTCAGTCTCCTCATTCAAAACCTCTCTTAAAACCCATCTTTTTCCTGCTGCGCCCTAAATATTTGATCAGTTGTCTATCGTGTGCACGTGAGGGAAGATTGAATAAGAGGTTTGTGCTGTTTTGTGGTGCGTGTGTGTGAGCGTGTGTATGTGTGTGTGTGTGTTGTGTGTGTGTGTGAGCATGCATGTGTGCATACATGTGTGCTTGTGTGTGTTTTGGTTTTGTGGGTTGTGTGTGCACGCATGTGTGTCTGTCTGCGTGCGTACGTTTTTGTGTGAGGGTGTTTGTGTATGTGTGTTGGTGTATGTGGTCAGTCCATGCGGTTCGGTTGCTGTGGCTTACCGAATGGGGTATGAACGAGTTGGCGTCGATAAATTGTGTGTGTGTGTGTGTGTTAGAGAGAGAGAGAGTTGCTTTGTATATATATGCGCTGTTGCTGGTTGGTGTCACTCTTGAATGCTGTTTTTGTTGTCTGTTGATGAATCATTGATTGTAAAGCGCTTTGGGCTCATCTGAGGTAAAGCGCTATATAAATGTACAATTATTATTATTATTATTTATCTTATAAAATATTTAATTGAAATACTAGCACGTCATGGTCGCTCTTACCAACTGGATCCATATGTGTTATTTCTGTGATAAAATTCCTGTCATTCACTAATAGTAATACCCAGTCATCCAAGGTGGGATTTTGATTCACTCTTCTTCTAGTTGGTTTTTGTACCATTTGTATAAAAAATGCATCATGAATATGTTCTATAATAAAGTTGTTTTTCTCACCTGACCATACTCCGTCCCAGCGGACATGAGGAAAGTTAAAGTCACCTGTTATGCACACTTTGTCATAATTGTTTAATTTACTTAAGCATGTGAAATAACCTTTCATCATTTTCACAGGTACTACTAGTATTTGGACTTCTATAAATGCATCCCAGTAATATTTTGCCATCATTTGTTGTATCAAAGGAACACCATACACTTTCTTGAAAACCCTAAGAACTAAAGTCATTACATTTACAAACACTGGCGTTTAACTTATCTGCATACAGAGCAACACCTCTATGAGTATGATGGGGATTATTTATAAACATGTCATAACCAGAAATATTATATTCAACTTCATGTTTTACTTTTACTAGTTTTAGTTTAAATTTCTGACAAAGCAATGATTGACGGGTTGATTTGATCTATTCTTGTCAAAAATTCATCCTTCTTGTTAAGAAAACTATCTACATTTGAGTACAACACATTACAAACATTTACAATAGGTTTAGGATTAGAACAATGAACCTTTCTTTTCACACCTTCGCTGTGTACACTATTTACATGGGGTCGGCCGTTCAGTCACTGTTTGCCAGAAGCAGCTGCTGTGGCGGCAGAATCGCCTCCACCAGCCTGCTGCTGCCCACCAGGGCCAGCCCTCCAACGTATCCAAGCTACCACTTTCCCGTTTCTGATCACCAAGTTTTCTTCCCCAGCTTTCAAAAAGTTTCATGCGTCTTTGTTTTTCGTCTCTCAGTGCCTTGTTTTTCTCACGCTGCTTCTGTGTGTAGTCGTTGTTAATGTACACTTTCTCTTCAGATTTGCCTTTGCTTTTGTTCAACTCAGGAGCTTTCCTTAACTATCTCTCTCTTCTTCTCTTCAGTCTTGATAGTCACCGTAACATTCTTGGTCTGTTCTCTCCCTCCCTTCCCAACCTGACAGGGTTACCTACCTCACCTTCCTGCAGTGGAACTAATTTACTGATCAAGTTCTTAGCAGCCACCAAGTCATCTCTCTTTTTGTCTTCAAACTCTGTTTTGCCACTTTCCTTTAGATTTACAATGATCAGATTGTTTTTCCTCTTCTCAATTTCTAAAGTTCTTCTCTTCCATCATTTCTTCAAGTTTCCTGTCGACAACCTCTTCCATTTTTTATTCCTACCTCTTTCTCCAGACTTGCTAGGCGAGTGGTCAACAAGTTCACGAGTGGAATCAAATCCATTTGTTTAATGCTATCCAATTGATCTTCAACTGACAGATGGTGATTGGTAGGGAAAAGGGGGTGAGGGTGCCAGAGAACAACAGAACCATAAACAAGAGGGCAACCTTCTATAAAGTAGTCCCAGTTACCAGCAACACCCCCACATATATATACTCCCACTCACACACGGACACAATAAATAAAAATAGGACAATAAATTGTATGCTGCTTTGTTGTACATTTAGAATTATCTCCCCTGAATTTAATCACAAAAATAAACAATGACCCTAGTGTCCAAAGTTAACTCCCCTGAATTTCATCAGTTCTATAAGGACGGGACTACATTACGATGGGGACAAGGGATGTGTGTTTCTCTAAGGAAAAATCAACACACACACGCACACGCACACACACACACACACACACAGACAGCAGAGAAACACACATCCCTTGTCCCCATCGTAATGTAGTCCCGTCCTTATAGAAACACACATCCCTTGTCCCCATCGTAATGTAGTCCCGTCCTTATAGAACTGATGAAATTCAGGGGAGTTAACTTTGGACACTAGGGTCATGGTTTATTGTTTTGTTTAATAATTTCCTGTATTAGGATATAGACGCACACACGCACACGCACACGCACACACACACACAGACAGCAGAGAAACACACATCCCTTGTCCCCATCGTAATGTAGTCCCGTCCTTATAGAACTGATGAAATTCAGGGGAGTTAACTTTGGACACTAGGGTCATTGTTTATTGTTTTGTTTAATAATTTCCTGTATTAGGATATAGACGCACACACGCACACGCACACGCACACACACACACACACACAGACAGCAGAGAAACACACATCCCTTGTCCCCATCGTAATGTAGTCCCGTCCTTATAGAACTGATGAAATTCAGGGGAGTTAACTTTGGACACTAGGGTCATTGTTTATTTTTGTGTTTAATAATTTCCTGTATTAGGATATAGCGTTGCTTAGAAATAAGATATTTTGCAACAAAATAGTATTAAGGAACCCCTTTTCAGTGTACCTCTTTTTGTTTAAATCCACCCATTATCTTTTAAATAATCCATGTCTTTTTAATATTCAAAATGTTTTCACTGGGATTACGTTGATATGGCTTGTCGTTCTGTGAATCTGATATAGTGGGCAGCTCATCTACAATATATGTAAGCTGCTTACAGCTATCTGTATTAATTTATGCCCCACATGGCCGAAAGGCCCAAGAGGGCTTACAACTTTATTTTCTGTCTCTCTCTCTGTATTAATTTAAAAAATCGGGACTTTACTGGTTTCGTACTGCCTCCGGGCATTGCCTCCAGTATCGTTCCCACCATATTTGTATTTACAAATGTCCCATATGTGTGTCTGATTCAGACCAAGAGGACGTAAAACTCCATTTTCGTCGGGCAGCTCATCTGCATGGTCTAAGGAATCATTGTACCAAGTTTGGATTGGTCCTGTGATTTAGGTACTATGGACTAGAACACATTTTGGTTTCACACAGACGCACGCACACGCACGCACACGCACACACACACACACACACACACACACACACACACACACACACACACACACACACACACACACACACACACACAGACAGCAGAGAAACACTCATCCCTTGTCCCCATCGTAATGTAGTCCCGTTCTTATAGAACTGGGACTGCAAAAAGATGATGGTGGTGGTTCAAAGAAAGAAGACGAGAATAGGGGTACGGTTAATAAGTGGCTAATGCTTAACTAGCTTCAGACTATATTTCATTGTATCATGTTTTTGTTCTGCTCTCTTTATGTCATAGATCACTCACAATTAAATTAAAGAAAATGGCATGACTAAAACAATACTTATAAATGCAAGATAACTGTTGGTATGGGATATCATATTTTTGTAATTGATCTTTATGAAAGTCATTAGGTGAACACTATAGCATTACATCATATCATACATATGTATACTAAAAAAGGGAAAAAAGGTCAGCAGACATTCCATCAGCTTTGTCCAGACATCAGTTATAAATCAAGGCTGAAACTGTGCCAGCCAGGATTTAATCCTATAATGTGCTGTGCAAGCCAGATTGTCTGCCATTCGCAGAGTGAAGTCAATCCTTTTTTTCATAGAAACTTTCAAGATCTATTAACACTGACTAAGTAAGTTACGGGTTCCTGAATTTTGGTTGTGCTGTAAAAAATTGTTCTATTGTTTCACTTAAAGTTGTAATCTCAAAATAATTCATGAATTACACTCACACACATGAGCTACACACATACAGTGACACACACACACAGTGACACACACACATAGTGACACACACACACATATATGTTGTGCACACACTGTTGTTGTTTTTAATTTAACTTAAATTTATGGGGTTTTCTTGAGCATATTGTTTGGGCATTCTCTTCAGTCAGAGTTAAAAAAAGGTTTCAGTCTAAAAACATCTGTACCTGAAAAAGTGAAATTCTTTGGTGTTTGTCAGATGATCTGAGGGTAGGTATAATACAATACACAGATTGAATGACAGAACTAATTAAAGGCTATGCTAGTATTGTTGTCATATAAACTGACTATTCATCTCTCTCTCTCTCTCTCTCTCTCTCTCTCTCTCTCTCTCTCTCTCTCTCTCTCTCTCTCTCTCTCTCTCTCTCTCTCTCTCTCTCTCTCTCTCTCTCTCTCTCTCTCTCTCTCTCTCTCTCTCTCTCTCTCTCTCTCTCTCTCTCTCTCTCCTCTCTCTCTCCTCTCTCTCTCTCCCCCTCTCCTCTCTCTCTCTCTCTCTCTCTCTCTCTCTCTCTCTCTCTCTCTCTCTCTGTCTCTCTCTCTCTCTCTCTCTCTCTCTGCTGAGCTGTCTCTATTTGAACTCTCATTTATATCTGATATAGTACCACTGTAGTGAACAGGTCTACCCAGGTTGTATTGTTGTTACTACTACTAGGCTCCCCCCCCCCCCCCCACCCCCACTCCCCCAAGAGTTGTACAACACCATCAATTTCCAATGGATAACACTGGGAATTCATGGTAGATTGTGAGATCAAATCAAGTGTGAATACCAGTGTGGTTAATCCCCAAAGTGTGCTGTCTCAGCTATATTGTAATGCAGTGTGTGTGTGTATGAATGACTCATTGACTGTGTGGTTTGTTTGCTTGTGTTTGTTAATGTGAAATTCATTGAAATATATTACAAAGATAAAAAAAAAAATTCTCCATTTTTTAAATCCAACTTATGTTTTTAAAACTTGTTCTGTGTTCATGTTTTATATTTAGTTTTTATTTTACACTTAATTGGTAAATACAGCGTGCTCGTTTTATAAATATAATAATCATTAACTATCTTTGATGGATTGATAAACTGTCTTTAAACTCCATGTTGTGTTGATGTCCCAATGAACCATTATTACATTATTCATGATGCTGAACGAGGGACACTCATAACAGTACACTGCAGTGACTGTACTCTGCCCAGAATCAGATTCAGTGTAAGGATTCAAGGAATGTCCAGTAAGACCACTTGATGGATTCAGGACATGATATGTGTGTCCAGTCTGTGTGTACTGTTACACACATCATGGGCCCAACTGAGAGCATGTGAATGTGTGTGTGTGTGTGTGTGTGGAGGGGGGTTATGGTCAAGTCAAGTCAAGTCAAAATGATCTTTATTGACGATAAAAGAATAAGCTTGATAAAGCTTTTTTTACATCCTGTAATATGGTGGAGGGTCTGTAGTATTCATGTGTCTTTACTCTTTGCACTTGTGTCTGTGTCTATGTTAAGGAGAAATTGAAAGCTCATAATGTGTGTATGGGAGGGAGGAGAGGGGGGGGGGGGGGGGGCTGATATTTTGCTTCATTGTGACAGGGTGCAGGATCCAGTTTTTGACATAAGATACATGTGACAGTAATGAGTGATCATGGGTGTCTTAGTCTGTCGCCCACATTGGCTCTCATGTACTATGAATGTATGATGTAGTATAGTGAATCACTCAAGTGTGAAGTTCATTGAGTGCATTTTGATTTTTATACAAAGTGCTGTGTCTGCATTTTAACATTTACTGGTACAACTACAATACCTTCATGAATGACTGTGTGTGATTGTGATGTGCCCCTGTTGAGCGTGCATGCATGCTTGTCCATTCTGTTAGAATTGAAATTATGTGAATACTGAATTATATATACTGTGAAAATCGCTTGTCAAAATTGAAGGGACTGACATTTTATTTTGAAATGGCCAATATTTTGAGTTTAGAAGACATTTTGGCACAAAAATTGTTAAGCTGGGACCAGAAACGTATTGTGAGTTATCCAGTGTTTTTGAGTTATCAGGCTTCTAGTTCTACTGTAAGTGTAACTCTAAGCTTTAATAGTTACACTTACATGCATGAATTTATGTTGAGCGCTTCAGCTTTCAAAACTTCAATAGTTTACATACATGCACTGGACAGATTGTGGTCATGTTTGCTCTTGTGCTGTATTAATCAAAGTTGAAGACCTAAAACATTTTCTGTCATGGGGCTTTGGCTTTTGTAGGAAACCTAGGAATGTTTCTGATGAAGCCTAACTATGAACTTAAGAAATTATTTGTAAGTTGGGCTTAATATAACTTGGTACAGCCACTGAAAACCTGAGGAGAAGTACAAAAGTGAGAACTAACTATAACTTAGTATTTAAGGCTTAATATCAGTAGAGAGAAAGCTTTCTTCTTCTTCTTCGTTAATCGTTCAGACAGTTTCCTGTCATATGAGTGCAGATGCGTCATGCTGCCGTTAATCACCCAAGAAAGTTAGGCCCACCATGTCCGTCTTCGGCTGGAGAAAATCTTTGTAAGAGTTTCTAGAACAAAGGCAAGAGAATGGATCAGTAAGGCTGAAAAATAGTAGATGACAGTAAGCAAAAGGAAAAGGCAGAGTCAAAGAGAGCACTTGGACATATTTGACTGTTGGAGGAAGTTAGAAGCACAGAACTTCCAGAAGATGGGGGAACTGTTTGTATTGAAAGAACCCCTACCCCCATCTCCCACCCTGTATCCCCACAAGGGGTTGAGAAAGCTTTCCTCCTGTGGATTTTGCTGACCCTACTAACTAATCAAAAAGCCATTTGTTATCCAAAGGTAGGAAGTTTGGCAGATCCCCAAAGGGGAATGGGAGTGTGTGTGTGTGTGTGTGTGTGTGTGTGTGTGTGTGTGTGTGTGTGTGTGTGTGTGTGTGTGTGTGTGTGTGTGTGATGGTCTTGCCTTAGTAAGTGACCTGCATTTGTGAAAGTGTAGGCTAAAAGGTCATATGACAGAGTGCATCATGTTTTAAATTAAAATAATCTAGTAAAGTCGAAATTGCAGTTTACATACTTGATTTTGTGTTGCAAGGAAGTTATTTAATTAAACATGACTTGTGTTGCTATTAACATTTTGACTGGATGTCCAGAAAGGCACATTCATGCACATTCCCAATGTAATAATACGAAAAAATGAAGGGAGAATTTTGTCAAGTGGCCAGTTCCGTCGCCACTATCATCAGAAGTCCAGACATATTGCACCAGATCCAGATCCTGAAGTGATACACTCCTTCCCATTCCTATATTCTTTTAGATGGTTCTTGTTTGATGAACATTTTGACAAATGCACATTAGCCATGATTAGGCCTACATCTTTTGACAGTGAAAGCTGTGACTGAGATCACCTATGACAGATAGATGCTGACATACATATATACACATGTAATGATAGCCAAATATCTATCCGTATCCCTATCATTTTATCAAGTACTTGAAATAACTAGTGACTATAATTTTTGAAGCTTTTAAATTTTGTAACACATGTATGCTTCAGTACGTGTTCATTCCCATGCAAACACATTTGAATACAGTGGAACCTCCCTTATAAGACCTCCCACTGTAACTTAAATGTAAGACTTCCTCTCACATAAGACCTACTTCTCTGAGACATTGCCCTTCTTTGTAAGTATTAAAATTACCTCCCTTATAAGACCCTTCCCTTATAAGACCCGATTTTGGAAGGGAGATTCCACTGTAGAAGGGAATGGACATTCTTGCTGTGTCAATTCATGTGAGGCAAAGGAAACATGACAAGAAGGGTGTGGTAAGCAAGAATGGATAACTGTGGGCGGAAGAAGTGAAGAGGGTGAAGGTCCTGTAGAGGAACAAACTGGAAAATAATGTGCACTTGTCACACATACATGTACACGAGCAATCACTGTCTCTCACTCATTACACTGTGCACACGCACACACGCACACACACGCACACACACGCACACACACACACACACATTAACTAAAAAGGGGGCTGTTTGTGGTGTGTGTGTGAATGCAAGGGCTCATTGTGTGTTCTAAGGAATGGGCCACTCCAGTGCAGTTCCTGTCAAGCCTCTAATTTCCTGGCTTGTTTAGTTGTAAGTGTGGTCGTGTAATAATATATAGCGCTATGATTTTGGACCCTATTCTTAGATTTGTCTTTGAGTTTGAGGATGGTGATTATTTACAGTTCTAATTGAACGTTTATGCAGATTAATCTCTCTCTCTCTCTCTCTCTCTCTCTCTCTCTCTCTCTCTCTCTCTCTCTCTCTCTCTCTCTCTCTCTCTCTCTCTCTCTCTCTCTCTCTCTCTCTCTCTCTCTCTCTCTCTCTCTCTTTCTATCTCTCATTCCCCATGGCCTCACTTCCCCACCTTTGGTTAAAATTTCCGTCTCAAGTATGTGAACAATTCACCCCCTTTCTTTCATTCGTCATGCTCACTCTTACCATCCTTAAATAAAAAATATTGGTCAATGCACTCTATGGCTATGCATGTCAGAGTGAGAGTGTGTACATTTAGGTTTGTATAATATCAATCAGTCAATTTTGATTAAGTCCTCACATGAAGGATAATTATTACACACATAAACAAGAAACAACTGAACTTTAAAACAACAAATAAACACATGCATTAAAGTGAGGTTTTTTTTTATCATATACTATATAGACAATAGTACCCATTCATAATCTCTAATATTCTGAGTTACGCCCCTTTTCCATTCCCCCTACAGTTCCCTAACACACACACACACGCACACACACACACACACACACACACACACACACACACACACACACACACACACACACACACACACACAAGTCATGTGTTTCACCTGCCTTACTCTGCATCAGCTCTGCGCTCTCACCCCAGCCCCTTCACTCAAGACACTGGATCCCACCTCACTCCACTTCACTTCCAAACGCCCTCTTTTATGAATAGAAACATTGATATATATGTTAAAGATCTAAAATGAATAAAACTTAAAACTCATCTCATCTGTGTGTGTGTGTGTCTTTTATTTAATGTCTATCCACTTCTCGTGATATTAGACGTGTGTGTTTGTGTGTGTGTGTGTGTTTGCATACATACATGATACATGTGTGTATGTGTGTGAGCATGAGTATATTTGTAACATACATACATGTGTGTGTGTGTGTGTGTATGAACATATTTGCCCGTGTATGAACATATTTGCCCCGCAATACATGTGTGGGGGGGGGGGGGGGGGGGGATGGGCATGCACACATGCTGTATGTGTGGATATCATTCAGAGTGATTCACCATCAAAATACTTTTACTTAATAGCTCTTGAACTGGAAATGTGATTATTCAACTACTAAGTTGTTAAGCTGTTACATAACTTGTGATTAAAAAAAAAAAGATGGGGAGGAAGAAGCAGGACCAAAGAACGAAGAAAGTGAAACCAACCCTAAGACCTATTACTATATTAGAAAGATTCAAAAGGAAGGAAAAGGGATACCGGATAAACAACCGGCTAATGCCTGAAATAACACCCAGACAATAAACAAAATGATTGAAATTCATGAACAGCCAGCATTACTTGGGGGTTAGCTGTGTGTTTGAGACACACAGACAGACAGACAGACAGAGAGAGAGAGAGGCTCCACAAAAGATGCAGTCATGCGTTAGACTAGGTGGCCCCTCGGAACAACACAAAACATATAGAGGACCAACGAGACAGGTTTTCCACAGAGAGAGAGAGAGAGACAGAGAGAGATAGTCAGAGAGAATGTGTGTGGGTGACACACCCATTACATGGTCTGTGAAATGTGAAAGGTGTGCTTGTACACTGGAGAAAGATGGGGGGGGGGGGGGGGGCAGTGAAAGCTGAGCTTAGGAATTAAGGAACAAAGAGAGTGAGACAGACAGACTGCAGACGGACAGACAGACGGATGGATAGACTCTGAATCATTGAGAGAGAGAGAGAGAGGACAGAGAGACATCCATGTTCTCTGTGAAAGGAGGGCATAGCAGCTCAGGAGTAAACCCTTGAGAGACAGACAGGCACATAAATATATAGACAGACAAACAGACAACTGAAAAATATAGACAGACAGACAGATGGAGAGAGAGTCTGAGATGAGAAAGAGGCAGATTATGGGGAGAGAGAGAGACTCAGAGAGAGAGAGACACAGAGAGAGAGACTAAACCAGAAGCCAGAAAGACAGACTTTTGAATAATACTATGAATAATGTTGCTGGGCCCACCTTTTCCTTTCCTTGCCACTTGTGCGTGCGAGCGCGCGCGCCTGTGTGTGTGTGTGTGTGTGTGTGACACTGTCTTTCCTCCCCTGTCTCGGTGTCCCCAGGAATGCCAACTATTCAAGTATTCTGCTGTGAGTTGTGTGCACAGTCCTTCCACGCCCTTCCTCCAAACCACCATGATGTGCTGTAGTAAAATACCTTGTGGGTGCGAAGCTTCATTGAAGCTTCAATGACATTGAATCAAATGGGGTCAGAACTCTAAATAATCTTTCAAAAACGATAACATATTAAATTTTCCTGTGAGCCCTACTTTTTTTTATACTTGTTTTTGCATAATGATTGCGGTAACAATAGCATAAAAAACAGTTGGGTGGGTGTTTTTTTTTCTTTCTTTCTTTTTGGTTTTTTTTTGTGTGTGGGGAGCAATGGAAAATCATAGTGAATGAAAATTAGGTTTTACGTTCACTCAGCTGCAAAGCAGCACATATATGGGACAAACCAACCAACCATCATTCAATGCAGATCCTCGAGGTACTGCAGTACCAGGTCTGATCAATAGTAACTTACAGCTTAGTCTTTTGTGAAAGACTAGATGACTCTTAACTGCTACAGCAAACAGGATTAGTTAGGTTTTAGGGACCTTCTTCAAGTCAACGCCGACTAGTCTTCAAGTCCTTTCGCGGATGAGTGAGTGGAAATGTACCCTGGGCAAGGCATCTCCGTTATAAACAAATTCCAGCTCAGCCCTCTAGAATAGCAGCAGCCTCCTGGGCCATCTGGAAGTCATAGTCGGAAACGACGCACTAGATATTAGGGTATTAGGAAAATTAGGGTACTTTATAGTCACAGAGGCGTCTGTGAAATTCGGATTGCTCCCACCTGTGGAGAGCGTGTCACTCCCACCTGGAGAACGTGTCACAGCCAGAGGCGCACCACCCATTAAAACAAAACAAATGTTGCATGCGATTTTTGTGTGACTGATGAGGAAGGAAGGGTGGGGGTGGGTGGGTGTTAAGTGTTGACCAAATGACAACTTTTCGTTGCCACTGGGTTTAATGTGTGCTAAGTGCATGGGCACATGGGACCTCGGTTTATCGTCTCATCCGAAAGACTCCACGTTCAGACCGTTAAAGCCTAGTGTAAAGTGAAAGGAAAAATCCCCTGTACCCAGGTAACATGCATGCATGTATGCATTATTCTGATATCTGATTCGGGTTCCTATTCAGCTATGGGGAATGGCGTTCATGTTTGTTTATTTCACCACTGTTGTACTAAGTACTATAAGTCTTAGTTGCTGGTAACCTTGTCAATGTCATGATTGTGTTGCTGTCTGTGCCATGGCAGTATTTATCATTCAACATTGTCAAGGCAACCTGTGCACATGTCTTTTCTTGCCCATGCAGTAACCAGGCCTTCACAAACTGTCTCATAAATCAATGAAACACTGTGTGTGTGTGCACGTGTGCGTGTGCTTGTTTGTGTGTGTGTGAAGCGAGAGAGAGAGAGAGGTTTGGCATTTGAGCAACCTTTCAAAGTTTATTATACTGCCTGCAGGGTATTGAATGTCATTTTACATTAATTCCAATCAATAATTATTGATTTTAAACTGCTAGGTTGTTATGATCAGTGGGCTGGTGGCCTGGTTTACGCTGAGGCTGACAGTGACAGGCTGTGCTCTCTCTCTCTCTCTCTCTCTCTCTCTCTCTCTCTCTCTCTCTCTCTCTCTCTCTCTCTCTCTCTCTCTCTCTCTCTCTCTCTCTTTTCAAGGACAGATTGTAAGAATAGGCATCGCCTAAAATCTTTATCCTTGTCAAATAAAGTTTTCCAGTGTCCAATGTCTCTCTCTCTCTCTCTCTCTCTCTCTCTCTCTCTCTCTCTCTCTCTCTCTCTCTCTCTCTCTCTCTCTCTCTCTCTCTCTCTCTCTCTCTCTCTTGCCTTTCTCTCTGCATCTGTCTCTCCTTACATGATTTATTTCTGAATTTTCAAAATACAGCTTTTGAAGCCCCATTTAAAGCTGCTTATACTCATTGAAGTTACATAAGTCATACTGTTTCAATATATAACACATTGTGTTAACTTCAAGTTGTAAGTTTTCGCTTAATAGCAATGCTTTTGCAGGGGGTGTTATGAAAAGCACATTGTGCATTGTAAGTAGATGTGCCCTGCGTTTGTAATGTATACACGTGCGTGAGAGAGAGAGGAGGGGGGTGGGGCAGGGAAAAGGTAAAAATGGTAAGGAGTAAGAACTTTTGTTCTGTTTTTCAGAGAAATTATAACGGGGGGGGGGCATTTTGAAGGTAAAAAATGGTAAAGTAAGAACTTTTGTTCTGAAAGTTGAGAGAAATTATAACGGCTTTGACATTTTGAATGTAAGTGATAGAGGAGGGGGTATGCGCGAAGGGGGGGGGGTGTATGTGGTGGTGTGCACCGCCTTGGTTGGGATAGAGGAGGGGGTATGTGTGAAGAGGGGGGGGGGGGGTATGGGGGGCAGGCGGTGCTGACTCACAGGCTGAAGTATTATTTCTGGGGACTAAGGAGCTCTAAATAGATTTTCTGCTTTGCTAGCCCTACACTGTAGCTCTGGGCCTATACTGTTTGTGTTTGGTTCAAGAGCTCTCAAATCCCCCCCCCCCCCCCCCCCCCCCCCCCCCCCCCAAACTCCCCCATCTTCACACAACATGGATCTACCTGTGTGTTTCTCTCTGTTTGTCTATGTCTCTGTGTCTGTCTCTCTCTCTGTGTCTCTCTCGTCAATATAATGGACAGTTTCTCTTTCGAACTGATGTCTGCTTCGCTTTCTTTTAAATTCTCAATTACTTTGCTCATCCCCTCCATTACATTTACACATACCTTCCCAACTCCTCGCTTCAGAAATTTGCAGTCTTGAATACCACTTGTATAGAAGAATGGAAAATAATGATGCGTTCCAAGTACCATGCCAGTGGTAACTTGTGGTACATAGCATTGCGTTCATGTTCGCATTCACACGAGAAGCATTCCAGATATTGTGTAAAGTGGCATGCTTTTATGCACAACCACATTCTACAACAGCAAAGTGCTAGCGCTAGAATAGTGGTAGCAGCTTTGACACAAGTGTCACACTGTATGGCTCTTTGCAGTCTACAAAGCGCAGGGCTCTTTTGATACAGTCAAACATTTATAAGACCTCCTCTTATTTAAGACTGATTTTGTTGGCACGGATGTAATGCATCTTAGATTCTTACTAAAATTTATGTGTGAAACTGACCTCTGTTATAAGACCCCTCCAATTTATGACTGATTTTTCCTGACTTTTTTTCAAGTCTTATAATAGAGGTTTGACTGCATGTGTACTGTACTTCCATGTAAGTACTGGTACTGCTTACCTGTTCTTTAAAATGTCTTTAGAATAACATTTGGAAGGAGTTTATTTGGGTGTGAATCAGTCAGAAAAGGCTGTATATGAAAAGCGGGCACAGGGGGCTGCATGCTGTGCCAATTCGTCCTTTTAAAGAGAACCCCCAACTTCATATAGGGGGCCTAGTGTCTCCACACTGAGTGTGTGTTGGTGACAATGGAAGCAGAGAATAGCCTCAGCTGCCGGGTAAAACTGAAAGCCAGATGGTTCTCCCACAAAAGGAATGAAGGAGGTTGATAGTGTCTTCTGATCAGGACAAGAGAGGGTTGGACTGGGGGAGAGGTTGTTGAGGGGCTTCTCTGTTCTCTGTGTGTGTGTGGGGGGGGGGGGGGGGGGGAATGCTTGTTGGTAGCTTTGAAAGTCTGAAAGCTGAATGATAAGGCCCCATTCAGAGTTGATATTATGATAGAATGTTTAACTTGGGAATTTTCTTTTGTAACTTTTACACTAGTTACAGTGTTAGAATTATAAGGCAGGCAGGCTCTAATAAAAGTGGCAGGTGTATTTTACATACTGTAGTGTGTGGCACGTTTAGGTGAAAACTTATCACCTGCACACTGGCAGATAAAACTGTAGCCAAACTCTCGCACAGTTTTTAACTGGTTGATTTTTGTTACAGCTACAGCCTCTACCAGAACAGTAATTAGTGACTGATATCTGCTGCTTAGTTCCAGTCTTTTTTATTCTTTAATATAGAGTACCTCCTGTCACCATATTTTCTTTCCATAGCCATGCTGGTTATTGTAGAATGTGACTGTAATGTTTTTAAACATGTAAAGCAACATCGGCAGACATATTACACACATCCTATAATAACAAGCCTTCAAAGTAAATAAAGAATTGCTGTTCCACAATCCAAATTTGCTGAATGGACAAAGTGACACTGTCTTGGTCAAGCTGCGGACTACAACAATAGAGTGGGGTGATGATAAGTTGGTCAACATTGCCAAGAAAACCCACTGCCCATCATAAACATTATTGTCAGGTAGACCCTTCTTGAGCTGATTTTTATGTCCGCCCCAACAGACAGCCGCCTCTCACCTCGCCTCTCACCTCGAGTATTATTAGGTGATTTATCGCCCCCTTGGTTTATTCTATGGTGTGGGGCCTTTTCCCCCGAGAGTTATCTGTGTTGCCGTGCCAACTAAATTAATGAGGGCGGGGTTGAGGTCAGTTGTGACCAGAGCTCTCTCCTCTGTCCACTTCAAGGTCTTCTTACTCTTCTTTGTGCTCCTTGAGATGATGAGAGCCCTTGGACTTCTTGCAGTGAAAAGGGGCATTGGCACTGACTTGCCAGCCTTAGCAAAGTTAGTTTAAATTCTAAAATGCATGATTTCAATATATGAAAGCTTTAAAGCACGTCTGCCATGATTGTGCCCCAAAGCTATAGATGTGCTTACACAGACTGCCAATGCAATATGCTGATCATACAATATCTAGCCATCCAGGCACACACAAAAGGCAGCAGGCCAAAGCCAGTGTTGTACATTTACTTTCAAAACTACAGTGGAGAACTGATAACTCAAAAACACTGGATAACTGACACAATAATTTTTGGGTCCCGGTATAATGATCTATACATGTTGAAAAGTCTTTATCTCAAAATAAAATGTCAGTCCCTTCAGTTGTGACAAGCGATTGTTACTGTATGTTCAGACTCTGCATTGTATTGTCTTTTTGGCCTGGATCTCTTTTTGTTAGAACTCACTAAATGCGAACTGTCTGTCTAACTCTAAGCAAGTAAAATGAAAAAAACATTAAGTATATTTCTTGTGCCATAACCGCATCACATTCTCATATTAAAATTGAATTATTTTGGGGATATTTTACTGTTGTTTTCAAGTGTTATAGTCTTTCAGATTAAAAATAATAAATGATTCTTTGTTGGTATTGATTGTAACATAATGATGGGACACAAGGAAAGATGAGAGATAGATAAACAGACAGACAATGAAAAAAGTAAAAGAAGTGGCACAAGATGATGCCTGTGAATGTGTACAAAATAATGTTCACATTTATTTGTAACCCATAACATAAGATATGGGACAGTCCTAAATCCTACACAGCAGACACACCAAAATGTTAGTGAGAGTCGACTTGATTGCACTAAAACCCTTGCCCTAATACAGTGCCTGTTGGTAGATAGGATGGAGAGGGGGTGTAGAGTGTGATATAATATAATAACAGTAAGAGAGGCATAATTAATGAGTTGTTGTACAATCAGTCACGCCCTTTTGAGTCTTGACTAATGTTGCTCCCAGCCAGTGGGTTAGCATGTGTATGAGTACATACTACAAAGTTTAGACTGGTTGAAGACCCCGGGTTTTTTTTAGACACCAATGCAGAATGATTGTAATGTGTCCTGGTGTTATATCTGCTTCTTGTAATAAGGGCGTGGAGATGTAATTTTGCTGTTCTTGAATGCATGCATTAGATATATCTTGTGTGAGCGTGTGCGCACATGACCACACACATACTCACTCCTCTCTCTCTCTCTCTCTCTCTCTCTCTCTCTCTCTCTCTCTCTTTCTCTCTCTCTCTCTCATGCTGAAAATACTGTGATGGATCAGTATCTAGGTCCACTGTGTGGCAACAGAAGGTGTCTATCTATCATGATCAGATGTTAGCGAGTAATGCATGTACTACTAGTACTACTAGGCCTATGTAAAAGGATGAGCTGGCCTACTGTTCTGTGTGCGGTAGTGTGTGTGTGTGTCTAACCCTGTGGCGTATGTGAGAGAGAGATAGCTAGAGAGAGAGAGAGGGAGGCACAGAGACGCTTAGACAGAGAGCATCCATGCAAGTTAATGTTTTTGAGCACATGTATGCTTATGTCTTTGTATGTGTGTGTGAGAGAGAGAGAGAGGGAGAGAAGAGAGAAACCTAGAAAGAGTACACATGCTTATGTCTTTGTATGTGTGTGTGTGTGTGTGAGAGAGAGAGAGAGGGAAGGGAGAGAGGAGACAATAACAATGATTTATTCATATTAGGCCTTTGCCTCTCTTGATGGGGGTACAGAATAAACAAAGCATCATATACAACTGATTATTATAATATTAACAAATTACTGTATCTCTCATAACTGATCGTAAAAGTAAAGCTTTATATAGATAAATCGACAGGTTTCTTACAATGTTCTCATTCGTAGAAGCAAAGAGTAAGGGAGAGAGGAGAGAAACCTAGTAGAAAGAGGGTGTGCACTCACATTCAGTGTGTTAATGCTAAGTCAGTACATGCATTGGTGTGTGTGAGCGAGTGCAAGCTCATGTGTGTACAATGTGAACATTTTATGTGTGCACATGGGTTTCATTGTCAAGCCAATGGGCTTGGCCCAGACTTGGGCCATCCCTCCGCCATCCACTGACCTGCCCTTAAATGAAATGAGAACAAAAAGGTAGTATGAGCCTGGCATTCCATGTGTAATGTAGCTTACCTCCACACCATACCTCTGTGATCCTTACACCACAGCTTGTGTCAGCACTGGGACCAAGCGCTGTGTCGTTATCAAATATCTATGTCCCTAAAATATATTCAACAAGTCATTTTAGTGACTATAATCAGACCTTATCTGTGATCTTTGCCGTTGTTTGATTAACAGCAAAACAATGTTCAGCTGTGCACCCAAATAATCACAGACAGGTCTAGCATTCATGTATTGTTTTGTAATAAATCGGTGTTGATGATGAGAGAAATTATGAAAGCAGTAAGCTCATATTCAGATTGATTAGGTATTGATATCTTTAAAGGGTATTTCTGTCAAGACTTTGCAGGATTATTTTGAAAACTAAGTCGTGCTTATTTAGGCCAGTATTTCTTTATTTTGAGAATAACATAGATTGTATCAAACTGTAGCGTTAAAGAAAAGTTTTTGTTTTTTTAAACCTTTGCAGATAGCATTCATTATTTAAACATCATACACATTTGTCCAGTTGAATATTTTAATTTGATTCTTCTTAGCACCAGCACTCCTGATAATGTCACGCGGTATGGGGCAGTGGGTGTAGTGGACACTGTAGACTGTAGTGTCCTAATAGTCCTACTGTGAAAATAGCCACAGGGCGCTTGCTGTGTACTAACTCACCACAGGCATCTCACAAACTTGGGAGGCTTCCGTGTTGAATTGGAGAGAGCTGAACGTTATGACTCAGGCCTTAGCGTAAAATGTAAAATTCCATGTTCTGTAATGTGCTACAACTGCATTTATTATTTACTTGCGGATTGAGAGAAACTTAAGAATGTGTACACGCACCCTGTTTCTGTGACAATTGTACTTCACACCCTCGCAAATCCTCCCCCTCTGCCCCTGGCCCCTCCCTCATCTAGCTTTTTGTTCGTTATTCTAGGCCTACTTTCCTCCTGTCTTCACAATTATTATTGTTTGTTGTTTTGTCTATGGTTTCCCGATTGCTTGTTTGTCAAATGTTACATAACACGTATTGTTGCTGTTTATCTATGCCTGTGGTTGTGTTGCATTTATCGTGATTTTCAGTTTCTGGTTACAGTTTTGGTTTTGTCGTTGTTTCCGTCTAAAAAATAAGTAGTGCTAACAAAGTATAAAAAAAAGTAGTGTTCATTTTAATGTTTTCTGTCTGTTGTGTCAAAGTGCACAATGGCATTCTAAAGTGTAGCGTAGCATTAGGGACAGGCTGTACCAAAATAAAGGTATATGGTAGAGTTGAGAACCGGTTCAAAAATCCGACCGGTTTTAAACCGGTTTACCCTCTTCGAACCGGTTTTACCGAACCGGTTTTTTTAACCAGTACTCGCATCACTAGTGTCACCTATGCAAACACATATTTATTTGTCAGAATATTCACACACACGCACGCACGCGCACACATACACACACACAATAAAGAAACTTATGACTTATGACACACACACTCAACTCAACGTCAAAGTCAAAGCCATACACCACCACAAACTAGAAACATCTACTCTTGGTTTACAAACACCCAATCTGCGCTGAGGAATCAGTGTTGTTTTGTGAAAATAATGCGTTATTCTAAGAAAAACTGACTGAATTGTTGCAGTTAAAAAACCGGTTCACAGCAACTCGAACCGTGAAAGTTTAGTACCGTTTTTTCGGTTCAAACCGGTTTTTTCCCCCCACCTCTAGTATATGGTGCCTAGCGCCTGTGAATGCTATTGTATCACTGTGTGTGTGTGTGTGTGTGTTGTTAGTCTTGTGTAATGTTCTTATACTACATGCATAATTCTTGTAATAAATAATGTTGGGTTTGTTGTTTGTTTTGTTTTTTTCGTTAATTTTTTTAGTTTTTTCCCATTGTGACCAGCTCACTAATTGACATTGTTCATCTGTTTGTGCCCCACAGTTGGAGCAGGAGGTGTCTGGGCTGAACCGGCGCATCCAGCTGCTGGAGGAGGACCTGGAGAGGTCTGAGGAACGCCTGCAAACCACCACAGAGAAACTGGGGCTGGCCACCGTGGCTGCCGACGAGAGCGAGAGGTGGGGGCACTACTACAGTCATAGTACAGGAGAAATATTGTACACATGTATAGAAGGTGATAGCATTAAAGGCTGTCGACGAGAGCGAGAGGTGGGGGCACTACTGCAGTCATAGTACAGGAGAAATATTGTACACATGTATAGAAGGTGATAGCATTAAAGGCTGTCGACGAGAGCGAGAGGTGGGGGACTACTGCAGTCTTTGTACAGGAGAAATATTGTACACATGTATAGAAGGTGATAGCATTAAAGGCTGTCCACGAGAGCGAGAGGTGGGGGACTACTGCAGTCTTTGTACAGGAGAAATATTGTACACATATAAGAAGATGATAGCATTAAAGGCTGCCGACGAGAGCGAGAGGTGGGGGCACTACTGCAGTCTTAGCACAGGATAAATATTGTTCACATGTATAGAAGGTGATAGCATTAAAGGCTGTCGACGAGAGCGAGAGGTGGGGGCACTACTGCAGTCATAGTACAGGAGAAATATTGTACACATGTATAGAAGATGATAGCATTAAAGGCTGTCGACGAGAGCGAGAGGTGGGGGCACTACTGCAGTCATAGTACAGGTGAAATATTGTACACATGTATAGAAGATGATAGCATTAAAGGCTGTCGACGAGAGCGAGAGGTGGGGGCACTACTGCAGTCATAGTACAGGAGAAATATTGTACACATGTATAGAAGATGATAGCATTAAAGGCTGTCGACGAGAGCGAGAGGTGGGGGCACTACTGCAGTCATAGTACAGGAGAAATATTGTACACATGTATAGAAGATGATAGCATTAAAGGCTGTCGACGAGAGCGAGAGGTGGGGGCACTACTGCAGTCTTTGTCTATTTTTAGCACTGGACAATGGGTTAAGCCTGAAACATGATTTGTGTTGTGTTTTGTTATTAAATCTTTTCTTTTGGGTTTCAATTTCGACTGTGTTTTAATTAGCTGTCCATTAAAAAAAAGAAAAAGGCATGTGTTCTGAGTTCAGCTGTCTCATTAAAATGTATGAATAATGATGACATTATCAATTATTTATTGTGTATAATGGACAGGTGTCTTTGGCATGGCTGACTGTCAACTTGGAGAAAGCAGGATTTGTTTTGTTTAGACTGTTCAGAACAATGTTTGAATGCTGTCATTGTCATTTGTAAAGTCTTAAGCAATCATTCGAAGAATATATTATTGCACTAGAATCATTTACTAACATAGTTTGCATAAAAAAAGAGATGGGGTTCGAAATTTAAATATAAACTCAACAGGATACAATTTTTTGAGGGAATTTTAAAATAAATCATTTATTCATTGCTTTGTTTAAAAGTTGTTGCGTTGTGAGAGAGGGAGTGACCAAGGGAGCACTTCAAAGTGACATGTTTGTTTCGCTCTGTTCACTTCCCTTTTCCATTTCCCTCTTCTAATCCTAAGAAGAAGGAAAACTTCGAAAAATAAATTTCACCCCTGCCAGTATTATATTTACTAATCTATTGACAATTAGGCCAAATTTTTTTTAACTATATTGCATTATAACTTTGTTAGAATGCAACAAAAGAATCAGATTTGTATGTATAAATGTGATGTTGCAATGTATTTAATGTAGAATCCAGAATGTGCTTTGCCCATGATTCCTTCCCAATTAATTGTTCATTTATGAAATGGAATTTGATTATAGAACCTCCTCTCCGTCTTTCTGGTGCATATACATGTACCATATTTTTCGGACTATGAGTATAAGGCGCACCCCCCAAATTTTCAACAAAAATCAGATTCTGTTATTATATTTTCTTACTATTTTAGTAAGGCACAGGGGTCTCAGTCTGGGGGAAAAAGTATCGCCTTATAGTCCGAAAAATACGGTAGTTATGCATTGCTTGTAAAGGATACATAATATCTGTTCACCGTTGTATTTTGGAAATGGAATGTGGAGCCTGACTCCTTCCAGCTTCTTCATAGATGTTTCTGAATTTTTTAATCCTTCTTTCCCCCAATTCGATAAGAGTAAAGAATTCCTGTCTTCTGATTTACAAAGCACGTTCTGGTTTTATATTCTGCATTGTAATTTGTGAATATTCATATGGCAGTGTTTTGGTTTTTTTTAAATGAAAATGCCAACAACGTATTATTTATGACTTTTTTGCTCAGGAAATAAGCCTAAAGCCGAGCTTCCCTGTTTTGCATGTGTTGCATGTGGCCCCGCCTCCTGTGTGTTGTGTTGCGTGCATTCCTCCACCCACCCACCCATCTTCCCTACTTCCACCACCACCGTCCCACCCGCACAGAGTGCGGCGCACAGTGCAGAACAAACTGAACGCGGACGAGGAACGGCTGGAGGACGTGGAGACGGAGTTGCGGCAAGCCAAGCAGGCGGCACAGGAGTGGGAGGCCAAATACGAGGAGGTAGGGCCGTGCTGGCTTCACCACCTGACGCGGGTGCATGTGCCCCAGGCATGGTACTTCGCAGCAAATTCTTTCAATTCAGAGAAAATTGAATGTAGAAAAACAAATCTCAGAGGCAAACTGAAATACAAACTATTTTTCGGACTTGAAACTCTGTTTAACGTCCTCCGGTCTGGAACAGACACGTATGGGACATTAGTAGATAAAAAGATGGTGGGAACGATTCTGGAGGCAATGCCCAGAGGCAGTTCAACACCAGTAAAAGTCCCAAATTTTTAACAATACAGATATGTACCAGTATAAATCTTTACTGAAAATTATTTTTCGGACTATAAAGCGAGGTGCACCTCCCCCCCAAATTTTGTTATTATATTTTCTTACTATTTCATTAGTCATATTATAAGGCGCAGGAGTCTTAGTCTGGGAGAAAAAAAAGTATCGCCTTCTGGCTTATAGTCCGAAAAATACGATAAAGCTTGGTGAGATGCCCTTCTCCTTAATTTCTAATAGTTTTAAATGTTCATCTTCACGAGGCATTGCCGTCTGAGCACCTTTATCCTTAAATCATAAATGTCTCTCTACCCTTTGGCCACACTATGAGACAACATCTCTTGAACCTCCAAAATGCTTTTTCTCCAGTACCATGCCTATGGGCAAGCCTGACGCCTTAATTCTGGGCAGTTTGATGCAGGTTCTGCCTGAAGAACGAACAAATAATGCTCTTGAAGTAAGGGCTACTTTCGGAGCTAAAATTCAAATTCAGGCACAGGTTTGCATCATCACATGCATCCGTGGCATCATTACCTCTCTCCCTCCTTTCCTTTGATTAACAAACTGTTGGATTTTAACTACTAACTCAGAGAGCCACAACCATCATTCTCCTACAATTTTGTTTTGTTGAGATGAATGGTAGTTGCTCTGTATTGACAACATTGTATCATTCTCACTCAATGTTTGTTTCTTTCTAAGCTGTAGAGACAAGCAGAAACAGCGACACTTTTGGTGGCTGGAAAGGCAGAGGAGGATTCGACTTGGACTGTTCTTTGTACTCTTATAGCATTGATTGATTGTGTTGTGTTTTATGGTTGACAAAAATGTATTCACACACCGTTTGTCTCTTTTTAAACTCCAGAAAGAAAGAGCAGAAACAGCCAAACTTTTACAGGACTTGCGGTGGCTGGAAACGCTAAGCAGCGTTCGAGTCATGCTATCCCTACTACTACGATGGTGCTGCGAAAGCGCAGTGGAGGGTTCGCCGAGTGTTTTTCTTACTCAGTACCACGATGTTGTTGACTGTGTCGTGTGGTGACGCAGAGGGCGCAAGGTTTTGGAGAGCAAGAGCCAGGCCTCGGACGACAGCATCGACAGTTTGGAGAACCAGCTGAAGGACGCCAAATACCAACAAGACTGCTCTGAGCGCAAATACGACGAGGTGAACCCTTCAACTGCCCTGCCCGCTGCATGTGCTCTTCAGCCCCCCCCCCCAGCCCCCCCTCCCTTTTTTTCTTCTTTTTTTTCTTCTAAAAAGGTGGTATTTTACTGTTATGCAATGTTGTAAAAAGTGAAATGTGAACTAAATGCTGGCTGATTGGTAATCATGGTTTGCTGAATTTTTTTGTTAAAGCTTTATTTTATTTCAAAATGGCGTTTTCATTAAGTTGATGGGATTAGCCGTGTTAAAAATGTATAGCATTGGAGTATTTTATACAAATTGAACTGACATACTTTTTGTTTGCTTCTGCTTAAATGATAGTAGTAGTATGACCACTATTTACTTTCCAAATTCTGAATTAGAAGTATATATGCATAATTTGACAGGTTTGAACTCTCTTGTGCATATTTTTTTTCTTTTAAGACAGAAATATTGTAAACAATAGTTTGTCTCAACAGAAAATTGCAAACATTTGTTTTGTTTTTCACAAAGAAAATTCAGCAAACTCTAAAGTGAACCATATAAAAATTAAAAAATTCTTAAAAATGACAGCCAGTGATTCCCATCGGAGGTGTTAATAACAGCGTGCTCTATATTGTTGATGTCGGTAACAAGCATGTTAGATACAAATGTGTACTGACTTAACGTTGCTTTGCAGCTGTTTATGACCCACTAATGATGTCATTATAATTAAGGAGCTTGATTGGTGTCAAAAGTGTCAATGATAATAATAATAATAATAACCAAGCGAATGAATGAACGTTTTGCAGCAGGTGTGTCCGTGGCGATGGTTTCCTTTTGCCGGACTGCTTAAAGTTAACCAAGAATCGTGTGCTAACCATGATTAACAAAACGAGTGTTCTGTTATTTTTTTAAAACAAGTCTGATTGTTTGGTGTGTGTTCTTTATTTTTTCCTCAGAGCTGTGCAACCTTGACTGTCTTTGTCTTTCCGTCTGTCTCTCTCTCTCTGTCTTCTTTCTCTTCCTATCAAATAGCTTAATATACCTAGTTCAATAGTTTTTCTTTTTTGTTTCTTTGTTTACTTCTAATTCTATCAGCCTATTTCGTTTAAAGTGTTGGCATGCCCATGCTTGTTTTGCTTGTTTGTTATTAATTTATTTCACTAATGCAGTCATCCTATGGCAGATCTACATTTGTTTTCATGCACCCCCGGTTTAACCGGGATGTGGGTTGGAGTTAAGTAAAGAAATCTGTTAATCGTCGGAACACAGGATTTTCCATCGCAAAGGTTTTCTAAGTAGGCACAGGTCTTGAATATATATTTGATAAAACATACATTGACTAATGATTGTCCATATTACTGATGCTAGGTGGTGTTCGGCCAGCTACGAAAAAGAAAGTGTAGGTCCTGTTGTGTTTGTAAGCCGAATTCTGGTTGGTTCATTGCTGCGGTGATTTGTCCCTGCCATACCTCTTTGTGATAAGTTCTGGTTGGCCCACAGCAACAAAATATTGCCCCTGCCATGTTTCTTTTGTAAGGTGCATTTTGGTTGGTCCATTGCCACAATAATCTGTCCCTACCATGTTTCTTTTGTAAGCTCCATTCAGGTAGCCCCATACCTTCGATAATCTGCCTCTTCCATGTTTCTTATGTAATCTGCATTCTGGTTGGTCCATTGCCACAATAATCTGTCCCTACCATGTTTCTTTTGTAAGCTCCATTCAGGTAGCCCCATACCTTCGATAATCTGCCTCTTCCATGTTTCTTACATAATCTGCATTCTGGTTGGTTCATAGCTACAATAATCTGTCCATCTCATGTTTCTTTTGTTAGCTCCATTTTGGTTGGCTCGTATAGCTATAATGGTTATCTTGTCTTCATTATCTTTCTTTGTAAACTGTATTCTGGTAGGTCCATAGTTACAATAATCTGTCCATCCCATGTTTCTTTTGTTAGCTGCATTCTGGTTGGCCCATGGTTACAATAATCTGTCTCTGCCACTTCTCTTCTGTAAGCTGCATTCTGGTTGGCCCATATAGCCACAATAATCTGTCCATCCCATGTTTCTTTTGTAAGCCACATTCTGGTTGGTCGGTAGAGGCCGCAAAGTGCTGGACAGTCGGAGCCACGTGGACGAAGTGAGGATGGAACTGATGGAGAAACAGTTGACAGAGACCAGGTTGATAGCGGAGGACATAGACAACAAATATGATGAGGTGACCCAGGGTGCCACACCACTGTGCCACATCTCTGCTGTGTCTTAGCTTTGTGTTTAGTGAGAAATTCTAGTCTGAACTGAATCTCATCCCCAAGTGTGGTAGCTGTGCTAGGAAGGCTTGTTCTTAGCTTTGTCCTTAGTGAGAAATTCTAGTCTGAACTGAATCTCATCCCCAAGTGTGGTAGCTGTGCTAGGAAGGCGTGTCCTTAGCTTTGTAGTGGGAAATTCTAGAATGAACTGAATCTCATCCCCAAGTGTGGTAGCTGTGCTAGGAAGGCGTGTCCTTAGCTTTGTAGTGGGAAATTCTAGTCTGAACTGAATCTCATCCCCATGTGTGGTAGCTGTGCTAGGAAGGCGTGTCCTTAGCTTTGTAGTGGGAAATTCTAGTCTGAACTGAATCTCATCCCCATGTGTGGTAGCTGTGCTAGGAAGGCGTGTCCTTAGCTTAGTAGTGGGAAATTCTAGAATGAACTGAATCTCATCCCCAAGTGTGGTAGCTGTGCTAGGAAGGCGTGTTCTTAGCTTTGTCCTTGGTGGAAAATTCTAGTCTGAACTGAATCTCACCCCCAAGTGTGGTAGCTGTGCTAGGAAGGTGTGTTCTTAGTGGGAAATTCTAGTCTGAACTGAATCTCACCCCCAAGTGTGGTAGCTGTGCTAAGAAGGTGTGTTCTTAGTGGGAAATTCTAGTCTGAACTGAATCTCAACCCCAAGTGTGGTAGCTGTGCTAAGAAGGCATGTCCTTAGCTTTGTAGTGTGAACTGAATCTAGTCTGAACTGAATCTCAACCCCAAGTGTGGTAGCTGTGCTAAGAAGGCGTGTCCTTAGCTTTGTAGTGTGAACTGAATCTAGTCTGAACTGAATCTCAACCCCAAGTGTGGTAGCTGTGTTAGGAAGGCGTGTTCTTAGCTTTGTCCTTGGTGGAAAATTCTAATCTGAACTGAATTCCCCCCCCCAAGTATAGTAGCTGTGTTGGGAAGGCGTGTCCTTAGTGGGAAATTCTAGTCTGAACTGAATCTCATCCCCAAATGTGGTAGCTGTGCTAGGAAGGCATGTTCTTAGCTTTGTCCTTGGTGGAAAATTCTAATCTGACCTGAATTTTGTCAGTTAGCCAACGTTTTAGCTGGGAAGAGGTTTTTAAAATAAACCGAAATATGGCTTCTTTTTTTTTACAACGGTGTTGCTGTTTTTATTTCTTCAAGAATAAAAAAGGTTGTTTAAATGTCCTTAATCTTAGCTGTTTCCCCTCAGTTCCAGTGTGTTAACTAGTAGAAGTTCCATATTAGAAATTAGAATGGGATGGTAGTCATCTGTCAGCCAGAGATTTGGGCGATGGTTTTGAAGTCGTGGATGGCATCAGCCCCTTATATACCCGTGCATATTCTGGATTGAGCTTTAAATGAATTCTGATTGCTTCTCGGCCTTTTGGCTAAGACAGTGATTCAGGAACATAAATTTTTGTTTATACCCTGGTTTGTTTGTTCAGTCCGTCGTACATAGCGAAAGCCGATACGCGACGTTAAACTGAACTTCCATCCTTGGATTGAGCTGTCAGTGTTGAGAGCAAACCAAAATGATGAAGAAGAAAAGTGTGATTATGTTTTGGTTTGTGTTGTTTGTGTTTAACTTTCGTTGCTCAAATAAAGTATGAAGTTAAAAGATTAGCACAGTATTGCTGTGGTGTATGGTTACATGTAGATTAATGAGTGAGTGTGGATAGGTGCGCTTGTCTTACAGTGCTCAGTGTGAAACTCTCCCTATGACTAACACTAACACGCTTATCAAACCTGTTTAGATATCATTCACAGCATGGCACTTAGAGCTGAGTCAGTCAGGGTATGGAAAAAAGTGGGGCAGATGTTTGGGTTTATAATAGATGTGGGTATATCGCAGCTGTGTGTGTGTGTGTGTGTGTGTGTGTGTGTGTGTGAATTTGCCTTTGAGTGTATGCATGTTTTTGTGCTTGTGTTGTTCAAGGTGTGTGTGCGCGTGTCTGTGTTATATATATACATATATATGTTAGTGTGGTGTGTGTGCTTGCATGCATGTATGTGTATCATGTGTCAGTGGGGGTGGGTGGGTGTTTGTGCGTGCATGCGTGTGTGTCACTGTGTGAGTGTGTGTGTGTGTGTGTGTCACTCTGTGTGTGTGTATCATGTGTCGGTGTAACATAACACTATTCATCTAACGTTTATTTCCTTGCTCTAACCGACTAAAGGACGTGTGTGTGGAGAGTCATGTTTCAGCTGCTTGGAGAGTTGTCATGTTTCTGCCTTTCTCCAAGTCCCTCTCTGTGAATGCCCAAACCAGCCCACCCCCAACCCCTCCCAAATATAGAGCCTAGTTCAATAGTGCATGGTGTGATATGAAAATAAAAGTCTTGATTCAGCATGCAGAATGCTAACCTCCAGAGTTTGAAGGGAAAAAAATTGAGTGCACTGCATAGAATAACAACACTATAAAAAGGGGGGGAATACATATCTGTGCATGATGTCAAGTGATGATGACATTGTTGAATTTGTCAGTCCTACTCTGCTGTCAATAATAATGAATCAAGTTTTAATGGAATGCATTCTTATAACTGCATTAATTGTTTCAACTTAAACATTAATTGAAGATGCAAGCAACAAAACTGATTTTTAAAACAAAATTGATATAACCAAAGAATGAATTGTTGATGTGTACTGTGTGGGTGTAGAGGGTCATAAAGGCGAACTTGGCACATTCTTTTTTGAGAATGATGCTTTGTTTGTCTCACTTTGGTTCTGACCCACGCACTGCTAGGTGATTGGTATCGTAATCAAATTTGGTGGAGGGGAGTTAATTAGAAAGAGAGTATTCACCCTTTGTTCAAAATTGATATACATTTGTGTATTTTAAACTAAAAAAACATTTTCTATTTACTTTGAGGTTTTTTAAAGGGCGATCCGTTTACTCGCTATTTAAAAAACGTGCTTTACAAGCATTTATGTGAACACATTTTATGTTGTGTATTTGTGTTTTTCTGCATTGCTCCTTGAAGGAATCGTAGGATTAAGAAACGCTAAGAGGAAAAAAAAGAAGTTTAGCTGGCGGATATTTCTTCAAAACTGCCCCACAAAAAGTCAAACCTTTAAAAAATCATCTTTTTTAGAAAACATGGCATTATGTTATCACAAACAGAGTTGAAAATAGTAGCATAAAAATTAGTGTCAACTCATACAGTTAATTAATTTTATTTAACCCTTTCACCGCCAATGTCGCATTTTTGAACCACAATAGTTTAACACCCATGTCACCAAAAAGCATCAAATCAGGGCCTGTTATCTGAAGACCCTATTTTCTTAATTTTTGGGAGGTAAGGATAGGCCTAATGTCATACATGTCACAAAGGAATCCGTAATGTTGCAGATATTTTTGCAGGTATTTTTGCCTGAAGAACGACTGGCGGCGAAAGAGTTAATTCTTTAGTTTTCTCAAAAATGTCATTTTCTCAAGTTCACGCTGGAGCTCATAATTATAATTCAGTTGATTTTCCTGTTAGGTGTTGAATTCATTTCTGGACTTCAAAGGGATAGTGAAGCCCATTTTGTTATAGCATCCCCCCATGTGGGGATTCCGGAGGGGTCTTCCGTACAAATAGTTCCCCCACCTTCGGGAAGTTCTGTGCTTGTAACTTCCTCTGATCTGTCTCTCTTTGACTCTGCCTTTTTCCTTGCTTTGTGTCATCTACTATCTTTCTGATTTTTGGCCCATTCTCCTGCCTTTTTTTCCAAAAAATATCTTCAATATAGTTTTCTCCTTTGAGCTCCTCCGAAATCGGAATGTGTCGGCTGAATGCAGCGAGGACACCAGTGAAAACTGGAAAACGGACACATACGTACCCATTGTGGCCTTATGGCCTGGGAACACAGAAGAAGAAAGTTATAACATCGCTAGACCAGAAAACAAAGTATGTCGTAATGTTAAATGTTGTTTTCTTAGCCCCTTCCCTGCCTGCTCCTGTGTCTACTATGGGGTGTGTAATGTCATTGATGATGTCATAACTTTTGATGTCATAGTCCTGGATTGCTTGGTTTTTGGTTTTAGACAAGTCAGGAAAGATATCTCTAGACCATTTTCTGAAATTGATTCTAACAGGGCTCTCTTCAATTTCATAATTAAGTAAAAGATAAATTCTGAATATTTCTCTGTCAGTAGCGGGGCTAAATTCGTTATAGACCTCCAAAATATGATGCTATGTGTTAGGTTTTGATAAACTATAAACCTAGATATGCACTCATGCAAACTTCTACAAGAAACTACAGTGAAAATCGCTTAAGTGAAAATTGGAGGGACTGACATTTTATTTTGAGATAGCCAATATTTTGAGTTAAAAAGACCTTTTAGCATAAAGATTGTTAAACTGGGACCAGAAAACTATTGTGAGTTATCCAGTGTTTTTGAGTTATCAGGAATCCACTGTATATTATCATTGTTTCGAGTCTGTGAACTTGGCCGGCCCTTATGCCGGCAGCGGTAGAAGAAATAGATTTAAATAAATGAGTCCTGATAAATAATAAAATCTTGAATAAATAAAACCACCCTACAGTAGAATAATTATAAGTTGTGGTGGGCTAAGAGCTCAAAACAAAGGCCCACAAACTATGCAGTAATAGAATAAACAGATTTAAAACAGTTTTCCCCCTCAACATTAAAACAAATGTCCTAAGGGACCGAGAGGACGTTAAACATATATAAGAATTTTTTTTAAAATAATGAAAAACACAAATGAATCGATGACAAACAAAAAAACACTGTTGTGACCTTGGGCACACTGTAAGCTGGCAATTACAGAATAAATAAACAAATAAAATGATATAAGAAACAAACGGTGGTGGTATGACCTCAGGCGGCCCGTAAGCTTGCCGTGGTAGAGGTGGACTTGGAGAGAGCAGAGACCAGACTGGAGGCTGCTGAGGCGTGAGTAGAACCATGCGCTCTGTGTGTGTGTATGTATGTGTGTGAGGGGGGGTATTTGTGTGTATGCTGCTATGTGTGTTTTGGGGGGTGGGGGTATATGTGGGTAGATGGATGGGTGTGTGTGTAGTGTGTTTGGGTGGGGTGTGTATGTGTGGGTAGATGGATGGGAGTGTGTGCGTGTGTGTTTGGGGGTGTGTGTATGTGTGGGTGGATCGTATGGATGGATGTGTGTGTGTGTAGTGTCTGTGTGTGTGTTTGGGTAGATGGATGTGTGTGTGTGTAGTGTGTGCGTGTGTGTTTGGGTGGGTGTGTATGTGTGGGTAGATGGATGGGTGTGTGTGTAGTATCTGTGTGTGTGTGTGTGTTTGGGTGGGTGTGTATGTGGGGGTAGATGGATGGGTGTGGGTGTGCGAGTATGTGTGGGTGGATGGATGGATGGGTGTGAATGTGCGTGTGTGTAGTGTGTGTGGCTGTGCGTGTGTGTTTAGGTGGGTGTGTATGTGTGGGTGGATGGATGTGTGTGTGTGTGAATCCATGTATGTGCTGTATATATGTGTGCGCGTGCATGTGTGATGAGATGCGTCTTGCACCTTTTCTGTTAGAAAGGAAGGGAAGGGACATTCACTTCTTTAAGACCTTTATCTTATGCTTTCCTATTGAAGCAAGTGTGTGTGTGTTTGTTTACTGAACTAAGGACAGAGAGGGTCTTTCCTAACTTGAAAAAGGGAGTCATTTTATTTGTGTACCTTTCCTTTTTTTAAATGGACACATCTTAATACTTGGGTGTTTCATTTTCAGTGATTTAATTTGATGTAAAGGGTAACATTTCAGCAATGTGTTTTGTGCAGCAAATGGGGCTTCGTTGCTGTTGAAATTGTGTCACTGATTTGAAAGTAAAATGTTTCAGATGTACAGATGTTTTGAGTGCTTTTCATTTTTTTTAAAGTGTATTTTAGGAGTGAGTCTAATAATATGTTTGATATGTCTGATGATGTATTGCTGAATGTCATTTCAGATTGTTAATATAATCATAATGTTCTCAAAATATGATTTTATCATTTTCTTTTGATTGACGCATGATAATTATATTATTTTTCCATGAATTTGTTTTATTATGCTATTTTGACTGATGCATGAAAATGATGTGACCTTTTCCCCCATGAATTTGTTTCCCCCCAATGTCTCTGTAGAACTGTTCTGTGACAATGTTACGCAATGTGATTTATCTGCACAGTGTTTCAAAGCCAGGGTGACATTGTTTCTCGACGCATTCCAAAGATTGAACCACGTCTGAACTAGAATCAGTTGGAAGAAGAACAGTTATGTAAATGCTTCTAGCAGATGATGTATTTGATGCCACCATTTTGCTTTAAATCGGTCATTAATGAAAGTGGCTATTTTATCGTGCTTTAGGTTTAACATGTTCATAGTTATCAGTGTGATTAAGCCGATAAAAAGTTACAAATGAAACCGGAAAGGATTAAACTAAAGAAAACATAAGGTTTGCCAGTAATGATCCAAATCACAGCTGCTGTGTTGCATCATAGCAGATACATTTGGGCCACCACAGAATTTGTCAAAATGTTCACTTCTAGAGTAAGAATCCTGTTAGGTGTTGGTCCATCCAGAGTGCTAGATTTGTCACAGAACGCTCTCTGCCTGGGCAACCCACCACTGTTTTTGTTGTGGTGGTTGTTGTTGGTGTTCTTCTGCCATCTGATCTGAGTTGGGCTGGGTTTCTTAAAGTATTTTTATAGGCTCCTTTGTTTGCAGTCAGACATGGTTCAGTCTTGGGATAAAAATCACATTATTTGCATTGCGCTTAGTTGTGTTATCTGCATGCAGGCTCTGCTGTTATATCAAAAACAGACTCACAGAACAGTTTTACAGAGACCTTGCTTGAACCGTGATGATGATTTTAACTCTTTCTGTGACATGTTTTTTTTATTTAATGTTTATAAATAATATTGCATGATAGCTGACTGGTTCAAGTTATTGACGAGTGAAACTTTGTGATTAAAACAATAACAGGAATCAAATGAAGGCAAACTGTGCATCATTGTATGGGCACAACCTACTTTCAATGGCCTGTGTGCGTTTCATGCACAGCCAGTATGCAAATGATGTCAGAATTAAACAGAAAACCAGCCAATCATTACCATCGTTTTGTCTTGCTGCATGCGGAATACACGCTCTAAAATTTGTTTTAAAAAATGCCATTTAATTGTTTTATGAACCAGTCAGTAGTCTGCTTTAGCAACGCAATGATTAACCAGTTTTTGAAGAAAAAGAAGCAGCATCCGTTTGTTAGATAGCCGTGTGTTTTAACACTGTGTGTGTGTGATGTGCATGCTTCCCCTGCCCGCCTTTCTCCCTTCCCTGCCTCCTTGCTGCTTGGCGTGGCCTGCTGCGTGCTGTGTGGTGTAGGCTGCACGCAAGCTGACTGTGATGGAGAAAGAGCTGGAGGTGTATGAGGATAGAGCAGACACCGCGGACAGGTGGGTCCTACCGCCTCTACTAACTATATAAAAAACACAACACCTGAAAACAGACTGCAACGTCACTGACCAAAACACCACTCAAACAAATACACAACTCAACTTTTATTTTGTCCGCATAAAGACAAGGATAATTTTCTTGCGGACACGTCAAATATACACACAAGAAAGCAAGCAATTTATAAAAGAACAAAATAAAACGAATGCAAAGCGACGTTATTTTATTGACGAGGCAAAACAAAACATGTAATATTTCAACAGATGCGTCTTTTTCAAACAACATAGAAAGCACAACAATACTTTCCCCCTCTTCGCAGTCAAGCAGTACACAAGGGTACTATTACAGCAACAGCAAAAAGAGGAGGGTGGGGTGGGGTGGGAGGACAGAGTATGGATAGTTGTCTTCTATTGATATATATTTCAATAGGGCGTTTGCCACGAGTGTTCGTTCACTATACTAGACTACTAATTTGCCCGAGCTCGTTCTGCCCGAGTTGCGCTGACCTTTCTAATTCAACTCTCTAAATTCAACTCAGTGAAATTCAAGGTCGCCGGCGCGTGGCAAATGCCCTATTACACTTGCAGTTAGTTCAAAAAAATTTTTAATTTTCTTTGGGTTGTTGTTATTGCAATTTTTGCTTTCTGATTCCATGAAAGATGATTTGAAAAGCTCTGTTAAGATTAGGTTCATTGGCATAAAAAAAAAGTAAAGGAACTGTTGTTTCTTTTTTTTTTTTTAAAGTAGGATTTTTTATTTTTTTTCAAGAATGTAATCTAACTCGAAGGATTTCATTTTGAATCATGAATTTTTAAAGATCGTTTGAGTAAAGAAGAATTAGTTTATCCATACGATGTGCAGTTTAGAAGAGAGAGAACTTGAACTCAAATTTTTTATTGAGGGTAAACAGATAAGCATAATGGGCTTTTTTACACCATGCCCTCATGAACAAAGTCAAATATATGAAAACAACAAAATCAAGAAGCAAAGCAATAATGTTCATACTAACTTGTGGCGGTGCCATAGCCGATGAGATTTAACCGAGGCGTGGTCACCGCTACCGCTATCTGTATTAATACAAAATCGGGACTTTACTGGTTTCGTACTGCCTCCGGGCATTGCCTCCAGTATTGTTCCCACCATATTTGTATTTATTGTCCCATATGTGTCTGATTCAGACCAAGAGGACGTAAAACTCCATTTTCGTCGTCAGCAAAGCAATAAATAAGGGAAAAAAGAAAATTATTTTTAAAAAAATTAAAAAATTGTGTGCTATGTATTTAACAGCATGCGTTATGCGTTTTCCCTGCATGGTGTGTGGTGTTGCCTTGTTTCAGGAAAGTGAAAGAGCTGGAAGACCAAAGTCACACCCTAACCAATAACCTTAGGTCCTTAGAACTCTGTGAAGAGAAGGTGAGCCCCTGAGACTGTCCACTCTTTCTTTCTTGTGTTCGTGGTGTTTTGTTGTTCCACTCTATAGGCCTCTGCAACTAGGGTTATTAACGCCCTTGACAGTGAGAGTGATGCCCTTGCTGGTCAGTACTGACAAGGGCATTCACTCTTGCGAAAGGCAGCCATTTAGTGGCCTCATAGGGTTATTGGCGAGTTATCCCCTTGTTTGGTCAGTACTGAACCATCTTCCCCCACCCACCAAGGGCATTCACTCTTGCAAAAGGTGTTCTTTTCCTCGTCCTTTCTCCTTCTTCTCTTTGAACGTTTACGACCAGAGTCAGTTTCCCCGATGGTTCTTTTCGTTCAAGTGGGAGTTTGCCGCCGAAGAAGCACTGATTTGTTCGTAGTTCAGGAAATAAAAAGGAAAAGGTTGAGAGAGAAAAAAAGAGAAGTTTCAGTGTTATTAAAGAAAGAAAAGGGTCACGTCGTGCGTTCTACTGTTGTACTTGTAGAGTTTTGTCTTCACAGACAAAATGAATGCGCTTTGGGCTAAGATTTCGTGTTCGCTAAAAAAAGATTTGTTGTGCATCATATCATTATTTTCTGAAACCGAGAAATAGTTTGGCGGGTTTCTTTTCCCTTTCTCATGCCCCTCTATGCTATTCTGCAGCTTAAAAGTAATCTACCGTATTTTCCGGGCTATAAGCCGCTACTTTTTTCTTCAACTTTGACTCCGGCGGCTAAAACAACGATTGCGGCTAATTTGTGAATATTTCTCCTTCCGTATTTTACTATTTTAGGCTGGTCGTCAACTCCAGCCTGTGCGTGTTGACATCGTCGATCTCGGTAAAAACGAACCATTCTCATGCCGAAACTGAAGAATTTAATCAGCGATATCACGATTTGACCACTGGATTTCACCACTTTTATGCACATGTGTCATCAGTGAGCAGCTTATGATCACAGTTTGAGCTGAAACAGTCGCGATCTTGTCGATCTTTACGAACTCTGTGCACACGTAAATGCGAAGTCAACTTCCAAGTTGAAACTAGGTGATCGGTCTCACTCCGTAAGTTGGAACTCGGTGAATGGTCTCACTTTACAAAAAAAAGAGTTGAAAAGCAGCTCCTTTCCGTTATCAAACTGATAAATCGGCGTTAGTGTGTGCACTGACACACTCGCATTAGATGCCCAAATGACAGACCAGAGGGGGAAAATTGGTTGATGGCTTCACATTTAACGTTTCTTGGATTGCTGATAAAATAAAAAAAATAGAGGCTTTGTCATATCTGCAAAAAGGTTTCCATTGAAAACAGAAAGGAAAGGTCCCGTTTTCCTTCCTGAGATTCTGCAAATTCATTTTGCGCACAAGACGTTGAGATTCTGAACAGGCTCTTGGTGGCTCGCTTGCTGTGTGTCAAACCTGGTCCACTTGTCTCCTTTGGTCTTCTAGAGCCATGATCATTCGTAACCCTTAACCCGAGATTACACTGAGCAGCGTGTTGCCTGGAAATAGTGTTGCTCTGTGTGTGTGTGTGTGTGTCTTTTAGTATGAGTGTGTGGTAACTAGTGGGTCTTCAGCATGGCATGCAGAAATAGAGCATCCTTTCTTTCGTAGTGATTTTGCTAACACTCAAGCGTGTCTGGGTTTAGTGTCTGTGGAGTCGACGGATGTTCAGCATGTAGTTCGAGCATTCCTAGACAAGGTTTTTGGCCTAGCAGAGAAGGTAGCCGTTGTTGCTTGTCGAAGGAGCTGTCGAAAGAAAAAAAAATGCTCTAGAGTAACTGGATTTAATTATTATTGTGGAGTCAGCTAATGTTCAGCATGTCGCACAAAGAGCCTTGGCTGTAGATGAGGTTTCCGCCTGGCAGAGAGGTAGCAGTTGCTTGTCAAAGGAGCTGTAGACAAAACAATTGTGTTTTTTCACTGGGTTTGTTGTATTGTATCTTCTGGTCCACAGCAAGTGCATAGAACTGGATGAGCAACTTCACGTAGTGGGTAACAATGTCAAAACCCTGAGCATTCAGAACGACCAGGTAAGTGGCAGTGATGGACCGCCCACCGGCTTGTGCTAGACAGTAGGGCTGCTCGCCTGCTAGCGGTAGTGTTAGAAAGAAAGAGAATGAGAGAGAAGCACATCATCATTTCCACATACTCAACTGACAGAACTGCCGCTATGTTTCCTCCTTGTGAGTTTTGTCATGAGAGCAGCTATGCAGATTAAAGAAAGGCGAAACAAAACCGAAAGGAAAAGGTCTCTTGCGGTTGTTGGTATTTTAGTTTTGTCTTCATCAATACACATGTTCTGGGCTTCTTCATTGGATTAATTACTGGCTGAGACTGAAGATAAAAAGTTGCTTGATGACTTTAGGTTTTAGGTTGTCAGAGATTTCTGAATAAAGGATCCCACACCATCTGTTTCTTGCTGTGCATGTCAATACGTGTGAAATATCCCATTCGTCTTCCTGAGCTGTTTGTTATTCCTTCAGATCCTGCAAAGTCGTTGTTTCCAAGATGTTCACTGTATTGGGATCTTATCCGTCTGCAATGTTTCATGCGTGATTATTTTCTGGAGCTGCGTTCTCGCTTCGTATTTGGCCTCGGAACGAAGAGGTCATTTGTCACCTTGAAATCTGATTTCTGTATGTGTGTGTGTTGTCAGTCAAATAATGAAATCCTTTGATCCCTGGGGCCTTTCTTTCCAATGTTTCTTTTCTTTCCTTATCCAGGCATGGTAGTGGGGGCAAAGTGGTTTTCAAGGAAAATGGCCGGGGGTCCAGGGGGCCGAAGAACATTCAATAAAATTCAATAAATGAGAGTTAAATTTTCACTTTTTCATGCCATTTCAATGCATTTTTTAATAATTTTATTTCAAACTGTTTCGCGGATTTTCAGCGATTCGCGCAGGTCTACCATGCCTGTTATTTAACTTACACTTTATTGCCTGGTATTCATTTTCTTCTCTTGGAATCTACTAACGTTGAGCATGTTTTCCCGCAAGCCTCCCCGCCTCTTGGCAAAGGAACTGGAGCAGTTCTGTTGTTGTTTCACTGGGTTTGTTGTTTTATCTTGTGGTCCACAGCAAGTGTGTAGACCTGGACGAGCAGCTTCACACAGTCACTAACAATGTCAAAACCCTGAGCATTCAGAACGACCAGGTGAGTACCACTGAGGGGCCGCTCACCAGCTAGTGTTAAAGAGAGAGATGGACCGTTCACCAGCTAGTGATAGAGAGAAAGAGAGAGAGTGTGTGAAAGCGAAGTGCATCGTCTTCTTTTCGACTGACTGTTTCCCGGTTGCTTTTTCATTGACTTTGAAGACTGCTCAAGAAGTACACTTCCTTCTTCCTTGTGAATTTTGTCATATGAGCGGTTAGGCAGATAAACAAAAGGCGGAAATATAGAAAGGAAAAGGTCTCTTGCCGTCGTTGGTATTGTACAGTTTTGTCTTCATCAATACAATACGCATGTTCTGGGCTTTTTCATTGGATGAATTCCTGGCTGAGATTGGAAATGAATAATTGCTTGATGACATTAGGCGTTGGTTTTTAGGGGTTTGCGCCTTTGAAGGAAGCGTCTATTTCTTGCCTTGCCTTGTCAATAGGTTGGAAATATTTCAATCGTCTTCCTGGGCTCGTTATTATTCCTTCCTGAGATCCTGCAAAGCCATTGTGTTTCCAGAATGTTCACTGTGTTAGGTTCTTGTCGTTCTGCATTGCTTTCTGCTTGTCCTCATCCGGAGCTGCTTTCTCGCTTCGTCCTTGGCCTGACAACAAACAGGTCAGTTGTTTCGCTTTAAAATCCGCTTTCTTACGTGTGTTTTTGTCAGTCAGAATAATCAAGCCGATTGATCCCTAGCTTACTCTTTCCAGCTTTTTTCAGTTATTTCGCTTACGTTTTGCTGCCTCGCATTATTATTATTATTATTATTATTATTATTATTTTCTTTCACGGAATCTACTAATGTTGATCATGCTCCCCGCAAGCCTCCCCGCCTCTTGGCAAAGGTAGTGGCGAAGAAAAGTGGTGGTGGTGTGTCACTGGGTTTGTTGTTTTATCTTGTGGTCCACAGCAAGTGTTTAGACCTGGACGGGCAGCTTCACACAGTCTCTAACAATGCCAAAACCCTGAGCATTCAGAACGACCAGGTACGTACTACTCCGTGACAGGCGGCTCGCTTGCCTGTCTGCATATGTTTGAGAAAGAGAGATCACATGAACGAATGAATGGACAGGATTCTAAATAATCCGGGTTAGCGACGTAAACATATAGATAATATCACTCATCCCTGTGTGGGTTTAAAAAAAAAAAAGCAGCAAACTAACAAACAAGTAAAGGAACGACGAGGCAAGGGAAAGTCAGTGTCGAGACGAAAAGGAAAAAGACGGAGAGAGAGAGAGGGTGTTGTGATTCTTCCACCAATGTTAGCTTGCTGACTGCTCTTTCATTCAGCCTGGAGGTTGCTAAAGAAACCCCATTTCTAATCTTAATTATGACTTTTTTTAAATTTTTATGACAGCTGCAGCGGAGAGACTTGAAAAGATGTCAGTTGAAAAGACAGGTTGTGGAGAGCTGTCAGCAGAAAAGCGTCTGTCGTTGTTTGGCCGTTATCGAGTTTTGTCTCCAAAGCTAAATGTACGTTGTCCTTTTTCGTAGGAACTGTCTTCACAAACAAACCTGTTTCGGGGCAGTGGGTGGTTGCCTCGTGCCTCCATACGACCCCCGCCCCCTCCATGAGTCTCTCCCCATGAGGATACTGGCGGGTCTTTCGTACAAATGGTTCCCCCACCTGGAAGATTTGTGCTTGTAACTTTCTCTAATCTGTCTCTCTCTTTGACTCTGCCTTTTCCCTTTGCTTTCTGTCGTCTGCTATCTTTCTGACTTGTTGGCCCATTCTCCTGCCTTTTTTTTTTTTAAATCTTCGAAAAAATTTCTCCTTTGAGCTTCAAAATCAGAATTTGGCGGCTGTGTGCAGACTAGTAAAAACTGAAAACCGGACATATATATACCTTACCCATTATGGCCTTATGGCCTGGGAATGCAGAAGAAGAAATCTGTTTTTCATTCATTTCTTTCAACTGATTTTTAAAAATTGTAGGTACATGGCTACAGGTTTCGGCTTAGGTTTCTGGAATGTTTTGCCACCGATAAAAAAAAAGGTTTCCGTTAAATGTATTTCTTTTCTCGTGTGTGTGGATAGGCAGAACTATCCCATTCCTCTTTCTGGGTTCTATGCTATTCCTTCTTAAGATTCTTCCAATGTAATTACTTCACAAAATGTTCTGTCATTATCACCAAAGTTTGATCTGCGTTTCTTACGTCTGGAGCTGGGTCCTTGCTTCATCCTTATCCTGAGGCTGCAGAGAGATCTGTGTGGTGGCGCCTTGAAATCTGCTTTCTCTGTGAACATGAAACTGATTGATCCCTAGCTGGCATGGTTGGCATTCGGCAGAAGTCTTTCCTTGTTCTTGTCTAGTGGTTTCAGAAGCGTTCTAACCCTATGGAGCCTGGCTTTTGTTGTCGTGGAGTCTACTAATGCGCGGCATGTCGAGCAAAACACCCCTATCTCTAGACCAGAGCAACCCCCTCCTAGACAAGGGGTTTCTCCCCTATACGTAGTGACGAGGCTTTTTGCTTGACCAAGAAGCTGCCCGTGCTTGGTAGAGGAAGGTTGTTTCACCGGGTTCTGTCCTTGTGTCTTGTGCTCCACAGCAAGTGCTTTGAGTTGGACGAGCAGCTTCATTTAGTGGGTAACAATGTCAGAACCCTGAGCATTCAGAACGACCAGGTAAGTACTCCTCCGTTCACATCTCGTCTCTCACCTCACTTGTGTTATAGAGAGAGAGATGAGAGTCGGATTGAGAGAGAGAGAGAGAGATTAACACTTGTAGAGAGGGAGAGTGATTGAGTAGTTATTTATTTACTTTGTCTTGCATTGCGTTATTAAATGACTTTATTTTTATTTTTTTTAAGCTGTCAGCTGATGTAAGAAATAGTCTTTTTATTTTGCATAGATTTATGTTTTTGTGAATTTTCGTGATGCATAATTATGAAGTTGTGGATAAAGGGTACAGTGGAACCTCCCTTATAAGACCTTCAAAAATCATCCAAAATGGGGTCTTATAAGGGAGGGGTCTTATAAGGGAGGTAATTTGAATACTTGCAAAGAAGGGCAATGTCTCAGAGAAGTAGGTCTTATGTGGGAGGGAGTCTTATAAGGGAGGTTCCACTGTATTCCCCTTTGTTTTCCCTCCCCCCCCCCCTCTTACCTGTCTTTTCCCCTTTCCCTCAATGCATGCAAAGCAATCACATATACACATCAGACCTGTTATTCTACTCAATTTGGACCTCTACTACTCTTCAAAATTGAAATGCTCCAATTACTCATTTTCAGTGAACATTGATGGTTGAATGAATAAAACTACACATTTTGCACCCAAACTACTCATTTCAGCTATCCAGACTACTCAAGACTTGTGTAGGGGGTAAACAGGTCTGACACATACCATACATGCTCTGGTAGATGCAGATCTATGCACGACACAGGCGTTCACAGTATCACACACATACATGTACACACATGCATGCAAGAGCTCACACAATACAGAGATAGAAACAGAGCCCAGACAGACACCAAATATATAGCAAGTGAGCAAAAGCAAAATGTGAGAAATGTAATGTATTGGACAAAAAATGTCTGCACATTCCACCCCCCACCCCACCCCCACCCCCACATACATGTGCACATATATAGTACACACACACGTACACCCAAACATACCATATTTTATGGACTTTGAAGTGATACTTTTGAAGTTTTGTGCTTACAGAGACCCCTTCACCTTATAATTTGATAAATAATATAATACATAATTGTTATTACTAAATCATTTTTTTAAATATGAATCTTAGGGGTGCACCTTTTGATGTGAAGCACCTTACTGTCCGTAAAGTGCGGTACTAGCATTAATAATAATAATAATAGTACATTTATATAGCGCTTTACCTCGAATGAACCCAAAGCGCTTTAGAATCGAATATTCATCAACAAGTAAACAACAAAAATAGTGTTTAAGAATAACGCAAACCAGCAACAACGCATATATACAAAGCAACTCTCTCTCTCTCTCTCTCTCTCTCTCTCTCTCTCTCTCTCTCTCTCTCTCTCTCTCTCTCTCTCTCTCTCTCTCTCTCTCTCTCTCTCTCTCTCTCTCTCTCTCTCACACACACACACACACACACACACACACACACACACACACACACACACACACACACACACACACACACACACACACACACACACACACATTTATCGACACCGACTCATTATTCATCTTTCATTCAGTAAGCCATAACAACCGAGTTGCACGGACTGACCACATACACCTCACACACATGCACAAACGTTAGAGGGTACACATACAAATACATTCACACACAAGGTACGCACGCAGACAGACACGCACATGCATACAGACACACACATACACATGCGTGCACACACAAAACCAAAACACATGCATGCTCACACACATATGCAACACACACACACACAGAGCATTGTCCACCTTCCCCCCCCCCCCTCCCCTCCCCATTGCCTTGCTGCTGTGTGACATAGTGTGTGGGTGTTGCAGGCTTCTCAGCGTGAAGACAGCTACGAAGAGACCATCAGAGACTTGACACAGAGACTCAAGGATGTGAGTGAAGCTTTCTTTTGTTTTTTTCTTGTTTAGTTTTGTAGACCCTGGCCTTTCAGGTTTTTACATTTTGTGTGATTGCACCCATGCGTGTGTGTGTGTGTGGTGTACATGTTTATTGACAAGGGCAAGCTGTTGAAAGTTTCCATTGTTGAAAAGGGAAAGAAAAACAGCTGCATGCTGTAGAAGGTTGAACAACTGGCAGAACAAATGTCCATAAGGGTCTCTGACCGATTGGACGCTAATCTCATCATCATCACACAAAACAAAACAAAAAAGTATAGGGACAAAAAGCACAGCTGCGTGTTCAAGCTTCGTATGAATAGATTAAGATCAGAGATTTAGTTTATTTCAAGCCTCTTAGGAGAAAATAAAAACACATTAATACAGAAAAGAGACAGTTTTTCTCATGGTGTTGTTGTCTTACCCTGGCTTAAAGACTCCAGGGATCATCCCAACAGTTGAACACTATGGCACAAATGCACCAGCTACATGGGCAGCCACACTCTGACTTCGGAGGATTTTAGACTGATGATGCTATGTTCGGAGCTTGTCATGGCTTAAGACAATCCCCGCACAACCATGCAGAGCATAACAACATTTTGATGTAGCCTTGGTGTTCTGGCTTGTGCCAACTGGTCTGACACAGCCTCATGACAAGGCAAGCAAGCTCTCATGGTGCAATGTCAAGAATTTGTCAATGAAAATATTATTTTTAAAAGTGCCCACCCCCCAATTCTGCACGCCAGTTTTATTCTCCTTCAAGAAAAGAGTTAAAGTATAATGCTCGTGCTGTTTCAAATGAAACCCTTATGCAAGGAAGGATATCTGCCCCTTTTTCGACTACAGACAAACCCCTATTTTACGACCCTCTGTTAAGCGACCACCTCTCATTTGAGACCGGATTTGTTGGCACGGATGCATTTTACTATGTAAATGACTTCCTCTAAAGCGCGACTTACGACCGCCATTTTGTTGGTTTTTACGACCGTTGTTGTCGTCTGCATAGACTTCGAGCAAAGGGAAACAACCACGGTCAAGGGCCTGAAAGCGGAGTCGCTTCCCTTGTTGTAGAAAAGATGGCGGAAAGCGTAGGAAAAGCACGAAAACCACTGACTTTGAAAAAGAAAACCACTGACTTTGGACGAGAGTGGAGGTGATTAACAGAAGTCGGCGAAGTGAAGCTGTAATACATCGATTGCACAATCCTATGGAGTTGGAAAGACCCAAATCCAGTTTTAATATGTCATTGTATGTGTGCATGAAGAAGAGAGTATGAACTGTACTGAACTTTTTCTTTCTACGGCTGCCAGTGAAAACCTCCGTCATACGACCCCTCCAATTTACGACCGATTTTTCCGGACATTTTGGAAGTCTTAAAATAGAGGTTTGTCTGTATCACAAGTACATATCTGTGGTGTTTGGAGAGTGTAAAGTTTGCACAGGAGAGGTTAAGATTGACATGATGTTGAAACTATAAACGCAACCCATGGCCAAGAGTGTTGGACCTGTTTCTTACTACAAGTCAAACTTCTATTTTAAGACTTATAAAAAAAAAAGTCAGAAAAAATGGGTCTTAAATTGGAGGGGTCTTATAACAGAGGTCAGTTTCACACATAAAACATAGTAAGCTACATTCATCCGTTAAAAAACCAAATCAGTCTTAAATGAGCTTGGTCCTTTAACGGAGGGTCTTACAATAGAGGTGACTGTACCACATTCACTTGGTATTCACTAAATACTATGTTGGGAAAAGATGTTATCTCAGAGAGTTGTCCTCACCCATGGCTGTGAGAGGTACTTGAAAGGGTCTTGTAGTGTCAGTGAAGTGTATGTGGGAACTGCACAGTAATAATATGTACATAACACCAAAGACATACAGCTTACGCAAAGACTGATCACAGCTTGACCACTTTTACACCACTCAACGTTAGTAGTGTGAGTGAAGCCAGATATTAGCTGTTTGATTGTCCTGCTGAACCTGCCACTCCCCCCTTGACTGGCATGCTAGAGAGTGAGTGGCAGGGAACAGATGCCACTCCCCCCTTAACGGGCACTTGTTGACGTACCTGGCTAAAAGATTCCAGGGATCATCCCAACAGTCGAAGCACTTGAACACTATGGTACAAATGCATCAGCTAGTGATGAGAACATTATGTATGTGACCGGTTTATTACCCCGCCACGTGGGCAGCCACACTCGGGGGATAACGGGCAGAGTGAAATGTAGTTTCAAGCTGGGAGCCAAGTGCCCTGTCTTTGCATAAGCTAAGTGGTTTTGGCAACGCTGTGAGCATGAGGCCAAGAGCTGTGTTGAAGGACAAACGAATGAACAAGCTATTGAAGTGGAATGATGCAAGAAGGCCAGTAAAAATGTGATATTATGAAATGAAGGGAGAAATGTAATGCTGACACAAACTGTACGCACACAGGCTGAGAACCGCGGCCAGGAAGCGGAAAGGAACGTGGCCAAGCTGCAGAAAGACGTGGACAGATTGGAAGGTAGAGTGGCCTGCAACCCCCCCACCCACTTTCTCAAATCAGATGCGTGTGCCTTCCCTAGAATGCATGGCACAGGACTAACAAGCTATGGACGCCACAAGCTGCTGATTGTAGAATGGAAAGCGGAGGCATGTTGCGGAAGAAACCTCCGAACCGTCTCTCACAACAGATGCGCGTGCCATCCCCTACCTTCCCCACAGTGCATGGCCGATTGAGGACTAACCATAACATGAGGTTGAAACAAGGTGTTGCAGGTGGAGGGGGGAGGGCCTGATCCTTCCTGCTTGCAGCAGAAACTAACAATGGAGAGAACGAATGTCTGCTGTTGTGTGGTTTCAATTGGAACGCATGTTTATTAGGTGTGTTTTTTTTTAGGAGAAATGGTTGTGCAGTGTTGACGGCATGAGGTGAAAAACCCTGTTAAAACTTCTCAACCTGATAACAGCATGTTAGTTGATGATGATGATGATGATGATTGACCCTACCCCTATACCTTCTCCCCCTTTAACCCCCCCCCCCCCTTCCCTACCCAATTACCCATTGATCTCAGCTGTATTGTTGTGTGACGCATGGTTGTGTGGCGCAGCATGAGTGCAGGAGCGACTCCTCCGAGAGGGAAGTGTGCCGCCTTCAGAAAATGCTGGAGCGTGTGGAAGGTGGGTACTTTTGTTTAACACTTATTAATGGTCCTAATCAGACAGGAATGGAACGAATAGGGAGCATAAATGTGAAGAGAAAAAGAAAATGGGGGGGGGGGGGGAAACTAAAAGGAGGAGGAGCAAAAAGAATAGCATACGGATAAATGAAATGTTTATAGATGTATATAGTTTTTGCTTTGTTTGGTTTGGGTTTTGGCCTGCGCAGAAGGTATGTATTGAAAGGAAAAAGGAGCACCATTCAATATTTTGTATAGGGATTTTTTTATCTTTGTGGCGATTCTTGAAGTTGGTATCTATCTACGAAGAAGTTGAAACCCACAGATTAGAATAGATAAACAAGCAGGTCTTCAAATTTTTAATCTGATATTTCGGGATGATGCCTACTCTTTTTCTTAGCCAATTTACTCTAGTTTGTTTTTATTTGTTCAGCATTTCAAGGGTGAATTTGACTTGTACGTATGAGTACGATGAGTGCTCCCTCAATAGGAAAGTGATTTTAAATTGTTCATCAAAGTTAACTTGGTGAAGTTAGTAGCAATGATGTTATTGCCTTGTCAAGTGCTGCCCTCTGTGAACTGTGATAGTCAACTAGTGTGCGCTATTCATTATAGTTTCCTAATGTGTAAGTTTTGCATGGTGTTTTGGAGTGACTGATTGCCTGTGTAAAAACGAATAGCAATTTTTTTTGTGAGGGTGCTGGTGTGAGAGCCTGCATGGTGTTTTGGAGTGACTGATTGCCTGTGTAAAAATCGAATAGTAATTGTATGTGCAGGGCTGCCTACCGTCCGATCCCCCCTAAGGGGTATTTGTCCCTGAAAACAGTTAAAAATTGTCCCCTGTCCCTGGAATCCACTTTTCTGTCTGGTGTCCCTGGAAACTGAGTGGAATCAAAAGTTTTTAGAGCAATCACTTGTTTTGTTTGCTGACCTTACTGTTGAATACAGCAGGCATGGCAGACCTCCGCGAAAGTGAAAATTTGACCAAAAAACACACAAAAAAGTCGGGGTAAACATTCGCTTGGGTGCCTAAAAATTACGTGCGTTAAAACCTATGCAATCGCTTCGCGGAAACGGATGTGAATGACTGAACAAGCAACTTCCTGCCGAAGTTGGCAGTCGTGCACGGCCTAGTTCACACCACACATTTCCAGATTTGTGATCCTAGTGCTTCTTTTTCTTCATGTTGACGACCAACTTCATCATTTTAGTTTGAGTCGACGTCTTTCAAATGAAATGCAGAATCGGTTGGATATTCTTCCGTGAAACTCACTTTGCCCCCACTACCATGCCTGACACAGAGACAGCCAAAACATAAGATACTGTTGACATTTTCTTTACAGACATGCTACACTTAGGTTCCCAAACACCAAAGGAGCTTGAATATTGAAGCACATTGACTTCGAAAATTATGATCAAGTACACGGAAAAAACAACATCCAGTCGCAGAAATGTTGTTACGTGCATCACAAAATAATCAATTGTTCATTTTTATCCTTATAAATGACATCGTGATGTTTGTCCTTGGAAATAAGTCTTGGTCCCTGGTTTTTAAGCAGTTTGTCCCTGGAAACTGCAACACAGGGTAGGCAGTCCTGTGTGTGTGTGTGTGTGTGTGGGGGGGGGGGGGGGTGCTGGTGTGAGAGCCTGCATGGTGTTTTTGAGTGACTGCATGACATTAAAAACTGACTGACTGCCCTCTTGTGTTGTCTGTACTGACGGCATGGTGAGTTCACTAACTGCATGATAATTGCAGCTGAGCTGGAGAACCAGCAGGCGCTGAACGCCAAGCTGCAGGAGGAGATGGACCAGTGCATCGGAGACCTGCAGAACCTGTAGTCTGCCCCCCACCACACCACTGCTGTATGGCCTCCACTCCAGGTCCACACTAACTCATTCTACCCCGTTTACGAGCATACATACTCGTTACCTCACGCCTTCTGTAGACTCGTGATAAGAACCCATCCTCAAACTGAAGTGTCTAGCTTGGTTCCTGTTCTCAAATTGTTCACTCTGGTAGCTTTAGGCTGCCACTTAACCCTTTTGCCGCCAGCCATTTTTCAGCAAAAATATAACATTAAATTTAACTGGGTAGAGAACAAAATTACAATATTGGGAATTTCTCTGTGACCATTAGGCCTGTACTTACCAACCAAAATTAAGAAAATAGAGGTCTTCGGACAGGCCCTGATTTGATGCCTTTTAGTGAGAGTGGGTGTTAAACCATTGTGGTGCATAAATGCGACACTGGCGGTGAAAGGGTTAATGACTACAGTTGAACCTCCCTTATAAGACCTTCAAAAATCCTCCAAATGAGGTCTTATAAGGGAGGTAATTTTAATACTTGCAAAGAAGGGCAATGTCTCAGAGAAGTAGGTCTTATGTGGGAGGGAGTCTTATAAGGGAGGTTCCACTGTATTATGATGCCGTCACATGGCTTAAATTACATTCCTTGAGCGTCTGCCTAAGAACAATAACAAAGATCAGTTTCAAAGAACAATCTTTTTTTTTAAAGTCAAGGAGAACGCAAAGAACAATAACTCAGGAGATTGCAATCCTGTCCGTAGTTCCTGTCCAGTCACGCATAGATTTTATTAATTTTTTTAGCAGATTTTGTCCTTCGACGACAATGGATCAATAAGCATGATGTTTGGGTAATAAAATGACCAGCCCAGTCGTGTTTCTGCGGACTATGATAATGATGGAATTAGGGAATTTATCCAGTTTGGAGCACATCTAGACAAAGAAAAAAAGCTCTACCATTCGTTTATCATGTAAAGAACAAACATTTTTCCATTGAGCTGTTTTTGTGTGCAAAACAGCAATTTTTAGAACTACAAAACGATTTTCTAATTTCCTGAAAGTTTATAATCCTTGAAATTTTAACAATTCTAAAATATTATCATGATGATAAGTCTCATACTACCGGTATCTCAATGTGAATACAGGCCCAGGCTGATACGACTTCAGCCGAAAAACATGTGCTCTTCTTCTTCTTCCCTTTAACTTTAAGCAGCCAAACTTCATGCGCTAGTCAGTGATATCCGACCTCCAGGTCGCAGAGGAGGCATTCGCTATTCCGAAATTATGGGTTGAAATGTGTTTATCGTAGAGATGCCTTGCCCCAGGTACATCCCCATCTGTCGTCCAGGAAGGGCTTCAGGGCATTTGGTGTTGAGGCGTGCAGGGTCCCCCAAAGCTGCTGTTCAGAATGGGGCAACGCCTCCGCTTTTAAAAGTCATCTTTCACTAAAGACTAAGCTTAAGAAGGGCTGAAGCACGCACACGTGTGAAGTATCGGATTTGTATTTAATATATATATATTTCTGAATGTTTTGTGTTTATTACTATATACTATATAATATTCCACAGTAGAATCCATTGGTCATAGAGCTGTCACTCTTGCTTTAGTGGTGGCCCACAACTCCAGGCTCTGATCAACCAATGATCAAAGCAAACTACATGTAACATCAACAAAAAATTTAAACAAAAACTGCCGAATGTGACTGAAACAAAGGCAGGGATAGTGATGATGGGATCGGGAGTAAGGCATGGTTTGAGAAAACGTGAATTTCAGACAAGTTTTAAGATCATTTATGCAAGTGTACATGGAAGTTGGCACTGAGTGATATTTCGCTATCACTTGTCAACCTATAATTAGTACAGAATGAGTTATGAAAGTTAGGTTTTACGTCCACTCGGCTGCAAAACAGCACATAATTATGAGATGAACCATCAACCAACCATCATTCAAAGCTCTGAACCGATCCTGGAGGTACTGCAATACCAGGTCTTAATTAGTTTAACGTGTGTTAAGTGCTAATGTAGTCTGTTCTGGAAATAAATGAATTTGTAGTTTGAATATCAATTGTTAAAACAAAAACTATGACATTTTCACGAACAAAATAAACAGTATGTGCTTTTAGCACGTATATGCTTAGAAAATATCATATGTTGTTCTTAACATGTGTATGTACAGGGGACATTTTAAATAATAATAAAGGTGGGGAAAAAAGAGTAACAAAAAAAAAAGGTCAATAATGGTGTGTTTGGGTGTGGTTTTTTTAACCATGTAAAGATATTCGAGGAAAGAACATGAAATATGTTTTTACCATGTATAAATTCAAGGGAAAATATTGTCTTAATTAAGCAAATATGGGTAGAGAAAAAGAACACAAAATTGTTTTTGTTGTTGTTTTTTAACATGGATAAGAAAGATTGATAGTTGTTTGATCGTGTTGGTAACAATGGAACACTGGCGTTGGTCAATTTTACATGGATAGATTTTTTATCGTTTTTAATTCGATGATTGTTTGATCTTGGTTGTTAACAACTACGATGCCGCTGTGTTTTCAGACGAACTGTTGGCAGAGAAGGAGAGGTACAAGAACATCAGCGACGAGTTGGATCAAACGTTCGCCGAGCTGGCAGGATACTGAGGGGGATAGGGGGGCTCCTCCCTCCTCCACCCCTCGCCGCTACCCCCACCACCACCACCCCCATCTACACCCCCTACCCCCCATCAGTCCACTGCTGTCTTGCTGTCTGTACGCAGACTCCATCTTTACTACGTCTTGTCAAACACGAAGCCTTGTCTTTATTATTAACAAGACTCTCTCTCTCTCTCTCTCCCCCCAATTACTGCCGCAGTGTTTGGTTTCTTTTGGAGTGCATGTATGAAGCAAGGAGGTTCTTTTTTTTTGTTTGACCAGAACGTCAAAGGAGATATATATGTTCTTTTTTTTTTTTTTTTAATTAAACAAATACTTGCTTTGTAACGTCGTTTTTTTAGTGTGTGCGTGTGCGTGTACAGAGCTGTTGTTGTGAATAGAGAAAAGTTTCGGGGTCAGCCAAAAGCTGCTTTGTGGGTACTAACCAGGGGTGGGGTTTTTTTTACGGTTATTTTCAGTCCCAGCTTTAAACAATTTTCTGCAGGAAACCGTGACTGACCATCAAACATTAATTATTGGAATGCTCTCGGACCATTCTTACGCAAAACATCATTTTTGTCAATCATGAAGAATTCGCTGATGTGTGAGAAATACTAAAGAAGGCTTTGACAAAAGAAGTCCCAAAGTGGTAATGCTGCGTTACTGATGTACATTTCGGTTTGTTGTCATCTGCAGCAAAAGGTTCCTGCTGGGAAAAAAATGTAGCTCGCTGCGTTAGTACCCTGGTAGCTTTTGGCTTGTGTCATGAAAAATGCAGCTGTCAGCTACTCCAAACAGATGCCAAGTTCCATCTGAATGAGCTATGTATGCAGTTCTCACCCCCCACCCCCCCCCAACCAACCTCTCCTTCCCCCCTCCCCTCCCCTCCTCCCCCCCCCCCCCCCCTCCTCCCCCCCCCTCCTCTCCCCCCCCCCAAATGAAGGTTACTGGAAAGTCAAAGGTGCAACGTTCCTTTAGGAAGAATGGTGAAACATGCTGGCAGAACTATCAACCAAGCTGGATTAGAACATTAACTGAAAACAGGCAAACTCTAGTTGGGATTTGGATGTTGGCTGAAAAACAGGGAAAGGAAACCTTGTGACAAAGCGTAAACCTTTCATCCCCAATTTTTTGGGGCCTCTGCGCTCTCTTCCCGTCGCTACCCCCCAGCGCTTGCGCATTTCAACTGTACAAATATTTCTGTGCGAATGTGCTTTACCGTTTCTTTTGTAGCCACTCCTTTTACTTATTTAGCCGCCTTTGTTTTTTTTGTTTTTTTGTCCTTCGCGTATTGCATGTGATCTGAGGTTTATAGGAGTATGGCATATTTATTTTGTACGTATATAATTCTTTCTCTTGGGTCATGTTTGATCGCTTTCTAAATAAATGAGGTCCACCCCCCAGGACCTCTTTATTTTGTTTTTGTTTTTTTTCCAAATTGGTTCTCTCCGGTCTAAAGGAGCTTTATAACAGAAATCGCTATCACAAACCCAGCCATTTTGTTTTCCATTAATTTTTTTTGTTTTGTAATTACTAGACTAAATGTACTTACTTGCGTTCGTAATGCAAGCCGTTATCATTGCAAAGATGTCAGGCTGGTTTCTGTACTTTGCCTTATTATTATTACCATGATTATTATTATTATTATTACGATTATTAATAATGAAAGTCCACCATTATGTGCATAACAAAGGACTGTACTGGTATTACCTACACACTTTTAGACTCCTAGCTACGCTTTGCTAAACACTTCTTGGGTACTTTCCAGCTTCTTACTTTTTTCAGACAATAAAATATCATCAAGTTCCCATTGGTTTTTCATGTGTGTAAAAAAGTGAATGACAGAGAGAGAGAGAGAGAGGGAGGGAATAAATAATACACAAAGTGAATTTTTTTACGACAGAAATCGGTTATTTCATTTTGTTCTAAGCAACAAAGGAAATGCGAAAATATTGGACAATTCAGTTTATTTTGGCTTCTTGTAGGATTGCATGATTTACACATGCTCGATGACAACAATATCAGGCATTAATCTTTTTCTTTTTTTTCAAGAGACAGAAAGTGCTCATGTTGCACAGATAATCACCACAAATACTTTAAATAAATTTAACAAACTTTCTTTTTTTTTAAATTTGACAAACTTTCCCCCTTTTTTGCAGTTTGTTGCTCAGTACAGTTTCCAAGCACCTGGTTTCCATTAACTTTCATGTGTGACCAAGCTGACAAAATGCAACGTATGTGATCTATTCATATTGGCCACTGCAACGACCACCCTTTGCAAGAGTGAATTCCCTTGGTGGGTGGCGGAAGATGCTTGAGTACTGACCAAACAAGGTCATAACTCTCGCCAATAACCCTATTTGAAGCCACTGAATGGCTGCCTTTTGGATACTGACCAGCAAGGGCTTAACTCTTGCCGTCTCAAGTATGGACCCAATAGTAAAATGAGCATGAGAGTTGTTTGACAATTGATTTTCTCCAAAAATGGAAAATCATTTTATGGTTCAGTCTGTTGCTAACAGTTTGACTCCTATTAAAAAACAAACAAAAAACAAACAGACTGCAACGTCACTGGAACATACAACAAACAAACAACTACACGACGAGTGTAAAGTGACGTTAATTTATTCACAAGAGACAAAACAAAGCTATTTGTTTCTTACACAGTAGTTTTGTTTTGTCTCTTGTGAATAAAATAATGTCACTTTACACTTGTCCTGTAGTTGTTTCTTTCTCCTAGTAAAAGGCGTTTATTAGTGCTGCAAACTTGAGAATCAACACAAGAAAAATAGACCATTTGCATAGCTGCCAACTATCAGGAATGTCCAGATTTCTGTCCAGATTTATCTATCAAAGTGTAGTTTAAAAAACAACAACAACGAAGAGTCAATATTTGCAGCTTCAGTTGATAGAAAACCTTCAACTTCAGGGACGTTGCCCCACCATGGGCGTTGCTCCTGGATCCTACCGGGGGCCACTGAAGCAGGAATTTCATTTCTCCAAGGTTGGCAGCTATGCATTTGACACTTCAGTCAGTTTTTTCCCTGTCTAATTTGTTTAGGGCAATATACTGGCATAACATACATCCTTAAATACACTTGGCCATAATACACGTTTACTTACTTACTTGACTTAAAAGGACACCCTGACAGATGAGTTTTGGCAAGAAACATATTGAGATCACCAGAAAGACAGCCTTTTCAAGGATCGGAACACTCACTTTGCTCTGGTTTCCTAGAAATCAAACCGTCAAAATGGCGATTCCTCCTTGGCGGAGTTGCCGGAGAGAGAAGCCATTTTGGACGGGGTGGGTGGAGGCCACTCAAGAGTGGTTGAAGTTTTTTCTTTGTAGTGCAGTAAAAATAATTGGAGCTATTTCCTTTGTTGTGAGCGAAACTCCTTTTGGTAAACTATAAAATAGCTATAAAAAAAAGCTTGTATTGTGGAAATTTCGTGCAAACGATTTGGTCTGACTCAGGCTTTCACAGTGAAAGAATCTGACTTCCAGCACCTCCGCCAAAGAGGAATCGCCGATTTGATTTTTGATTTCTAGGAAACCAGAGCAAAGTGAGTGTTGCGATCTCTGTAAAGGGTGTTTTCCTGGTGATCTCGATGTGTTTCTTGCAAAAATGTATCCATCAGGGTGCCCCTTTAAGCTTCGAGTGTGGACCAATGCAAAGGAGCTGCTGCATAACTGATTCTTCGGAAATGGAAAATCTTTTTATTGCTTCGTCTTTTCATTTTATGGCTTGATCTTTTGCGAATGACTTGACTCTCCTTCAATCGCTCAGACAGTTTCCTGCCAATTATGAGCGCAGATGGGTCATGCTGCCGTTCTGCGCCTAAGTAAGAAATGATTAGGCCCAGCATGTCCAACTTCGGCTGGAGGAAATCTTTTTTGAAAGTGTTTCTTGAAAAAAGGCAGGAGAATGGACCGGAAAGGCAGAAAGATAGTAGATGACAGCAAGCAAAGGGAAAAGGCAGAGTCAAAGAGTGACAGATTAGAGGAAGTTACAAGCACAGAAGGTGGGGGAATTATTTATACAGAACTCTCCTAGTAAAAGGCATTTCCCCTGGGAATCAACAGAAGAATGAAAAAAACAAGAAACAAGAGACATGAAATTGTGCGATGAATATAATTTTAACTCATTCAAGTCGTTCCGGCCATATATGTCTGGAATTAATAGATAGCTGTCAATTTGATAAATTTGCTTCAAGGGAAGTAATTATATGTGCACCTTGGTCACTTCTAAATTCGCTTTGCTCCCTTAGACCACAATTTTGCCTCTGACTTTGCTTTTGTTGTGGGGAAACCAATCGGTGTAGAGTTTTTCTATATATAAAAGTCTGATCTACCACTTCCCTATATCTAGACCTGAAGTAAAACCCTGTAATCTTCTTTCATTTCTCCTTTTGTTTATGCATGTTTTGTTAGTGTGAATGGCTGGAGTGATTTGTGAGTTTTTTTAATAATTCAAAATCGTTTTGATGCGAATGAGTTAATAGAAAATGTTGACCACACAAAACAATTGATTTAATTATTCCATGAGTAATGCGGAATGAACAAAATGTTCAGTTACCTTGACTAGAAAGAAATTAACAATAAACTAATTGAAGAATATTCTGAAAGCATGGTGTTGTTGACATACTCTGGCTAAAAGATTCCAGGGATCATCCCAACAGCGGAAGCATTTGAACACTATCAGCTAGGGATGAGAACATTATGATTGTTACCGTTTTTGATTACCCCGCCACATGGGCAGCCCGATGCCATCTTCGGGGGATTTGGGAGACTGATGATGTCATGCTAGGAGCTTGTCATGGCTAAAGACAATCCCGCATCACTATGGATAGCATAACAACATTTTGATGTAGCCTTGGTGTTCTAGCCTATATCGATTGGTCTGACATAAGCCAAGCATAATAGACACTAGGCCTTTACTGCAAGCAAAAAAATAAAGCAAATAAGAGTAAACAAAAAGAGATAACACTAACTCTTCTAGCACCATGGGCGAATGTATTCACCCAAGACGCTACAATCCTGCCAAATGCAAAGACATTTACTGCCAAGTACCCTGCCATGTGTTGGCCTATTTTTACAGCTCATGTGACTTTCTTCCATTAAAGCAACGCACGCACGCTCAAAAATATAACTACCCCCCTCTTGTCAGCTGAGATACAACGGACAACCAAGAACGTCAACAAATTCAGGTTGCTAAGAGAGTTAAAAGAGAAGTCAGAGTATGGTCTTATGGGAACACACACACATTGTAATTTCTCTAAACAAGATGATAAAGTGTTTTTGACTTTCACACACACACACACACACATTGTACTTTCTCTAAACAAGATGATAAAGTGTTTTTGACTTTCACACACACACACACACACACACACATTGTAATTTCTCTAAACAAGATGATAAAGTGTTTTTGACTTTCACACACACACACACACACATTGTACTTTCTCTAAAGTAAACAAGATGATAAAGTGTTTTTGACTTTCACACACACACACACACACATTGTACTTTCTCTAAACAAGATGATAAAGTGTTTTTGACTTTCACACACACACACACACACATTGTACTTTCTCTAAACAAGATGATAAAGTGTTTTTGACTTTCACACACACACACACACACATTGTACTTTCTCTAAACAAGATGATAAAGTGTTTTTGACTTTCACACACACACACACACACATTGTAATTTCTCTAAACAAGATGATAAAGTGTTTTTGACTTTCACACACACACACACACACATTGTAATTTCTCTAAACAAGATGATAAAGTGTTTTTGACTTTCACACACACACACACACACATTGTAATTTCTCTAAACAAGATGATAAAGTGTTTTTGACTTTCACACACACACACACACACACACATTGTGATTTCTCTAAACAAGATGATAAAGTGTTTTTGACTTTCACACACACACATTGTGATTTCTCTAAACAAGATGATAAAGTGTTTTTGACTTTCACACACACACACTCAGGACCCATAAATTATCTTTTTCTCATTGCTTAGATGAGTCACATCCAGTTTTGTTACATCAATATATTTTAAAGCATATAAATTATCTTTTTCTCATTGCTTAGATGAGTCACATCGAGTTTTGTTACATCAATATATTTTAAAGCATATAAATTATCTTTTTCTCACTGCTTAGACGAGTCACATCGAGTTTTGTTACATCAATATATTTTAAAGCATTAAGTGAAACCTTTTTACCTAAAAATTGTGAAAAATTACAATACCTACCCCCCCCCCCCCCCCCATACCACCACCACCATAAAACTTGCATCATTTTTAAAATTAAATTTTACAAAATAAAATTATACAAAAAGTGTATTGATAGTTTGTATGAATGTACATTACATTTACATACACAAAACTACACAGACTTACATTATCATTTACAATTACAAATCAACTTTCACAATTACACATCAACTTTCACACTTTCACTTACATTATCATTTACAATTACAAATCAATTTTCACAATTACACATCAACTTTCACAAAGAATGGACTCAAAGCGCTGTTTCACACCACACTCATCACCTGATTCATAACCTCATTTCCAAATCACAGTTTTCAGTGAGAATGGCGGCAGCTTGATGTTGATGTATGCGCTGCCATCTTTGATTGACAAGGCCACTGGATTTTGATCCCTGAAAACAACAATTAAAAAATATCTACCGTAAAAACTGGACTATAAGACGCACCTGTATATAAGCCGCATCCCTTAAATTGACAGAATATCAGGTATTTATTCACATATAAGCAGCACCAGTTTATAAGCCGCAGAGAAAATGATATTCGCAAAAAGGTGTCAAAGTTAAAGCAAAAATAGTCAAAAGTGACTGTGGTTGATATTAGGAAGGAAGCAAAAAGCAGTAGAGTTTGCCTGCCTTATTACAGAAAATGAACACATGTGCACATTCTCCTATTACAACATGAGTGTGTGATACTCTTAAACACTTTAAACATGGGATTTGAATCAATTAATTGTCCAAACCAATTCTGAGAGCTCAAAAGAAGCTCAAAATGGACTGGAGACTGTGGCTGGAAACAATTTTAACGATACTGATAAACATAGAATTGAAAAAATCCATAGATAAGCCGCATCAGTATGTAAGCCGCATGGGCCAAAGTTGAGGACAAAAGTAGCGGCTTATGGCTCCAACCCACCTGCGTGCGCATCTCGACCATTCCAACGGAAGTGTCGCCATCTTAGTCCTTATTTGTGTATAAACAAAGTGAAAATGTTATCTAAATGTGTAAAGAAAACATCCAGATGTTATAAATACAGTTTAGATAAGTTTCGAATTGGAACAGCCAAATACGCAGCATCGATCTGGCATTTTTCAAAAAAAGGTAAGGACTAAGATGGCGGTCTCCCATAATATGGCGCTACTTGTGGCCGGATATGACGACATGTGGGTACCAGCCATAGTCCGCATTGAATATTAAATCAACTATCATTCTCTCATCAACAGGTACACTCAAAACAAAAACAACAGGAAAAACATGTATTTACGCATGTACGATAGACAGTGATATAGTTTTTCAAGAAACATGATACACGAATGCGAACTCAACAGGCACACATACAGTTCTTACATATTAAGGAGCACAACGGCTATAGTGGAGTCTGGCCTCAGAAACGCTGCAGCCTTGACATAGGGAGATGCAGATGGAGATGACATTTCCAGGTAAATTGATCCAGGAGGCACAAATTTGCTGAAAAACCACACAACTTTTTTTGTTCAGAACACAGCATTTTTTTCACAGTTTTGACTTAAAAGAGATCTTGTCAGACATAAAAAAAAAAGTGCTTTGGTGCATGCATTTATGAGTCCATGTAGCAGATTCTTCTGTTTTTCTTGGGCCTTGATCTCTCAGTCTAATAATTGTGCATAAAAAAAATAAGGGAAGGGAATTGCTGAGATTTATCATGTTAGAAATAGAAAGTGTTCACAAATCACCAAGAAAACGGATTCATTTTTGGATCCTTAAAATCTCGCTCTTACCATAAATTTCAGTGTTCATACAGATTTTTCATATCAAAATTCACAAACTTTCAAAGACCTATTTAAAGACCCTTAATTTTTAATTTTCAAAGACCTCTCACGACATGCAATGATGATGATTGCTTCGATCATGATCATTCAAGTTGCACCGGTGTAGCCAAAAGACCTGGATATAGTGAAGGGAAGTAACTCGACAAATCAAGGACGTCTGCTAATATGGAAACTTAGTGAAATTAAATTGCTTCTTTATCAATTCTGGAAGCAAACAACAACAAAAATGTATGGCGTCAATGACTTTTTAAGTCATCAATCACTTTTTCACAAACCATTTCACGATTTTCACAGACCAAAGCCAATTTTCAAAGGCTTGAAAATGGCACTCCATTTCTCAAAGACTTTCAAAGACCATATGAACCCTGTATATGTCAACAATGATGGGCGCAGACATATTTGACCAATGTTTTCCGGACACTGCTTGGCTCTGAGTTTATCTGTTGTTCTCCCATATTAGTGCTTATAGTTGTTGTTTTCGTTCCCCAGCTTAAACGCTCTGGGGGCACACCTGGCCTTGGGTGGGATGATTACGTGAATGGCTGCTTTTAAAGGGCCCCGCCACAAAGTGCTTATAGTTGTTGTTTTCGTTCCCCAGCTTAAACGCTCTGGGGGCACACCCAGTGCTATGTGAACATTTCACCTGGCCTTGGGTGGGAAGACTACGTGAATGGCTGCTTTTAAAGGGCCCCGCCACAAAGTGCTTATAGTTGTTGTTTTCGTTCCCCAGCTTAAACGCTCTGGGGGCACACCCAGTGCCACGTGAACATTTCACATGGCCTTGGGTGGGATGATTACGTGAATGGCTGCTTTTAAAGGGCCCCGCCACAAAGTGCTTATAGTTGTTGTTTTCGTTCCCCAGCTTAAACGCTCTGGGGGCACACCCAGTGCCATGTGAACATTTCACATGGCCTTGGGTGGGAAGATTACGTGAATGGCTGCTTTTAAAGGGCCCCGCCACAAAGTGCTTATAGTTGTTGTTTTCGTTCCCCAGCTTAAACGCTCTGGGGGCACACCCAGTGCCATGTGAACATTTCACATGGCCTTGGGTGGGAAGATTACGTGAATGGCTGCTTTTAAAGGGCCCCGCCACAAAGTGCTTGTAGTTATAATGGAGAGTGCTTCTTTTTTATATTTGGAAGACTTGCCTTGGCTTGAAAGGCCATGTCAGACCAATTGACTGATAGAACACCAAGGCTACATCAAAATGTTGCTATGCTATGCATTGTTATGCAGGGATTATCTTCAGCCATGACAAGCTCCTAGTAGCATAGTCTCCAAAAGTCCCCCGAAGACGGAGTGTGGCTGCCCACGTGGCGGGGTAATCAAAAACGGTCACACACGTAATGTTCTCATCCCTAGCTGATGCATTTGTACCATAGTGTTCAAGTGCTTCGGCTGTTGGGACGGTCCCTGGAGTCTTTTAGCCAGGGGAAGCCAACAACAACATATTTGGAAGATTTGGCCTTTACCTAGCGTTTTATAGTTTAAAAAACAAAAAAATAACATCTGGATATATTTCATTGATGAGACACAAATCTGATATACTTGAAATCAGTATCAAACAGCCTAGTACTATTCAGGGGACATCGCAAGTGAGAGAGAGATAACGAGACAGACAGACAGTCACAATGATGGACAAAGACAGTTTGAGTCCGATAAGCCTTGTAAAATTATCACATTGCCTTTGAAAGCAATATGGCATCACTATGCTGTGTTCGAGATTCCCCGAGAGAGACTTCCGGGATAGAAAAATCAAGATCAAAACACCCCAAATCGCCTGTGGTCAATTTTTGGGGGGATGAATTTTTACAAAAAACCTGAAGTTCAGTTTTTGGTAAAATTTTAAAAATTAAAATCCGTAAAAAACTGAAAAAGTAGCACCCATGCACACACACCTGAAATGCCCCATGGCGTAAAACATGGGCTGTTTGTAGAACTCTGCGCTGGAGGCGTTGACGAAGACGGGGCTGTTGTCCAGGTTGTGCACCCAGTTAGGGCCCCCGATGGTGCTCAGGGCAAGGTTCCAGTCCACCCACCCCGTCACCCAGTGGTTCAAATCCTAGGGGCAACACATCAAATGAATAGCAGACAGTGTTAATTAAATCTATCTCCAAAATCATGGGGATTACAATCAAAATGCAAAATCTCAAGTGCCAAGGGTTCCACAGCTAGTATACATATATTCCATTCACACCTACTCACTCATACATTTACCCATGGATACATACACACATACTCTCTCTCTCTCTCTCTCTCTTGATCTCCCTCGTACACACACACCATTTTTACTAACAAACTAGCAATCCAGAACCTACATCCTTGCGAGCATATATTATTCCTTATCAGAACAGAATACACAATGGACAACACACAACCAATCATCCAACATAGAGGAAAGGAGAGAGAGGAGGAGAAGAGAAAGGAGAGAAAAAGGAAGAGAAAGAGAAAAAATACAGTGGGAAAGAATGAAAGAAGAGAAGTAAAAGGGAAAGAGAAAAAATAGTGGGGGAATGGGGAAGGGGAAAGAGAAATGATAGGGGAGAGAGAGAGAGAAGGGGGAGGAGGAGACTGAGGAGGCTGTCTTTCCTTTCTTTTCAGTACCAGTGCTGGCATGTTGTTATCTTAGACAGCTGAGCTTGCTTTGAGAGTGGGTTGGAAGGGAGTGACGATGTGGTGAGACTCAGAGGTACAAAAAACAGGGCGGTGCAGTGCTGAAATTTACAATCACCGATCAGGCTAGTGACTTTTGAAAATCTCATCGCCCACAGAATTTTATACTACCGGGCCCATTCTCCTGCCTTAAAAAAAAAAAAAAAATCTTCCACATAATTTTTCTCCTTTGAGCTCCTCCGAAATCGGAATGTCTTGGCTGTACACAGCAGGGAGACCAGTGAAAACTGAAAACCGGACACATGCATACCTTAATTATTAAGACTGTATGGCCTGGGAATGCAGAAGAAGAAGAAGAAGAATGTGTCTTGTAATCTTGTATCAATCAATAAAAAGCATTTAAAAGATTAAAAATACTAAAGAACAACTTACATCCAAAATGTCACTGGCGTATGACTGAGCGTGTTCCCAAATACCTATTTTCACCACTTTGACGCAGGCTTCGGTGGCCAGTATGAATTTGTCGGGGTATTCCTTGTGTGTGTAGTCCAGGGAAATCACTGGAGAAAACTCGTCAATGTACCAATGCACGCCAATCCCCGAGACGTATTTCGCTGCTTCCGGGTCAGATAATACCTGCAATGCATCAAAACAGGATTTCGGCTTAAAAATCTGCTGTGAGAATTAGTTTGTCGGTTTTAGCTGTGTTTTTCTTTTCTTTTTTTGGGGGGCGTCATCTTATCATATTTTGTTCTGCTCTATTACGATTTGCATAGCGCTTAAGGGTATTGAAAACTCTACACTTTACAGTAACCAAAAACAGCTGTGTGGATATTACTGTATTGCAGGTCTGTGCGTGTGTGTGTGAAGGGAGAGAGAGAGGAACAAAACAGAAACAAAAGAGAGAGAGAGAGAGAGAGAGAGAGAGAGAGAGAGAGAGAGAGAGAGAGAGAGAGAGAGAGAGAGAGAAGAGAGGAAGTGGAAGAGAGAGAGAGAGAGAGAGAGAGAGAGAGAGAGAGAGAGAGAGAGAGAGAGAGAGAGAGAGAATTATTACAAAAAGATAGAAAACAGCTGTGTACCGGTAGATATTATAGCAAGTATGTGCTATGTGATGTGTGTGTGAAGAGAGAGACAAAGAGGAAAAAGGGAAACAAGAGAGAGACAGAGAGAGAGAGAGAAAGAGAGAGAGAAGAGAGAGAGAGAGAGAGAGAGAGAGAGAAAGAGAGAGAGAGAGAGAGAGAGAGAGAAGAGAGAGAGAGAGAGAGAGAGAGAGAGAGAGAGAGAGAGAGAGAGAGAGAGAGAAGCACACAAAGATAGAGTGAGAGAGCAAGACAGAAGACAGAAAACCACACATAAAGACAGAAAGAAAGTAACATCAACTATTCTAAATCTTGATCATTAGGCTGTGTCTAAACATACGCGCAAGTTCCGCGTTGAAACCCATGCGCAATAAAAAAAAAAAAAAAAATGGAAGTAAGAAATATGAAAGAGTGCGCCCATTACTTGCGGAAACCCATCTGTTTATTTGTTATATAAGTGTTCCGCACGGAACTTGAGGATTGCGGATCTAATGTGCACAAGGCCTAATTGTAGATCAAACATTTCCTTTTCTTATCAAAAACCTTACAATTTCTGCCCAGTAGGGAAGCAGCAAGCGGTTGTCATCTAGTATCATGAGCTTCACGTTTTCAAAGCTGTTGTTGTGGAGGGCAGGGCCTAGATCCATCTTGACAAAGTCTCTCTGCTGCTGGGCCGTGAAGCCCATGGCCTGGAAGAAGTGCTTGTAGATGTAGCCGTCCGTGGGCTCGTTCTGTGCCGTCAGGCCCCAGAAACTGATGTTGTGCTTCTGGTATTCTTGTAGAAACCTGACAGACACACACACACACATATATATATATATGTAACGGTAGAACCAGCGATCTGGTACAATCGGCGATTCTACCAGACAGGCTTGCAAAGTCAAAAATATAATTTTTCATCAGTTTTGAGTTATGGGTATTTTCGTGTTCCCTTACATCTTATCTTTCACAGTAATAAAGGATAATCTTTAAAATGGTCTCTAAATGGTCTTTTAAGTGCTTTGAAACGAGTAGGTCAATGCATTTTCTTCAGCTAGGCTAGACTTTAGACTGTTTTCTAAAAATGGCCGACACTGACTCTACTAACTTTAAATGCTCGTAACTCTGGAACGGAAAAAGATACAAGAAATGAAGAATGGTTCTTGTATCATAAGAAAGAGAATTGTCTGAAGTTTTCAAATGTATAATTTTCTCAGAATGGTCAGTTTGACACTTAATGTCCCTTTCGTGGTGATGGGTCACATATATGTTACATGTTCACATCTATCTACCCACCTGACAAAGTAGTTGGCCCAGGTCCTGTAGTAGGGTCCCCCGGGGTTCCCGATGAGCGTTCCGTTGCCCGTCATGTTCTTGTTGGTCTTCATCCAGGCCGGAGCGCTCCAGGGACTGGCGTACATCTTCACCCCTCGCTGGCTCATCGCCAACGCCTTCTGGATGAAAGGGATCTGGAAGAACCACAAAGAAACAGCATCATTAGCTTTTCCAGGCATCAGAATTATCAGAAGTCTAATCCTCTGAAAACTGAGGTAAAAGGGCCATGAAGGCCTCAGACTGTAGAAGGACAACACTGAAATCAGTTCCCAACAAGACCAAAAAGACACAATGCTGAAAGAAATCACTTTGAAATGCTATTTCACAGAAAACAATACCCTCACTAAACAGGAACATCCTCTGACAGCAGAAACCAATCCTCTGTCAGAAATTCTTAATCCTCTGAAATTTGCAAATTCTGATGACTGTTTTCTCTTTCTTTTTTTACCATGAACTTTCACCTCTCATGTCATCAAAGATTATACAGCTGAAGGCATCTTTTTGCATAAGTAAAAATAATACTGTGTTGTTGTTTTTACGGACTATAAGGCGATAGTTTTTCCCCAGACTGAGACCCCTGTGCTTACACAATGACTAATACTAAAGACTGTACAGGGGAAGATAAACATCCGGTCTCTTTTCCCTATATGAGTAGTGAGGACAGAAACACTGGTTATGTCCCTTTGAAACGTGACACATTTTACACATCGATAGGCCAGTTGAATTCTCCGTTCAAGTTCCAGTCCAAGTTTTTGGATAGCCTCCACTGTGAATAGTGTACACGTCCACACTAACGATAACTCTATGAGCCCGGTTCGCCGAGTTTTTAAGTATTCCATCTGACCCTTTTAGAATATCTTTGCTAATTCTCTTTCTTATGATACAAGATCCATTCTTGTATCTTTCTCCGTTCCAGAGTTACGAGCATTTAAAGTTAGTAGAGTGAGTGTCAGCCATTTTGAGAAAACAGTGAGAAAGTATAGTAACAAAATCTGAATTTGTTGAAAATGTTTGGGAGTGCGCCTTATAATAAGGTGCACATTACAGTCTGAAATATATGGTCATAACTAGGTCTTATAGATTATATTTGTCTTTCACAGCAAATATGTGAGGATTCACCCCTCCCACACCCACAAAGTGAGAATCCTTATAATGTAAAGTTAAAACCATTTGTGTGGCAAATATGATAATCCGCTGCTCTGCTAACTGGAACACCTTCAATGTTATGCTACATGATGGACAGACAATGAAACAAAGAAATAATTACAGTAATCAATTCATAGGTTATTGAACAACTGAAGAAAACCCCCAATTAAAAGGTGAATATATAAATAAATAAATAAATGAAAAAAGAAAGAAATGAGCCCATAAATAAACACATACATAAAGAAATGAATAAAAATAAGAAAGAAAGAAAGAAGGAAAGAAAGAAAATAAAGAAGAGAGAGGTAGACACCTTGTATTTTAAATCCTCTGGAGCCAGGGCAAAGTTCTTCAACTCAAAGTCTCCGTCCATATCGTCATAGGAATACTGGTGTGTGGAGAAGTCACAGCTGGCCATCGGCACTCTCCCAAACGTGTATTCAATACCTGAAAAGAAAAAAACAAGCCTACAACACATGATGACCTATGCATAAGAAATGAAGCGCTCAAGTATTGAATTCTTCTGATTTACTTTACCTCATTTTTCTCACAATTTTTAAATCCCTTTAATCCCAATTAAAATATTGCTAAGTACTGCGAGCAGAGTAACCTGTTTGATCTAGACTTGGACATTCTAGCTTTGATTTATACCACCCAGACAACGGGAATCATCCTGCTGTTATCAACTTTTCACTGCCGTTGAGTGTTTTACGTGCGTAAAGTGCACGGGTTAGATTTGCCCCCCCCCCCCCATGGGGATACCGGGGGTCTTTTGTATAAATAGTTCCCCCACCTTCTGGAAGTTCTGTGCTTGTAACTTCCTCTAATCTGCCACTCTCTTTAACTCTGTCTTTTCCCTTTGCTTGCTGTCATCTACTATCTTTCTGCCTTACTGGTCCATTCTCCTGCCTTTTTTCAAGAAACACTTTCAAAATTTTTTCCTCCAGCCAAAGCTGGACTTGCTGGGCCTAAGTATTTCTTACTTAGGTGCATAACGGCAGCATGATGCATCTGCGCTCATAATTGACAGGAAACTGTCTGAGCGATCGAAGAAGATGAAGAAGAAGAAGAAGATTTGCTTGAAGTCCTCATCCAAAGAACTCTGCGTTCATTTAATTTTTCCCTGTCAAACTGGAAAGAAAGGGAGAGGCTGGGACTTCTGAATTGAATTGGCAGACCTGTGAACGTCTTAACTATCCTGCCACCTGGTCTACTTTTGGCAAACATGTCCGATGAAGGTATTTTAACATAGCAGAAGACAGTATTTTTAACCCTTTCACCGCCAATGTCGCATTTATGCACCACAATGGTTTAACACCCATGTCACTAAAAGGCATCAAATCAGGGGCTGTTATCCGAAGACCCTATTTTCTTAATTTCGGGAGGTAAGGATATATGCCTAACGTTATAGATGTTATAGAAGAATTCACAATATTCCAGATACATTCTTTTTTTCTGTACCCAGTTAAGCTTAATGGTATTTGGGGGCTGAAAAATGGCTGGCAGCGAAAGGGTTAAACTAAAAATAATTCAATGAAATCCTAAGACACAACTCAAAAACAACAACAACAACAACAAATTTTGAACCTTTGGAGTTGGACAGAATTTTTTTTATGATTTCAATTTTTTTTTAAGGAAGGCACAAAGACTTATCCAATCCCATTCCACACCCTGCCATTCCCAGCAAAGAGTCTATTAATCACTTCACAGCTGTGTGTGTGTGCTTTTGTTCTTCAGCGTTTTACCTTCAGGGGCAAAGTAGGCGCGCAGAAGTCTGTCCTGAGCCCCTGCTGGCAGACTGGCAATGTTGATTCCGGCAGCATCGGTGAAGGCACCGCCAAAACCTAAAATGGTCTGCCTGGTTTTGTTTCTTAGGATTTCATACACCACTGAAAAAGGAGAAAAAATGCAATCAATAAACAAGGTTGCTATGCATTACAAAAGTGTAATTACATGAATGATAAACATAGCTATAACACAAAGAGTCAACTTCTGTTGTGAACAATTTGCATCCGTAATACTCTAGCCTCAATATCTTTTTTTCTTTGCTTTTTTTTAAAGGTGTTCCACACACAATACATATCAGCTTAGCACACACACACAAACACAGACACAGATTCATATGTACGCACAAACACACACACACACACGCTCACACACACACATGATACATACTTTTTCACACACACGTACATACAGACTCTTTCACACAAACACACACACACGTACATACACACTCTTTCACACACACACAACGCCTTCACACATAATACACACACACACAATAAAAATTGCAAGTTAGTTCCCACTTACAATAACACATTAATTTTTACTACACTGTATATATACACAGCACACTTTCGCCTGTAAGGGAAAGAATTTCATGACAGAAAACGGTAAGACAGGCTGCTCTTTCCGTCAATAGATTGTCTGCTCTTACGGAAGAAAATGTGGACTTTGCCCTAGGTACTACAGTATTACTAACATCCAGCTGCAGCAGTGGTGGTGGTTGCAGCACTGTACGTCAAACGATCCCCAGCCTGCGACGAAGTGTATACTGCCACCTGGCCCGAAGCCAACACAGGCAGCGGAGGAACCATGTCGCAGTAGGTGGCGTTGCACACACACACCGAATTGCCGTCGCCATAGCTCTTCACTTTGCATGGAAGGGTACTGCTGACAAATCCTGCAACAGCATATAGACAAGAGGTGTCTGGACAAAATGAATTTGAACAAAAAATATATTTACTCAGTTGACAAGGTAATTGTACCTTTATTTTTCTACCTACTAATACAGTGGAGAACTGACGACTCAAAAACAAATAACTCAAAATCACTGGATAACTCACAATCTTTTTTTCTTTTTTTCTATTTTTTTGGGGGGGGTCCCAGTATCTAGATGTTGAAAAGTCTTTTTAACAAAACAATATTGGCTATCTCAAAATGAAATTTTAGTCCCTTCAATTTTGACTTTTAGCGATTTTTACTGTACTATTTTCTTTCTGCTGTTTGGGAAGAAAGCTGTGGAATCTGGGACATTGTCCGCCTGTTCTGGTGTGTATATCCCTAGCCTCTCTCTCTTCTCTCTCTGTCACTCTGTGTGTGTGTGTGTGTGTGTGTGTGTGTGTGTGTGTGTGTGTGTGTGTGTGTGTGTGTGTGTGTGTGTGTGTGACTGTGTAACATTAACAATAACAATATAGATTTTTACAGTCTTTTCAATACCTTTTGGCGCATAGGAACACATAAGCGAAACAAATACATTATACAGAAATATGAACACATTATCAATATCACCATGTCAATTACAGATCAAAACAAACTTGTATAAATCAACAAGACGTACGTGGAACTGGAAGCTACATGAAGGCATTAAAGTCCAATGTGTAAACCATACAACAAGTTTTCCATGCAGTGCTTCAGTTCCATGAAAGCAGATGTTTTCCCCCCTTCACGACCAGGAACTGAGTATTTGCAAAAATCTCCCCACCCATCTTTCTCTCTCACACAGTGACACACACACACACTGTGTGTGCATGTGCACATGTGTGTGTGTGTGTGTGTGTGTGTGTGCGTGTGCGTGTGTGTGCGTGTGCGTGTAACTGAAAATTGAATATCAAAATGGGGGTGGATTTGGATGCCATGTGACAAGGAGAATGGTACCCAATTAATATTGAATTATTGAAGTAACCCAACTAAGACTTTAATTTTTTGAGGTTCTACACTATATTTAACTTTTAAGTACATGACAAAGATAGTCAAAATCTGAAAAATATGCATAGCTCACCACTTGAATGAAAGAGAAACGCTGAAATCAGAAGTGTGTAAACAAAGTTAGATGCTGTCATGATGATGTGAGTGTTACTGTTAGGTAGCAGCACTTCATTGACTTCAACACTTGTATTGACTATTGTAATAGTCAATTGAAGTCAGTGACAGTGGAAGCCGGAAGGGCGTTGACTGCACAGCACGCATGTCCATCCCAATGGTCAAAAAGTCATTGAGACAGCCCTTAATATGTTCTGACATGAAAACGCAGATAAAAAGTTACAACACTGCGATAGTAAAGTATGCTTTGACTCTGTGATAAGGATCTAGAACACAACAACGAAGTTTCGCTTTTCCTTGAGGAAGGGAGTTAATTCGCAGGGATAGTTAGGCTACTCTTCAGTTAAAAAAGAGAAATAAACGTGGTCACATGATCACACATGAGGCGCGCGGCGCATTTTGAAGTCGACAGAAATATGATCTAATGATGCTCTTGAATTAGAGAAAAATGTTGACTGCGAAACTGATAGACAGTGTTGCAGCCGAAAATTTATCGTAAGAAGCATTGGACTTTGATGTAACATGCTGTAACAGTCATGACTGTGGAGAAAATTTTGAAATTGGATTTACTTGTTCAGCTGCAGTGACAGTGACAGTCACTCAGTCAGTGACACCACCACCACCAGACTTACCCACCCCACCTACCTCTCCACTGACCAACACTCTCACCCACCTTCTCATTTGTTACACACATATAACTTTGTGAATTTTTTTGAATGTTTTTGTGTAGCATTTAGTTCGATTGAATTTTTTTTAATCTGATAGTAATAGAAGCATGCATACAAGTCGGCGTGGGCCAGTCTGTAATACAGTGGAACCTCCCATTATAAGACTCCCTCCCACTTAAGACCTCGGCCTTTTGGCTAAGACAGTGATTCAGACACATAATTTTTTGTATATACCATGGTTGGTTTGTTCAGCCCGTCGTACATGGCGAAAGCCGATACGCGACGTTAAACGGAACTTCCATCCATAAGACCTACTTATCTGAGACATTAGTGATTACCCTTCTTTGTAAGTATTGAAATTAAGACCCCATTTTGGATGATTTTTGAAGGTCTTTTTATAACTTATAAGGGAGGTTCCACTGTACATAAATAAGGGGGTGCCCCAGGGAAGTATCATCAGACTGACTTTATATATTTGGTCTATGATATACATATCCAAAGGCTACCTTTCAACTCCTGTGAAAAATCTATGTATGCGGATGATATCGCTATTTGGACCACAGCAAGTAAGGCTAGGGACAATGACTGAATGAGAGACTTAGTGGGATTTTTTTCACGCCAGAGGGCATGACGCTCTTGTGGGGCTAATCCTCTCTATATTCTTAGTTGGGGATAAAGAAAGTCGCGTGATAAGCCCATAGTGCATTGACTGCCCTCTGGCGTGAAAAAAATCGCCATAAGTCGACCATTACAAGGGACAATGTTTCGCGCGCGCAAGCGTGTGTATGTGTGCATACTTGGGCGCTGATTCTGATTTTGAAGATAGAATTAACACTCTTACCTGAGTTTACAAGGTTCTGACCTTATTTGACAATTACAACAAGATATCCCTTGCCTGTGAGGATGAGAGGACATTACATTTTTTTGCAATCAACTTAGTGTTTCTGCTCAGTCCTAGACTCTGAGCTTTCATGTCTGTAGTGTATGGATCTGTGGCATCAAATTTAACAAGCTATGCAAAATTAGAGAATGTGCAAAATTAGAATTAAGTTTTGCTAAAGCAAACTGCTTTAGTTAACAGATAAGCAAATACATTACGGTGGAACCTCCCTTATAAGACACACCCCCCCCCCCCCAAGACTCCCTCCCACTTAAAGGCACAGGCGGAGTATAAAAGAGGGGAAATGCTGCCGCATTTGCCTCACAGCTGGCGAGAGAGACGGTTCGCCCTTCTTTGTTCCCTGTTGTGTGAGCCACCGCGAAGCAGAGCTTGTCTGGCGAAAAAGACCCGATCCCTAGGATCGGGTGTTTTTCCTTTAAGACCTACTTCTCTGAGACATTACCCTTCTTTGTAAGTATTAAAATTACCTCCCTTATACAACTCCCTCCCACTTAAGACCTTATTTTGGATGGTTTTTCAAGATCTTAAAAAGGGAGGTTCCACTGTATTATATTCTTATAGTTATAAATTGCAAAATGCAATGGGTGTGGCTGTTAAAGGTTTGGCAAAATTGTACTTTGGACACTTCCCTCATGTTTACAACTAAACCCTCCCCAACCCTTGACGTCTTGGTGATAGATTTTTCCAAAGCCTTTGACAAAGTCTGCCACTCCCTCCTGATCCACAAGCTCCGCCACTATGGGATCACCGGGCACATCAACACCTGGATCCAAAACTTCCTGAAGGACAGGCAGCAACCTGTTGTAGTGGAGGGCGCCAAGTCAGAGGCTGTTGGTGTAGAGTCGGGAGTACCCCAAGGATCAGTCCTGGGCCCAGCCTTGTTTCTTTTCTACATCAATGACATGCCTGACAAACTGTCCTCCACATCTCGGCTCTTTGCAGATGATACCCTCTGCCACAGAAGTATCGCATCTCAGAAAGACCAAGAGGCGCTCCAGCAAGATCTTGACAACCATGGCAGAGTGGGAAAAGAAATGGAAAATGGAGTTCCACCCAGGAAAGTGTCAGACCCTGCACACGACCAGAAAAAAGAACCCACAACCTGGCTCCTACCATCTTCATGGCCAGAAGTTGCAGGCAGTAAAAGAGGCAAAATACCTTGGTGTCACTATCCTGGTATCCAACAAGACCTGACGTGGGATGGCCACATAAACAACACAGTAAACAAGGCCAACAAAACCCTTGGATTCCTACGAAGGAATCTTAAAGTAGGCTCCATCGCTGTGAAAGAGACAGCCTACAAGGCCTTAGTACGACCCACACTCGAGTATGCAGCGCCTGTCTGGGACCCGTACACTGCCAAGAACATCGGCAAGTTGGAGAAGGTCCAACGCCGTGCAGCCGATGGGTCGTCAACCTCCACCGTCAAACATCAAGTATGGACAACATGTTGACGGATCTGCACTGGCCTCTGCTAAAGGACAGACGAAGAACGGCAAGGCTGGCCACCTTCTTCAAGTACCACCATGGAGAGGTGGCCATCAATACTCAGCATAGGCCAGTCCCTCACCCACCACCCAGACAGATGAGACAGTCGCACACGACAGCGTACCTGCTTCCTGCTACCAAGACCAACTACAGGAAGTTCTCTTTCTTCCCAAGAGCCGTGTGCGAATGGAACAGTCTTCCAGTTCCACCTGAGGCAATTTCATCAGCCTCGGTGGAGGTCTTCAAAACCCAAATCTGAACCCCTTCCCCTTCCCCCCCCCCCCCATGCCCCTGTTCCCTGAGCTCCAGCCGACACCCCCCGCTGGCCCCCTGGACCTCTACACCCTCTACCCTACCTACTCCCTCCCCCCCTTGAGCTGATCATCTGGGCAGCTGTTCTTTTCCCACAGTACTTGGTTTATAGAGAATACCGGAAACCCCTGTTTCTATACATCATAGTCGTCAAGCTGACGGAGGACGTAAAAGCGAAGAAGAAGAAGAAGAAGAAGACCCTTAATCTCAAAGTCGGCTTCTTTCAGTTTTATGAAAATAATCCTGGGCTGATCCTAACCTCATGGGTGAAAGTTTTCCTTCTCAGCAAGGATTTCCTTTTAATTTCAAAATCAGAAAATAAGGAATTCCTTGTTTTAAGAATTTGAAGGGGGAAAAAACCCTAGAAATCGACCGATTTGAGCAACCAAAAGCCACAAAGTGTGGCTGCTCCTTAGAACTTTCACCTTCAAATGTCATTTTAGAGTTCAAAGCATTTCATAAATGTGAATGAAAGACCTCAGGAGAGCTCACAAAATTGGCATTTACCTGTAAATTCTTGTCAGCTTCCGGGATGTTTGCCCCAAAGATCCCCCAAGCAGGTGGCTGCCCCTACACCCCACCGAAGCCTAAGCAGCCCCTGAACACCCCCCACCCCCACCCCCGCCTTTTCCTTATTTTCAAAATCTGTCACCTTCACCCATGTAACCTTTTCCCTTTCCTGAGAATGGCAGAATGTTGCTTCTCAGTGAACATTTTCAATGCAAAAAATCTTGCCTTTTTCGTTTTTGTTGCTTGCTTGCTGTATTTATATACCCCATGCTTTGACTTTAAAATGCTAAGTGATAATTATGCTCTTCTGCCCTACAAAAAAAAAAGCTCCTACTGTCAGGATTGAGTATGGACACGATCTCCAGAGTTGTTGTTCTTTGTGTTTTCTTAGAGTTTCTTTAGAGTTATTGTTCTTTGAAATTCTTCAAGGGGAGACTCAAAGGGATGTAATTATAGGCATGTGACGGCGTGTCATCAGATCCAATTCTTAGCCCCTTCCCTGCGCAGTCCGGGATGTGTGATGTCATAACTTTTTATGTAATAGCCCTGGAATAATGGTTTTTGGTTTAGACAAGTCAGGAAAATAGTGGTTGAAGATGGTGAAAGTCAGGAAAGACTATATCTCTAGACCATATATCTCTAGACCAGATTGAGTCTAACAAGCAGGGCTACCCCCCACCCTATAAGACGGAAAAACGCAACGAACCACAACTGTGACAAATCGCGGTGTACTGCAGTACATAGTAGGGGGTAGGGTTAGGTTTGGGGCTAGGGTTAGGGATAGGGTTAGTATTCCAAAAAGGTTATTAGCTAAAAATGTTCCTAAAATACAGCTTTATGTATGGTAAGAAAGGCAAAAACGGAAAAATACAATTAACCAAGAAATGCAGGGGGGGTGGCACATCTTTACCTTTACCAATGCCTGGACGAAAGAGGGAGCCCCAACATGTTCAGTTGGTATGGGGCAACAGCTGTGCACATTGCTGCGGGGGTACGGGTGGGGGTGGAGGCTATGCACATTGAAAAGAGATACATTGTATTTTTGCAGGGTTGCCAAGGAATGCCTGGATGAGGGAGGGAGTCCCAACACTCTGAGCGGGGATGGGGCGACGGCCATGCACATTGCTGCAGGGGTGGGGATGGAGGCCGTCAGACTGATGCTGGCCCATGGGGGAGACCCTAATGTCAGGTATATGTAACTGAGACATAAGACTCTTAATTGTCCATAGTACATTCATTCGACTTTAATGTTGAGCCCTTGAGAAAAACAAGTTATCCCCATTTTTCTCACAGGTGTAAATGAGTACCTGACCTTACTGTCCTTAGTTTGGGAAAGGTTAAACTTAAAGTGCTCGAACTGGAAAGAGATGGCTGGTGGAGTTGAAGGCAGTTGAAGAAGAGAGATGGGCTACCTTTCCAAGACATGGTGAATGATGATGATTACACTGACTGTCCCGAAACAACTAGCACTAGTAGCAGTTTATGGACCAAACCTGGGGGTCTTTTGTATAAATAGTTCCCCCACCTTCTGGAAGTTTGGTGCTTGTTACTTCCTCTAATCTGTCACTCTCTTTGACTCTGCCTTTCCCCTTTGCTTGCTGTCATCTACTAATAGTAGTACTATCTTTCTGTCTTTTCGGTCCATTCTCCTGCATTTTTTCAAGAAACACTTTCAAAACGATTTCTTTCATCCGAAGTCGGACATGCTGGGCCTAATTATTTTTTGCTTAGGCACATAACGGCAGCATGACACATCTGCACTCATAATTTACTGTAAACTGAGCAATCGAAGAAGAAGGACCAAACTCCACCAAAGTGACTCAACAGCCGTGCAGTGTCTCTTCTGGTGGTTGCCTTTTGTGAACCTAACATGGATTTACTCCCTTTGGACTGCTGGTTTGGGATTCTGCAACCTTGCATAGTTGTAAACGGGTGTGTGGCTGTTAGTTGGGACTCGAAATGAGAGGTGTGGGAGCAACGCCACTGAGCAGCCCGGAAGATATGACAGGAAAAAAACTATAGGACCTTTAAGTTTAACCCTTACTTTCTTTTTATGTGATATGTATTGTTGTGTTATATGTGCAGGTCCGTGGATGGGTCCACCCCTCTCCATGTGGCGGCTGCCTGGGGAGATCAAGACACCCTGAGACTGCTGCTGCACAATGGGGCAAACCCTGACATCACCGATCAGGTAGGACAGAAAGATACATTACTCAAAAGCAGACATATAGACTTGCTGCACAATGGGGCAAACCCTGACATCACCGATCAGGTAGGACAGAAAGATACATTACTCAAAAGCAGTGCAGGCTTAGTTATAGACTGCTGCTGCATAATGGGGCAAACCCCAACATCACCGATCAAGTTGGACAGAAAGATACATTGCTCAAAAGCAGTGCAGATCATGTTAGACATATGTAGATAGATAGCAGTATAGGATTCAAAGGGATCCCAGAGTTATTGTCTGTGGCGTTTACCGAAAGTTTCTATTTCCATAGAGTTTTTGAAGAGTTGCTGTTCTTTTTCTTTCCGAATTAATTTACGTCTGATCACAATTTTAAGCAAGACATTGTTGATTGTGTTTTTTTCTCACTGCTTCAAAATTAAAATTAAATGGATCTAGTAGTGCAAGCCTTCATTATGAATCATTGCTACAGTCACACTGTTGTCAAACAGTTGTCTTACTTTTCTTCCATGAACTTTCGATAACTGATGATGAACAAAAATTTGGTAAAGGTAAAGATGTGCCCCCACTCTTACATTTCTCAGCTCTCCCCACAATTTCACACCTGCCTTTCTTACAAAACATTGAGCTGTATCTTATTAACTTTTTGAGCTAATTATCTTTGTTGAATAATTAATCGCAGTCATCATAAACTAATAAGGGCCATTATCTAATAGGACCCCCCCCTATGTAGTGCAGTACACACAACAGCCGCGGAGCATTTGCCACAGTCCTGGTTCATTGCGTTTTTTCCGTCTTTATCTTCTACTATTATTAAATGCATGTGTTTAATTATGTAAATGGATGAAAATTAGTGTTAAATATAGCAAACGATAGAGGATGAAGTACTCAATCTGCAGTAAGAAAGGCAAGACTGAAAAAATGGAAAGAACCTGTACTAAACATCTTGACACACAAACTTTTACGTGATTGGATGTTAGTGCAACGCAGAGGGATGTAATTTTAGGCGTTTGATTCATCACAATAAAGTCCATTCAAAAGTAGTGTAAATGATGTGGTACATAAGACAGGGATAACCTGCTGCTTCACAGTGGGGCCAACTCAAACATCACCGATCAGGTATGACAGGGGTGACTGGTGTAAAATGGCAGCAAGCAGTGGACTGAGCCTGAATGAGCATCACACAGCATCATATAGTTTTACTCATGTACTAACTACTATGCTATGGTTCATTTTTATATTTGCTCAGTTGTTTTTCTTCTTGAATCAGAATGGCTAACCAGGGGGTCTTTTGTATAAATAGTTCCCCCACCTTCTGGAAGTTCTGTGCTTGTAACTTCCTCTAATCTGTCACTCTCTTTGACTCTGCCTTTTCCCTTTGCTAACTGTTATCTACTATCTTTCTGCCTTACCGGCCCATTCTCCTGCCTTTTTTCACGAAACTTTCAAAACATTTCCTCAAGCCGAAGTCAGACTTGCTGGGCCTAACTATTTTTTAGTTAGGCACATAACGGCAGCATGACGCATCTGTGCTCGTAATTGACAGGAAACTGTCTGAACGATCGAAGAAGAAAGAAGAATGGCTTAGACGGACTACTTAGTATCTAAAGCGAAGGCAGGAACTTGCTGTAGGTCCTCCAGACTGCTAAAGAGTTTTTAAGCCTCTGGGGTGGGCTCTGACCAGCCACTCTCTCTCTCTCTCAGTCTGAGATGCTGGAAGAGTGGGCAGGATTGCAGTTGGTGTTCCTTTTGTTTGTTTTTCAGTGCCCCGAGTCGACATGGGCACAATCTTGACTGTTCCTTATTATTTTTCAGGACAGATATATACAGACCTGTTTACCAATACGATTTCGCCTTATTTTGTGCACATTTGACAGAAATATGATTAATATGGTACATGGGAAAAAATATGGTGAAAATAAATCTGGCTATCATTTCTGTTCACTGCCTGATTCAGAAAATGGGTGCGCTCTGTGTGTGTGCGTGCGTGTGTAGTTATTGTAAATTTATATGTATGATACTTTTGACACAGTATTTCTGTAGTTTTACAAGTTTATGTAATGTTTGCACTCCATTTTTTAAACTTTCCTGTTGGAGTACTCCTATTTTGTGAAAAATACTCTTAATTTGGATCTTGAATACATAAAGCCCAATGTCAGGGTAAACAGGTCTGTAGATAGCATTGGGCCATGCCCAAGAGTGAATATCATGCCCCCTGTGGGGATTCTGTAAGATGGCAGATAGATAGCATTGGGCCATGCCCAAGAGTGAATATCATGCCCCCTGTGTGGATTCTGTAAGAGGACAGATAGATAGCACTGGGCCATGCCCAAGAGTGAATATCATGCCCCCTGTGTGGATTCTGTAAGAGGACAGATAGATAGCACTGGGCCATGCCCAATAGTGAATATCATGCCCCCTGTGTGGATTCTGTAAGAGGACAGATTGATAGCACTGGGCCATGCCCAAGAGTGAATATCATGCTGCCTGTGGGGATTCTGTAAGAGGACAGATAGATAGCATTGGGCCATGCCCAATAGTGAATATCATGCCCCCTGTGTGGATTAGGCAAGAGGACAAATAGATAGCACTGGGCCATGCCCAATAGTGAATATCATGCCCCCTGTGTGGATTCTGTAAGAGGACAGATAGATAGCATTGGGCCATGCCCAATAGTGAATATCATGCCCCCTGTGTGGATTCTGTAAAAGGACAGATAGATAGCATTGGGCCATGCCCAATAGTGAATATCATGCCCCCTGTGTGGATTATGCAAGAGGACAGATAGATAGCATTGGGCCATGCCCAATAGTGAATATCATGCCCCTTGTGTGGATTATGTAAGAGGACAGATAGATAGCATTGGGCCATGCCCAATAGTGAATATCATGCCCCCTGTGTGGATTATGTAAGAGGACAGATAGATAGCATTGGGCCATGCCCAAGAGTGAATATCATGCCCCCTGTGTGGATTATGTAAGAGGACAGATAGATAGCATTGGGCCATGCCCAAGAGTGAATATCATGCCCCCTGTGTGGATTATGCAAGAGGACAGATAGATAGCATTGGGCCATGCCCAATAGTGAATATCATGCCCCCTGTGTGGATTATGTAAGAGGACAGATAGATAGCATTGGGCCATGCCCAAGAGTGAATATCATGCCGCCTGTGTGGATTCTGTAAGAGGACAGATAGATAGCATTGGGCCATGCCCAAGAGTGAATATCATGCCCCCTGTGTGGATTATGCAAGAGGACAGATAGATAGCACTGGGCCATGCCCAATAGTGAATATCATGCCCCCTGTGTGGAATCTGTAAGAGGACAGATAGATAGCATTGGGCCATGCCCAATAGTGAATATCATGCCCCCTGTGTGGATTATGTAAGAGGACAGATAGATAGCATTGGGCCATGCCCAATAGTGAATATCATGCCCCCTGTGTGGATTATGTAAGAGGACAGATAGATAGCATTGGGCCATGCCCAAGAGTGAATATCATGCCCCCTGTGTGGATTATGCAAGAGGACAGATAGATAGCATTGGGCCATGCCCAATAGTGAATATCATGCCCCCTGTGTGGATTATGTAAGAGGACAGATAGATAGCATTGGGCCATGCCCAAGAGTGAATATCATGCCGCCTGTGTGGATTCTGTAAGAGGACAGATAGATAGCATTGGGCCATGCCCAAGAGTGAATATCATGCCCCTTGTGTGGACTATGCAAGAGGACAGATAGATAGCACTGGGCCATGCCCAATAGTGAATATCATGCCCCCTGTGTGGAATCTGTAAGAGGACAGATAGATAGCATTGGGCCATGCCCAATAGTGAATATCATGCCCCCTGTGTGGATTATGCAAGAGGACAGATAGATAGCATTGGGCCATGCCCAATAGTGAATATCATGCCCCCTGTGTGGATTATGCAAGAGGACAGATAGATAGCATTGGGCCATGCCCAATAGTGAATATCATGCCCCCTGTGTGGATTCTGTAAGAGGACAGATAGATAGCATTGGGCCATGCCCAAGAGTGAATATCATGCCCCCTGTGTGGAATCTGTAAGAGGACAGATAGATAGCACTGGGCCATGCCCAATAGTGAATATCATGCCCCCTGTGTGGATTCTGTAAGAGGACAGATAGATAGCACTGGGCCATGCCCAATAGTGAATATCATGCCCCCTGTGTGGATTCTGTAAGAGGACAGATAGATAGCACTGGGCCATGCCCAAGAGTGAATATCATGCCCCCTGTGTGGATTATGCAAGAGGACAGATAGATAGCATTGGGCCATGCCCAAGAGTGAATATCATGCCCCCTGTGGGGATTCTGTAAGATGGCAGATAGATAGCATTGGGCCATGCCCAATAGTGAATATCATGCCCCCTGTGTGGATTAGGCAAGAGGACAAATAGATAGCACTGGGCCATGCCCAATAGTGAATATCATGCCCCCTGTGTGGATTCTGTAAGAGGACAGATAGATAGCATTGGGCCATGCCCAATAGTGAATATCATGCCCCCTGTGTGGATTCTGTAAGAGGACAGATAGATAGCATTGGGCCATGCCCAAGAGTGAATATCATGCCCCCTGTGTGGATTATGCAAGAGGACAGATAGATAGCATTGGGCCATGCCCAATAGTGAATATCATGCCCCCTGTGTGGATTATGTAAGAGGACAGATAGATAGCATTGGGCCATGCCCAATAGTGAATATCATGCCCCTTGTGTGGATTATGTAAGAGGACAGATAGATAGCATTGGGCCATGCCCAATAGTGAATATCATGCCCCCTGTGTGGATTATGCAAGAGGACAGATAGATAGCATTGGGCCATGCCCAATAGTGAATATCATGCCCCTTGTGTGGATTATGTAAGAGGACAGATAGATAGCATTGGGCCATGCCCAATAGTGAATATCATGCCCCCTGTGTGGATTATGTAAGAGGACAGATAGATAGCACTGGGCCATGCCCAAGAGTGAATATCATGCCGCCTGTGTGGATTATGTAAGAGGACAGATAGATAGCATTGGGCCATGCCCAATAGTGAATATCATGCCCCTTGTGTGGATTATGTAAGAGGACAGATAGATAGCATTGGGCCATGCCCAAGAGTGAATATCATGCCCCCTGTGTGGATTATGTAAGAGGACAGATAGATAGCATTGGGCCATGCCCAATAGTGAATATCATGCCCCTTGTGTGGATTATGTAAGAGGACAGATAGATAGCATTGGGCCATGCCCAATAGTGAATATCATGCCCCCTGTGTGGATTATGTAAGAGGACAGATAGATAGCACTGGGCCATGCCCAATAGTGAATATCATGCCGCCTGTGGGGATTCTGTATTACACCATGACTCTTATATTTGTTCATTGCTCATTCATTACGTTCTAGGATAGCCAAAGAGCGGTGGACGTAGCCAGAAGTCGCCTAAAATATTTCTTCAAGACTTGCATATCTTCTTGTAGCATTAGTGCTAATAGTAGCTGTAATAAAAATGTGCTAAATTTGGATACCGCATTTTCTGTATTATAAGGCAATTCTGCGCAAATTTCAAATTTTGTTGTAATATTTTCTTACAAATTTATTGGTCGCATTATGAGGCGCAGGGGTCTCAGTCTAGGGGAAAAGTATCGCCTTATAGTCCGAAAAATACGGTACTTTCCTGATGTTTCAGGATGGGCAGAGACCCGTTGACGTGGCTAGAAGTGAGCATCATGCAGACTGCGTGGATTTTCTCAAATACTACACCATGCTGGTGGCTGTCGGGGAGGAGCAGGAGGAGGAGAGCCCTGCATACACCAGTCAGTGCTCACTTTGTGTACAGTTCTATCGTTATTGTATGGAAGTTTGTACTTAAGTCAAAATGTTATGAACATTTGATTTTTAGAAGGAAGGGCCCCCCCCCCCCCCCCCCCCCCCCCCCCCCCGTGGGGATACCAGGGGGTCTTTTGTTTAAATAGTTCCCCCGCCCTCTGGAAGTTCTGTGCTTGTAACTTCCTCTAATCTGTCACTCTCTTTGACTCTGCCTTTTCCCTTTGCTTACTGTCATCTACTCTCTTTCTGCCTTACCGGTCCATTCTCCTGCCTTTTTTCACGAAACACTTTCAAAAGCATTTCCTCCAGCCGAAGTCGGACTTGCTGGGTCTATTTCTTAGTTAGGCATATAATGGCAGCATGACGCATCTGCGCTCATAATTGACAGGAAACTGTCTGAGCGATCAAAGAAGAAGAAGAAGAAGAAGGAAGGGCCCAATCTAAACAGATTTCTGTCATAAATTTGGTGAACTGATTCTACTAAAAATCAAGAGCAATGTTACCAGTGGAAGTGCAATCAATGTACGTTTCAGTGGATAATTTTCAAGATTCAAAGTATTCAAAGCAATGCTATTCAAGTGAGTGCTCAGTCCTAGTCATTACTGTATGGAAGAATGAAGCAGTCAAAATGTGAAGGACACTTTAGCAGGAAAGGGCTCTGTCCTAATGATAGAAGTCTTCTTTTGCGTTCCGTAGCCATTAATGGGTTAAATATGTATGTGTCCGTTTTCAGTTTTCACTGGTCTCCACACTGCGTTCAGCCAACACGTGGTCATAATTGCTGGAGAATGGGCCAATAAGGCAGAAAATAGATGACAGGAACAGGCAGAGTCAAAGAGAGTGATAATTTAGAGGAAGTTGCTAGCACACAACTTCCAGAAGGTGGGGCTATTATTTGTACTGAAAAGTGAATGATCCCTCCGAGGGAATTGATAGAAGTTAATGTCAAGGGCTCTCTTACAAGTGGGTCTTCAGTCTATGCAGGTTTTTGTCATGATTCAAAAGAGTAGTTTGTAAAAGACAAAATATCAAGAGCAATGAATAGACTTCTGGTGTAAACAAAAACAAAAAGTCAGAATAAAAACAATGAAAAGGGCAATGTTACAATTGAGTACTCATTTGATGTAGACCTGTTGTGATTAAGTTAAAGAATGTGTAGGTATCAAAACATTTAGAGCATTGATACTTGTGGGTGCTCAGTTCATGTAGATTTATGTTGTGAATCAGTGGAATAGTTTGTAGAAAATCATAGCAGATCTATTGAAACTACAAATTTTGTAGATTTTTTTCCCCCTTTCTTATTGACACTGTCAGTGACTTTATTGTCGGCTGATGTCAAAACTGTACTGATTGTAAGTAGTTTTGTGCATTTCATCATCAGAAACTGTTTGAAGTATTGATGCTTCTTCATATGATATGTGAAAGATACTTAACATTTTCATTCGTTTGTTTCAGCCGAACTATTGAACTCAACAAAAGACAATGTTACGCAACACTTAGCTATCCCTTCACCTGAAAATTATGACCTTCGACCTCATCACCACGCAGTTCTTTATTCTTCCGATGAAGATGACATGGACGGTTTATCCAGCCAGTACTCTGACGCTTTGTCGCGCCGACTGAGCAGACTGATGACAGAAGGAAACCGTCCGTGTTTTGACGTCACCTCCCCAGACTGCCCCTACATAGGAGACAAGTGCAACAGGAGCCGTCAGGCAGGGGACAAAACTCTGCTGGCTGACAATTTGTGTGACGACCCTTGTCCAGATTTGTCCTGTTTCAACAGCAATGAAAATGAACCCACTTCTGGCAGACATGATCATTGTCAGTGCGGTCGCTGCTTCGTTCACAGTCATCCCAAACATGTGGATTACGGTAGGTCACCAAAGAGAGAGGCTTGTTGTCGAGAGCATAGTGTAGACAGATCTCCTCAATGTTCTGATCCACAGACTGCATATGCCAGAAATCTTGAGAGGAAAATGAAGCATAAGTATTTTCCCAATCTGGGTGACAATCTGGCAACGCCTGTCAGGGAATGTGGACCAGGTCATCCACACAGATCAGATGATGTTTCCCGACACAGTTCTCACTCCTACTTCAGGCCTCTGTCTCCCCAGCCAGTGCAGCATGGAGGTTGTAACATGGCAGGGCATCATTCTCCATGTTCACCCTCTACAGGACATTGCTGTGATAGAATGTCAACCTCTGGAAGCCGACACAAAGCCAGTTACGCAGAAGCTGATTATTGCTGCAAGGTCGATCCAGCCAGATCCTGTGTCTGCTCTCAGCACCATGCAAAACAGCGCTCACCACCACCACCTCACATGCATTTTGAAGGGAAGAGAGGATCATATCCGTCCCCTCCCTCCAAACATCCATGTAGATCATCCACGGAAAGTGTGCATCAAAAAGACACAGCCCTAAGACGGACCTGTTCCCCAAGAGGAGATGAATGTCGTGGAGCACAAAGGCAGCTCCGCTCACCTGTTAGAAGGGCACTTCAGTACGATCCCTGCGCATCACACCATCAAAGTGAAAACTCTCCCTATTGTAGAGAGAATCAGGGGAGCCCACAATTTGCTACGGTTGATAGATTGCCTCATGATGCCAGAAAAGATACCACGTCCCCATCACGCTATGGGTTGCATCACATCAGCGATCACATCAAGCAAGATGACTGCAGTGAAGGGCACGGCTTCCCTGCTGTAAACAGGCCCCTGAGAAAGCAGACTACCTACCCACCCTCTGACAAATCTGCATGTGAAGCCAGGTCCCCTGTCACCATCATGCATGTTCGGGAAGAGCGGTCCTCTCCTCCACAAGGCGTGTTTCACCACTCTGCCCACTTTCCGTTTCCTCTCTCTTCACCAAAGCGTGGACAAGCTGAGTTCACTGCAGTGTCTGACAGATGGAACACGGAACATGCTGCAGCTGGGTTGTGCAGTGCTCATTCGGTTGACAGCGGATTCTGTGAAAAATGCTCAACGAAACAGCAGCTAGGCGGAGATAAGACCTCTGTTGTGCATCATGGTTCAAGACCCTTAAGGTCTCAGACTTTAAAATATGCGTCGCCTGTGTTTCAGAAAAAGACAACCCCTGCTACCTCCAGGAGCCTGTCACACTTGGAGAGCAAAGAACAAGATCCAGACAGATTGTTTCGGTTTGACAGTTACAGAAAATCCGGTGAAGAAGATGAGTCACACTTCTGTGCAACGAACAAGTTAACTGATGACTTTGCCATTGTGTCGTCCAACCTGAGAGGGAGACATAGACCAGATCTGTTGGCACATTCCAAAGATGCAGTCTTCGAGAAAGACACCCACAGAAAACCTCGGATGGAAACTTCCAGACACGAAACGCTGGATGTGTCTGAGTGCTCCTCTGACACTTTTCAGACCTGTGAAGAAGCTTCAGTGAAAGAACTGACCTTTGACGAAAAACCAGAGCCTAGATCTTATAGGGAAGAATCCTATTCAGGTCCAACATATCCTCCCAATGTCAAAATGAATGGGAGTTCTGCTGTGAATAGATCTGAGCCAGAGAAACAGGGGAAGGCTACATGGTGTTCTGACAAAGACGAAGGTGCCGACTTTGCGACAGAAAGTTTGGGTTTCAGTGTGGACACTGCTGATAAAAGTCAGCAGAAACTCGACAGTTTCACAAACAGAAAAGACGCTAGGCTTCACAGCCGCCTGTCTTCTAACTCTCAAGAACACAACCGTACAGACTTCGGAAAGATGGTTCTAGAAACAGAGCACACAAGTTCAACCAGATCAAAACCCCAACATCAGTTAACACAGACTTCCAGCAAATCTTGGCGACCACCCACAGGCCCCTTGCCAGATGACAGCATAATGACAGTCGATGGAAGTTTCTGGGAAAGAGATCAAAAGCGGCCAACTGATCCAAAGCTAGACACTGTGCAGTCTAACAATGTGTCCAGATGGCTGCTCAACGTGCCTGCGCTCACACCACAACCGCCTAAGAACGGAAAACAGAGAGAAAACCGAAACATGAAACGAACGTCGGACGAAAGTTTGCTGAGCGTGGCGTCTTCGGTCCAAGAGTACATCTATCGTGACAAGGAGAACGGTATTGTTCTGATCGAGCGCCACATTCCGTCAGAATTCAGCGACAGCAGCGGCCGCCCTTCTTTGGACAATGACTCGAGCACCATGGAGACAGATGCCACAGTCAGTTACGACTGGAGTGATTTTGTCATCGACAGTAACGATGAGAATTCCTCAAGTTCTTCATCCACCTATGACTTCACTGCCGGTCACACCATGAAATCGCACAGTTCTGTCACAACAAACGATGACAGCAGCAGTGAAGAAGATTGTGGTGCTGTACACGATGGCAAAAAGCAAGAACATTGCGACGCAGACACACAAGAAATTAAAAATAGAAGAAAGAACCCTGACAGGAACAGTGGTAACAAAGGAGAAAAAGGCAGCGCAAAGAACTCTCAGAGTAACAATAATAACAGTTACATGCAAGGAGAAGACAGAAGAAAGAACTCTCAGAGTAACAATAATAACAGTTACATGCAAGGAGAGAAAGACAGAAGAAAGAACTTTCAGAGGAACAGAAATAACATAGACGAACAAGAAGACCAAGACAACGAAAAGAGCACTAAGAAGAACAAAGATAAAACTCCACAAAAACCCCAAAGCAGTACAATTGACACCAACGAAAGTAAATCGGTGCCCGATCCCAACCAGCCAGATATTCCCAGCCAGGCAGACTCCGGTGTGTGCTCAGACCGTGTAGAGATTCCCGCGGAGCTGTCTTCGCTGTCCAACGAGGCCATCTACCAGAGCCTGAAGTCCCTTGGGGAGGACCCCGGACCTGTCCTGCCCTCCACCCGCCAGACCTACCTTCAGCTACTGGCCAGTCTGCAGAGCGGGAAACCTCGCCTGGGTCTGACCACCAAGCAGCCAGGTCAGTGCTGGGTTTGTCGTTCTAAACTTTAATGTACAGAATTCTGATAAAAAAATAATTCCTTTATTTGAGATACATATGTGTGTGTTTGAAAAATACAAACATTTTTGTGGCAAATTATTTAACCCCTTGACTGCCAGAGAAAATTTAAGAAAAAAACATTGGGCAAATCATGCCACGAAAAAGACAACTGATGGTGATAGAGCCAATCTGGCAAAATGGTCTGGGGATATTAATCTCTTGACTATGTTAGAGCAAAAGCCAACATATCAGGGTTATTCCTCTTCATCTTATGACGTCATCAGGTCAGTACGTAATACGTTGGTGGTAGTCAAGGGGTTAATAGAAAGCATCATGGTTTTGGAAGGGGTGGCGGAAGGTAGGTATGAAAATTGTGGAAAATTATGTTGTTTGCAGTTACATGTACTTCTTAATATACAAAGTATTCATTATTAACAGTGAATAATATTTCTATTGCATGATTCCCTACAAAAAAAACCCAAAAAAACCTGGCTTTTTAATCATGAACTACATGTTGAAATATTCAGATCTAGCTGATTGAAGTGTATCTTACAACTGGCTTTTTAATAATGAACTACATGTTGAAATATTCAGATCTAGCTGATTGAAGTGTATCTTACAACTGGCTTTTTAATAATGAACTACATGTTGAACTATTCAGATCTAGCTGATTGAAGTGTATCTTACAACTGGCTTTTTAATAATGAACTACATGTTGAACTATTCAGATCTAGCTGATTGAAGTGTATCTTACAACTGGCTTTTTAATAATGAACTACATGTTGAACTATTCAGATCTAGCTGATTGAAATGTATCTTACAACTGGCTTTTTAATAATGAACTACATGTTGAAATATTCAGATCTAGCTGATTGAAGTGTATCTTACAACTGGCTTCTTGTTCGAGATCCATCAATGATTCAGCTGTTACGGTAGTTCAGTTCCATTATGTCTTATTTATGATGATGATGACGACGACGATGATGATCTGCATGTCTCAATCCCCAGGCTACTCTGCAGAACTGAACCAGGTGGGTGATGGACATGGACCATGATGATGATCTGTATGTCTCAATCCCCAGGCTACTCTGCAGAACTGAACCAGGTGCTGTCTGGGGTCATGGATGATGATGATCTGTATGTCTCAGTCCCCAGGCTACTCTGCTGAATTGAACCAGGTGCTGTCTGGGGACATGGACGATGATGATGATCTGTATGTCTCAATCCCCAGGCTACTCTGCAGAACTGAACCAGGTGCTGTCTGGGGTCATGGATGATGATGATGATCTGTATGTCCCAATCCCCAGGCTACTCTGCAGAACTGAACCAGGTGCTGTGTGGGGTCATGGATGATGATGATGATCTGTATGTCTCAATCCCCAGGCTACTCTGCAGAACTGAACCAGGTGCTGTGTGGGGTCATGGTCAATGATGATGATGATCTGTATGTCTGAATCCCCAGGCTACTCTGCAGAACTGAACCAGGTGCTGTCTGGGGTCATGGTCAATGATGATGATGATCTGTATGTCTCAATCCCCAGGCTACTCTGCAGAACTGAACCAGGTGCTGTCTGGGGTCATGGTCATGGATGATGATGATGATCTGTATGTCTCAATCCCCAGGCTACTCTGCAGAACTGAACCAGGTGCAGTGTGGGGTCATGGTCAATGATGATGATGATCTGTATGTCTCAATCCCCAGGCTACTCTGCAGAACTGAACCAGGTGCTGTGTGGGGTCATGGTCAATGATGATGATGATCTGTATGTCTCAATCCCCAGGCTACTCTGCAGAACTGAGCCAGGTGCTGTCTGGGGTCATGGACGATGATGATGATGATGATGATGATCTGTATGTCTCAATCCCCAGGCTACTCTGCTGAACTGAACCAAGTGCTGTCTGGGGTCATGGTCATGGACGACCTGCCCAAGGTAGAGCTGTCCATGGTGGCTCAGTTTCAAGTCCCAGACGGCCGCGCCTGGAGGGAAGGCACCTTCAAGTCATGCTTCAATTACATTCTGCTAGATCCCCGCACCACCGATAATCTACCCCTCAGAGCAAACTCTTTGAGTGAGTAGTTGATCTCTTTCTCTGGCCGCCATAGATTACCGTTTTTTACGGACTATAGCTTTAAGGTGATGCTTTTTTCCCCAGACTAAGTAGGACCCCAGTGATGTACTGAGGATCAGAAAATGATAGGACAAACTGTCCTGAGACAAGATAAATCAATAGGACAATGTCCTGGCTCTTGCAGAAATCAAGAAAAGGCATGCTAGTGTTGAAAATGTAATCAGACATTAATTTTGTCCTGACAGGGGAGAACACAATAGGACATTTTCAATTATGATAGGCCAATGTCCTATGACCAGGGAATCGGGACATGGCCTTTTTTTATATATTGTTTTTACTAGGATGTGTTTGTTATCCTTTTTGACTGTTTTTTTTAAACCTGGATCCGATAAGTAGAGTAGAGTGGCTCAACGTTTCCAGCACCGTGTGAAATTATGAGCTATAGGGTACAGTGATGAAGAGGCGTAGTGCAAAGTGAGGAAAAATCCCCTGTACCCAGGTTCGAACTCGGGTTTACTTGACACGAGGCGAACGTGCTACCACTGTGCCACTCTACACTGAATGAGATTAAGCTGTAAAGCATTATATAACTACTATCTGTATAAATTGAATAAATGTGTTATCCTTTTTTTTGTTTACTCTAGGTGACACTGAGGCCTTTAAGGTTTTCCTGGCGGCCATATTCTACATTGGAAAAGGGAAAAAATCGCGTCCCTTCTGTCACCTGTACGAGGCCATCGCACAGCAAAAGTCACCCAAAGTGAAGGTAAGAGGGAAAGTGCTAGCGACACTGTCAATGTGCTGCCATATTTATGAAAGGATTCTTACATTTTTCACTGTTCTGCATGCAACATCCAAAAGTTTAAAAACCCTAGGAACTGATAGAAATGATGCACCAAGATGAATGCAGTCGTCACTAATATGTATTCATTTCCGGTTGCAAATTGTGCTGACTGAACAGATAATAGAAGCTTCAACTAGTGTGTGTGTGTGGGCATACATGCATGCATGCAATGATACATCCATCTTGTGTTTATCGTTTTCCCCAGGTCAGTCATGAAGTCCGGCAGATTTCTGGACATCTGGCCAGCAGGACTGGGTGTAATAAACTGTTTCCAGAATGTGGTTGACACCTGTAGTATTCTTTGTGCTTTATACGTTTTTATTTTTCAGATAAGGTCCAGGTCCGGCAGATTCTGGTCATCTGGTCAGCAGGCCTGGGTGCAGTTTTCTTGCATAGTTTCCAGAATGTGATGCATGTCTGCACGCGTGTGTGTATGTGCATGTGTGTGCGCATGCACAGTGTGTGTATGTGCATGGGCGAGTGCACAGTGTGTGTGTGTGCGTCTGTGTACCTGCATGTATATGTGTTTCCGGGCGAGTGATAAAGTGGAGCAAATCCTGGACATATGTACATCAGACCTGGATGTGTGTGTGTGTTTGCAGGTGAGTGACAAGGTCCAGCAGATACTGGACATCTGGTCGTCAGGCCTGGGCGTGGTGTTCCTGCAGTGCTTCCAGAACGTGATACCTGTGGAGGCCTACACCAGAGAAGCCTGCATGGTTGACGCTATAGGTGCGTGATGGGTTCCTTCACTGTTCATGAAACATGTAATGCTTGTGAATAATCTGCTTAATGTTGCTTTGCTATCATCATCATGATTTTTGTAAATAATCTGCTTAATGTTGCTTTGCTATCATCATGATTTTTGTAAATAATCTGCTTAATGTTGCTTTGGTATCATCATCTTCATCATCATGATTTTTGTAAATAATCTGCTTAATGTTGCATCATCTTCATCATGATGATTTTTAGTCCGTCACCAAGACGGACTATTGCGATCGTCTGGTTTGTCTGTTATTTTGTTTGTTTGGTGTGGGTTTTTTTCTTTCTTTTTTTCTACTGTCTGTCCCAAGGATATCTCCCGAACCGCTGGACCGAATCGCGTCAAATTTTGTGTGAAGGTGTGCCTCCTTAATAGGAAGAGATCGGCGCAAACCATTTTGCCGTCTTGACCTTGACATACGACCTTGAAAACCGAAATTCTATTTTTAGCCATATCTCGGGCACCGATCAACATAGGATATTGAAACTTGGTATGAAGGTGGTTTGGCTTATGCCCGTTCTGATGAGGGCATACCGATCAAGGTCAAGGTCAAGGTCAAAAAGATCGCTGGAGCCTGAAAATCGGAGGGTCATTTTTTTCTCCTTCTGTCTGTCCCAAGGATATCTTTCGAACGGGTTGACAGAATCACGTCAAATTTTGTGTGCTGGTGTGTCACCATGAGAGGAAGGCATCCGCGCAAACCATTTTGCCGTCTTGACCTTGGCGTGCGACCTTGAAAACCGAAAATCTTTCAGGGGCCATAACTCCCACACCGTTAGTGTTAGAGTCTTCAAATTTGGCATGAAGGTACTTTGGCTTATGCCCGTTCTGATGGTGGCATACCGATCAAGGTCAAGGTCACGGACCGGGCGATCAGTAGGCCTTGAAAGTGGTAGGGGTCTACACATTGGGTTTTAAGCCATATTGTCCACATTGGTACTTGACAGAAGCGCTTCAGATTGTGTGTGGTACTGTATACCCTAGAGAAGAAAACACCCGAGCATAAATTATCACCATGCTGACCTTGACCTTGAAGTGTGACCTTGAAAACCGAAATTTCCTTCTTTGCGCTATATGTTTCTTCTTCAAGCTGTATCTCGTGAACTAGAAGACAGAATCCCTTCCAATTTTGTGTCAGGATGTGACACTCTACGGGGTGTCGCAAGTGCGTGGCATTGCTGGTGACGGACATGTCTGCCGCTCGGCAACGCCCTTGTTGTAAATAATATGGTTAATGTTGCTTTGCTATCATCATCTTCATCATCATCATTTTTTTAAATAATCTGCTTAATGTTGCAGCATCTTCATCATGATGATTATTGTAAATAATCTGCTTAATGTTGCTTTGCTATCATCATCTTCATCACGGTGATTTCTTAAAAATAATCTGCTTAATGTTACTTTGCTATCATCATCATGATTTTTGTAAATGATTTGTTTAACTATTCTAGTACCATGGGCAAATATATTTGCCCAGCACACCACTCTACATCCCAACCAAATGCAAAGACAGTCACCGCCAAGCACCCTGCCATGTGTTTGTCTATTTTTAGTGCTTATGTCAGTGATTGGTTTTAGATGCAACAGACAACCAAGACCCCAAAAATGCATGGCGCAAGAAGAATTAATGTTGCTTTGCTTCTTTCTTTCTTTGCGTTCCCTTGCTTAAACTCAGGGGGCACACTCAAACCATGTTACATTAGCATGGACATGGGTGTGAATTTTGCATGATGGCCGCTTTATTACTTCCCCGCCACATGGGCGACCATACTCTGTCCTCGGAGGAAAACCTCCTTAGTCGCCTTTTACGACATGCCTGGTAGGAAGGCAGCAGTCCTATTTTACGTCCGGAACTGCACGGGCAGCTTTGCTTCAAAACATTTAACCCACCCTTTCCACATATTGTGTAGTATAAGCTATGATTTGACCCTGGGTAACAGGGTTGTTTTAAAACATTTAACCCACCCTTTCCACATATTGTGTAGTATAAGCTATGATTTGACCCTGGGTAACAGGGGTTTTTCAAAACATATAACCCACCCTTTCCACATATTGTGTAGTATAAGCTATGATTTGACCCTGGGTAACAGGGGTTTTTCAAAACATATAACCCACCCTTTCCACACATTGTGTAGTATAAGCTATGATTTGACCCTGGGTAACAGGGGTTTTTCAAAACATATAACCCACCCTTTCCACACATTGTGTAGTATAAGCTATGATTTGACCCTGGGTAACAGGGTTTTTTCAAAACATATAACCCACCCTTTCCACATATTGTGTAGTATAAGCTATGATTTGACCCTGGGTAACAGGGTTTTTTCAAAACATATAACCCACCCTTTCCACATATTGTGTAGTATAAGCTATGATTTGACCCTGGGTAACAGGGTTTTTTTCAAAACATATAACCCACCCTTTCCACATATTGTGTAGTATAAGCTATGATTTGACCCTGGGTAACAGGGTTTTTTCAAAACATATAACCCACCCTTTCCACATATTGTGTAGTATAAGCTATGATTTGACCCTGGGTAACAGGGTTGTTTTAAAACATAAACCCACCCTTTCCACATATTGTGTAGTATAAGCTATGATTTGACCCTGGGTAACAGGGTTTTTTTCAAAACATATAACCCACCCTTTCCACATATTGTGTAGTATAAGCTATGATTTGACCCTGGGTAACAGGGTTTTTTCAAAACATATAACCCACCCTTTCCACACATTGTGTAGTATAAGCTATGATTTGACCCTGGGTAACAGGGGTTTTTCAAAACATATAACCCACCCTTTCCACATATTGTGTAGTATAAGCTATGATTTGACCCTGGGTAACAGGGTTTTTTCAAAACATATAACCCACCCTTTCCACATATTGTGTAGTATAAGCTATGATTTGACCCTGGGTAACAGGGTTGTTTTAACCAATGGGAGGATTAATGGTGTGCATTCTTGAATATGTTAGGAAGTACTTAAAAAGTTGACACACAACATTGAAATTTAGTGTGCAAACTAACTCATGCAAATGCGTAGATTCTATGTCATTTTCCTTATGTGTCTGCTGATAAGAAAAAGAACACAAATGTAGCACCATGTGAGTAATGGTGTGGACTTGAATAAAAAGAAATAATAAGTTAAGCTTAAAAGCTTAGTTATAATATACAATTTTTTTATATATTTTTTTAGGGAGGGGGGTTGCTATTTCAAATGTCAATTCCATGTTCTTGAATCCAATACAACTTGAATAATTTGTGCTACTATTTATTTGTCTATTCCTTCTTTGCACAGGACTCGGACGGCTAACCAACAAAAAGAAGGGGGACTACTACGGAGTGGCCTCCACCTGGCCGGCCACTCGACGGCGCTGTATGGGGGCCTACCTCCTTCGCAAGGCTTTTCATATTTTCCTGCTAGAGGGTGAGCGACAGATATGTTCCCCAGACGTCCAGAGAGGGCACTGATTGACAAAGCTGCCCAGACCTTGTTTTGCAGAGAGGGAGTGTGGTTTCTAATAACCAAAGTCTGAAAGGCCCCCTTGTCACGGTTTTCATGTCTAAACCTTGCATTTTCATGGCTTTCATATCGGTGTATACACTGTATTTTACAGACTATGGTGAAACCATTTTTGTTTCCACACTAAGACCCCTGCATACGGCTAAGAAACTCCAGGGCAAAAGGAAACTCAATTGCTGTTGCGTTGTTTGGTTGCCCATGAACTTTTTGAGTTAACTCAGTGACGCACCGAGGATCGAAAAGTGATAGGACAAACCGTCCTGTTAACTAAGAATCGAATGCACTGATACAGAGAGCATATCACGAAGTTCCAATGCATTATAATCATGATGCAGAGCCATTTTCTGTGCAAGGCAGTTTTACAGTCAATATATTCCTTCTCCCTTGTTCATGACTGCGCGGCACCTCCGCTAAATGGAGTGGACCAGGTGGTTGGTTTGCTGCTGTACATAACCAGTTTTTGTTTGTTTTTTTCTTTGTTGTGCAATTCCATTTTTATTGTTTGTGTTTTATGCTGACACAGTGCCATATTTTTTTTCTGTTGCAAAGCATGTTCAGAGTTCAGATACCCTCTTCAGTGGAGATTTTTTATTGTGACCTTATATTTTAAAGTTCCAAAATGGCGAGAAATGTGTTTTTCCCATTTCTGTATGCACTCACAGTTTACAGTTGACTCATAATTGAAAAAAATATGTGCTATGTACAGATCCATCTTCCAAATGATCTCAAAACTTTTCTTTGTTAAAGCCTAGCCGCACTACATACGATTTGACCCCAATACAATCCGATTGTGACGATGTCTGTGAGTCGTGATTTACATGAAATACTTCCGTCTAAAAATAATGCTACTATGATACTAGTACTATTTTCGCTCACTATACTCCAGTAGACCCCAGTACACGAATCAAATAAAATGTCTGATTCAAAAATACAGATATTGTATCAGATGCGTGTACAGCGGACTACAAAATATAGTGAACATAATTAGTAGGATTTCATCAGATTTTTTTAGACAGAATTTCACGTGTATCATGCCTCACAAATGGCATCGGGTCGCAGTTAATCGAATCGTTTGGCATGTAACTAGGCCTTTAGGCAAGCTTTCATTCCACTTGCTTCTTACATCTCCTCCACACATCAAAATGTACTTGTGCTTCTCTCCCAATGCGCAATATCATCATGCTTCTTACATCTCCTCCACACAGTGTACTTGTGCTTCTCTCCCAATGCACAATATCATCATGCTTCTTACATCTCCTCCACACATCAAAATGTACTTGTGCTTCTCTCCCAATGCACAATATCATCATGCTTCTTACATCTCCTCCACACATCAAAATGTACTTGTGCTTCTCTCCCAATGCGCAATATCATCATGCTTCTTACATCTCCTCCACACATCAAAATGTACTTGTGCTTCTCTCCCACATGCTTGTGTTTCAATATCATCATGCTTCTTACATCTCCTCCACACATCAAAATGTACTTGTGCTTCTCTCCCAATGCGCAATATCATCATGCTTCTTACATCTCCTCCACACATCAAAATGTACTTGTGCTTCTCTCCCAATGCGCAATATCATCATGCTTCTTACATCTCCTCCACACATCAAAATGTACTTGTGCTTCTCTCCCAATGCACAATATCATCATGCTTCTTACATCTCCTCCACACATCAAAATGTACTTGTGCTTCTCTCCCAATGCGCAATATCATCATGCATTTATATTGTCTAGCCCAAAGAAAATCTTAAACTGGAATTTGAATACTGAATTCAGCTTGGTTAAAGAAAAAAAAAGGATGCAAAAATCTGATCTTGAAATGCTCAATTATGTTGGTGACAGGTCTGTTCTTGTAACATTCATAAAATCTTTCTTGCAGCTAATTCAAAAGCCTTTTTGTGGTAAACATCCTTACACGAGTTATTCTAAATAATGTTATTTCAAGTTTTGTTTTTTTGCTGTTGTGTTTAATGTATGTGCTTAAGAATTTTCTTATGAAAATGGCACATGTTGCCATAAGCAATATCAAAACAAGTTATGTTTTAACTAGCTGCTTTGGCAAAGCCCTTTTTAATTTTCATGAATTTATTTTTTTAATCATTGAAAAAGACTGAGAAGTGTTTACATTTAGTGTTTAACTGTATCATGCAAATGTCCCTTCTTTTTTTTAAAACCAATCTTCATTATCTTGAACTGGTATTGTGTTAATTCCTAACATTCATTGTTTTTATTTCAGGTTAATTTAACGTTAAGACATTTTTAGATCACTTACATATTTTTACTTCACGCGCAAGAAAAACGTGTTGGTTGACTAAGATTTAGATTAGTGAGAATGATGTTTTGTGTGTGATATTAAAGAGTAAAGGAATTGTTTCTCAGCACTAAAGGAATATATTTGCTTTGACTACAGCAGCAATCAAACTATAGGATATGTGAAATACTACAGTAGAATCTCCCTATTAAAGGGACACCCTGGCGGATGAGTTTTTGCAAGAAACACGTCGAGATTACCAGAAAGACAGCCATTTCAAGGATCGGAACACTCACTTTGCTCTGGTTTCCTAGAAGTCAAAACGGCTATTCCTCCTTGGCGGAGTTGCCGGAGAGAGAAGCCATTTTGGACGGGGTGGACTTTCAGAGTGGTTGAAGCTTTTTCTTCTTTATAGTGCAGTAAAAAAAACATTGGAGCTGTTTACTTTGTTGTGAGCGTAACTCCTTTTGGTAAACTGTAAATAAAAAGGCTTGTATTGTGGAATTTTTTTGATTTTTGTCTAAGCGACTCAGGCGGCCATTAGAAAAGAGAAGGCACATGCCTTCTCTTTCACTGAAAGAATATGACTTCCAGCACCTCCGCCAAGAAAGAATCTCCAGTTTGATTTATAGGAAAGGGTGTAAAGGGTGTTTTCCTGGTGATCTCGACATGTTTCTTGCAAAAACTCACCCGTCAGGGTGCCCCTTTAAGACCTTGAAAAATCAGCCCAAAAGGGAGGGGTCTTAATAGGGAGCTGGACACTCTTCTTCTTTCTTTGAACAACCACCATCATCTTTTTGACAGTTCTGTTGTTGTACTAAAGGGGGACTTCTGTCAGGCAGAAAGACTGCAAGCAAAAATGTAGCCGCCCGGATGGTCGGCCTCGATGTAATGGGGGGGGGGGGGGGAAGGGATGCAAGGAGGTGGGTCCGGGGTTGTGGAGGGAGGGATTGGGGAAATCCCCGAAATGGTACTCAGTAGTGCGGATATGAAGGGGAAAAAAATCAGTACAAAAATTTGGGTCACATTTTAGAGGGAGTCTTTAATTAGTTAATAGGGAAGGTCTTAATAGGGAGGTTCCACTGTACCTGGTAGAGAACAAAATCAGTACTTCTGTGACATATATATTAAGGTTTCCTTTTATAAAATATATGAATATGTAACGTTGTGGTAAATGCGATTTGCTGCTAAGGTTCTCTTGATCAGTACCACAAAATAAAATATATGAATATGTAACGTTGTGGTAAATATGCTGCTAACTCGCCACAAAATGGTACATATGTAGATCTAATTCAATAGACACAGAGGAAAGGAGCCATTCAAAGGATTTATAAAAAAAAAAATAATGGGTTTATTTGTGGATGGCACTATAAACATTTCCCGTCGTCACTATTTTATCCTATAATGTAACTAGTCACTCAATAAGGCTACTTCACCTATAGTATTGTGAATTTATTTATCGTTTTGTGAAAGGTGAATTTGTTCTTCTAAGGTAATAGGGTTTATTTTTGGAAGATGCTAGTAACACGTTTCTCCTCTGCCCTATTTAGCCTGTATTGTAACCACTTCGACAATGGTGAATTTGTTTATCATTTTGTGAAAGGTGAATTTGTTCTTCTAAAGTAATAGGGTTTACTTTTGGAAGATGCTAGTAACATGTTTCTCCTCTGCCCTATTTAGCCTGTATTGTAACTACTTCGTAATGGTGAATTTGTTTATCAATTTGTGAAAGGTGAATTTGTTCTTCTAAGTAATTTTATTTTTGGAAGATGCTAGTAACATGTTTCTCCTCTGCCCTATTTAGCCTGTATATATTGTAGCTATGTCGACAATGGTGAATTTCTTTAGTTTTGCGGGATTGCTCAGTTCAGTGGGTTATTTAACGTCTGTTCACCATTGATGATATTAAACAAATTTGCAGGATTGGTGGTCACACATTACCCAGTTATCAATATAGTGGAAACCAGCGATCTCAACAACGGGTGCCACAAAAATGGGATGATGTTGTAACCTTGCTAAAAGACTCCAGGGATCATCCCCTCAGTGGAAGCACTTGAAATTATCATACAAGTGCATCAGCTACGGATGAGAACATTACGTGTGTGACCGTTTTTGATTACCCCGCCACATGGGCAGCCACACTCCAAATTTGGGAGACTGCTGATGTTATGCTAGCAGCTTATGGCTAAAGATAATCCCCGCATAACTATGCATAGCATAACAGTTGCTACAAACCGATAGAACTTGCAAACTGACGTAAAAATATAAATTACATCAACTTTAGAATGACGCACTGCGTTCTACATGCTGTGCGTCTGTTCAAACACATGAAGCGAGAGCTGGGGATTTACCTGATGGTAGAGTAACTTCCCCTGTTTGACCGATTGAATTAGGCACACCATGAAATTACTCCCCTTAATTATTTCCGAACAATTCCTATTGATCTGACACAACCTTAAGCCAAGGCGGGGAAAAATGGGATAACTTGCACAAAATTTTGGCCCCAATTTAATAATCCTGTTATGGCAGTGTTTTTTTTGTTCTGCCAGTAATAATGCTAGATTCTACAATACTCCGTTATAAGACCTTTAAAAATCATCCAAAATGAGGTCTTATAAGGGAGGGGTCTTCTTATAAGGGAGGTAATGTTAATACTTACAAAGAAGGGCAATGTCAGAGAAGTAGGTCTTATGTGGGAGGGAGTCCTATAATGGGAAGTCTAAGTTATAAGGGAGGTTCCACTAGTGAAATTAACTAGTTATTGATAGAAAGTTACCCGTCATGACAGTTTCCACATATGGGGCATATTATTTTAGCAACACAAGTAAAAAAAGCCATTTTGCTGAAAATGTAATTTGTTAAATTGTAGTCAGTGTTTGATAAGACTGGAGTCCATTAGGATACTGTCATATTTTGTTTGTTTGTGAGCATGCATATCATTCGATGAATCGCACTTAAAGGCAGCTATGAAGGAGATTATGTGCGCCCATGTAATATCTAAAGTATGCATGCAGTTAAATACTGTCTGTGTGTTGTATAACTTTTCACTTGTCTTGTTTTGTCGTATTGATAAAGACCATATCAGACTGTTGGATTTTGGGGGTTTTAAAAGTTGTGTTCCATTTGTTAAGAAAACAGTGAGTTGAATGTAGTAACTCTCAACTGCTTTCTTCCTTCAAAATCGAACAGTTTGATTCAGTCTTTAATACACTAATCTGTTGTATTCTGTCAACACCTTATGTTGTGTGTGAAGACAGTATTAGAAAAACAAACAGAGAAAAACTGTACATATGTAACACAATGTGAATAATAGGTCTTTGATTCCCTTTGTTTGTTTTGGTTGAGTTGTTGACTGCATGCTTTTCAAACTACCTATTGATGTAAATGTAAATTGTTACATTAAAAAAAAAAATGTGCATGTCAAAAAAGGAAAAAAACACGTTTCAGGTTTTACATGTTTAGTTTTTAATCAAAGACCATTTCAATTTGTTTTGTATTTTGAAGCAAGTATAACAGATAACTAAACATGAATCATTAGTTTATGAAGAAATACTTTGAGACTTTGCTTTATTTTAATGCAAATGTATTATTATAATACATTTTGTTTCTGGTGTTGATCTTGTATGAAAATTTCATGAAGAAAAAAAAGCGTAGATATAGAAATTACAAGCTTTATGTTTACATTTATAAGACTTCATATTTTACACAGAGATAAATTAGTCATTATATTTTATGGAAACATTGCAAAAAAAGTAACTCACCATATTTTAACAACCCCAACTCAAAAAGTCTTACAACAAATTCTCATTCCAAAGAAATCCAAATGCTTTAAAATTATAAGTATTATGGATGTATATATACATTGCTACAAAGTTAAAAAGCTTTTTGGTTGAAATAAAAAAGTATTCCGTTATAGATGCACTCAAATTTGTTTCTTTTCTCTGTGTGTGCATGAAATGTTGAACCAGCTTTTAATGACTGTGGTACGGGCATCACAAGATCGTAGAGGCTTTCCAACATTTTCCTGTGCCTAATAGGATAAGAGGCAGACACACTTAAAGGCCTATCAGCCGATCCCTAAGATCGGGTAACGATACCCCGACACATCTGACGCGGCGCGCGAAGTCTTCTCCCTCGCACTATAGGGGAAAAGAGGGGGAAATTGTTTCTTTTCTCTGTGTGTGCATGAAATGTTGAACCAGCTTTTAATGACTGTGGTACGGGCATCGCAAGATCGTAGAGGCTTTCCAACATTTTCCTGTGCCTAATGGGATAAGAGGCAGACACACTTAAAGGCCTATCAGCCGATCCCTAAGATCGGGTAACGATACCCCGACACATCTGACGCGGCGCGCGAAGTCTTCTCCCTCGCAATCATAATTGATAGAAAACTGAGCAATCAAATAAGAAGCACACACATGCACAAAAGAGGCAGAGACAGAAACAAAAAGGTTGGATGACATTCCTAAAGAAGCAGGTTTGAAAACGAATTTTATGCTGATAATTTAAGAAAAGAGTAAAAGAGTGGTAAAATGCGTCTGAAAAGAGAGTAAAAGAGCGGTAAAATGCCTCGGTCTGAGATGCTCAAATTGTAAGAATGTTTTGGTACCATTATGGACAGCAGGAGAATATTCTACTTGCCATCCACAAGATCTTATGTTGTAAGCAGTAAGTCCATTGGAAAAGACACTAAAAATAAAACCGAGGTCTTGTGCGTCGCATGTTAAAGAACACAATCAGCAACAACGGGGGCTGTCAGAGGTCAAAATGTCTCTGTAGTATAATGATAAAACCCACAACTATCATGCATTGCCCCCTACACCCAGAAAAAAAGGTGCTTGACAAGCAACAGCCCACCTTTTGCTGAAGGCAGCCAGAATTTCACTGGAGTACTGGGCATCAGGATTTGCACATTTCAAAGGATTAAGAATAAAATAACTGGCAGATGATTTGTTTTGGGTGCCAGGTTTGTCTTTTTATTGTCGGATACCATTTTATGGTGATTTCTTTCTAAATTATGACATGTTGGGGTCTGATATTCAGTGTTGTCCTTCCACAATCTAAGGCCTTGGTGGTCCTTTTACCACAGATTTGAAAGGATTGGACTTCAGACAATTATGATGCCTGAATACACTGTTACAATAATAAATTCCCATACCAATTGCTTTCAGAACAAAAATCTAACATGGCAGCCAAGTATTAAAATCTGGTCTAGTTTTTCGATCAAATAATGGCTGTCAGATTTGCTTCTGTAGAAACCTCATGTAAAAAGCTTTTGCTAATATCATCCCCAATGGGATTAATTTACTTTTAACATTTCTTAACTGGAAAAAAAATTGAATGTGAGGATATAAACTATATTAATAGTTGGATTGGTTTCAGTACATGTGTAGAACAATAAACAGACATGAATGTTGTGATATGCACAAACTCAATTTTGTACAGATTTTAACACAAGAAGAAAGTTTGTATCAAAGATTTTATTTCGAAAACGATTTTTCATTTCAATTGATTGTAACAACACCAAAATACATAAATTTAGACAGGAACTACATGGACATGTTCCACTTGTCTTTGAAATAAATTAAAGAAAAACAAGAAAAAAACATTTTCATAATTCACGAGGAATGTTATTCTATTAAAAATAATACGCAAAATACTTTACACTTTTTGAAAAAGGTGGAGCACTTTGAAACATTTGTATATTAGGCCTACTATAAAATTGAAACACCTCCATACATTCAAACATATTGCTTATCCACTCAACCTTAACTCACTCGGGACTGGCCGAATTATTTCCCCTTGTTCTGTGGGGACTGGGCATTCGACTAGGTTCATAAAATAATCACCAAAACCAAGTTATGAAGAGTTAGGCATCAATATTTTCAGAAAAGATTAGCAACACCATGCACTAAACGATAATAAAATATCAGATTCCTTACCTTCGTCGTTTGTCTCCTATTGACGAAAACAGCTAACACATAGAAAGAAGGACAATTTCACATTCCGATCTTTGACCCCCCTCTACAACCAAAGCTGAATGTAAAGTCTGCAATGATTGGTTGATTTCAAGAGAGGCAAGGTCAAAGCAAACTGAAAATAGGTTATGACTTCCCACCGGAAAGCTGGTTACACGCCAGAAATCAAAACCTCTTGAAAACTCTTATGAGCCGGATCCGGGCCATTCGTCCTGAACGGTTGTGCGAGCCATGAGCCGGATCCGGCTCATTCGCCCCGAGTGAGTTAAAGGGCAAAAACGAAGCAAAACCTAAAACCAACCACCACCAAAACAAATGCTACCAACGCTACTGCCATTTTTTAGTATCTTGACAACAAAAACCATAAGGTTACCAAGAGTTCATTTTACAACGATATATTAGTTTAGCATCAAATCAGATTTGTTTTTTTAAACACTGAAGTCCACCAGTGGGGATATCGGGGGATCTTTAGTACAAATAGTCCCCCCACCTTCTGGAAGTTCTGTGTTTGTAACTTCCTCTAATCTGTCACTCTCTTTGACTCTGCCTTTTCCCTTTGCTTACTGTCGCTACTGTACTATCTTTTTGCCTTACTGGTCCATTCTCCCACCTTTGTTCTAGAAGCTTTTAAGGGGCCGCTACACAACACTGCATACGATTTGATCCCAATGTGATCCGATTGTGACAATGTCTGCGAGTCATAATTCACGTGAAATACTTCTGTCTAAAAATAATTATATTTTCGCTCACTATACTCAAGTAGACCCCCATGCACAAATAAAATAAAATGTCTGATAGAAAAATACAGATATTTCATCAGATTCGTGTAACTGAGCACGCTATAAGCTTCGCTTGTTGTTGCTTCAGTCTGTTGTGTTTTATGTCTATGCGAATGTAACTGAACAATGGTAAATCGCTTAAACCAGATTCGTGTACGGGGGACTGCAAATATAGTGAACATAACTAAGTAGGATTTCATCCGATTCATTTAGACAGTAGAATTTCACGAGAATCCCACCTCACAAATGTCACAATCGGATCGCATTGGGCTTGAATCATGCAGTGTCGCGACCCCTTTACAAAGATTCCCTCCAGCTGAAGACGGACATACTGGGCCTATTTCTTGCTTAGGCACATAACAGCAGCATGACACATATGCGCTCATATGACAGGAAACTGAGCAATCGACAAAGAAGAAGAAAAAACCACAAGAGTACATAATATATACTGTTACGTAACCATTATTTGAGTGGCCAAATAAACCCTGATATGCTAAAAACAGGGCCACTGATATGTGCATTCATACGCACGGCTACACTTACCACCACTATAAAGTACATGTACAGTCGACCCCCTCTTTCAAGACCTTCAAAAAATCTTGAAAATTCGGTCGTAAAAGAGGGGGGTCTTAAATCAGGGGTGACCAAAACAATGCACTCACTACACCGTATATGACGCACAGCACAAGCATATGTCTCCTCACTACTTTCACCCTTTGCTCAAGAGTGAGCGTCACACGTTTCCTTTTTTTACCCACATCGCTACACTGTGCTTTCTCCGCCATTCTTGAATGAAACATCCGGAGTAGCGCGGCTTGAATTAGCGCAGATAAATCTCGCGAGATTGACATTGGCTAACAACAGTGGTACCCCAGCTGTGCGTCGGCTCGAACTGAGGCCGAGAAGGATAGATATACGTTTTTGCGACTGATAATTGTCAGAATGTGTTGCAACGGTCGTAAAATCAACAAGATTTACGGTCGTAAAACGCGTTAGAGGGGGAGTCGTAAATGAGGAGGCAAGTTTTGAAGAAAAACGATCCGTCATTCATATTTCGGTCTTAAAAGAGGGGAGGTCGTAAATCAGAGGGCCGTTCGTGAGGGGGTCGACTGTAACTATTATTCATTTGAAGAACTATTAAACAAACAAATACAAATCTTGGTCATTTGAGTTTGAAATTGGACCACTTCTACTGCAGAAATTCAACCAAGTACATTACCATTATGTATTGATTACTATTATGTATTGGTAAACAGCAAAAGAATACACAGGTACACAGCAAAGGAAGATACAAAATCCTAATCAAACACGATAACACCATTTCCAAAGTTCTGCATAACATTAACCCTTTCACCGCCAATGTCGCATTTTAGCTCCACAATGGTTTAACACCCATGTCACTAAAAGGCATCAAATCAGGGCCTGTTATCCAAAGACCCTATTTTTCTTAATTTTGTGAGGTAAGGATAGGCTTCATGTTATATATGTCACAGAGGAATTCTCAATATTGCAGATTTTTTTTTTCTCTACCGAGTTAAGTTTAATGGTATTTTTTGGCTGAAAAATGGCTGGCGGCAAAAGAGTTAACAATTCAAAGCCTTTCTAGAGATGAAGCGATCTTGGTGAGAATGCATTTAAACTACCAACTGTGGCAAAAAGAGGGTAATTAATTCTGAGATCAAACCACTTTCATAAATAGTATTGTTCGACATACAAAATCAAAGACAATACCATTAAAAAGAATAAACCCGTGCCATTAGAGATACTCCATAATATACAGTAGAAATCCGTTATTACTAAGTACCACCAAAGGGGACAGACTTTCAATTGTACAAATGAATACAAAAGAAGCATGCAGTGCGTGGTCATGAACTGCGTGACTTCAGCTGTTCAATGTCCTCCATGATTTGCCGCAGAACTCGCTCCTGGTCATCAGTCCCATCAAAGTACACTGAAACAAATCGTACTGCCGCCGTTCATTCAGCACCAATTGTCTTTATATTTCATGTATGTTTGTTGTTTTCTTTAAGTACCGTACTTTTCACACTATAAGATGCACCTTATTATAAGGCGCACCTCCTACATTTTACACAAAATTCAGGAATGGGAATTGTCCGCCAAACAGCAAATTTCCGCCAAAATGACATTGCTTTTCCGCCGAAAAAAAGTACTGTATTTTTCGGATCATTAGGCGCTGCTGTGTATAATAAGGCGAATAGGGCAATTTTCAAGAAAAATCTGAAAAAATTAAAGTAAAGGGCGCCCTCGTTTATAAGGCGATACACACCTCGCAAAAGAAAGTCGAAGCTTGAAGCCTGTGCATGTCCTGTAAACGCTTACCGACCGCCATTACAGCTGTCATAAACGAGAGTTGGCTCCCTTCTCAAATAATCGAACTTCCGTTTTGGCGACTTCCGGTTGTTGTGTTTGGACTTTTCTTCGCGAAAACTGGTAGAATTATGGCATTTTAAGCTCTACAACGATGCTTTTTACATCCAATGAAGGGTTATGGCATCTGTTGGACGGTATCTCGGATAATAATAGGGATTTTGAAGCATTTGAACGTGAGTGACTCGTTACCACTTTCGATGTTGTGACTCACAGAAGACTGTACCGAGTACGGCAATCGTTGCCTCTTCTCACAATATTGTTCACCAATAGGGCGCCCTCGTTTATTAGGCACATAGGTCGAAATTGGAGACAAAAATATCACCTTATAGTCCGGAAATTACGGTATGTCTGCCGACATTTTTTATAATTTTTTTTTATACATTCTAATGCTGTTTTAGGGCTTCAGTTAGCTTCAGCATTACCCCCTGGACCCCTACTAGGGGTCTTCTGCGGCCTCTAGACCCCTGCTTTTCAGCTTTTCTTTAATTCTCCAATTCCCATGCCTGAGTATTGCTATTATATTTTCTTGCTTAGTTAATGGTTCATTGACTGTCAATTCAGTCAGGAGGTCTGCTTCACCCAGTCATTTTTTAGTTTCATAAACGAGTACTACAGAGTAGCCAGCACACTCAATGTCACACTCAATGTTGAGTAGAATTGTGCACACAAAAATGTGTCGTTTTCTATGGTCAAACCATAGTGTAGACAGGTCTGGACTAAGCTGTACCATACGTTTCCACTACCCTAGCGTCACCCAATGATAAAAGCCATTTGAGCACAAAGCCTTTCTATTAAAGATACACTGACACGCCACAATTAACTCATTCCATGCTGGCCAGTTGCTTCCCTTTGCAAGCGTTCTGTACTGGCCGATTTGCATAGGTTGCCAAAAAATTATTTTCTAAATAATGGTAACAGATACAAACGTGACATTTTGGCAATATGTACACAATATACAGTACTAACACCTGCAACAGTTTCAAAACATCCACTTGATTAGTTGTGATTTGTGATATTTTAAAATAAATGCATGTTTTGTCAAGCCAGGCACACTCATAATAGCGAAAATATAATTTTAAGGTCCCAAAATAGCCTACAGCCAGCATGTCCCATATGTGCCTTCCCAGGTCGAGAGGACGTAAAACCCAAATTCATTCAGCCTACAGCCAACCAGTCAGTGGCGAGTGCATGAATGAAACGTAGTAGTAGCCCTCTGAGCCACTTTGAAGCACGCATGACTGTTAACCTATGAACTATGAATTTTTAAAGTTCACATGCGATATCCCGTTACCTTAGTAACAAGGCGTTGTGCGCATGCCCTGCGACGAGAGCGCAGGTTAGTATAGAAAGAGTTAAGTCCCTTGGTTTTTTTCTGGGTAGCTGTGACCCACATAGAAATGTCCCCATGTTCAAATTGAGGCTGCTCTTTAAAATGATGTATCGCTTTGAATTTGGGGGCATTTGTGAGACCTGGTCAAAACAAGATTTATTTCCAGCTATAAGAGGGAAAACATGTGAAACCCATGATTTTGACACGTGATCTGGTGGGTCTTTAAACAGACTGCTTTTGTAAGAGACTTTTGAAACTCAGCATTAACTGAAGCCGACCACTCACCTATGTCGGTCTGTGCCTCCATCTCCTTCCTGTTGATGAGGTACATGGGCCACACCACCTTCTCAAAGTAGCCGGGCTTGTCTGGGGGGTTGTAGTTCCGGGTGCTGACAGCATTAGAGCAGAAAAGGCAATGTACAGGGTATGCTAAATAACTATTCTGCTTGCCACACTATATTGCTCTGAGCAGCAGAAAAGTAAAAACTATGCACATGTATGCTAAATAACAACTTCACCAGACAGTTTCATTACCGCATTTTACGGACTACAGGTCGCACCTGATTATATACACAAAGAAAAAAGTTAAGCACCCCTTAGCTATTACAAGGCTACCATTATTCCGTTATAAGCAGGGTTGAAGCAGTCATCCAGGCACAGGGAGGAAACACACGGTACTGAACTTTGATTTGCCTAATGAGGTTTGGACACTCCTCATGACGTTTTCCCACAATAATTAACTTTTCAAATAGCCATATGAAATTGTTACATTGATAATTAAACATGGTATTTTTTTTAATGTGAACATGACAACCCTTTTTGTTTCAGAATATCAGAATGCATTTGTTGTTCCATACATTAAATTATGCGTTTTCTTATAGTCAGATAGTCAAACTTTCATTTACCAATCAATGTTGTTTCATTCTTTTTTGATTATTTGCAATAAATCTAGATTTCATCTCATCTACAGCAAAAAAGTGAGGGGTGCTTAACTTTCTTCTTTGTGTATATAAGGCGCACCGCCAAAATCCCCGCACAACCATTCAGATTTTGTTATTACAGTTTCTTATGTAGCCTCAGTCACATTATGTCACATAAATATTGCCTTATAGTCCTAAAATACAGTATTTTCTCTGAGCAGCATGAAGGGGGGGGGGGGGGGGGGGGGGGGGGGGGGGAGAGTGGGCACAGAAATGCAACAGAAAAGACAAAAGAATGTGCACTGGTATGCAAAATAACATTTTTACCCGCTGATTATTTGCTCATTAACTCATTCGCATCGCAACGATTTTGAATTATTCGAAAAACTCACAAATCACCCCAGCCATGCACACAAACAAAACATACATAAAGAAAAGGAGAAATGAAAGAAGATTACAGTTTTTTTCTTCAGGTTTAGACATAGGGAAGTGGTAGATCAGACTTTTTTTTATATATATAGACTTTATATAGAAAAACTCTACACCGACTGGTTCCCCCACAACGAACCACTACAAAAGCAAAACCAGGGGCAAAATTGTGGTCTAAAAGAATGAAGCGAGTTTAGAAGTGACCAAGGTATGGTGTGCACACAGATTTACTTCCCTTGAAGCAAATGCATAAAATTGACAGCTGTCTATTAATTCCGGACATATATATGGTCGGATCGGAACGACTTGAATGACTTAAAATAAACTATTTAGTATCATAGTTCATGGCTTGGCTTTGTGTGCATGAAGAACACGAGTAGATCAACGTTGACAGCTGGCAGAGAAAACCTGTTTAACGTCATCCAGTCTGGAACAGACACATATGGGACATTAGTAGATGCAAAGATGGTGAGAACGATCCTGGAGGCAATGCCCACCTTTTCACCTTCCAGGTAGGAAATGAGAAACTTGGCTTCATTCTTTGCAAGTTTGTAGGCTGCGAAGCTATCACTCTTTGTGCAACATTTAGGCTTTTTGGTGAAATTCAGACAAGCTTAGACAAGTTAGAGACTGACCACAAACTACTTTGGAAGAGACTTTATGTTCAGTGACAATTGATAATCATCTTTATTATTAAGCTTGACAATTTAACCCCATTCTCGGAGGCAGCGCAACACCAGTAAAGTCCCGAATTTTTAACAATACTGATGTACATAACTGACAGCTGGCATGCCTGTGGCTTGCTTATAAGGCCAAAGCAAAATAAACAGGTCAGTGTATGCAGATGTAAGTATTGGGTTTGCTAAGGAAACAGCATCATGATTCTTTTTCCGGCGCCTTTTGTCTTCCAAGGTGGCTCTGTGGGTGTTTTTTTCCCCCTTTTGTTTTGTTTTTAAGGAGACAGCTTCTTTGATCATATTCTAACAGGTCACAATAAAGTAAACATTGTTTATCTGCCAAAGCCCTTATATTACAGCCCAAAACCTTTTAAGCTAGCTGAAATCGCCTCCAAAACATGACACATTACTCGTGTAACAGTACTTTGTGAGTGAAATACTGTAGGTCCTAAATTTTTATCCCAAATGTTAGAATCTGTAGAAATGTGATGAATCAAAACAGCATGCTTCTTAGATATAACTAGCCGTTTAAGTACCCGCTTCGCGCGAACAGACCTAATCCTTTTTTCCCAAGATAAACAAATCCCAGCCCAGCTTTTAAGAATAGCAGTGAAAGTGTGCTTCAATGCAGTTACAGTATGACGCTGACGAACAATGACCCACCCACTCAGCGTAGTTACCAGTCTTCAGCAAGACCCTAGAAAAGACGCTCACGCGTTCGTTTTGCTAAGTTTTATGGCATTGAGTTCGCCACATAATAAATAATAATAATAATAATGAATATTTATATAGCGCCTATTCTCTGATTTAGGGCTCTAAGCGCTTTACATATTTAATACAAATACAACATAGAATATACATTATCTTATACAATCAGAACATGACGAACGTACATACATTTTACATGAGTAGAATATAGAAAAGTACATATATACAAATGAACAAAAACGCATATCTTGAAAAAGGTACACAATTTACAGAAACACACACACACCACACACACACATACCAACACACACACACATACCAACACACACACACATACCCACACACACACACACGCGCGCGCGCGCGCGCACGCACACACACACACATACGGGCACGCCATGTGACAGCCACTTCATCATTTCACGGAAACTGAGTACAAAGGGGTGGAGAGGAGCGGACTGGTGGGGGAGGAATTATGATCGTTGAAAAAAGTTGGTCTTCACAGCAGACTTGAAGGAAGAAGTTGAATGTAAGTGTCTGATATTGATGGGAAGTGTATTCCAGACAGTCAATTGACATAAGTCAAATGTGCGGTACAAAGAAGGCTTCTTTGCGCCTCTCTTAGAAGACAGAGGCATGGGTGCTACTACCTTCCGTATAAACGGAAATCCGTAAATTAAGTTTTCTGCTGAGACGGAAATTCCGTATTTTTAAAATTTTGTAAAAAAAAAAAGTTGATCTGTTAACTGTGGTTGGGGGCATTTTGAATCTGGGTCTTCCATCCACCGGAAGTGAAAATACAACAACAAAAATGGCGGCTGAGTCATATTCACACATACTTATTTGAATTAAATTCAACATTATCAGCATGAATTTTGTGTCATGAAAGCTACAAACTTCACAGAAAGGTAATATAAGCTACAACTATATTTCAATTCACCAAATGATATTTATGATGTTAAACGTATGAATATGTTAAAAATGTTGCTTAGAAAAACTCAATTGAGAGTCATGTTTGGATCCACTGACATCGTATTTCACATATGATCTAATTATTATCTTCTATTTGAACGGCTTTATAACTTTATAATTGTGTTTCTGAAATGTCAGTAAAAACCTTAGTCATGAAAATATGATTTTAACCATAGATCTTTTGTATTTCTTGTAATTAGGTAATGTGACTTGTCATGTCTCAGCAACTTAGACAGTCACTTTACAAAGTGTCAACTGTCGTCTGCCAACAGAACTATGATGTCAAATCGTAATCTGTTCCTCACCCATTCCCAGATTGCAGGAGAGCTATGGAAACGATCTCTGCAATTGCATTTTTGCTTCAGCTTCAGGGGGTGCCCCCCTGAACCCCCCAACGGGGCGCTGCCCCTGGACCCCGGCCTTTCAGTATTTTTCATTTTGGGGAGTAGCACCCATGTAGATGTAAACAAACTATTTTGCTAATTAAGAAAGGAAAACAAACCAAACACACAATCTTACCTCCTTCTCTGAATGCATGTTTCTTTATCGATGGTCAGAAAGTACTTCTTGTGAAAGTAGTCTTTCAGTATGCTGAAAGAAAACAAGCAAACAAAAAAATTAGGAACCAAATTAGATGATAATGAATATTGTTCTTTTCTGTTTCCTATGTTTCAGACCGTGGTCATTGTTTGACTGAATAAATTATCAGTTGCCACAAAGAGACAGAGTTCTTATTTATGACCACGGTAGACCAGACCTTGTTAGCATTCTTTGCCCAGACGTTCGGTTGATCCCAAATCAGAGACATTTCTGAGGGATGTCAGCGGCAAATACAGACAACTGTCTACCAATTAAATTCCCTGTTCACTCGATCCCACCAGCAGCCTGTTCTTTCTCTTCTGGATTAAATTTTAATCCAAAATAATATCCAACTAACAATATGGATAACAAACAAAAAAAGAAAAGAAAGAAATAGCATATATCAATTGTAAGAAGATATGGTTGAGAAAATCTTGTTTTAATTAATTTATCCCAAATCGATAATAATATATTTATATTGAACATATGTCATAATTTTAGTACACATGATGAAAAAATAATCACTAAACAAGAAATGCATTAACCCTTTCACCGCCAATGTCGCATTTTTGCACCACAATGATTTAACAACCATGTCTTAAAAATTCTTGAAATCAGGGTCTGTTATTCAAAGATATTGTGTTCCTAAATTTGGGCAGTAAGGATTGACCCTATTCTAAATGTGTCTCAGAGAAATCCAACAATATTGCAGACAAAATATTTTCTGTAACTAAGTAGCTTTAATTGACATTTTTGGCTCAAAGATAGCTAGCAGTGAAAGGGTTAAGATTAACTGCAATTCAAACCAAGAAGATACCAGATAATAATAACTAAATAAGAATGCCCCATTTATTCTCATTAGGACTAGGAGACCACTTTTTGTCCTTCGACTGCCATATAATGTATCACCAACGGGATTGCTGATGTCACTGATGACATCATCAGACGAAGGGGGATAACTCTGGAATACAGTGGTTTTGCTTCTGAACAGTCAGGGGGGTTATATCCACAGACCATTTTGCCAGATTCAGATACTGACAATCAAATCTTTTACATTTGATCATTTTTAATATAATTTTTCCCATTGCCCGATCTATGATCAGCAAAGGGGTATAAGTTTGTCGCATTTTTCCCCCTTAATTTTTCTAAGGCAGTCAGTTAAACAGAAAGAATGGCAATTAAGGCTTCTTCTTTCAACAGATTAACTGCTCTTACAGGAATAAATCTTAATATTGTCTCAAAACCTAAGCACTTCTAATCTGTGGTGATTTTAGCGATACGCAAAACATGATTATCTAAATTATACAACTATGACAAATAACATTAAAGGAAAGAGCCAGTGGTTACCTGTGGTTGAAGATGAGGAATCCCTCAATAATCAGGATGGATACAGAGGTAGAATCACAAGACGCGCGCTGTTTCCATTTCTCAACGTCCTCGATCATACAGTCCATTTCCAAGACACCAAGTTCTGTCAAGATAATCAACTATTAATGATTTTGTTAACTCTGTCAGGAAAATCAACTTTTTGTTAAATAATGACATAATCAGGTACAGCTACAAAGAATTTGATATGGCGAATAGAGCTAAACATGAAATCATTGTAGTTTGCATCATCTTGCACAATACAGGATACTGTATTAAACTAAAGTGTAACTAACAAAAAGAACAAAGTCAAATTAGTTAAAAACTCCAAATTCAAATAATTGAAAAGTTTACGAAGCACCATCAAAGTTAGAGTAACAATAGTAACCATTAATTAAAAAAGCAAAAACAAAAACCCCAACCCTCTTGTCATTAAATGATTAAGTAACAACATATCAAACAGATGGTAAAACATAATGGTTTACTTACGCTCCCAGTTGGCATGGTCAACCTCAGGAACATAGAATGCCTCTAACCGTTTGTCATCAGGCTCCTGGAATAAAACACAACAATGCAAACATGGATCATTATATAAGCATCGCCTTGGCTTATTATTAAGGCTGTGTCAGACCAATAGGGCATTTGCCACGAGTGTTCGTTCACTATACTAGACTACTAATTTGCCCGAGCTCGTTCTGCCCGAGTTGTGCTGACCTCACTAATTCAACTCTCTAAATTCAACTCAGTGAAATTCAAGGTCACCGGCGCGTGGCAAATGCCCTATTGACATGTGCTAGAACATCAAGGCTACATCAAAATGTTATGCTCTGCATAGTTAGCGGGGACTGTCTTTACTGACTTTAGCCACATGTGACAATAATAATAATGAGCATTTATATGCGCTTAATCTTAAACAAGCCCTAAGTGCTTACAATAATAAACAAATAAATGAATAACCCCCCACAAAACAAAGACAAACAACAACAACAACCAAAACACACACACACACCACACCACACAACACAACACACGCCCGCACAAACCACACACTGCACACAAACACACACGCAGAGACAAGCTCCTAGGATAACATCATCTGTATCCCAAATCCTTCAAAGTCGGAGTGTGGCTGCCCACATGGCGGGGTAATCAAAAACGGTCACACACGTAATGTTCTCATCCCTAGCTAGTGCATTTGTACCATACTGCTCAACCTCAAGTGCTTCGGCTGCTTCGATGATCCCTGGAGTCAACAACAACATATGATTAGCAGGTGATGTTACCTGTTAGGCACACAAAACATTATGTCTGTTTGGGGTTCATCAGTTTGAAAAATAGGGTAGGTAGGTACTAGGCTTTCTTTTCTTTTCTTTTTTAATCTTGTGTTCGGTCCATGTGTGATAATATACTTATATATTTTAATAAAACAAAAAAGTGTATACTTTTGCACTTATGATGTTTTTTGTTTTTGTTTGCTAGCTTACTTTCAGTTTCTTTTTTTCCCATTCATCAAAAAATAGTTAAGGGTCAGCAGCCCCAAACTAGGGTCGGTCGGGAAACATGAAACCAATAATTTTTGTTTTGCCTTATCATAAAGTCTAGGGAGGGGGGGGGGGGGGGGGGGGTATTCACTTGCGATCACACCTACGAAAATGGCGGCCTGGGTTTGTAAACAGGAAGCAGACTGACCGGAAGTAACGATTCAAGGGACATCACTGACTTTGATAGCTGACGATAATGCCAAGTACAAACAATCTTTCTACTCAGATTTCTTCTGCACTTGTTCAGCGGAAATGCAGAATGTTTTTTGTTGCTGACCGTAATACTAATAGCGTAATCAGAAGTTCAAAACATATTAATTATGGGCAAATCTAAAACAGGTCGATTTCTTCTTCTTTCTTTTTTTTCGCACTTGTTCAGCGGAAATGCAGACTGTTTTTTGTTGCTGACCGTAATACTAATAGCGTAATCGGAGGTATAAAAACGTATTAATTATGGGCAAATCGGTAAAGAAAACAGGTCTGGTCTTATAAGGGAGGTTCCACTGTATTAACATTTAAAATCACACTCATGATAAAGACAAAACCTCTGGCACCTCTGCCAACAATTCTTAATCCTCTGAAATTTGCAAATCCTCTGACAGTTCTGATACCTGCATATTTCCTAGATCATGCTTACCAAGAAATAACTGTCCTGACATATTGTTTCAGCCTCAGGGAAGGTCCTGCTTAGCTTTGCCACAAGAGAGGTTTTTCCAGAGTTGGTAGTCCTGAAACAAGAAATGTACTGCAATGTTAGCATGCCATAGAATAGAATCTTTTGATCAGGAAACTAACTAGCCTAACTTTGGGCTACAACCTAGCAATCTTTTGGTTGCTCTTATTTCTATGACTGTTCACATGGGCGGTCTGCAGCAGACACACTGGCTGTGGCACGCAGCGGGTGACTCACATTGCTACAATACATATATAGTCCTCGAGGACCTTGTCTATTCAGTATTCTGTTCTTGAAACTGTTTAGTGACCCAGCATTCACAATAGCACTATCAAGATTGTTCCATCACTGCTCTCATTGTGAAGAAGTTCTGTTGCAGGCTGTCAGTTCTGTAAGTTGCACGCCACTCTTGTGTTTACATAAATCATGCCCTCATGACGTCATGTAGACATAATTCATATTACAATATCCACACTTAGCCCCATAAGAGAAGATAATTTATACAGTAATAGGCACATCCTCTTCCGTCAATAGATTACCTTCTTTGAAGGGAAGAAGACTTAGAGGGGACCTTATTCAAACCTATAAAATTGTACATAATCTTGATGATATAAATTTCAATGACTTTTTCATAAAATGTACAGTACACAAAACAAGAAATAGTGATGGTAAATTGTTTCTTATGTGTGTTGTTCATATGTGGAATGATCTACCAATTAACATAAAGAATGCACCTAGCATTAATGAATTCAAAAATCTTTTGGACGAAAACCCAAATTTGATAACAAAATTTAAATGTTTTGATGAATCATTCTCTTAAAGATTTATCTTTTTATTAGGATGTCAAGTCAAATTCATCGAGAAGGGGCGTCAATAAGGGCCGAGAGGCCTATGGATATGCAAGCCCTACATCACCTACCTACCTACCTACCTTCTCTTACACAGGGATAAATGCAGATATTGCCTTTATATGTGTGTGCGTGTGTGTGTACACACACACACACACACACACAAACACAGGGGATCAGGGATGTGTCAAACATCAAGGATGTGTCAAACACACAAACACAAGGTGTGTGTCAATAATTAGATAACATATGACATGTTTTTTACTCTAACAGTACATACGGCATACACCCTGCCCCTAATACCCTCCCCCCAATCTTTTTGTCTTTTAGTTTTTATTATTTCCTGAGGGGGCCAGAATAATCAATTGGTAAAGGTAAAGATGTGCCACCCCCCATGCATTTCTCGGTTAATTGTATTTTTGCGTTTTTGCCTTTCTTACCATACATAAAGCTGTATTTTAGGAACATTTTTAGCTAATTACCTTTTTGGAATACTAACCCTAACCCTAACCCTACCCCTAAACCTAACCCTACCCCCCACTATGTACTGCAGTACACCGCGATTTGTCACAGTTGTGGTTCGTTGCGTTTTTCCGTCTTATACGGTGGGGGGTAGGGTTAGGGTTAGGGTTAGGGTTAGTATTCCAAAAAGGTTATTAGCTAAAAATGTTCCTAAAATACAGCTTTATGTATGGTAAGAAAGGCAATAACGGAAAAATACAATTAACCGAGATAGGTAGGGGGGGGGTGGCACATCTTGACCTTTACCAATCAATTAAATGATCGTGGGCCACAAAGAGAAAAAGAAGAAGAATCCTGTCTCTTGAAGCTTAAACTCATCTTAACTTAAAGCCAGTAAACCTACCCACTGATGCCAATGATGATACATTTGTTTTGTTCATCCATCCTGGTTGTGTTCTTAAACTATCACAATATTAATTTCTGACAGTCCGATTTTGCTAACTGTAACTTCTCTTCTTCTTCTTCGCCTTAGGCTTAGGCAGCCAACTTCATCACGTTGAAGATTCTGCTGCACACTAACTAATCAGTCTTTAAAACTGTGTTCTTCTGACTCAGGTTGAACGCTTTCTGAAGGCTGCTCTTGTTCTGAGGACTGCAAACCAAACGCCACAGAGTTGTCTTGGGTGTTCAAGCGGTCCAAAAACGCGGATAACAACTTTTTGTTCAGATGATCGGTTTGTGTTATTTTCCGTTCAGGGGCGTCGGGGTCTCCACTTGTTTCATGTGAGCTTTGGTGACACTCTATGTTCTTGATTTCGTTGTTGATCGTCTCAAATTCTATTTCACGCGAATTCTCCCCTCCCACTTTTGCTTCGTCGTCTGCCATTCTTGAGAAACACGACAGAAACAGGAAGGAAGTGACAAAAAATGTAATATATCTTTTTACCCAATCTGACCGTAGACATATGATATCGCAATTTTGGATAACTATGCTATTACTTTATTTCATTTTCTATAATCATCTCAGTAGAATAAACACACAGTATGGAAGAACATTGTTGCGTTCGGATAAAAAATATTTTTTTTAAAGTGATTTTAGATAGTTGTAGTAAAGAGACAGTTTTTCTTCACCGAGCACTTCCTGTAAATAAAAGCCACACGAGTTGTGAAAGAGTGTATGCGATTCCCATTTCAACACAATGGTAAGAACATGTAATATCGCTTTGTTATTAGTTGGTTCTCAGTATTTGTTATTTGTTCACATTGTTGTTATTTTGGGAAAATACAGTCAGTAGTAACCGATAAAAAACAGTTTTAATCTCTCAACTCACTCACTCAGTCATTCACTCATTCATCAAGTTGACACAGTGACACGAGGAGCTAAGTACTCGCAGACCTGAGACCGTCAACATGAACTCAATCTGCTCATTAAGAAGCAACATTCTGCCTTGCTTGGGAAAGGGTTAGGATTATTAGGTTATGGTTGTCGCAGCCAAAATAGTCGCTCGTTCAAATAAATCGCCTGGCTACTATGAGAGTGTGTATTTCTATTTTCGACATTGAGCATGAACCACAAATTTCACTTTTTTCTAGGGATAGGGTTAGGGTTGTCGCATGCAAAAAGGTAGCTCGTGTAAAAAGGTAGCTCGCTATCTATGAGAGTGTATTTGCGACATTGAGCATGAACCACAAATTTCACTTTTTTCTAGGGTTAGGGTTAGGTAAATCACAATGGTTAAAATAAAGAAACAGTGAAATTTGTGGTTGTTGCAAATACAGACTCTCATAGTAGCGAGCGGTAAAGGTAAAGATGTGCCACCCCCCATGCATTTCTCGGTTAATTATATTTTTGCGTTTTTGCCTTTCTTACCATACATAAAGCTGTATTTTAGGAACATTTTTAGCTAATTACCTTTTTGGAATACTAACCCTAACCCTACCCCTAAACCTAACCCTACCCCCCACTATGTACTGCAGTACACCGCGATTTGTCACAGTTGTGGTTCGTTGCGTTTTTCCGTCTTATACGGTGGGGGGTAGGGTTAGGGCTAGGGTTAGGGTTAGTATTCCAAAAAGGTTATTAGCTAAAAATGTTCCTAAAATACAGCTTTATGTATGGTAAGAAAGGCAATAACGGAAAAATACAATTAACCGAGATAGGTAGGGGGGGTGGCACATCTTGACCTTTACCTAGCGAGCTACTTTTTTCCACGAGCTACCTTTTTTCGTACGACAGAGGTTAGGTAAATGGTTCAAGTAAAGAAATAATGAAATTTGTGGTTGTCGCAAATACACACTCTCATAGTAGCGGGCGATTTATTTGAACGAGCGACTATTTGAGCTGCGACAATGGTTATTTTCAGGAAACGGAAAGAACGATACATTGACATTGGAACTTTGAAGGCGAGAACATGAGGTGGATTAAACCCCACGGGTGTAGGCCATGGTGTATTTGAAAGATCTGGTCATTTCTTTTCTGGAAAACTAATGAAAATAATGTGATCAAATATGAAGTGAAGGGTAGAGTACTACTGTTTTACTAATTAATGGTCTTTTACTTTTTGTAAAATGCATATTCTTTAGTTAGAATTAGTGTTTGTCTCAACTCAGTGCACTATCTCTCCGGAGGGTTAACTAAGACGAAAGGGAGATCGCCCAATGATTGACCTCTTTTCAAAGAAAAGAAGTCCTGTTAGTGTTACTCCAGCCCGAGTCCAGGTTTACAAGTCCTGAGGGGAGTTACCCGCCCTTACTACAGGTGACCTGTTGCTTTCTGCTCTATCTGTATGGCCTCAGTTCTCTCCTTTTCTCCTGTGTCGTTTTGCTATGTGTTGTGATTACGGATCTAATTTCTAAAGTGCTTTTGTTTTCAGCCACAAAACGAACACATTGAGCTTTACAGGAAACGTCATGGACGGCGTTTGGACTATGAGGAGAGAAAGTGAGTTACTTTGATTCTTTCAATCATGGACTATTACTAATAATATAATAAGTTATTATATTTTCTTACTGTTTTACTTTTAGTAGTCATATTATAAGGTGCAGGGGTCTCATTCTGGGGAAAAAGTATCGCCTTATAGTTATAACTCAGGGTTGTTGTTTGCCGTCGGCCTTCGGCGATTCGCCGAATATTACAAAAAATGTCCTAAAAGTCAACCGTCCTGTCGGCCCAGTGGGCCGAAGTTTGATTACCAAATCGGCACGAGTATGTCCGTTTCTTTATGAACAACAAAGTGCATCCGTTTTTTTATGAACAACGAAATTAAACAAAGTTTGCTTGCACCGCGTGTGACCGAGATCAAAAAGCTAACTTTGTCGCGTCATGATTTTGCTAGCACAAGGCCAATTGCCTCGTGAGAGTTGCTTCCCTTGCTGCTTATGGCGGACGTTTGCCACACCGTAGTGTGAGTCTGTGTGATCTTGTCGTCCTTTAGCGTCAGTGTTTCACTGGTTTTTGATTGAAATGCCTCCCAAAAAGAAGACAAAACTTATAAGCGGGCAGTCGCTACTTTCGTTTGGGGGATCAATTAACAAGCAAGCAGAGATCGACAGCACTTGTGACCGAGTGAGAGGGCCTAAAATTGTTGAAATTGGCCTAAGGTTTTGTGGCTGTTTAGGCCAAATGGCCTAAAGTGAAAATTTCTAGCACCATCTCTGTAGTCAGAAAACTATGGTAACGTGGAAAAGTCATGTACAGAAAACAAGTAACACATCAACAAAGCTAGAGTGACTAACTAAAGTATTTTCATCATAAGCAAAACAACCAAATGTTCATAATGTTCTTTATCCAGAACTATCAATGTGGTTTGTAAGCATTGCATTCATGTATGAATTTGTCAATAGTTCCCTCCTTAGATTTTAGAATGAGAGGACAGTTCCACCCAGTATCTACGTTTCAAAATATTTTTAAAAGCTGTTAAACATGAAATAGTTTAATTCAGTTCACATTTAAAATACGTAACATTTGGCTAATAAAATAATCAAATCCATCACCTTATCTGTTTTCATGTTTTGTTTCCATCCCAGCAGAACAATGGTTTCTGAGAAGTTAAAATTCTGAGTGTGATCAAAATAGTAATGAATCCATAAAATTAGATTTGTCCAGAAGGATTGAACATAGTTACACTTACAGGTCTGAAAAATAATAAACCAGGGTTTCATCTTTTCTGCCACTAAAACAATACAATAATGAATTTATAAGTATCTATACATGTACATGGTTTGCCACACATTAACAGTCGAGTCGAAAGTGTCGCCCATATTGCACTGAATTTCTTGGTCCACCTGCTGGCCAGTTATGGGTTGGATGATGAGTGCCATCGGGTCAGCTTTTATCACATTCACAGCCTGTACTTGCTGCTGGTTCCCTGCTGTGATGTTAAATAAAAACTGCACCGCTTCCTTTTTTTTAATCTTTGGGGCATGTTAGTAATGGTTAGAAGTGGTCGAGTGCTCCACAGTCCGGAACTATAGTGCCTGTGTCCTCTCAAAAGACCCTGGCCTGTATTCACGTTGAGATAGCATGAGACTTAGCATGATGCTAACTTAGAAGCTCTTCCAATGTCCTGTAGGATTTAATAGGACTTTTGGAAGAGCTTCTAGGTTAGCATGATGCTAAGGCTCATGCTATCTCAACGTGAATACAGGCCCAGAGGGTCCCTATGTTGTTCACAGTGCAGCTCTCTGGACTCCAACATCCTGATGGCTGAGTAGAGGAACAAGGAAGGGAACCAGCCCAGAGTCAGTGACCATTTTTTTCTGTTCACTGCTGTCCTCTGTCAGGTTGGATACTGGGGCCACACCGTGTCAACCGAGATCAGCTCAAACTCAAACTCAAAGTCAAACCAACTTTATCATCTCTTTAAGAGAAATTAACAGTGGTGACGTCTGCGATTGACAACAGTTAAAATAAGACACTTATGATGTAAATTTAGAACACAATGCACTTCATACACATACATAGATCAAAATGCACATGATGATTACTTTAGAACAAAAATACATATGATAGAGAGGACACATATATGCTAACAATATAAACATTTTAAAAGCAAAAGACAAGATATCAATATTTAATTAAGACAGAGATAAGATCAAAATGATTTCATTTTAAACCAAGACGCGCAAGGCAATGTCACCCCCAAAACACACAAAAAAGCACCGCTTTTCATAAAATACACATGTCTATACTTTTATATCATATTCACCAAAGAAAATTAGATACACATAATACACACACATTCCCATGAGTAAATAACTCAAACACGCACACACATGCCAGCATCAAATATGATAAATTATAGTATATTCACAGAAGAACACACATACACCCATGCCTACTCAAACACACACAGAGACGCGCATGCACACACACACACACACAAGCACACACACACAAACATGTGCGCGCAACATTGACATAAGTATAATGGAGCAAAGCGGGCAGTATCTCCTGGATGGTTTCCGGTGATAAATGAGTTGGCACAAAGCGGTGAGTATCTCCTGGATGGTTTCCGTCGAGAGCGGGGGCTCCTCATTCCGACCAGCTGATGGATGAGTTGGCACAAAGCGGTGAGTATCTCCTGGATGGTTTCCGTCGAGAGCGGGGGCTCCTCATTCCGACCAGCTGATGGATGAGTTGGCACAAAGCGGTGAGTATCTCCTGGATGGTTTCCGTCGAGAGCTGGGGCTCCTCGTTCCGACCAGCTGATGGATGAGTTGGCACAAGGCGGGCAGTATCTCCTGGATGGTTTCCGTCGAGAGCTGGGGCTCCTCGTTCCGACCAGCTGATGGATGAGTTGGCACAAAGCGGGCAGTATCTCCTGGATGGTTTCTGTCGGGAGCGGGGGCTCCTCGTTCTGACCTGATAGATGAGTTGGCACCAAGCGGGCAGTATCTCCTGGATGGTTTCTGTCGGGAGCGGGAGCTCCTCGTTCTGACCATCAAGGTCCTTACACAAGTCCTGACGATTGCAAGAGAAATGATAGATGAGTTGGCACCAAGCGGGCAGTATCTCCTGGATGGTTTCTGTCGGGAGCGGGAGCTCCTCGTTCTGACCTGATAGATGAGTTGGCACCAAGCGGGCAGTATCTCCTGGATGGTTTCTGTCGGGAGCGGGGGCTCCTCGTTCTGACCTGATAGATGAGTTGGCACCAAGCGGGCAGTATCTCCTGGATGGTTTCTGTCGGGAGCGGGAGCTCCTCGTTCTGACCTGATAGATGAGTTGGCACCAAGCGGGCAGTATCTCCTGGATGGTTTCTGTCGGGAGCGGGAGCTCCTCGTTCTGACCTGATAGATGAGTTGGCACCAAGCGGGCAGTATCTCCTGGATGGTTTCAGTCGGGGGCGGGGGCTCCTCTTGGGGAGTATCTCCTGGATGGTTTCTGTTGGGAGCAGGGGCTCCTCGTTCCTACACAGATTGAGCACCACCCAGACCACGTTCGGCAGGAAGGGCACGGTGATGTCAGAGTTGATGAAATTGAGCAGGTGCTGTACCATACCCTGCCTGATGACATAGTCACGACAGACAGGGCCATCGCCTGTGGTGTTTCCTTAATTCCACACAGCCTGCTCGCACACATTCTGGTGCTGCGACTGCAGTAGCCACACAAACATGGGTGCAACTTTCCTTGGTATACTAGGATTTCCTGTTTTTGATTATTACCAGAAAAGGAATTCCCTTTTTTTTATAATTTGTGAAACAAGATCTTCGTGTGTCTACTGTCTGCTGTATTTTCCAAACACTTTAAAATAAGCATTTGTATAAATTGTGGAAAAAGCAAACTAAAATACCTTCATAAATCATTTTTTTTCTTCAGCTGCAGGGGGACATTACCACTAGATCCTGGCCTTTCAGGGTTTTTTCATTTTGTGTAGTTGCACCCATGCACAAAGTAAAGCACAACCCTTGCATCCATGACAGCCCGTGTTTGAGCAGAGGTACCATACACAATATTTGTGAGGGCCCAGGCTTGAATCATATTGCACAGGCAGCATTCTGGACAATGTTTTGTAGGTTACTCATCCTCTGAATCTATACTGTCCTGGGATGTTTCTCCACTTCAACAATGTGCTGATCACGTGTTCTTGTCTGATAGAAATTCTGCAGACAGTGGCTGATGCGAAACGTGCTCATCTCTTTTCACTTGCAAAGTCAGTCACAATGTGAACAGCCATTCGTGAAAATGTTAGTAGCTGAGCGCCAAAGTGTGAAAGTGGAAAAGTTTGTAATCTGCTATAGTTTTAATCTTCAAAATATATTCAAAATACATACAATATATTACATACAGTGTACTCACAATACACCTTCACTTTGTTATAGATTAGTGATAAAAAACACACACAAACAGAATCTGAATAATGTTGTATATTTTTTGTTGTGTGCAGGAGGAAGAAGGAGGCCAGGGAGCCACACAAACAGGCGCAGACAGCCAGAAAACTGAGGGGCATTAAGTGAGTACAAATCAATCAGATTTCAAACAGGTCTTTCCTGTATTGTGGTATGTCCAGGATCAGCCCACCATCTGTATAAATAAAAATGTCCTGTATCAGGTCGGAGGACGTTAAGCACATTTTCTTCTTCTTCTTCGTTGTTTTTGTCATACCCTGGCTTAAAGACTCCAGGGATCATCCCAACAGCCGAAGCACTTGAACATTATGGTACAAATGCACCACCTAGGGATGAGAACATTACGTGTGTGACAGTTTTTGATATCCCCCGCCACGTGGGCAGCTACACTCCAACTTCGGAGGGTTTGGACTGATGATGTTATGCTAGGAGCTTGCCATGGCTAATGCCAATTTAGTTTATTTTAGTTCAAACGTAAAAGATAAAAGAAATCTGTAATTTCAATGAAGAAAAAAAGCGATTCTTAAATTGTATTGATAAAGTACACTGTAATTGTGAAAATGGATGGCGTCTAAAAAATCTTGGCACTACATTGATAACATTGTCCATGTGGTGTAAAATGTAAATGTGATCATTTAAAATTGTTTTTATCTGATTGTCCACTTAACTTTTTTAATGCACACGTTTATCCACTTGCATACACACATATGCATGCGCACACACGCATATATACAGGGGGGGGAGGAGGGGGGGGGGAGGGGGGGGGAAGGAACAATTTTAAAAAAAAAGGAAAGGAAGGAAAAAAGAAAACAAAGGGTTAAAAATAAAGGCGGAAGTGGTGGTGGGTTGCATGATGAGTGAGCAAGATAGCGGAGAGCGGATGAATGATTGGGTGTGGTGTGAGAGTTACATATTTGTTAATGTAAATTAAAAATTGTAATGTAAAATAAAAATATTAAATAAAAGTATGAAACATAAATTTTATGTTTCATACTTTTATTTAATATTTTTATTTTACACGGTGGAAGACAAGTTTCCATGTGCGTTGTACAATGCCAATGGACAGTAAAGAAACTTATGACTTATGAAAGGAATTTGTGTTGCCCATAATGTTATTAATTATCCTTTTTGTTTGTTCCAGGGCCAAACTTCACAACAAGAAACGGCATGCGGAGAAAATACAGATGAAAAAGACGTGAGTGAAAGAAAGGGAGGGACAGGAGGAGAGAGAAAGAGAGAGCGCCATAAGCTTTGGTTGTTGCTGCTTCAGTACTGTTGTCGCATTTGTTCTAATGTTTCTTTTGGACAATAAAACATTTAAACCACAGAGAGAGAGAGAGAGAGAGTTTCGCCAAAGACTGTACAGGGGAAGATAAACATCCGGTCTCTTTTCCCTAGTGAGGACAGAAACACTGGTTATGTCCCTTTTAAACGTGACACATTTTACACATCGATAGGCCAGTTGAATTCTCCGTTCAAGTTCCAGTCCGAGTTTTTGGATGGCCTCCACTGTGAATAGTGTACACGTCCACACTAACGATAACTCTATCAGCCCGGTTCGTCGAGCTTTTAAGTAATCCATCTTACCCTTTTAGAATATCTTTGGTTTCGCTTTAAAATGTGTTTTCACTTTTGTAAATGAAGGTTTATATTTTTAAACAATGTACTGAATATAGAATCCGTTAAAACTTTGGGGATAATTGAAGATGAGACCTTTGTAATTATGCTGAAAGCATCACCAAAATTATACACAAAATTATGATTTAGCTATTTTAGTTCATTACTAGTCGTAAGAATCTCAATCGTAGGGGGAAAAAAGTATCGCCTTGTAGTTGATAAAATATGGTAGTTCAGTAAATTAGACGCATTAGACACGTAAGTTCCGTACAGAAAACCCTAAATAAATGGAAGAAAGAAGGATAAAAGTTTACGCATAATGGGGAAATTCGGACACGTGCGCAAATCTTTTCCCTTCTTTGTTTCACTTATTTATGGATTGCGCACGGGTTTCCGCATGGGATATCCACTTGTGTGTGTACACGGCCTTACTGTCAGTGCCCCTGTTTGTTTTGCAGCCTCAAAATGCATGAGGAGAAATCGACGAAGAAAACGGAGAAGAGGACGCCGGAGGGAGTGGAGCCTGGATACCTGTTGGAGAGGCAGCAGCAACACAGAGCCAAAGTGCTGTCCAACACGATAAAACAAAAGCGGAAAGAAAAGGCTGTAAGTTAGTTGAAACATCGTTCGTTGTTTCTATCTTTTTTTGTCTGTCCCTGTGTCAGGTTCTCTCTCTCTCTCTCTCTCTCTCTCTCTCTCTCTCTCTCTCTCTCTCTCTCTCTCTCTCTCTCTCTCTCTCTCTCTCTCTCTCTCTCTCTCTCTCTCTCTCTCTCTCTCTCTCTCTCTCTCTCTCTCTCTCTCTCTCTCTCTCTCTCTCTCTCTCTCTCTCTCTCTCTCTCTCTCTCTCTCTCTCTCTCTCTCTCAGAGAAGAAAAAGCATAGGGCTGAAATGCTCTTTAACAACGTAAAACAAAAAGAAAGGAAAACTCCATAAGCTTGTCTAATGTACTTGTGTAGTTCTTTTTTGTCTGTTTCTCTGTCAAACTGTCTTTCTCAGAGAGCAGCCATAGTGTTCTCCTATTTTACCAAACAGTTCTAAGGGGAAAGTGCAAGCTGTAAACCATTCTTATCTCCTCTTTTATTTTTTTATAATTTTCACGAAGTGGATTACAAATCTTTATAACAATTAACATCCCATATTACGGGGCCCACAGTTCACAGTAGATTTTTAGGAAGCAATTGCAAGATTTGTTTAACAAACTGAAACTGGTTGCTTGTAAACACGGACATGAGCATAGTTATGAGCTTTTCTGTAGAGGGTGCTTTTGCTTGTACAGTGGAACATCCCTTACAAGACCTTCAAAAATTAGGAATGGAGAATGGAGTTTTACGTCCTCTTGGTCTGAATCAGACACATATGGGACATTTGTAAATACAAATATGGTGGGAACAATACTGGAGGCAATGCCCGGAGGCAGTACGAAACCAGTAAAGTCCCGATTTTTTATTAATACAGATAGCTGTAGCGGTGACCACGCCTCGGTTAAACCTCATCGGCTATGGCACCGCCACAAGTAGTGATTATGTCCTTCAAAAATTAGGTCTTAAAAATGTATTTAAATGGGAGGGAGTTGTATAAGGGAGGTAATTTTAATATTTACAAAGAAGGGCAATGTCTCAGATAAGTAGGTCTTAATAGGGAGGGAGTCTTATAAGGGAGGTTCCACTTGTACTTTCATATTTATTTAGGCACACTCTTTCACTCAAATGTATACTTATGGTTAACGTGTGCACTGACATTCACATATAATTATGAAGAATTGCATCTATGAAGTCCTCTTTAGACAAATGATCACTGCATGTAATTCCTTTTTATTTAGCTGAAGGTATTTAATTAAACTACAGACTGAATACTGGGACATCGTTGAAAGATTGAGAACTGATAGTTCATTTTCTGTTTCAGGGCAAATGGGATGTGCCGCTGCCCAAGGTGAAGGCCATGAGTGAGGCAGAAGTCTTCAAAGTGGTGAAGTCAGGCAAATCCAAACGTGAGTATCATGCTTACAATGTTTAACCCTTTCGCTGACAGCCATTTTATAGCAAAACATTTCCATTAAACTTACCAGGGTAGAGAAAAAAATCTGTCTGTAATATTCGGGATTCCTCTGTAGCATATTTAAAGTAAGGCCTTTCCCCATCTCCCAAAATGAAGAGGACAGGGTCTTTGGATAACAGACCCTGATTTGATGCCTTTTAGTGACATGGGTGTTAAATCATTGTTGGGCAAAAATGCGACGTTGGTGGGGAAAGGGTTAAATCCTTTTGCATTCAATAAACCAGCAACGAAATTGCCTATTTGCATTTTTTTGACCTATACTCATGGGTGAAAGTAGTTCAGGAGTGCTCCTAATATCAGGATTGGACAAGCTGATCGAAAGAGTCTTCAGGATTGGCCATCTCGTCATCCAGACCCAGGGTCTTATAAAATCAAACATTTCTGCCAGCATTGATGCCAGATTTGTACAAGATAAATGGCATGCAATTCTAACACCACCCTACCCAGCCTGTATACACAGACGCACACATATTGGGAATTATTTCTAATGCGGTCACCACTTCAGGATTGGGAAGATTCAGAGAACATTGAAACGTGTCATTTCAGGATTGAGAGAATGTTTTACTTTCACCCATGTATGGTTTATGATTAAAACACAGTTTCTTCCGTTAATTCATTGCCACAACAGTAGCAGTACTTTCATCAGTATCCAGTGCATTCCTATTTTAAAATTTGACTTCACATGTGGAGTTTTGTCTTGCTAGTATGATCAGATATTCCCAGCAGAGGTTCTATGATCAATTGCATTGTGATTACAGATTCAGCACACACACACACACACAGACACACACACACACTCGCACACGCACAGACACAGAGCGTGACACATGCACATGCACAGACAAACAGAGACAAGATCATTTAATGATAAGAATAACAATAAAACTTAATACACTCAAGCAGGAAGAGCAGCTTACTTCAAACGTAACTTTCAAGAGCGTCACGCTCTCTTCTTCGGCGGCGTCTGACGGGTGGCAACTGGTGGGTCAGTGCATGCCTGTGAGTACAGCTCAAGGCTACACTCACATCGCACGACCGAACCAGGGAAGCGCACGCCGAGGGCAAGACGTGCCTCCCACCGTCCTTGTTGAGCATGGGCTTGGCGGCCGCGATGTAGATGGCCTCCTTCACCCCTCTCTGGAACCATCTGCTGTCACGGTCCAGCACAGTGATGTTGTCCGGGGAGAACCGGTGATGATTCCCGCCTGTGCTCCGTGACTCTTCTTGAGGCTTCTTTCGGTCTCCCCAATATAGACCCCCCTATCACAGTCGATGCGATAGATGACCCTCGACTGGTCGAGCTTGTCGGTCTTGTCTTTGGGGGCAACAAGCTTGCTGCGGATCGAGTTGCAGGGCTTGCTGTGGATGGTAACCCCACCTTTCCGGATCTTACGGCTGAGCGCCTCAGATCATTTAAATAATTTACTCACACTTTGATATTTGTTGCTCTGTGTATAGATACACTCATCCATGTATGTTTTTGACTATGTATTAGATATTGGCATCTAGATTAAACAGTATGTATGGCTGTCTGTGTGCAGGAAAGGCCTGGAAAAGAATGGTGACAAAAGTGACCTACGTTGGGGAAGGGTTCACGCGAAAACCAGTAAAGTTTGAACGCTTCATTAGGCCCATGGTAAGTTTAGTTTTAGTTGTTTGTTTTAGTTAAGAATAAATACCAGCAAAGTTTGACCGCTTCGTTAGGCCCATGGTAAGCTTAGTTTTAGTTGTTTGTGTTAGTTAAGAATAAATACCAGCAAAGTTTGACCGCTTCGTTGGGCCCATGGTAAGCTTAGTTTTAGTTGTTTGTGTTAGTTAAGAGTAAATACCAGCAAAGTTTGAATGCTTCGTTAGGCCCATGGTAAGTTTAGTTTTAGTTGTTTGTGTTAGTTAAGAGTAAATACCAGCAAAGTTTGAATGCTTCATTAGGCCCATGGTAAGTTTAGTTTTAGTTGTTTGTGTTAGTTAAGAGTAAAAACCAGTAAAGTTTGAACACTTCGTTAGGCCCATGGTAAGTTTAGCTTTAGTTGTTTGTGTTAGTTAAGAGTAAATACCAGCAAAGTTTCTTCTTCTTCTTCTTCTTCTTCGATTGTTCAGACAGTTTCCTGTCAATTATGAGCGCAGATGTGTCATGCTGCCGTTATGCGCCTAACTATGAAATAGTTAGGCCCAGCAAGTCCGACTTTGGCTGGAGGAAATGTTTTTTAAAGTGTTTCGTGAACAAAATGCAGGAGAATGGACCGGGTAAGGCAGAAAGATAGTAGATGACAGTAAGCAAAGGGAAAAGCAGGGTTTGTACGGTCTTTAAAGGTCAGTAAAAAACGCCACCCCATTTTTAAGCCCTTAAAAAGTGTAAAAACAGAGTTTTTAAAAAGTCTATTTTTTATCAACAGGCTTATCCTTCCCAGTACATAATTTGATGATCAGTTCTATTCAGAACAAAATGCCCCAGTACAAATCCTGAAAAATCTGGTAGGTCACTGTGTTTGGTGTTTGATATTTTGGTAGGGTTGCTCCCATCTGGAAAGTTCGTCGACGCAAACGCAGCGCCACCCATTGTATGTGTGTGTGTGCATGCATTACCGTCATATACTGTCCTTATTTTTTGGGGAAAGGTCTTTAAGAAGTCTTTAAAAAGTTTGTAAATTTGGAAGGGAAAAATCTGTACAAACCCTGGAAAAGACAGAGTCAAAGAGAGTGACAGATTAGAGGAAGTTACAAGCACAGAACTTCCAGAAGGTGGGGGAACTATTTATGCAAAAGACCCCCCGGTATCTCCACAGGGGAACCAACACAGTTTGAACGCTTCATTAGGCCCATGGTAAGTTTAGTTTTAGTTGTTTGTTTTAGTTAAGAGTAAATACCAGCAAAGTTTGAATGCTTCGTTAGGCCCATGGTAAGCTTAGTTTTAGTTGGTTCAAAAAATGACTGCTGTCGAAATTAAATGTGGAATAAAGCAAGCAAACACTTGGGTGGTTGTAATTTGACTTGGAAATAATTTAATTTAATGACACAATAACTCGGGTCACAGACCCTTCAAAGGTGCAAAAAGAAAAAAAAAAGTGTTAGTTGTTTGTGTTAGTTAAGAGTAAATACCAGCAAAGTTTGAATGCTTCGTTAGGCCCATGGTAAGCTTAGTTTTAGTTGTTTGTGTTAGTTAAGAGTAAATACCAGCAAAGTTTGAATGCTTCGTTAGGACCATGGTAAGCTTAGTTTTAGTTGTTTGTGTTAGTTAAGAGTAAATACCAGCAAAGTTTGAATGCTTTGTTAGGACCATGGTAAGCTTAGTTTTAGTTGTTTGTGTTAGTTAAGAGTAAATACCAGCAGTGCTGAAGATTTTTACAGAGAGAGAGAAAATGAAAATTTTTAAATAATTATTTACACGTGTGCAATAGTTCAATTTCAGCTTTCTATGCTCATTGAAATACATTAGTAGTTACACGCTCGTTCTGTGCTTCATTTATAATCACACACACACTGATACAGGAACAAGCTTTATAACATTTTGCAAGTAAGATTTAGTTAGGAATATATCTTGATATTTTCATGTGCACACATGTGAATATATGTGTACAAGCACTTAATCGCAAAACGCACACACATTCTCTCTCTCTCTCTCTCTCTCTCTCTCTCTCTCTCTCTCTCTCTCTCTCTCTCTCTCTCTCTCTCTCTCTCTCTCTCTCTCTCTCTCTCTCTCTCTCTCTCTCTCTCTCTCTCTCTCTCTCTCTCTCTCTCTCTCTCTCTCTCTCTCTCTCTCTCTCTCTCTCTCTCTCTCTCTCTCTCTCTCTCTCTCTCTCTCTCTCTCTCTCTCTCTCTCTCTCTCTCTCTCTCGGCTGCAATGCCTAGTTGTCCTGAATGCCTGACCTGTTGTTGTTGTACCCTGGCTTAAAGACTCCAGGGATCATCCGAACAGCCAAAGCACTTGAACACTATAACACAAATGCACCAGCTAGCGATGAGAGCATTGCGTGTGTGACCGTTTTTGATTACCCTGCCATGTGGGCAGCCACACTCCGACTTCAGGGGATGAATGCCTGACCTGACCTTGGTTGTTATGCAGGGGCTGCGTTTCAAGAAGGCCCACGTGACCCACCCTGAGCTGAAGGCCACGTTCAACCTGCCCATCATCGGCGTGAAGAAGAACCCCACCTCACCCATGTACACATCCCTGGGCGTCATCACCAAGGGAACCATTATTGAGGTCGGTTGTTGGCGCTGTTTCGTTCGCTGCTTAGATATGTGTGTGTTATTAAGAAGCCAGTAGTGTTTTCAGATAATTCTGTTTGTTCCTGACTATCTGTCTGACTGTCTGACCATCTATGCTAGCACGATGACATTTGAACGGAGGAGCATACGACATTCAAATTTTGCATGCAGTTAGGTACTAAGGATATCTGGGCCAAGTTCGAATGTGAATGTCATTGGTCAAAGGTCAAGGTCACTGTAGCCAAAAATGCTGAGCTAGCATTTTCACGCTGTAGTGGTAATGATGTGTGTCAGTCTGTCATTTCTAACTGTGACTGGCAGATAGCAGAGAGGTCAGCTGCTATTCTGGGCGTCTGGGCTGGAATTTGTTTATTGTGGTGATGCCTTGCCCATGGTACATCCCCACTCTCCTGGCCAACCTGATTAAATCCCTACATATTGTGTTACGGTTTATTGTTTGCAGTTTTGACTCATAAGGATATGTTTTACGTCATCTCGATTTGTGATATTCTAAAAATAAATATGTGGATGAACATTGCATACATGTTTGCCCTGCATGCAGATTTTTTTTTTTTTTTTTAGAATAAGGCATGCAAATTGATGTATCTTTTTCTTTTAAATAAAAACGCAACAAAACGGAAAAACAAAACAAACAAAAACTAAGTACTAAACAAACAGAATACCAATATTGCATGGATGCTCCTGCTTTCAGGATGTCCTGAAGTTCAGGATTTTTTTTAATTGCCTGGAGCCGGCGTTGCTGGATTATGAGAATTTGAGAAGATGGATTGTGCTGGTTATAGAGGTCATGAAGTTGAACCAGAAGTGAAAGTGCAACGAGAGCCTGTCAGTTACATTGGAAACTGTTGTTTCCCTTCAGCTTCCAGGGGGCATTTCCCCCCGGGAACCCCCAGAACCTTGCAGGATTTTTGAAATTTCCCAGGAACACCCATGATATTACTGTGTCCTTGAATTTTGTCAAGCGGATGCTTAAATATGATAATACTTCATTGTTTGCAGATAAACATCAGTGAGCTGGGTCTGGTGACGCAGTCGGGAAAGGTTGTTTGGGGTAAGCGCTTAAAGTACTCAGCTTTGTTTTTACACATCAGTGTTAGTTCATGTGTACATGATTTGATTTTCCTGTGTGCATTCATCCATTTGCATACAGTTTCAGTGTATGCTTAGAAATCTACTGTTTCTTTAAAGACCCACCAGATCACATGTCAAAATCACGGGTTTCACAGGTTTTCCCTCTTATAGCTCATAAGAAATCTTGTTTTGACCAGGTTTGACTCCCATACAAATGCCCCCAAATTGGAAGCGAAACATCGTTTTAAAGAGCAGCCCCAATTTGAAGTTGGGGGAATTTCTATGTGGGTCACAGCTACCCAGAAAAAAGCAAGGGACTTAATCATGGTGGGTCAGTGTGTCTTTAAGAGCAGTTATCGGTCCAAACATGCACAGTAAAGACATGCTCAGAATTGCATGTTTAGTATGTTATATTTTCGTTGTTAGGCGTAGGAAAAAACCACCCCATCAACAGTAAGGAAAGACGGAAGGCTCAAAGGGGGCAGACAGAGATATATTATGTATAAAAGATTATTTGTTTCCTTTAACAGTATCATTTGTACAATACTTTTTAAAAACTCCTTCAAATGATCAAGTAGTCTGTAATAAATCTATTTTTAAAATACATGTTAAATAGATCTTGCTTCATGAATGTTCTTGTCTGAAGAAAAAAAATCACTTTCAATTAACTAGTTTGTGAAGTAAATCAACTAACGGAGGAAACCGTCTTTTTTTTCCAGGCAAATACGCCCAAGTCACCAACCACCCAGAAAATGATGGATGTATAAACGCTGTTTTGTTGGTTTAATCCGACCGACTAACTGCCTTCCTGTGTGTGTGATAACCAGAGTATGAATCAACGATGGAAAGAAAAGACAGCTCTTCAAATATTATCTCCTCACATACTCACATAATCTTCATATGTGATCGGCAGCTTCAAACTTCATTTGTTTCTTTTGTTTTTCAAAAGATGTAAAGAATGTGAGTCTCACAGGTCTTTGATAGTCGTATTTAGAGGGACAACAACAAAAAATGCATTGATGTAGTTTTGTAGAAGGGGGGGGGGGGGGGGGGGGGGGGGGGGGGGGGGAGTCTGCTTGGCCGGAAGTTACCTGGATTGGGAGTTGTGGTAGTAAGACACTCTTGGTTTTATTTCTGTCTTCCAAGCTAATCTTGTACAAAGATGCACTTTGTAGTGGAATGGTAAGTATATAGATAAAAAATAGATAGTAGAATTAATAAAAATTCCTCAGTTTGTGAAGTAAATCAACTAACGGAGGAATAAATCATGGAGTATCACCAACCACAGAAAATGATGGATGTATAAACGCTGTTTTGTTGGTTTAATCCGACCGACTAACTGCCTTCCTTGTGTGTGATAACCAGAGTATGAATCAACGATGGAAAGAAAAGACAGCTCTTCAAATATTATCTCCTCACATACTCACATAATCTTCATATGTGATCGGCAGCTTCAAACTTCATTTGTTTCTTTTGTTTTTCAAAGGATAAATCATGGAGTGTCAATCTGTTGGCAGGAAATTATGATTGTGAGACAACAAATGTAAAACCATAGCTGTAAAATTATTTGCAAGATAAATGAATTTTAATATGTTGGCTTGCAATAGCTGTGAATCTTTTTGACATTGTTGTTTCATATCCTGAATTGTGTGCATGTGTTCTGAAATGGAAATAAAGTGTTGGCCAAAAGTACCTTGATTATGCTTTCAGTTTCAGAGAGTGTCTTGTTTGTGGATTTACATGTTCATTACTGTAGTGATTTTCTTTTACTAGTTTTAGTAACTAGAAAATAAAGGCAAAAAGACAGCTCATGTGCTTAAGACAAATTTTATCAACTCCATGATTCATTAATGAAATTGTTTCTGTTATCAGTTTGTCTTCCTGCTTGTTTATGAACAATTTAACATTATGAACAGATTTTGATGAAACTTTTGGTGGAATTGGGTATAATCTAAAGAACAAATGATTAAATTAAATCTGGGAGTTAATCTGGATTTTCTCTTTTATTTATTAACTGTTTTCTTACTTACTTTGCACAGAACTATATTAAACGATTGTCATTATCGTAGCTTATCTTGGCAACAATCTAAAAAAAATTTTGCAGTTAATCTGTGATGCAATAAAAGAAAGAAAATTAAGTTACATTGCACATGAGAATTAATTTCTCAAATCAACTTTACCAGCAATTACATGTACAACATAGGTCATCCTGTTGTTGTTTCTGACAAGTAAAGTGTAACGGTTATATGGAGATAACGGCTGCTTTTGTTCAGCTTTTCATTTTTTACACTCACTCATATGGATGCACATATATATATATATATACACACATTCATGCACAGGCACACGACTACCCCCCAAAAAACCCAGAATAATGCACATCACGTGCACATGCACGCACATGCTCACACACACATTCGAGTCATATTCAAAATATGCAAGCTGTGAAAGCAGTCGATTATTCCAATTGTGGAATTCCCAAACACTGAAACTGCCTCTCTATGGTTTTTTTTTACCATTTATAAACACAATTTCAGTATAAAAATGCAAAACTGAACCAGCACTATTGGGGAACGGAATGCCTACTGCCACAAACAATCCCTGCTGCCAGAGCCTTCATCAGGAGGTTGGTAGACTATAAGCAATGTAAAAATAAAATAAATCCTCAGGTTACTGAGCTCTTAATGGTCAAATCAGATCCAGGGGTAGGCTGTAGTTGGGTCGGCATCATGCAGGCGCATCTGAACAGTCTGGCTGGTTCTATTAGCCTTGTCTTTTTTTTCTGGGCTGTACAGTGGCGTTTTGCTCCCACAGAGTCCTAACTCGCAGCCACACCCTGGATTGTCAAATTAATTATGGAATCCAAAACCAGCTGTCCAAGAGGCGCAAATCTATGTTAGACCTTCAGGAGGCAACCACCAGAGGAGACGTTGCACTACTGCTGAGTCACTTCGTTGGAGTTCAGTGGAGCCTGTTCTGGCAGATAGCAGAGGGGTCAGCTGTCGCAGCCAGAGACGCGGCACCAATTTTTTTAATTTGCATGCCATTTTTGTGTGACTGATGAGGAAGGGTGGGGTGAGTGGAATAAATTTTGATCAAACGTCAACTTTTTCGTTGCCACTGGGTTTAATTTAAATTAACGTGTGTTAAGTACAAGTGTGTATGTCTCTGTCCGTTGTCTTCCTCTCGCGCGCGCACACACTGGCGCATTTATTGTCAATCCCCCATATGCATACATACATACACAAAGAGTAACAGAGAGATACACAGACAGGAAGACGCGCGCGCACACACACACATGTGCGCATTATAGTTAGCACCAAACAAGCACGCACGCGCACCACACTCATCACACCACCACCGATATCATAACCACAGCACACGAAAAAAGTTTGATGGCTTGGAGTCAAAAGGGACTATCTTTAGATAGTCCATTGACGTAATATTGGATTTATTACAAAAACTAATAACTTGTATCAAACAATGACTGCACAAGTTATTAGTTTTCGTAATAAGTTCAATAATATGTCAATGGACTATCTTCTTCTTCTTCTATCGCTCAGACAGTTTCCTGTCAATTATGAGCGCAGATGCGTCATGCTGCCGTTATGCGCCTAACTAAGAAATAGTTAGGCCCAGCAAGTCCGACTTCGGCTGGAGGAAATCTTTTTGAAAAGTGTTTCGTGAAAACAGGCAGGAGAATGGCCGACTGGTAAGGCAGAAAGATAGCAGATGACAGTAAGCAAAGGCAAAAAGCAGAGTCAAAGAGAGTGACAGATTAGAGGAAGTTACAAGCACATAACTTCCAGAAGGTGGGGGAACTATTTATACAAAAGACCCCCCGGTATCACCACGGGGGAGAATGGACTATCTAAAGATAGTCTGTTTTGACAAAGGGATCAATCTGAGAGTGGGACACATCGGGCCTGGGACACAGCGGGCTTATCCCCCACTACACACACATCCGTGCTATAGACAGGAAGAAAGCTTTCACACACACACACACTGTTGACATCTTCTTCCATTTAGTTGCCGAAGTCATCTTTGACCATTATTGCAACCAAAAAGGACGAAGGGGTCCAACAAGAGAAAAACAAAAAGATAGAGAGCAAGAGAGAGAGAGAGAGAGAGTGAGTTTTGGTGGGTAGACAGCCAGACAACCGGCCAGACAAGGACCCGTTCGCGGTACCCAGCATGATGCTGGCCCAACCACTGCCTACCCAAGGGTCTGGCGTTTGCTTAGTGCTATGCCAGCAGACTTCTGAAGAAGGCTTTGACAGAAGGGGCCTGGACGGTTTCTGGAAGCAGGGCGTTCCATTCTCTGATGGCACGGGGGAAGAAGGAGGCGCTGCGCTGCTGGGTACGGCAGGGGGTCCTGCTGAACTGCTCGCTGTGTCCTTATCTTGACCTTGCAGCTAAGGGCTGCAGATCAATGTATCCGTGCCTAACATGGAGCTGACCTTTGATGTTGTAGAAGGTCATGAGTTTTGTGGCGGCTCTTCGTTTCTGCAGCATGGGCCAATCCAATTCGGTGAGCATGACAGTCACGCTAGATGTGGGATGGTAATCGCTCATGACGAAGCGTGCTGCTCTTCGTTGGACCTTTTCGATGTCGTTGATGTTCTTCTGGGCACTGGGATCCCACACACTAGAGGCATACTCAAGGTGGGGACGGAAAAGAGTTTTGTAACCAGCCGCCATGGTGTAGTGGTTAGCGTCGCGGACTACTGGCTGGGAGGTCTTGGGTTCGAATCCCATCAGAGGCGAGGGTTTTTTCGGTCCTGGACCGACTCCTACCCAGAGTGAGTGGCTATGGGCTCAATGGGAAGACTGAAGCCACACAGTCGAGTTTCATCCGCTTAACGGATGCGTTTCTGAGAGTGTTGCTCTAATCGCAAGACCAACACTGCAGGTGTCTGTAGTTCTCGGGCCTGGTTAACGCCGGGATATCAATATGAAAGGAAGCGTAGAATACAGCCCTGCCATGCAGTCTCAGACCGATACGGAACTCCATAGCATCATCATCATCGTTATCATCGGCCTCATTTTCCATCAATCATAAAATTAAAAACTGTCTCAAATTCTGTGGCTTTGCATGCCCTGCTCTCATGGTGACCTCAGTTTCGGTTTCCAATCCAGTCTATGCCTTGGTGCGTTTGGGTCAAAGTCATGGGGATCAGTGTGTTCTGGGGAGCTGTCGGTGGACGGTCGTGGTGGCGCCCTCGGAGGAGGACCTCACTCACGCTGGCTCCGCGACTAAGAGAATAGTGTCGTCAGTAGGGGGCTTAGTAGGTGGTGTCCTGAACAGGCTCCACTGAACTCCACCGAAGTGACTCAGCAGAAGTGCAGTGTCTCATCGGTTGGTTGCCTCCTGACGGCCTAACATAGATTCGCTCCCCTTGGACTGCTGGTCTCGGTTTCTGCGACTTGAACAAACCCGGGTGTAGCTGCGAATTGGGATTCGGAACGAGCGGCGTGGGAGCAACGCCACTGTACAGCCCAGAAGATGGGACAGCCAAAAAAAGAAAAGAAAAAAAAGAGTTTTGTAGGCCCGCTCCTTGACGTAGGTCTTATCTCTGCGTTGGTCTTGAGGGCCCTTCTGATGAAGCCGAGGGTGTTGTTGGCTTTGCCCACAACGGTGTTGATGTGGGTGTCCCACTCAGTGTCCATCATCCTGCAATGTGACTCCTAGGTGCTTGGTGGAAGCCACACTCTGCAGCTCCTGGTTGTGAAGGAAGTATATACTTACTTGGGGGAGGTGGTAGTAGGTCAGTGAAGACGGGGTAAAAAGCCAATGGGCGGGTAAGAAGCCCATGCCAATTATCTCATGAAATAAAGCAAATTTCAGTCACATTTTGCCCATGAGACGAGTGTTAATGTTTAACATTCGTCTCATGGGCAAATTTGACTGAAATTTGCTTTATTTCATGGCATGGGCTTCTTACCTGCCCACGGGCTTTTTACCCCGTCTTCCCGGTCTTCCGGGTGACATGCATGACACGGCATCAGAGGATCCGGGTATCAAGAAATGGATTTCAAACTTCCTGATGGCCAGAACTCAGACTGTGGTTGTGGAGGGCAGCCGGTCCGATCCCGTCGCCGTGAAATCGGGACTGAGTCCCCCAGGGTAGCGTCCTCGGCCCCTAGCTGTCCCTTCCTGTTCTACATTAATGACCTCCCAGACATAGTGGCTTCTCCTACCCGCCTCTTTGCTGATGACACCATCTTGTATCGAGAGCAGGCAGACCAACAAGACCAGCAGCTACAGGAAGACCTGAAGGCACGGGAACATGAGTGGGACATGCAATTCCACACAGACAAATGCAGTGTCATGCATGTCACACAGAGGACTACCACCACCTCCCCCAAGTACTCCCTCCACGATCAAGAATTGCAGAGAGTGGTCTCCACAAAGTACTTGGGAATCACACTGCAGGACTGATGACGGCAAGTGGGACACCCACATAAACAACATTGTGGCCAAAGCCAACAACATCCTTGGCTTCGATCATCAGAAGGACCCTCAAGACGAAATCAGAAGAACATGAAAGCACTTGTCCGTCCTCATCTTGAATATGCCTCAAGTGTGTGGGATCCCATTGCGCAGAGAAACATCAATGACATTGAAGCAGTCCAACGTAGAGCAGCACGCTTCGTCATGAATGACTACCATCAAAAGTCCAGCGTGACTGCCATGCTCACCAAACTGGAGTGGCCCACGCTGCAAAAACGAAGAGCCGCCACAAGACTTACAAGATCCTCAAAGGGCAGCTCCAGGTCAGGTGCGAACATCATCTGCAGCCCTTAGCTGCACTGAGAGCGAGAAGATGACACAGCGAGCAGTTCAGCAGGATCCCCTGCCACACCCACGCAGCGCAGCTTCTCCTTCTCCCCCCACTCAGAGAGTGGAACGCCCTGCTTCCACAAACTGTTCAGTCCCCTTCTGCCAAGGCCTTCTTCAGGAAGGAGACATTATTTTCTAATGTGTTGGCAGAGCACTCAAAAGCTCTCTTCGACCTCTTCGCCGCTCTCAGTTGTAATAATAGTCAGAACTGACTTTGACAACTATATTGGAAGAAGAAGAAGACACTGCATTTCATATCATATCATATCATATCATTTAGGCTTTTCAGCCTTTTGCCCTCTAGATTGGTTCTATTTGTTATTTATGTTGTATCGGCATTGCCGATCGA
>CM065685.1:29265232-29302732 GCA_017654935.2 Phymorhynchus buccinoides | reverse complement strand
GTTCAGTGTACATATTCACCCCCCATCCTCATTGTTGTGTTTATGTCATGTTTGTATATTTATATTATCTATGTATATTTTGACGAGGATAGAGGGTGGGGTGGCGGAGAGGTAGAGGGGGGGGGGGGAGGGGGGGGAGAGTATGTGTGTGTCCAATTAACTTTTATCTATGGCACAAGTATATTTGAGTTCTGATGTATTCTTGATTGTTGATTGCATGCCAATTGTATACATCACAATGTTTATGTATGAAACTAGATATTGTAATTTGTTATTGTAAGGCGCTTTGAGCTGAGTTTATCAGGATATTGCGCCATATAAATATTATTCATGATTATTATTATGTTTGCTCAGCTCGCTCGCCTGGACAAAGAGGCGGGCTGCGAGGAGGACGTGCTGCAAGAGGTGTTGACCTTGACCTCCGCTGAAGGTCTTCTGTTGCCCCTGAGGACCAGTGTCCTTGAACCCCCTGACCCTGCCCTGGCCTCCACCGCATCGTTGCACGCCATCGTCGACTCCACTGACCAGGTAAACACCGCTTTAATCCCCTACAAACCGGGAGGCGTTTCTGCTAACTCGTCAGGGTGCTTTCTTTCTTTTGCGTTCCATGCTGTTGGTTGCGTCAGATGTCAATGCCGATCCTCATGACGAAGCCCACAGTTTTCTCCAGGTCATGGCGGCTGCCCCAGAGCTGCACCTGTAATAAGGGGTACACACCGCTAGTCCTACGTGCCACAGAAAAAAGGGTTGCATTGATCCGAAAATTGACTAATGACATGTAGGTCTAATGTGACACTCCCACTGATAATACTGCAGCCAAGGCATCTCCACCGTAAAACCTAGCTCCAGCTCTCTGAGAATAGCATCTGCTTCAGGACTCTGCTACCTGGAAGTCCTAACTGGAAGCGACAGTGTAGAATATATGAGCTGATGCGCTGCACAAAATCACTTCAAAAGACAATTTTTGTAGAGTGGTATCTTACACGAAACTGACTTGAACCTTAGAGTGCTGTGTTTTCGGACTGTAAGGCACACTTTATTATTAGACGCATCCCCCAAATTTTACGTCAAATTCAGATTTTGTTATTATATTTTCTTGCTATGTTATTAGTCAGTCGAAGGTGCAGGGGTCTCAGTCTGGGAAAAGTATTTCCTTGTTAAAAAACAACAACAAAAAATATACATAACTTTTCCATTATACCTTGACATTAATCATGAACATGTCGAATTCCTTCTGGGACTTGATTCAAGATTCTTTAATCAGCCAATGCATCGGAATACAAAGGAAATCGTTTTGGTTTTGCACAAGACACAATCCAACAACAACGAAAGCATGCACATGGATGGACAACCAATATAAGACGAAACAAAAATGGTAACAAAATCAGATTACATAATCATCTGTTGATTGCATGCCAATTGTAACAACACCTATGTTTATGTATGAAACTACATAATCATATTGTAAGGCTCCCTCAGATTCTCTCTTACTCTCAGACACACTTCTACACATACACCAACACACACACATACACATGACTTGAATATGTTATAGATGGCTTGGTCTAGCAGTTTGCAGTTACCTTAGTAAGTATCTTAACATTTTCATTTCACCCCCCAGATGATCGAGCAGCGCTGGAATCGCCTGGTGTCCCACCTCAAGCAGCACCTGGGGGACCAGCTGACACAGCTGCCCCTGGCAGCACCAGGGAGGGCGGGCAGCGCGTACCTCCTGGACCGGCGCCTGGAGCTGGTGGAGAGTCTGCGCGTGCTGTGCCCTGACCAGAACGTGTGGCTCAAGTACAAGGCGATGAGGGCGCAGCAGCTGGAGGACGCCTTTGCCAAGCTCATGCCTGAGGTGATAGTATGCGCATGAATGTATGTATGCACATGCAGGTGTGGATAACCCCACCCCGCACACACACACACACACACAGGACCACAGTATGTGGCTCAAGTACAAAGCAATGAGGGCACGATAGCTGGAGGATGAATTTGCCAAGCTCATGCCTGAGGTGATACTATGCGCATGAATGTATGTATGCACATGCAGGTGTGGATAACCCCACCCCGCACACACACACATACAGGACCACAGTATGTGGCTCAAGTACAAAGCAGTGAGGGCACGATAGCTGGAGGATGAATTTGCCAAGCTCATGCCTGAGGTGAGAGTATGCAATGAATGTATGCGTGCAGGTGTGGATACCACCCCCCCCCCCCCCCCAGCACACACACACACACACAGGACCACAGTATGTGGCTCAAGTACAAAGCAATGAGGGCACGATAGCTGGAGGATGAATTTGCCAAGCTCATGCCTGAGGTGAGAGTATGCAGTGAATGTATGCGTGCAGGTGTGGATACTCCCCCCCCCCCCCCCCCCCCAGCACACACACACACACACACAGGACCACAGTATGTGGCTCAAGTGCAAAGCAATGAGGGCACGATAGCTGGAGGATGAGTTTGCCAAGCTGATGCCAGAGGTGTTAGTATGCAGTGAATGTATGCATGCAGGTGTGAATACACACATACACACACAGGATCACAGTATGTGGCTCAAGTACAAAGCAATGAGGGCACGATAGCTGGAGGATGAATTTGCCAAGCTGGTGCCTATATGGCACACGAACATAATTATGCACGCGCATGTGCACATACAGACATGCATGCACACACACAGGACCACAATATGTGGCTGAATTTCAAAGCAATGAGGGCACGGTAGCTGGAGGACGTCTTTGCCAAGCTGATGCTTGAGGTAATAATATGCACATGAATATATGCATGTGCATGCGCGTAAAGCAGGTGTGGATACACACACACACACACAGGACCACAGTATGTGGCTGAAGTACAAAGCAATGAGGGCATGATAGCTGGAGGACGTCTTTGCCAAGCTGGTGCTTGAGGTAATAATATGCACATGACTTTGTGCATGCGCGTAAAGCAGGTGTGGATACACACACACACACACAGGACCACAATATGTGGCTCAAGTACAAAGCAATGAGGGCATGATAGCTGGAGGACGTCTTTGCCAAGCTGATGCTTGAGGTGATAATATGCACATGAACGTATGTATGCACATGCAGGTGTGCACATACACACACATGCACATATGTTTCATAAAGAACGAAGATCTTAATCGTTCACCACCACCCCTCTCCTTCCCTCAAACATACTCACACTCGCATCCTCTGAACAAATCAATTCCAAACAATACCATCATACACCCCCCCCCCCCCCACCCCATCTGGTTTTTTTCTCTTTCAGGTAGAGAAAGAAGGTGTGAGTCACAAGGACTTTGCCAAGAACTGCGGCATAGTGGCTGATTCCGTCATCGCCATGATCGACGAGGACTTCGTCGTCCTCAACAGCGGCATGTTCCGCAAGGTCACCGGCGTCTTTAAGGTGACTGTGTGTGTGTCTGTGTGTGTGTGCATCTGTGTGTGCATGTGTGTGTGCATCTGTGTGTGTGTGTGTGTGTGTCATCTGTTTTATTTTTTTCCTATTATGTATGCGTTCAATGTGTGATGCTTATTTATGTTTATTGAAGAACATGTTCAATGCTTTGAGCTTCCAACAATGGGAGTAAATTGTTATGTAGCCAGTGTGAAGATGATGATGATGATGATGATGATGATGATGATGATGATGACGATGGTGATGATGATGACGATGGTGATGACAACGACAATAACGATGATTGTGATGATGATTATAATGATGATGATGATGCTGACAATGACAATAATAACGATGGTAGTGCTGCTTCTGCTGACATTCCTTTTGCTGCTACTAATGATGATATGATCATGATAATGTTGATGATAACAATGAGGAAACAATAGCAATTATGACGACAATACTGCTGCTGCTGCTGCTGCTATTGCTACTGGTATAATTATGACATTAACGAGAATTATAATGATGGTGATGATGATGATCATCAATAAATTTACAACAACATCAACGATAATGATGATAATGATATTATTTTTCAAGGCCCTTCACGAGATATACCTGGAGAGGTTCTCAGATGAAATGTCTCTCCTGGTGGACGAGATTGGGGACGAGGTGGCCAAGCACTCCCAGCACAAGTCTGGCAGCCAGCACAGCCTGCACAAGAACAACGTCATGGGCTCTGCCTCCTCTGGCAAGTCGAAAGACAGTCTGCACCGCAATAGCATTGGAGGTATAGTGTGTGTGTTGGAGAGAGAGAGAGAGAGAGAGAGAGAGAGAGAGAGAGAGAGAGAGAGAGAGAGAGAGAGTAGTGTGTGCGTTAAGAACAACGTCATGGGATTGGCATCCTCTGGCAAGTCGAAAGACTATCTGCACCGCAATGGCATTGGAGGTATAGTGTGTGTGTTGGAGAGAGAGAGAGTGAGAGATAGAGAGAGAGAGAGAGAGAGAGAGAGAGATTAGTCTGCCCCCTCTGCTATCTGGCAGTCATGGTCAGAAACGACTGACTGGCATACACATACACACATACATACATACAGTTATCCCCACCACTCTGCTTCCAGTTTTCAATTTTAAAGGGTAATCCCATTTTTTTAATTTGTCAGCATTGGTGGTTTTTTTCAATTCTTGTCTTCTTACATACTAGTGCATTGTGTGTAAAGCTGTTATTTATGGGAATGCACCTAAAAGAAAGGAGCGCGTTATGGTTTTGCAAATATGGTATTTTGGTATTTGGTATATTCTAGTCACAGAGACTTATCTATGTGAAATTCGGGCTTCTCTCCCCTGGAGAGACGTTGCCGCAAGTGCAGCGCCTACCCATTTAAAACTTTTGGGGGGGGGGGGGGGGGGGCACAGGGTGAGGAGGGGGTGTGGGCACACTTGGAAAACCTATCGAATTTGGCCATACCAGGCAGTGGGATTTCTCCCTGTTACCGACTTTCAACTGCCGTGGGATTTTTATGTGCGTAAAGCGCGCACGGGTCAGACTAGCTTTAAGTCCCCATCCGAAGGACTCGATATTCAGTTGAATTTTCCTGTCAAACTAGAAAGAAAGGGCGAGGCCAGGATTCGAACCCAGGTCCCCCACGATGCAGTCATGCATTACATTTGGCAGGCGAACGTCTTGACCACTCTGCCACCTTTCTCCCTAATGCGGTGTTCTCTTTCGTGCTGTTGCTCCCAGGGCTGAGCAACTCCAAAGAAAGGGGTGTGGTTGCTGGTTCTGGTGCCGGGGTCCGCAGCCCCCAGGGTCACAGCTTGGACTCCATGTTCATGGCGACGGGCACCGCCAACAACAACAACAACAACAACAACGCCAACAACACCTCCTCCACCATGACCACCACCATGACCACCACCATGACCACCACCGCGCCCTCACCTAACGATAAGGCCGCCAAACAGTCATCATCGTGTGAGTTATGAACAAGTGCATGTGGATCAAAACATTTTTGGGAAAAAAGAAGATGAATACCGTATTTTTCGGACTATAAGGCGATACTTTTTTTTCCAAGACTCAGACCCCTGCGCCTTATAATGTGACTGATGAAATAGTAAGAAAATATAGTAACAAAATTGAAATTTGGGTACAATTTGGGGGGTGCGCCTTATACAAAGGTGCGCCTTATAGTCAGAAAAATATGGTAGATAAGCAGAAACAATCCGAGACATCAAAGATGACATAAGATGTTTCAAGTTATTTGCCGTATTTTACGCACTATAAGATGCACTCTATTAAAAGGCTCACCTCCCAAATTTGATGCAAATTTCTGACTTTGTTTCTGCCTCATATTATAAGGAACAGGGGTCTAAGTTTGGGGGATTGTTCCTGCCTCGTATTATAAGGAACAGGGGTCTAAGTTTGGGGGATTGTTCCTGCCTCGTATTATAAGGCACAGGGGTCTAAGTTTGGGGGATTGTTACTGCCTCGTATTATAAGGAACAGGGGTCTAAGTTTGGGGGATTGTTACTGCCTCGTATTATAAGGAACAGGGGTCTAAGTTTGGGGGATTGTTCCTGCCTCGTATTATAAGGAACAGGGGTCTAAGTTTGGGGGATTGTTCCTGCCTCGTATTATAAGGAACAGGGGTCTAAGTTTGGGGGATTGTTCCTGCCTCGTATTATAAGGAACAGGGGTCTAAGTATTGTTAGGTACAGGGGTCTAAGTTTGGGGGATTGTTATTATAAGGAACCTGCCTCGTATTAAGTAAGGCCTCGTACAGGGGTCTAAGTTTGGGGGATTGTTCCTGCCTCGTATTATAAGGAACAGTTTGGGGGATTGTTCCTGCCTGTATTATAAGGCACAGGGGTCCAAGTTTGGGGGATTGTTCCTGCCTCGTATTATAAGGCACAGGGGTCCGAGTTTGGGGGATTGTTCCTGCCTCGTATTATAAGGCACAGGGGTCCAAGTTTGGGGGATTGTTACTGCCTCGTATTATAAGGAACAGGGGTCTAAGTTTGGGGGATTGTTCGCCTTATTATAAGGAACAGGGGTCTAAGTTTGGGGGATTGTTCCTGCCTCGTATTATAAGGCACAGGGGTCCAAGTAAAAGTATTAGTTGAAGTCTCAAATACAGTAAATATTTGAAGCAATAAATAAATAAATAAATAAAAAATGAATAAAAAGATTTTGATGATGTTGCATTCTGATGTATTGCATTTGTGCCTTATAAACCTCTTAGACTTAAAAGCAAAGTATATGTTGCGTTCTGATCTGTTGCTTTTGTGTTTTATAAACCTTTTAGACTTAACAGCAAAGTATAATGTTCTGATCTGTTACATTTGTGTCTTATAAGCCTCTTAGACTTCCAAGCAATGAATGATGTTGCGTTCTAATCTGTTGCATTTGTGTCTTATAAACCTCTTAGACTTCCAAGCAGTGAATAATGTTGCGTTCTGATCTGTTGCATTTGTGTCTTATAAGCCTCTTAGACTTCCAAGCAGTGAATAATGTTGCGTTCTGATCTGTTGCATTTGTGCCTTATAAACCTCTTAGACTTCCAAGCAATGGATGATGTTGCATTCTGATCTGTTGCATTTGTGTCTTATAAGCATCTTACTAGTCTTAGACTTCCAATCATATTAACATTGTTGAGTTGAGTGCTGTTTTGCATTTGTGCCTTTCAAAGCAGACTTCCAGGCAATGAATGATGCATCGTGCTGTGTTCCTCAGCAGCGAAGCGAGGGTGTGTGATTCCTGAGGACTGCCTGCAGTCGTTGCTGAGCATCGTGCTGTCTCTGATGAGGCTGGAGGACCACATCGACTGCCTCCTCAGGTCTGTCTCCTGGGACATCACCGGCCTGCCCCCGAAAAAGCCCAGACGCAAGGCCAGCATCAAGGGTGAGTTAACTCTGTCTCTGCCTCTGTCTCTGTGTCTCTCTGTTTTTGTCTGAGTTTCTGTGTGCGTTTTGGTCTTCTGGGACATCACATGTCAGCCCATGAAAAAGTCCAGGCGATAGGCTAGCATTGGGGATGAATTTACTCTATCCCTGTCTGTCTCTCTCTCTCTCTCTCTCTCTCTCTCTCTCTCTCTCTCTCTCTCTCTCTCTCTCTCTCTCTCTCTCTCTCTCTCTCTCTCTCTCTCTCTCTCTCTCTCTCTCTCTCTCTCTCTCTCTCTCTCTCTCTCTCTCTCTCTCTCTCTCTCTCTCTCTCTCTCTCTCTCTCTCTCTCTCTCTCTCTCTCTCTCTCTCTCTCTCTCTCTCTCTCTCTCTCTCTCTCTCTCTCTCTCTCTCTCTCTCTCTCTCTCTCTCTCTCTCTCTCTCTCTCTCTCTCTCTCTCTCTCTCTCTCTCTCTCTCTCTCTCTCTCTCTCTCTCTCTCTCTCTCTCTCTCTCTCTCTCTCTCTCTCTCTCTCTCTCTCTCTCTCTCTCTCTCTCTCTCTCTCTCTCTCTCTCTCTCTCTCTGTCTTCTCTCTCTTTCAGTCTCTCTCTCTCTCTGTCTCTCTCCCCCTCTCTCTCTCTCTCTCTCTCTCTCTCTCTCTCTCTCTCTCTCTCTCTCTCTCTCTCTCTCTCTCTCTCTCTCTCTCTCTCTCTCTCTCTCTCTCTCTCTCTCTCTTTTGTGTGTGTGATAGCGCTCAGAAAAATGGTTTCGAAAAATGACTAATTGCCGTGGTTTCCATGTCAATCAAATTGTTTCATATTTTGGTTGGTTTGTTTGTTTTCCCTCATCCCATCAACCCAATTTGAAACAGGCAAAAGAAAACGCCCATTCAAGTAAACGATTCAGGATTCAGACTTCAGACTTCTGTGTTCTAGTCATCTGGAACATCATAGGCCAGCCCTTGAAAAAGTGCAGGCGCAGGGCTAGCATTAGATGCGAGTTCTCTCGCTCTCCTTTTCTATCTTTATCTTTCTTGTCTCTGTCTCTCTGATGAGGCTGGAAGACCACGCTGACTGTCTCCTCAGGTCTAGCACCTCTTAACCTGAGACATCACAATTGCACACAAGACATTTCCAGAATGAAATTTAAATGCAATGCGAAGTATCGACGGGAGACATTAAACCTGTGTTTGTGCAGGCGTGCTGAAGTCTTTTTTGCCAGCCCTCAGGTTGGGCACCCTGTGTAACATTCTCAAATTGGATTTGTTCTCAACATGTCTGCGCATGTGCGAACTCGATCATGACGTACCATCACATTTTATCTTTGGTGTATTCAACACTAAATTTACCCTATCCCTATCCCTAACCCTAACCCTAACCCTAACCCTAACCCTAACCCTAACCCTGTCCCTAATCCTAACCCTAACCCTGAACCTATCCCTAACTCTTCGCACATATGCAGACGGTTTGAGAACAAATCCACTTTGAGAACACCACACCGGTACTATTCACAAGAAATTACCAGAATCACGTTTGAATGCTAGAGGGTAAGATATAGGAAGTATGAATGGTGCATGGTTTCTTATGTGTTTTTTTTTCTCAGGTGTGCTGAAGTCTTCAGCAAGCCCTCAGGTTGGGTACCTGGTACTATTCACAAGAAATATTACCCAAATCACCTTTGAATGCTAGAGGGTGAGATATATGAAGTCTCAATGGTGCATTGCTTCTTATGTGTTTTCAGGTGTGCTGAAGTCTTCAGCGAGCCCTCAGGTTGGGTACCTGCTCAAGTTGGGTACCCGGTACTATTCACAAGAAATATTACCAGAATCACCTTTGAATGCTAGAGGGTGAGATATAGGAAGTCTCAATGGTGCATTGTTTCTTATGTGTGTGTTTTTCCAGGTGTGTTGAAGTCTTCCGCGAGCCCCGAGGCTGGGCGCTACACAGCCCACTCCTTGCAGTGCCAGCAGAGTGGAAGCTTCAGCAGCAGTGACACCACTCTGGATATGTGGCTCAACAACCCTCACGGGGATGTGGCTGCCGCTCCTAAAGGTGAACATGTCTGTTTCTGAGAAATGCATTCACGTCGATTTACACGCATGCGCATACATACCCACACACACAAGCGCACAGAGTGGTAGCATCAGCAGCGGTGACACCACACTGGATTTGTGGTTCAAAAACCCTCATGGGATGTTGGTTCCACTCCTGAAGGTGGTAGTCTCTTTTTTTTCTTGCATAATTATGCATGTACTCAAGTGCGCATACAGATACAAGCACATGTGCGCAAGCAAGAACAGAGTGGATTTGTGGCTGAACACATTGAACATTGAACATCTCTCTTTGCTGCCGCTTCTAAGCGTGAAATTGTCTAACTCACACACACACACACACACACACACGCACATACATGCATGCACACACACACACACACATGCATGCACACACACACACACACAACATTGGATTCCATATCTCTGCTGCTTCTAACGTGCACATGCACACACACACACACACATCATTGGATTCCATATCTCTGCTGCTTCTAAAGGTGAAAACGTCTATCTCTAAGATGCACTTAAGGCTGTGCAAGCATTCACATGCACACAGACAAACGGATACAGTACACACCACAAAGATAAACAAGTATGCCTGCGTGAGAAATTTCAGTCTAGTATTGTCGACTGTTCTTTTGCCCTTATTCAAAAATCAATCTATTTAAAGTCATGCCTGTCCCCGTGGGGATACCGGGGGTCTTTCATAAAAACAGTTCCCCCACCTTCTGGAAGTTCTGTGCTTGTAACTTCCTCTAATGTGCCACTCTCTTTGACTCTGCCTTTTTCCTTTGCTTTCTATCATCTACTATCTTTCTGACTTATTGGCCCATTCTCCTGCCTTTTTTCAAAAAAATCTTCCAAATCATTTTTCTCTTGAGCTCCTCCGAAATCAGAATGTGTCGGCTGTACGCAGCGGGGAGACCAGTGAAAACTGAAAACCGGACGCATGTGTACCTTACCCATTATGGCCATATGGCCTGGGAACGCAGAAGAAGAAAAAGAAAAATGTCATGCCTAGTTTTCTCACATACAATGTATGCATGTGTTTTCCCAGTGGTGGAGCACAGCCGGCTGGAGGAGCGGTTCCGCTGGGAGTGGAAGCTGGTGTTGAAGAAGCTGTCCGGGGACATGGCCCTGGCTGTGGAGGCCCAGTTGGAGGATCAGGCAGACAGGGTCCTGAAGGCTGAGGCTGCCATGTGGGACAAGCAGCGCATCATCAAGACCGTGCCCGTCAAGGCAGAGCTCGTGGAGTCCGGACTGGGATATCCCAAAGTCACTTCGCTGGTAAGGCTTTCATGGGATTTTTTGTTCGTTAATTTTATCGTCTAGTTTTTTTCCCCTTTGCGAGTATATTTCTCACTTTCATTCTTTCTCACTTAGACTTGGCTTTGTTATAGATGAATGTCAAGTGATATCCGTCTTATCTGTCTGTCTGTGTATCTTTATATGCTGTGTTAATTCTTACGACTCAGATGTGAGTTCATGACTCTCAAATCTCTCATCTTATCTTTCTTCTTCTTCGTCGATCGCCCAGACAGTTTCCTGTCTATTATGAGCGCAGATGAGTCATGCTAACTGAGAATTGGCTAAGTCCAGTATGTCCATCTTTGTTCTGGAGAAAATCTGTGTGAGCGTTTCTTAAAAAAAAGAAGAAGACAGGAGCAATAAGGCAGAAAGGTAATCGATGACAGTAAGCAAAAGGAAAAGGCGGGGTCAAAGAGAGTGACATATTAGAGGAAGTTACAAGCACAGAACTTCTAGAAGGTGGGGGAACTGTTTGTACGAAGGACCCCTTGGTATCCCCACGGGGGGTATAAGAATTGCTTGGTGGGTGAATGTCACTGGGAGTTTGTCTACCTGGCTTGTTATGGTGTTTCTGTGTGGCTCAGGGCAGTCACCAGTTCCTGGAGACCGTATGTCGGCTGCTGCCATTGGCCAGGGTGGGCTGTGATGGCTGTCTGACGCCTGTCAGGTCCGCCTTCATTGACACCCTCTGCACGGCCCTCGGCAACTTCCATGGACAGCTACTCAAGGTTTGTTGATTCAGTTTCTCCTTTTTTTTTTTTTTTTTTTTTTTTTGGCTGTCCCATGTTTTGGGCCGTACAGTGGCGTTGCTCCCACGCCGCTCATTCCAAGTCCCGACTCGCAGCTACAACCCGGTTTGTGGAATCCGAAATCAGCATTTCGGTCGGCGTGTTAGGTCGTCGGGAGACAACCAGCAAAGGAGACACTGCACTGCTGCTGAGTCGCTTCGGTGAAGTTCAGTGGAGCCTGTTCCGGGCTAACAATGGTATGCAGGATGCCGCCTACTAAGCCCCCCTATTGACGACAATAATGTCTTAGTCATGGAGCCAGCGTGAGTGAGGTCCTCCTCCGAGGGCGCCACCACATCCGTCCATCGAGCTTTTCCAGTCCTTTTCTTCTTCTCTTGTCTTACTCACTCTAGACCAGTGAGCTTTTCTCCTTTTCTTCTTCTCTTGTCTTACTCACTCTAGACCAGTGAGCTTTTCTCCTTTTCTTCTTCTGAGCTTGTCTTACTCACTGTAGACCAGTGAGCTTTTCTCCTTTTCTTCTTCTCTTGTCTTACTCACTGTAGACCAGTGAGCTTTTCTCCTTTTCTTCTTCTCTTGTCTTACTCACTCTAGACCAGTGAGCTTTTCTCCTTTTCTTCTTCTCTTGTCTTACTCACTCTAGACCAGTGAGCTTTTCTTCTTCTCTTGTCTTACTCACTCTAGACCAGTGAGCTTTTCTCCTTTTCTTCTTCTCTTGTCTTACTCACTCTAGACCAGTGAGCTTTTCTCCTTTTCTTCTTCTCTTGTCTTACTCACTGTAGACCAGTGAGCTTTTCTCCTTTTCTTCTCCTATTGTCTTACTCACTGTAGACCAGTGAGCTTTTCTCCTTTTCTTCTTCTCCTGTCTTACTCACTGTAGACCAGTGAGCTTTTCTCCTTTTCTTCTTCTATTGTCTTACTCACTGTAGACCAGTGAGCTTTTCTCCTTTTCTTCTTCTCTTGTCTTACTCACTGTAGACCAGTGAGCTTTTCTCCTTTTCTTCTTCTCTTGTCTTACTCACTGTAGACCAGTGAGCTTTTCTCCTTTTCTTCTTCTATTGTCTTACTCACTGTAGACCAGTGAGCTTTTCTCCTTTTCTTCTTCTCTAGTCTTACTCACTGTAGACCAGTGAGCTTTTCTCCTTTTCTTCTTCTCTAGTCTTACTCACTGTAGACCAGTGAGCTTTTCTCCTTTTCTTCTCCTATTGTCTTACTCACTGTAGACCAATGAGCTTTTCTCCTTTTCTTCTTCTCTTGTCTTACTCACTCTAGACCCGTGAGCTTTTCTCCTTTTCTTCGTCTTACTCACTCTAGACCAGTTTGTTGATGTACCTTGGCTAAAAGACTCCAGGGATCATCCCAACAGCCGAAGCTCCTTAACACTACGGTACAAGCACATCAGCTAGGGATGAGAACTTCGTTACGTGTGTTGATGACCGTTTTTGATTACCCCGCCATGAGGGCAGCCACACTCCAACTTCGGGGGACTCTAGACCAGTGAGCCCCAATGGCCCGCACAACCTTTCAAGATGAATGAGCCCAACCAGCGCAGGGCCATGAGAGTTTTTGAGGAATTTTGATTTCTAGCATGTAACCATCTTTTCAGAATGATGTTGTAATCTAATTTTAGTTTTCTCTGACCTTTCCTGTCTTGAAAGCAACCAGCCATTGCAGACTTTAGGTTAGGTTAGGTACATTATAGTCACAGAGGCGTTTCTGTGAAATTCGGGTTGCTCCCACCTGAAGAGTGCGTTGCAGCCAGAGGCGCGCCACCCAATTTTTTTATATATATATATTTTTTTTGCATGCAATTTTTGTGTGACTGATAAGGAAGGAAGGGAGGGGGTAACTTTTGACCAAATGACAACTTTTTCGTTGCCACTGGGTTTAACGTGTGCTAAGTGCATGAGCACATGGGACCTCGGTTTATTGTCTCATCCGAAAGACTCCACGTTCAGACCGCAAGGCCTAGTGCAAAGTGAGATGAAAAATCCCCTGTACCCAGGTTTGAACTCGGGTTTACTTGACACGAAGCGAACGCGCTACCACTGTGCCACTCTACACTCACATAAGTATGTGCATTCTTGGATAATGCTACTTCAAAGCTTGAGCTGTTGAGAATTCCCTTAGTAATTCTATGTTTACGTCAATAGAAGAGAAACGACGAAGGTATGGAATCTGATATTTTACGATATGGTGTTGCTAATCTCTTTTAAAATACCGGTCTCTAACTCTCATAACTTTTGTTTTTGTGTGAATTTGTTTTGCAAACCCAATTGAATGCTCAGTCCACAAGGAACAAGGGGACGCAACTTGCCTCGTCCTGAGTGAGCTGACCTCAGGCAAAGTCCTGTAGAAAAATAAAGCATAAGTTAGGGCATTCTGATGAAGATGATGATGATGATGTAACTGATTATGATGGTGATGGTGATGATTCATGATAATCATATAGTAATAAGCCAACTGTCCGTCTGTGTGTGTGTGTGTGTGTGTGTGTGTGTGTGTGTGTGTGTGTCTGAAACACGAAACGGGCCTTATAACTCCGCCGTTTTTCGACCGAATCGCTTCAAATTTGCTGTGAGCCCTAACGGGCCGATGGCAACGGCAACCGAGGCGGCCGTGTCATTTGCGCGGTTCGGCAAATGCGCGAAACGCGCATCCGCCGGCCTCTCAGCGCCCGTATCTCCGGTGTTTCTGGACCGATTGCCTTCGAATTTGGCAGGAAGATCACCGGGGACGGTGACTATCCGTGTACCAACCCGGAAGCGAATCGGTTCAGAAACGCGCGCGCTATACGACTCCGCCGTTTCTTAACCGAATCGCTTCAAATTTGCTGTACTCAGCGTTACCAGTACTTGGCGTTACCGTTACTAGGCGTTACCGTTACTAGGCGTTACTGGGACTCGGCGTTGCGCTAGTGAAGATTATTCATAATGAAGATCATTTGTCGTTAAAAAAAAAGCAAACGTTTTTGATGTTGTGCTTTTTTTCCAGATGAGCAAGGACATTCCCGGAAAAGGCTCGTTAAAGCAGCTGTATGTGATTCTGGCCACCTGTAGTATGATCCGAAATCACCTGACTCACTGCGAACAGCTGCTGACCTCAGAGGATCAGGGGTCAGTGTCAGTGTTTGTCTGTCTGTCTGTCTGTCATTTGTGATGCTGGCTAACTTGTAGTTTGTTTTGAAATCACCTGACACACTGCCAACAGCTGCTGACCCCAGAGGAACAGGGGTCAGTCACAAGATTTGTCCGTCTCTCTATCTGTCCATCTGTCTGTCTGTCTTTTTGATTATTTGTTCGTTAGTGAAAAGCTGTATGTGATTGTGGCCACCGATAGTATGATCCAATATCACATGACACACTGCGAACATCTGGTGATCTCAGAGGAACAGTCATTAGTTTCAGTGATTGTTTGTTTGGTTTCCTGTCTGCCTGTCTGTCTGTCCATCTATAAGCAGCTGTATGTGATTCTTGCCACTTATTGTAATGTATGGTCCAAAATCACCTTTCTCATTGTGAATGTCTGCTGACTTCAGAAAAAAAGAGTGATCGGTGTTAATGTTGTTTTGAATGTGTGTGTGTGTGTGTGTGCGTGTGCGTATGTGTGTGTGTGAGAGTGTATGTGCGTGCGTGCATGTGTGAGTGTCCATGCATGTGTGTGTGTGAGTGTGCGTGCATGCATGCGTGTGTCTGTCTGTCCATTTGTGAACATTTGTGTGTGATTCTGTCTGTTTGCAGTTTGTTTTGAAATGACCCGACTCACTTTCAAAATCTGCAGATTCTGGAGGAACCGGGATCAGTCGCTGTGTTGTTTGTTTGTCTGTTGACTCACCTGTCTATGAACACCTGCTGACCTGATCGGTTCATCATGATAATAATAATGATGATGATGATTATCATGATGATGGCGATAACAGTGATGATGTTGATTGTGATAAAAGTAAAGAATCTCACTGTTAATATTTGTTTCAGGAAGAAGCAGTTCACAGCGTTGGTTTGTCAGCACAGTGAGCTGTTGGACGCCTTAATGAAGCAATTTTTTTATGATGATGATCATGACATGATGGTGGTGATGATGATGGATGATGATTTATCTTTCAGGAAGAAGCGGTTCACAGTGTTGATTTGTCTTTGTATAGTGTCTGTTTGAATGCGTTGTGAATGTTCAACGTGTGCGTGTGCTTCGATTTGATCTCTATCAAGATTTAGCGCTGTATAAATACTGTATGCTGTTGTTGCTGTTGATTCGTCAGTACACTGAGCTGTTAGAAGCCTTATGAAGTAGACTGTACCTTTGATGATGATGATAACAGTGATGACGACGATGATGTTTACAATGACGGCGATGACTTTAATGATGGATGGTTATGTCTGTTTCAGGAAGAAGCAGTTCACAGCATTGGTTTGTTAGTACACTGAGTTGTTAGAAGCCTTAATGAAGCAGACTGTACCATTGATGATGATGATGATGATGATGATGATGATGATAACAGTGATGACCTTAATGATGGACGGTGATGTCTGTTTTAGGAAGAAGCAGTTCACAGCGTTGGTTCGTCAGTACACTGAGCTGTTAGAAGCCTTAATGAAGCAGACTGTACCATTGATGATGATGATGATGATGATGATGATGATGATGATAACAGTGATGACCTTAATGATGGACGGTGTCTGTTTTAGGAAGAAGCAGTTCACAGCGTTGGTTCGTCAGTACACTGAGCTGTTAGAAGCCTTAATGAAGTAGACTGTACCATTGATGATGATGATCATGATGATGATATCAGTGTTGACGGCGATGACCTTAACACTTTCGCTGCCAGCCATTTTTTTAACCAAAAAGTGCCATTGAACTTAACTGGGTAGAGAAGAAAAAGTATGCAATATTGGGATTTCCTCTGTGACATGTATAACATTAGGCCTATCCTTGCCTCCCAAAATTAAGAAAATAGGGTCTTTGGATTACAGGCCCTGATTTGATGCCTTTCAGTGACATGGGTGTTAAATCAGTGTGGTGCATAAATGCGACATTGGCGGTGAAAGGGTTAATGATGGACGGTGATGTCTGTTTTAGGGAAGAAGCAGTTCACAGTGTTGGTTCGTCATTACAGTCAGCTGTTAGAAGCCTTGATGTACCATTGATGATGATGATGATAACAGTGATGACCTTAATGATGGATGGTGATGCCTGTTTCAGGAAGAAGCAGTTCACAGTGTTGGTTCGTCATTACAGTCAGCTGTTAGAAGCCTTGATGTAGCAGACTGTACCATTGATGATGATGATGATGATGATAACAGTGATGACAACCAACGATGATGCTTATAATGACGGCGATGACCTTAATGAGGTGATGCCTGTTTCAGGAAGAAGCAGTTCACAGCATTGGTTCATCAGTACAGTGAGCTGTTAGAAGCCTTGATGAAGCAGACTGTACCATTGATGATGATGATGATGATGATGATATCAGTGATGACGGCGATGGCCTTAATGATGGACAGTGATGTCTGTTTTTAGGAAGAAGCAGTTCACAGCGTTGGTTCGTCAGTACAGTGAGCTGTTGGACGCCGTGATGAAGCAAACTGTTCAGCTGCACAGTCAGACCATGGCCACCTCAGTACTGATGGACCCTGACTCCACCGACTGGGCCAACATCAAGGACTTCTACGAGGTAGGTACAACACTTACTGTACCGGCCCGGCATTAGGCCAACATCAAGGACTTCTACGAGGTAGGTACAACACTTACTGTACCGGCCCGGCATTAGGCCAACATCAAGGACTTCTACGAGGTAGGTACAACACTTACTGTACTGGCCCATCATTAGGCCAACATCAAGGACTTCTACGAGGTAGGTACAACACTTACCTTGCTGTACCGGCCCGGCATTAGGCCAACATCAAGGACTTCTACGAGGTAGGTACAACACTTACCTTGCTGTACCGGCCTGGCATTAGGCCAACATCAAGGACTTATACGAGGTAGGTACAACACTTACCTTGCTGTACCAGCCTGGCATTAGGCCAACATCAAGGACTTCTACGAGGTAGGTACAACACTTACTGTACCGGCCCGGCATTAGGCCAACATCAAGGACTTCTATGAGGTAGGTACAACACTTAGTGTACCAGCCTGGCATTAGGCCAACATCAAGGACTTCTACGAGGTAGGTACAACACTTACTGTACCGGCCCGGCATTAGGCCAACATCAAGGACTTCTATGAGGTAGGTACAACACTTACTGTACCGGCCCGGCATTAGGCCAACATCAAGGACTTCTACGAGGTAGGTACAACACTTACTGTACCGGCCCGGCATTAGGCCAACATCAAGGACTTCTACGAGGTAGTTACAACTCTTACTGTACCGGCCCGGCATTAGGCCAACATCAAGGACTTCTACGAGGTAGGTACAACACTTACCTTGCTGTACCGGCCCGGCATTAGGTTGGGTTGGGGCCGGACTAGGCTCCCAGCTTGCTGGGGGCTGAAAAGCGTTTAGCCTGTCCAGCAGCTCCACTAAAGCTGGGCGCATCAGACTAGGGACACTGTTCTGTACCTTTTTCTTTGCATCCCTCCCCCGTACCCTCTTCTGTTCTTATATTCTGTTTACTATATTTATTTATCTGTTTTTCTTCCTTGCTGCGACTTAGCTCTGCGCAGGACCAACGTTTTTTTTTTGTTTTTTTCCAACATCGACAGAATCTTCAATTTGATGAAGGAGGCCGTTTAATGGGAAGAAGAAGAATACTTTATTTCTGTAAACTTCGGTTTACACTAAGTTTTCTGAACAGGCCTCTATGTTTTGATTGACACGAAGGAATTTTGTGACAATATTCTTCTTCTTCTTCTGCGTTCCCAGGCCATAAGGCCACAATGAGTACGTATGTGTCCGTTTTCCAGTTTTCACTGGTGTCCTCGCTGCATTCAGCCGACACATTCTGATTTCGGAGGAGCTCAAATTGAATACTATCTGGAAGATTTATTTTGGAAAAAAGGCAGGAGAATGGGCCAAAAAGTCAGAAAGATAGTATATAACATAAAGCAAGGAAAAAGGCAGAGTCAAAGAGAGAGAGAGATTAGAGGAAGTTACAAGCACAGAACTTCCAGAAGGTGGGGGAACTATTTGTACGGAAGACCCCCCGGTATCCGCATGGGGGGAGGGACAATATAGATGATGATAATCATTAGGATGAGGATGATGATTTTGATTCTGTTACCAGGACAACTGGTGGTTTTTTCATTGCGCAGCATGGAAATTTGGATTAGCTTAATTTGTGCCATGATTAATTTTATGGAGCACCTGCGATGATAGTGTGGATGATAGTCAACTGACAACAATGTTGATGACAACGATTGTGATTGCATTTCTACCGTGTGCGGTGTTCCTTCACAATGCAGATACAATGGAACCAATGATAATGAGGATGAGGATGATGACGAAGATTGGTTTTCTGTTATTCAGGACAAGCGGTGTTCCTTCACAATCTAGATGTGGAACTGTCACGTGCAAGATTTGCCCCATGATCTGTGCAACCATGACAATGATGACGGTGATGTTGACAACAGTGATGATGACGAGGATTGTTAGTTTGTTGTTCAGGACGAGCGATGCTCCTTCACGCTGCAGATGTGGAACTTCCACCTGTAAGGTTTGCCCCATTATCTGTGCACCACCTTTGATGACAATGATGATGATGATAATGATGACGAGGATTGTTACTTTGTTGTTCAGGATGAGCGATGCTCCTTCACGGTACAGATGTGGAACTTCCACCTGTAAGGTTTGCCCCATGATCCGTGCACCACCTATGATGCTTATGATGACAGTGATAACGAAGATTGTTACTCTGTTATTCAGGACGAGCGGTGCTCCTTCATGCTGCAGATGTGGAACTTTCACCTGTAAGGTTTGCCACATGATCCGTGCACCACCTTTGATGACAATGATGATGACGACGATGATGATGAAGATGATGAAGATTGTTACTCTGTTATTCAGGACGAGCGGTGCTCCTTCACGGTGCAGATGTGGAACTTCCACCTGCGCGGCTTGCGCCACGACCTGTGGACCACGTGCGCCCCTATGTTGGCCCAGAGCCTGTTCAGCTCTGTGCTGCAGGACTCCCTGCTGGCTCTCATGCAGAGATACGTCAGGGTGCAGCCCAGCTTCAGGAGAGTCAAGCAGTACAGGTAGCCAACCGCCGCTTCACCGAAAATAGGGCCTTAACGCTTCTAGCTCGCCTTGGCACGAGGCTGTGTCAGACCAGTTGACATAAGCTAGAACACCAATGCTACATAAAATGTTGTTATGCTCTGCATTTTTGTGCGGGGATTGTCTTAAGCCATGACAAGTTCCAAGCATAACGTCATCAGTCTAAAATCCTCCAAACTTCTGGTCTTTTGGCTACACCGGTGCAACTTAAGCGATCATAATCGAAGCAATTGTCATCATTGCATGTCGTGAGAGGTCTTTGAAAAGAGGGATAAAGGGTCTTTGAAAAAGGTCTTTGAAAGTTTGTGAATTTTGATATAAACAAATCTGTATGAACCCCATAAATATTTGATGACTTACGCGCCCGGTGTGTTCAGGTACGACCTCACGGCCATCCTGCTGTGCATGTTGGACCATCTGCTGTGGGCGTGTAACTCCCCGTCCAAGCTGCTGGACCCTGGCCACGGCCAGCTGCCCCACTACAGTGTGCACAACCTGTGCTCCAACCTACTGGCCACCATGGCTGTGGTCACTGCGCCCCTGGACTGTATCTACAGGTAGTTTGATGAATTTTAGGACAGGTATTTAACTCTTCACTCCACTACAGCATGCACAACCTATGCTCCAACCTACTGGCCGCCATGGCTGTGGTCACTGCTCCCCTGGACTGTATCTACAGGTAGTTTGATGAATTTTAGGACAGGTATTTAACTCTTCACTCCACTACAGTGTGCACAACCTATGCTCCAACCTACTGGCCGCCATGGCTGTGGTCACTGCTCCCCTGGACTGTATCTACAGGTAGTTTGATGAATTTTAGGACAGGTATTTAACTCTTCACTCCACTACAGTGTGCACAACCTGTGCTCCAACCTACTGGCCGCCATGGCTGTGGTCACTGCTCCCCTGGACTGTATCTACAGGTACTTTGATAGATCTTAGGACAGGTATTTAACTCTTCACTTCACTACAGCATGCACAATCTATGCTCCAACCTACTGGCCGCCATGGCTGTGGTCATTGCGCCCCTGGACTGTATCTACAGGTACTTTGATAGATTTTAGGACAGGTATTTAACTCTTCACTCCACTACAGTGTGCACAACCTGTGCTCCAACCTACTGGCCGCCATGGCTGTGGTCACTGCTCCCCTGGACTGTATCTACAGGTACTTTGATAGATCTTAGGACAGGTATTTAACTCTTCACTTCACTACAGCATGCACAATCTATGCTCCAACCTACTGGCCGCCATGGCTGTGGTCATTGCGCCCCTGGACTGTATCTACAGGTACTTTGATAGATTTTAGGACAGGTATTTAACTCTTCACTCCACTACAGTGTGCACAACCTGTGCTCCAACCTACTGGCCGCCATGGCTGTGGTCACTGCGCCCCTGGACTGTATCTACAGGTAGTTTGATGAATTTTAGGACAGGTATTTAACTCTTCACTTCACTACAGCATGCACAATCTATGCTCCAACCTACTGGCCGCCATGGCTGTGGTCACTGCGCCCCTGGACTGTATCTACAGGTAGTTTGATGAATTTTAGGACAGGTATTTAACTCTTCACTCCACTACAGTGTGCACAACCTATGCTCCAACCTACTGGCCGCCATGGCTGTGGTCACTGCACCCCTGGATTGCATCTACAGGTACTTTGATAGATTTTAGGACAGGTATTTAACTCTTCACTCCACTACAGTGTGCACAACCTGCGCTCCAACCTACTGGCCGCCATGGCTGTGGTCACTGCGCCCCTGGACTGTATCTACAGGTACTTTGATAGATTTTAGGACAGATATTTAACACTTCACTCCACTACAGCGTGCACAACCTGTGCTCCAACCTACTGGCCGCCATGGCTGTGGTCACTGCACCCCTGGATTGCATCTACAGGTACTTTGATTGATTTTAGGACAGGTATTTAACTCTTCACTCCACTACGGTGTGCACAACCTGTGTTCCAACCTACTGGCCGCCATGGCTGTGGTCACTGCGCCCCTGGACTGTATCTACAGGTAGTTTGATAGATTTAGGGTGAATAGGACAGGTATTTAACTCTTCACTCCACTATAGTGTTCACTACCTATGCTCCATTGTATCTATGAAAATCTGTTTAACGTCCTCCGGTCTGGAACAGACACATATGAGACATTAGTAGATATAAAGATGGTTGGAACGATCCTGGAGGCAATGCCCGGAGGCAGTGTAACACCAGGAAAGTCCCGAATTAGTAACAATACAGATGTATAACTTATTGTAACAATTGTATCTACAGGTAGTTTGATAGATTTAGGGTGAATAGGACAGGTATTTAACTCTTCACTCCACTATAGCGTTCACTGCTCCATTGTATCTACAGGTAGTTTGATATATTTAGGGTGAATATGACAGGTATTTAACTCCACTCCACTACAGCATTTACTGCTCCATTGTATCTACAGGTAGTTTGATAGATTTAGGGTGAATAGGACAGGTATTTAACTCTTCACTCCACTATGCCGTTCACTACCTGTGCTCCATTGTATCTACAGGTAGAAAGATAGATAGAGAGAGAGAGAGAACTTGAACTTGAAAAGAGTTTTATTGCTTTTAGCTTTACAAGCTTTTCAGACATAATACACACACACACACACACACACACACACACACACACACACACACACACACACACACACACACACACACACACACACACTCTCTCTCTCTCTCTCTCTCTCTCTCTCTCTCTCTCTCTCTCTCTCTGTTTCTCTCCTTCTTATACACATAGTCTCACACTCACAGTTGAATTGTTTAAAAAACATTTTTGGCTCAGAATTCAGGTGTGTTTTTTTAGTTGCAGGTTTGCCACACAGACAAGAGCATAGTAGTTAGGAGAGGACATCACATGAGCCATAATGGTAATGATTGCAATAACAGACAATGTGGGAGCAACCCGAATTTCACAGAAACGCCTCTGTGACTATTAAGTACCTAATGCCTAAAATAACCCACCTAATGACAATTAAAGTCATTGTTTTACGATATCGTTGGCAGGGTGTTTCGACGAGGATTTGCTACGTACCGTCAAGAGCTGAGCGGTCAGGAGAAATCGTCACATTGTGGAAACACCCAATGGATGAACTTCTTCTGGCCAGCCTTGTTTGCCGGCGGGGGTCACAAACAGTAAGGAGTCTTTTGATTGGTGGTTGTCTTTTTTGCGTGTTCTTGTAGTAGTCATGTCAAGCTGGGATTAAACCAGCGATGCAGTTAGTATTTTGTGTGAGAAAAACAATGTACATTTTGAAGTACCATATTTTTTTGATAATTAGGCGCTGCTGTGTATAAAGGGCTTCGCACACTAGCGTCAAGATCTTGAGATCACGGCGATTTTTTGCTGCAAGGCGCAGTTTGATGCGCTGCTTGCGTGTGAGAGATTCGCGGCCGGCAGGATTTCTGATGCTTAGCTGCGCGATTTTTTGTTGCTCGAGAATAGAACTGGCTCTAATTTTGATGCTCAAGATCGCAGAGATCGTGAAACTAGTCAATCACAACGGACGGAAGGACCATAACTCTGATTGAAGAAAAAAAATGGCAGACTTGCTCGAACCCGAAATAAAGCGTCTGACGCTAGAGTAATCTTTCCTTGCTTTCCAAATAAGGAAGTTCGCGCGACAAGAGGCGAAGCGACAAGAGTCGTGTGTGAGAACACCACTGCCTCGCTACAATGTGTGCTGTGATGAAGGCGTCAACGCGTCAAGGCGTTGCTCTGAGAAACAATTGACGCCTGATGCTAGTGTGCGAAGGCCTTAAGGCGAAAGGGTAATTTTCAAGAAAAATCTGAACAAATTAAAGTAAAAGGCGCCCTCGTTTATAAGGCGATACACACCTCGCAAAAGAAAGTGAAAGTTTGAAGCCCGTACACATCCTGTAAACGCTTACCGACCGCCATTACTGCTGTCATAAACGAGAGTTGGCTCCTTTCTCAAATAATCGAACTTCCGTTTTTGCGACTTCCGGTTGTTGTGTTTGGGCTTTTCTTCGCGAAAACTGGTAGAATTATGGCATTTTAAGCTCTACAGCGATGCTTTTTACGTTCAATGAAGGGTTATGGCATCTGTTGGATGATATCTCGGATGATAATAGGGATTTTTAAGCATTTTAACGTGAGTATTCGTCGTATTGGCAACTCGTTGCCACTTACAGTAGACTGTACTGAGTACGGACATCGTTGCCTCTCTTCTCATGATTTTGTACTTATAGGGTGCCCTCGTTTATTAGGCGCATAGGTCAAAATTGGAGACAAAAATATCGCCTTGTAGTCCGAAAATTACGGTATGTGATTTGCTTAGTTCCCTGAATATTGTTGATAATAAGTGTACATATTTTGTGCCAACTTTGTTTCATATCTATTATAATTGTGTGTATTGATGAATTCTTAAGTACTTTGCTCGCATTTTGGCCTTGTTAAAGTTGACAAATGCTGGAAAAGCTTCGCTTTGTTTGTTTCAATTTTTTTTTAGTTTGTAATTGTTTCTTTTTATTGCTTATCCAAATGATTTCCTTTCATGTATAGGAATCAAGTGATGTTATTTGGTGGTTACTTTGCCTTTGCCCCGAGAAATCTCTTGCTAAACCACCCCAATGTCTTCTTTTCTTTTCTGATCATGCCCCCATTATCAAAGCTTTGTTGTGTGTGTTGTTTTTTCCCTCCGTGAGTTTGTTATTGTGCAATCCTCTTACAGTCATGTAATTGACTTTATGTGACAGCTATGATGACATGCAGACGACCTCTGCCCTCTACCTGCAGCTGACCTTGTTGCTGCGGCAACCTCAGCCCAGCTGGGGCATGCTGATGCAGGTAGGAAGGAGAAAAGAAATGCACGTTTTTGTTTGGTATTGGTATTACTTTTACTGATAAGCCTTGCAAAATTATTACATTGCCTTTGTAAACTTCCAAGATAGGACCACCAAGTTCAAAACGCCCCAAATCGCTTGTGGTCAATTTTTGTGGGTTTTTTTTTGTGGAGAAATTAAAAAAACCTGAAGTTCAGTTTCTGGTAAAATTAAATATACTGAAATCAGTGTAAAAATGAAAGAGTAGCACCCATGAACACTAGCAGCGACACACTCTCCAGTTGATAGCAATCCAGGATTTCACGATATTTAATTTTACCAGAAACTGAACTTCAGTTTTTTTTAATTCCTCCACAACATTTTTTTTTAAAAATTGACCACAAGCGATTTTGGGCGTTTTGAACTTGGTGGTCCTATCTTGGAAGTTTACAAAGGCAATGTAATAATTTTGCAAGGCTTATCAGACTCAAACTGTCTCTGTCTATCATTTGAACTGTCTGTCTATCTCGTTATCTCTCTCTCTTAACCCAATGACTCCCAACCATTCGAACCGGGAATCGATCCCAGTTCCCGAGAGATGGGAACGTCACACCAAATATTTTCATTAAAAAAATCACCCAGAATAAAGTCTAACTCACATTTCATTTCTGAAAGATTTGAATAGCAATGATGATATTATTATTCCAAAGCTAACACACTGTCACACAACAAACCATGAATTGGAATAAAATAAATCCATAATGGCACTCCGAGCATCGCGCCGAGTCAATACTGCGTCATGTCAAGTGGAAAGAAGAAAAGAATTTGGGGTCACTTCGAAAACTCCGTTCAAAAAGACTAGTGGGTGCTTTCCCTTGCTGTAAGAACAAAAAACGGACCAGCGAGAGTCAGGAACAGGAAGAACTAACTTAGTATATTGCATTGTGAGTAGGGAGAAAGTGAAAGTGAATGTAATGGCGTTCAGCGGGCGCAATCGGCGCATACGGGCTGCATGAGTTGACAAAATTCGGTCGAATTTGGCGTCTGTGTCCTAGGGAGGGTTAACTTGCCCCCCCTGAATCGTCCCTGGGTCCCTGGACCCCTGCCTTTCATTTTTGGGAGTTTCACCCATGAGTGCTGCATCACCCATTACATTTTGTTGTTGTGTGCATGCGTTTTTGTGTGACTGATGGGGAAGGGGGAAGGGGTTAAATTTTGATCAAATTGCAGCTTTTTTATTGCCACAGAGTTCGTTCACGTGCACGAACCTTCGGTTTTTGTCGTCTGATCCGATAAGACTTAGCAAGATTGGATTGTAGAGGGGAAGTATTGTGTTATTGTTTTTTTGGTGCTAATTTTGCTATCTTTGCTGTTTGCCTGTTTTCTTGTGTGTCTACGCTGATGAAGGCACATTCGCCGAAATATCCAGATGTTGTGTATCTTGTGAATAAATAACATCATTTTACACTGGTTGTGTGCCTGTTTGTTTGTTGCATGTTCCAGTGACGTTGCAGTCTGTTTCAGTTGTGTGTTTTTTCCGATAGACTTAGCATTCAGACCATAAGGTCTAGTGGAAAGTGAGCGTAAAAACTCCACTGCGGCCAGGAATTTGTTGTTGTTGTTGTCTTACCCTGGCTTAAAGACTCCAGGGATCATCCCAACAGCCGAAGCACTTGAACACTATAGCACCAATGCACCAGCTAGGGATTACGTGTGACCGTTTTTTATTACCCCGCCACGTGGGCAGCCACACTCTGACTTCGGAGGATGCCAGGAATGGTCCCAGGTTTGTTTCTTACGAGGCGAACGCGTTAACCTCTGAGCCACTCTACCACTGTTTGTTCGCAAGTCTTGCTTTGTTTACCTGGCTGTGTTTGGTTCTTACGAGGCGAACGCGTTAACCTCTGAGCCGCTCTACCACTGTTTGTTCGCAAGTCTTGCTTTGTTTACCTGGCTGTGTTTGGTTCTTACGAGGCGAACGCGTTAACCTCTGAGCCGCTCTACCACTGTTTGTTCGCAAGTCTTGCTTTGTTTACCTGGCTGTGTTTGGTTCTTACGAGGCGAACGCGTTAACCTCTGAGCCGCTCTACCACTGTTTGTTCGCAAGTCTTGCTTTGTTTACCTGGCTGTGTTTGGTTCTTACGAGGCGAACGCGTTAACCTCTGAGCCGCTCTACCACTGTTTGTTCGCAAGTCTTGCTTTGTTTACCTGGCTGTGTTTGGTTCTTTTCTTAATAATGGCTAATAGTTTTGAAGCTGAATGGAAGGGCCCTCAGAATATACAGGAAACAATAATTTGAAGACAGAATCTCTTAACTCATTCGCATCGAGACGATTTTGAATTATTCTAAAAAACTCACAAATCACAAACAAAACATACATAAACAAAAGGATAAATGAAAGATTACATGTTTTTAGTTCAGGTTTAGATATAGGGGGAAGTGGTAGATCAGACTTTTTTTTTATATATAGACTTTACACCGATTGGTTTCCCCACAACAAACCACTACAAAAACAAAGTTAGAGGCAAAATTGTGGTCTAAGGGAGTGAAGCGAGTTTAGAAGTGGTCAAGTGTGCACACAGATTTACCTCCCTTGAAGCAAATGCATCAAATTGACATCTATCTATTAATTCTGGACATATATGGCCGGAATGACTTGAATGAGTTAATCAATAAAAAGTCTACTTATGCCCCTCCCTACGTCTATCGAGCTCGGTTCGTGCTCAATAATTTTATTAACTTGCAAAATTTACCACCAAAAAAATGCCCTCATAGAAAAATCCCAACACTAATCAAAACAATCTCTATTTTTACATAATGCTTCAGATATAACTTTTAGCCACACAACGTTTCACTTGCAGATGTGAAGATGTCACTGAAGACACTTTTTTTTCCAGACCATATTTCCTGATTATTTTCCCCAGATTGACTCTAACAGCTCTGTTTTCCTTCTTTTTTTCCTTCTAATATTTTCTCCACCATTAAATCAGTTAAGCATTAACCCTTTCGCCGCCGATGTCACGTTTCTGCACCACACTGATTTAACACCCATGTCACTAGAAGGCTTGAAGTAAGGATCTGTTATCCAGTGACCTTATGTTAATTTGGGGAAATAGGGAAAAGCCTTATATGATGCGTTTCATAGGAGGTTTCACAGTATTGCAGACACCAACTTTTCTTTACCCAGATAAGTTTAGCAGAAGAAAATAAAGAAAAAACAGCAAATGGAAATAACTGTTAAAACATTTATTGAAAATGCAAATATTTTGAGCTGTCTCTTCCTCGGTGCAAAGCCTCCAAATGTGACAATGCAAGTCACACTTCAATAAAAAAAAACCCACACCAACCCACACACAGTAGCAGTGATAAGAATTTAAGGCGTAAAAAAAATGTTTAAAATCATTGACAAGAAAGATTTGATTGTCAAATAAGTTTGACAGACATGTTTGGCTGAAAAATGGCTGGCGGCAAAAGGGTTATATTATTATATAAAAAAAGAAGTTTAATTTGTCATCTATGTTTCACCCAGGCTCTACTGATGAAGGACTACGCCCTGTCAATCATGTTGCTGACCCAAAGCCTCACGCTGGCCAGCGCCGACCAGAGCAATGGGGAGGTCAAAGGTCAAGGGTCAAGGTCGGGTCACGACCCCGCCGGGTCAACGTCGTCGTCGTTGTCGTCGTCGTCGCCTGGCAACGCGGGTCGGGTGGTGAGGGGGTTGGTGGAAGTGCTGGTCCACGCCCATCAGTTCCCCAACGCTCTGTCCAAGTGTGTCATGGCCGCTGTGGAGAGGTCAGTGTGTGGAAGAAACATCCCTCCCAATGTACAAATAGTCCCCCCACCTTCTGGAAATTCTGTGCTTGTAACTTCCTCTAACCTGTCACTCGCCCATCAGTTCCCCATCGCTCTGTCCAAGTGTGTCATGGCCGCTGTGGAGAGGTCAGTGTGTGGAAGAAACATCCCTCCCCATGTACAAATAGTCCCCCCACCTTCTGGAAATTCTGTGCTTGTAACTTCCTCTAACCTGTCACTCGCCCATCAGTTCCCCATCTCTCTGTCCAAGTGTGTCATGGCCGCTGTGGAGAGGTCAGTGTGTGGAAGAAACATCCCTCCCCATGTACAAATAGTCCCCCCACCTTCTGGAAATTCTGTGCTTGTAACTTCCTCTAACCTGTCACTCGCCCATCAGTTCCCCATCTCTCTGTCCAAGTGTGTCATGGCCGCTGTGGAGAGGTCAGTGTGTGGAAGAAACATCCCTCCCCATGTACAAATAGTCCCCCCACCTTCTGGAAATTCTGTGCTTGTAACTTCCTCTAACCTGTCACTCGCCCATCGGTTCCCCATCGCTCTGTCCAAGTGTGTCATGGCCGCTGTGGAGAGGTCAGTGTGTGGAAGAAACATCCCTCCCCATGTACAAATAGTCCCCCCACCTTCTGGAAATTCTGTGCTTGTAACTTCCTCTAACCTGTCACTCGCCCATCGGTTCCCCATCGCTCTGTCCAAGTGTGTCATGGCCGCTGTGGAGAGGTCAGTGTGTGGAAGAAACATCCCTCCCCATGTACAAATAGTCCCCCCACCTTCTGGAAATTCTGTGCTTGTAACTTCCTCTAACCTGTCACTCGCCCATCAGTTCCCCATCTCTCTGTCCAAGTGTGTCATGGCCGCTGTGGAGAGGTCAGTGTGTGGAAGAAACATCCCTCCCCATGTACAAATAGTCCCCCCACCTTCTGGAAATTCTGTGCTTGTAACTTCCTCTAACCTGTCACTCGCCCATCGTTCCCCATCGCTCTGTCCAAGTGTGTCATGGCCGCTGTGGAGAGGTCAGTGTGTGGAAGAAACATCCCTCCCCATGTACAAATAGTCCCCCCACCTTCTGGAAATTCTGTGCTTGTAACTTCCTCTAACCTGTCACTCGCCCATCGGTTCCCCATCGCTCTGTCCAAGTGTGTCATGGCCGCTGTGGAGAGGTCAGTGTGTGGAAGAAAAATCCCTCCCCATGGGGATACCGGGGGGGGGGGGGGGGGGTCTTTTGTACAAATATTCCCCCACCTTCTGGAAATTCTGTGCTTGTGACTTCCTCTAACCTGTCGCTCTTATTGACTCCGCCTTTTCCCTTTGCTTGCTGTCATCTACTGTCTTTCTGTTGTACTGGTCCATTCTAGAAACTCTTATGAAGATTTTCTCCAGCCAAAGGCAGGACATCCTGGGCCTAACTGTTTCTGTTTCCTTCGCCTGAGAAACGGTCCGGCAGAGCAGCGCAGTGACCAGCACGTGTGCCCAACTAACCGATGGGCTAGAATGTTTGCTTTACATTTTCCAGGCTGGGTGGGCATCTCTCCGATAAATGATAATAGAGAAAATAATGTTTTACGCCCTCTTTGGCCTTTCGGCCATGTGGGGCATTAGGGTTCTACTTGGAGATAATAAATGATAATAATAGTAGTGAATCATTTATATAGCGCACTCCTCCACCAAATGTGGAGCTCTATGCGCTTAACAGCATCAAAAATGAAAAGCAAGAAATTCAACAACAAAAACATCGCTCACACACATGCAAATAGGCCTACACAGACATTCTTTCCTTCTCTTCCTTTCCTTCTTGGTTTTTCTTTCTTTCTTCACTTTCTTTTTTTCTTCTTCTCTTTTTCTCCGCCAATTGCTCATGAATTCTGTTCAATTTGTTCTTGTCTTCTACTCAAAATGTTCTATAATGTTTCACAAACATTGTCCTATTGTACTTGTATATGTATATGTACTGTATTAGGATATGTGTGTGTGTGTGTGTGTGTGTGTGTGTGAGAGAGAGAGAGAGAGAGAGAGAGAGAGAGAGAGAGAGAGAGAGAGAGAGAGAGAGAGAGAGAGTACATATAATTGTGTTTACTGTTTTAGGTGTGATGAATGGGAGTTGTTCAATGTGAAGACCACCTCTCCTGAACTGAAGGTGAGCAGGACGTGCCTGTGTCAGTGTGCTTGTATCAGAGCTAAAGACTTTGACCTTTTTGTAATTTGTGAGCATGTGCGTGTGTGTGAGTGTGCGTGCGCCCACGGCCGTGCTTCCGAGCAGGTGTGTGTGCTGTGTGTTCTGTGTGGGTATATGTGCTTGCATGTGTATGAGTGTATGTGTGCGCAGGAGAGATTGTGTTCGGCTAGAGAGAGAGGGGAGTGAGTGTGTGCGAGTATGTGTCTGTGAGTGTGAGTGCACGTGTGTGTTTTGTGTATGTGAGTGCGCGTGTGTGTGTGTGTGTGTGTGTGTGTGTGTGTGTGTGTGCGTGTGCGTGTGCGTGCGCGCACGTGTTTGTTCAAGTGTATGTTTGTGTAAGTGTGTGTGCTTTTCAGTGAGCATGTGTTTTCTGTGTGTTTGATGAAATGTGTGTGGGTCTGTATATATGTGTATGTGTATGTCTGTGTGCAAGAACGCGTTCACTCACGTGCGTGCACTTACGTGCGTGTGTGTCTGTTGTGCGTGTGTGTGCGTGAGTGAGTGTTTCAATGCTGATTGTAATGCGCTTTGTGCTTGATAAAAAGCGCAATATATGTGTCCGTTTATTATTATTATTTTTGTTGTTGAAAATTTCAGTAATCAGCGACAACAAAAGGTGGAAATTCACAGGAGCAGACTCACAAACTAACTAATAGGAAGGACGAGTAGTTAGCTTTCCCGGCTAGCCACTTCAATTAATGAATATGAAAAATTTGTTAGTTTGTTATGTCTTCACCTACACCTCAATAAAGTCTCTTTTTTTTTTAATACTCATTACTCATCTTTTGTGCATTCTAGTAATGTTGTAGTGTTGGTTTTTGTGTGTGTTCAAGAATATGGAAAGTTCAGGAAAGAAAAATGTACAAGTGAATGGCATTCAGGTGAAGAATTATGTTTATGTAGAAAGACAGACACGTTCATGCTGAAGAAAACAGAATGTGAAGTTCTTCAAATATACTTGCAGACCTGTTTACCCTCGCGGTTTTGCAAAAATTCTGGGTAAAATAATACATTCCGGGTGAACGCTGAAAATCCCGGGATTTCGAAAAAACGCCTATTATTTGTTTCCGTTTGTATGAAAAGACGCAAGGGTTGTAGTTTTGCGCCAAACATGTCATCAGGCAAGTCAACCACAGGCGGCAAGCGCCAGAAATCTTCGACAAACGACAGCAGTGATAGGGTGAAACGGCCAAAAGTGAAGCAGAAGTTTTCTCAAAAGTATTTGAAAGTGCCAGGAATAACAAGTTCGCGTTTGGGAGACAAGCATGCACACTGCAAATACTGCAACCTGGACCTCAAAATTTTGCATGGCGGCATAAGCGACATTGCGATGTGAACTCTGGTTTTTTTCTCTCAAATTCCGGGGTTTTCTGTGGCAAATTCCAGGTTGTTCATTATAACGGTAAACAGGTCTGTACTTGATATGCATGTGCTGGTTGATATGAACGGGAGAAGAATAGAGAAACAGAGTGACAAAGACAGATAGACAAAAAATGGAAACAGGATACTAGTGTGTTCGAACTCAATTTTTCCTGATCATGAAACCTTAGAAATTCTTTTATTGATTATTTTTTGGGTGGTGTTACACCTGCTTTTATCTGTTTGAACTTTATCGGATTGTTGGATAAGCTAAGACCGAATGCCTAATGCTTGATAGTTATGGACCAAATATGCCATTTTTGACTGTGATCTGTTCAACAATTTAAGCAGCAGGGGTTAGAATATGTTTTGTCGTTAGACAGACGCCACTGACAGAAGACAAATGCACAATGGTTTGTTTCTTTTGAAAAGTGCCTCAAACTGATACTTAATGCTTAATCTCAAATATTGTTTTATTGCTATTATATTCTCAGACAACGGGAGTATAAATCTGTCTCTAATATTGCAGCCCCCTTTGTGGATGGAGGCCCTGTTCGGTATTTTGGATCCCTTGCTGGAAAAGTGAGTGTGCCATTAACCCCTTGACTGCTAGAGAAAATTAAAGGAAAAATCATTGTACAAATCATGCCATGAAAAAGACAAGTGATAGAGCCAATCTGGCAAAATGGTCTGGGGATATAACTCTTGACTGTGTTAGAGCAAAAACCAGCAAATTATAGTTATTCCTCTTCATTTGATGGCGTCATCAGTGATGTCAACAAGTCAGTACATGATACGTCATATGGCGGTCAAGGGGTTAACATATTGTAAAGGAAAGGGGAATTATTGCAGTGATTTAACTAACAAGGACTGCAGTTACAAAACAAAATGCTGATGCATCGCTTGCAAACAATACCAGCGCACGCATGTACTCACTCACTCACTCACGCACACACGTACACACACAGACACATACACGCACAGTTCTATTCTTGATTGAGTTTGTAGATGCTTATTGAGTAGTTAAATTAGAATCTTTCTTTATCATTGTTTTTTTAAAATTTGGTGGGTGGGTAGAATTGTATCATTATCTTATTACTTATCCAATGAAGACCTTATTCAATACCTATTTTAACCATGATTAATCTGACGTGTATCATCCGTCAACCTGCTGATATGTCTTATCCCAAACGGTGTGTGTGTGATTGCGTGTGTGTAGGTGAGTGCGTGCGTGCGTGTGTGTGTGTGTGTGTGTGAGTGAGAAGGCGCGAGAGAGAGTGGAGGTTTTTTTTTTTTTTTTTTTTTTTTTTTTTTTAGGGGGGGAGCGCAGCGCGGAGGGAGGGGGGGGGAGGGGGAGGGGGGAGGGGGAGGGGGTGGTGGAGAGAGTGGAGGGGCTGGGGGTATATGTTCCCCGCATGTATTAATTTTAATGTTTTCTAATGATATCTTGTTCTTATGATGTCAAAGTTCTTTTTTATGTTTTAATCTTGTATGTCTCCTTTCTCTTCTTTCTTAAACCTGTTGGTTTTTATCTTTGTAATGGCGCCTGGAGCCTCGCGAGGGACAGGCGTCACTTTTTAAAATGAATTAAATTATTATTATGATTATTAATTACTTTGACGCATACAGTCATAGACACACCATTCACACTTACCCACACCAACATCACACCACAATAATATAATATTGTCTTAATCACTGGAATTATCAAAACACACACACACACACACACACACACACACACACACACACACACACACACACACACACACACACAGAGACACACACACACATGCACACACACAAACACAGACACATGCACACACACACACACACACACACAAGCACACACACACACAAACACACACACACACACAAACACATGCACGCACACACACACACAGACACACACAAACACACACACAAGCACAAACACACACACACACACACGCACAGACACGCACAAACACACACACAGACACACACACGCACAAACACACACAAACACACACACACACTCAAACACACACATACACACACACACGCACGCACGCACACACTCACACTCATTCCCCCGCTAACACAAAAAGACACACACATGGGCGCGAGCGCACAAAGTTTAACCACATCACCGTTTGTTTCCTCAGGATCCTGGAGCCCATGGTGTTGTTCCTGCTCAAGGAGCGCTGTCCTGACGCCCCCAGGGATGGCGGCGTGGCCGCAAAGCTGCACGATTTACCCTGCGGTTGCCATAGCAACGCCGCCGAAACCGCAGCCACCTGGCCCAGCCACCACCACGCCGTGCCGGGTAATGACGACTCTGTTTCCATTGGTGGGATTTGTGCGATGAAAATCTTGCTTGTGGTGGTGACTATTATTGAGGATAATTTTGTAACAATGTCTTTAAACCTTTCACCGCCAAAGTTTAGCACCACAGTGATTTAACACCTATGTCACTAAAAGGCATCAAATTGGGGTCTATTATCCAAAGACCCTATTGTCTTAGTTTTGGGGAAGTAAGGATAGACCTTATTTTATTAGTAAGCGCTTAGGGCTTGTTTAAGATTAAGCGCATATAAATGCTCATTATTATTATTATTATTATTATTATGTCACAGAAAAATCCCCAATACTGCAGATGAATTTTGTTCTCTACCCAAGTATATTTAATGAACATTTTTGGTTGAAATATGGTTGGCGGTGAAAGGGTTCAACCCTTTCGCCGCCAGACATTTTTCAGCCAAATCTTTCCATTAAACTTACCTGGGTAGAGAAAAGATTTCATCTGCAATATTGGGGATTCCTCCGTGACATGCATAAAATAGGGCCTATTCTTACCTCCCAAAATGAAGAACATAATGTCACTGGATACCAGACCCTCATTTGATGCCTTTCAGTGACAGGGGTGTTCAATCATTGTGGCGATGAAAGGGTTAAGAACAGCTTTTTTTTTTTTAGTAAAGGGAAGAGAGAGGGGTGGGGAGGGGAAGGAGAAGGGATGTGTTAAGATCATTTCTTTTATTATGCATAAGATTGCTGAGGTGAGACCAAGGCAATTTTGTGATAATGATTGCAGCAGAACACAAGAATGGATGAGTTTGAATCCAAAATGGTTGCTGTTTTTTTTTTTCTAAAAACAATCTCAAATCGTAGGTATGAGGGACACTCGCTGTTGTTGCGTGTGTTTCTTAACAGCCTGGGGGGGCACCTGCTAGAAAACTTCCAACAGAATCAGCAGGCCTGCAATTATACTTTTCTTCAAATTCTCCTGTATTGAAACAATTTGAAACCTTATGTTGTTGTCGTACCCTGGCTTAAAGACTCCAGGGATCATCCCAACAGCCGAAGCACTTGAACACTATGGTACAAATGCAACAGCTAAGGATGAGAACATTATGTGTGACCGTTTTTGATTACCCCGCCACGTGGGCAGCCACACTCCGACTTCGGAGGAGTAGAAACCTTATCATGTGTTTGTATATCCACTGCAGCCAAAGACCTGGTTCGTCGGTGCCTGGAGCTGCTGATAGAGAGCACCCAGCAGAACATGTACACCATCAGCGGCCCTGTGTGCATCCTCTTCCACTGCCTGCAGGAGGCCTGCACCGAGAGGAACATCAGGACACCGCACAGCTGTGTGGGCATACAGGTCAGACTTCATTCAATAACATTAACACACTCTGGACGAATCGGCCCGATGACAGAGAGGTTTCCATTTCTGGCATGTAGCCAAAATTACACAAAATTCAGATTTTGTTATTACATTTTCTTTGTTTTGTTTGCCATATTCTGTGGGGATACCAGGGGGTCTTTTATATAAATAGTTCCCCCACCTTCTGGAAGTTCTGTGCTTGTAACTTCCTCTAATCTGTCACTCTCTTTGACTCTGCCTTTTCCCTTTGCTTACTGTCTATGCTATTTTTCTGCCTTACCGGAACATTCTCCTGCCTTTTTTCAAGAAACACACTTTCAAAAAACATTTCCTTCAACTGAAGTCGGACATTTCTTACTTAGGCGCATAATGGCAGCATGACACATCTGCGCTCATAATTGACAGGAAGCTGTATGAGCGATCGAAGAAGAAGAAAAAAGAGTTTGCCATATTACGAGTAAGGCACATGTGTCTCAGTCTGGGAAAAAAGTATTGCCTTATAATAGTGTAGTCCGTAAAATATGATAATCTAATTTTACTGCTAGTTTTTATCTGACCCTTCCCCTCTTGAAAGCAGATAATTAGTGCAGACTCTGCTTGTGTCTTGTTAGATAGAGTGACTTTAAAGATTGAGCTATTGAGAATTCCATCATTCTATCTGTAAGCTGTGTCCGTCAGTAGAAGACAGACGATGGAGATATGGAATCTTGATATTTTACGATCAATCAAAAAAGTATCGTCGGATGTTACCCATCTTTTCTGAAAATGTATTAGTCTCTTACTTTTCAATACCGTATTTTACGGACTACAAGTTGCACCTGATTATAAGGCGCACCCCCCAAATATTACGGTTTTCAGTTTTCACTGGTCTCCCCAATGCGTACAGCCGACACATTCCAATTTCGGTGGAGCTCAAAGAAGAAAATTATTTAGAAGATTTTTTTTTAAAAGGCAGGAGAATAGACCAATAAGTCAGGAATATAGTAAATGACAGAAAGAAAAGGGAAAAGGCAGAGTCAAAGAGAGTGGCAGTTTAGAGGAAGTTACAAGCACAGAACTTCCAGAAGGTGGGGGAACTATTTATATGAAAGACCCCCCGGTATTCCCACGGGGAGAGACTCGTGGAGGGGACGGGGTCATCCAGCTCCCCATATGGAGGCATGAGGCATCCACCCACTGCCCCATGTGGAGGAACCAAATTTAGTATGAACTAGAGCGTGGAAACGCTATATCACAAGCCATGTGGCAGCATTTTTTGTTCCAGTGACCTTGACCTTTGACCAATGGTCTTCCTTTTCGAACTTGGCCTAGATATCCTAACTACCGATCCGCATGCAAAATTTGAGCCTCCTAGGTCCCTCCGTTCAAACGCTATCATGTTAACATAGTCAGCCAGCCACATAGATGGGAACAGGACTCTCTGAAAACATTACCAGCTTCGCTCAGCCTTGCTTCGCGGCTGGTAATTAATAATAATAATAATTAATAATGCTTGTATAGCGCATAATCTTGCTAAGCAACTCGATGCGCTTTTCACTCACCACTCGTGCAAACATTTCTAACAGACTGGCTCACGTATCCTCACCATACATCTCTCTGAAACATTAGAGAATGAATGGCATTCATTTAAAACAACAACAACAACAAAACAACTGATATTGCCTTTTGGCTTTCATCTGAGAAGAATGATGGCACCTTCTGGCATCAGTGCAGGTCGCAGGCTTCAATGCAGGCGTTTTAAAGGGTTAGGCCCGCCGCACACTAGCGTCAATGCGTCAAAACTTCAAGCGTCGTTGGTGGACAGCTTGACGCGCAGCTTCTACGCTGGCCGCATGCATCAATTTTTATGTGTCATATGACGAATAGAACCTGTTCTATTTTCGAGCGTCAAGCTGCGTGAACTGACCAATCGAAATGCAAGGAACCAAAAAACAAGGGACGCCACTCCACGTTATACGACCTACCAGACAATCATGGTGGACGACGGCGACACTGCTATCTTGATTGAGCCGTATCAAAGCCAGGAAAACCTTTACAACACTGAGTTAAAGGCCTATACCATGACTGAGATAAGACTCGTGA
>CM065685.1:29257732-29262732 GCA_017654935.2 Phymorhynchus buccinoides | reverse complement strand
AGTCATTTTGTTGAACTGGTCAGGTGCCTAGACAGTGCCAGTGGTTGTAAAAGGCGTTATTGAATAAAAGCCCCCAGTGACAGTAGGTCTTTTGTATGAATAGTTCCCCCACCTTCTGGAAATTCTGAGCTTGCAACTTCCTCTAATCTGTCACTCTCTTTGTCTCTGCCTTTTCCCTTTGCTTACTGTCATCTACTATCTTTCTGCCTTACCGGTCCATTCTCCTGCCTTTTTCACGAAACGCTTTCAAAAAGATTTCCTCCATCCAAAGTCGGATTTGCTGGGCCTAACTATTTCTTAGACAGGCGCATAACGGCAGCATGATGCATCCGCGCTCATAATTGACAGGAAATTGTCTGAGCGATCGAAGAAGAAGAAGAAGAATAAAAGTCGAAAAGTCCCAGCTTATCAACGAATCTTGTTGTTTTGTGCTTTCTTTTATTCTAGAGATAGGGTAGAGAGAGAGAGAGAGTTTGCTCACATAGTAACAGTAAAACGAATACAGACGAATGAAAAACAAAAACAAAGAAAGTCTGATAAAAAAAAGATGGTGTGTATGGCAGACAACACTGTCGCTAATTCCGAGGAGGAGTTGACTCAGGAGTCTGCTGCACCTGAGACAACGACCTTGAACACTGATGACCCTGGTAACCTTTGCACCCATTGGTTGATTCTGTTTGGTGATGGTTACAGGGCAAAAAAAATAAAAAAATTAGTTGATTGTGCTGGTGATGGGAATAAAGAGAGAAACAGAAATAAAGAGAGAGATGATGATTTTTGGTGAAGGGCAGTTTTGGTTTTTTAAAAAAAGTATAAGGGAGAGAAAAAAAAGAACAGATTATTATGCCCGTGATGGCCATAAGGTGATAGAATGTGAAAAAATAAAGGTGAGCATGTTGTTTTGGTGATGGCACTAAGACAAACGTTTGTAGAAAATGAGTGAATGTTTGTAGAAATAAAGAGAGATTATTGTGTGGGTGATGGCAGCATGGCAAAAGTTTGTAGAAATATGGAGAGATTATTGTATGGGTTATGGCAGTCTGGCAAACATTTGTAGAAAATGAGGAGAGATTATTGTGTGGGTGATGGCAGTATGGCAAACATTTGTAGAAAATGAGGAGAGATTATTGTGTGGGTGATGGCAGTATGGCAAACGTTTGTAGAAAATGAGGAGAGATTATTGTGTGGGTGATGGCAGTATGGCAAACATTTGTAGAAAATGAGGAGAGATTATTGTATGGGTGATGGCAGTTGGGTGAATGTTTGTAGAAAATGAGGAGAGATTATTGTGTGGGTGATGGCAGTTGGGTGAATGTTTGTAGAAATAAGGAGATATTATTGTGTGGGTGATGGCAGTATGGCAAAAGTTTGTAGAAAATGAGGATAGATTATTGTGTGTAGTGATGGCAGTATGGCAAAGGTTTGTAGAAAATGAGGAAGAGATTATTGTGTGGGTGATGGCCATATGGCAAAAGTTTGTAGAAAATGAGGAGAGATTATTGTGTGGGTGATGGCAGTATGGCAAAAGTTTGTAGAAAATGAGGAAGAGATTATTGTGTGGGTGATGGCCATATGGCAAAAGTTTGTAGAAAATGAGGAGAGATTATTGTGTGGGTGATGGCAGTCTGGCAAACATTTGTAGAAAATGAGGAAGAGATTATTGTGTGTAGTGATGGCAGTATGGCAAACATTTGTAGAAAATGAGGAGAGATTATTGTGTGGGTGATGGCAGTATGGCAAACATTTGTAGAAAATGAGGAAGAGATTATTGTGTGTAGTGATGGCAGTATGGCAAACATTTGTAGAAAATGAGGAAGAGATTATTGTGTGTAGTGATGGCAGTCTGGCAAACATTTGTAGAAAATGAGGAAGAGATTATTGTGTGTAGTGATGGCAGTATGGCAAAGGTTTGTAGAAAATGAGGAAGAGATTATTGTGTGGGTGATGGCAGTATGGCAAACATTTGTAGAAAATGAGGAGAGATTATTGTGTGGGTGATGGCAGTCTGGCAAACATTTGTAGAAAATGAGGAAGAGATTATTGTGTGGGTGATGGCAGTATGGCAAACATTTGTAGAAAATGAGGAGAGATTATTGTGTGGGTGATGGCAGTATGGCAAACATTTTGTAGAAAATGAGGAAGAGATTATTGTGTGGGTGATGGCAGTATGGCAAACATTTGTAGAAAATGAGGAAGAGATTATTGTGTGGGTGATGGCAGTATGGCAAAAGTTTGTAGAAAATGAGGAAGAGATTATTGTGTGTAGTGATGGCAGTATGGCAAAAGTTTGTAGAAAATGAGGAGAGATTATTGTGTGGGTGATGGCAGTTGGGTGAATGTTTGTAGAAATGAGGAGAGATTATTGTGTGGGTTATGGCAGTCTGGCAAACATTTGTAGAAAATGAGGAAGAGATTATTGTGTGTAGTGATGGCAGTATGGCAAAAGTTTGTAGAAAATGAGGAGAGATTATTGTATGGGTGATGGCAGTTGGGTGAATGTTTGTAGAAATAAGGAGATATTATTGTGTGGGTGATGGCAGTCTGGCAAAAGTTTGTAGAAAATGAGGAGAGATTATTGTGTGGGTGATGGCAGTCTGGCAAACATTTGTAGAAAATGAGGAAGAGATTATTGTGTGTAGTGATGGCAGTATGGCAAAGGTTTGTAGAAAATGAGGAGAGATTATTGTGTGGGTGATGGCCGTATGGCAAACATTTGTAGAAAATGAGGAAGAGATTATTGTGTGTAGTGATGGCAGTATGGCAAAGGTTTGTAGAAAATGAGGAGAGATTATTGTGTGGGTGATGGCAGTTGGGTGAATGTTTGTAGAAATAAGGAGATATTATTGTGTGGGTGATGGCAGTATGGCAAAAGTTTGTAGAAAATGAGGAGAGATTATTGTGTGTAGTGATGGCAGTATGGCAAACATTTGTAGAAAAAAGGAAGAGATTGTTGTGTGGGTGATGACAGTATGGCAGTAAGACAAAGGCTTGTATAAAATGAGGAGAGATTATTGTGTGTAGTGATGGCAGTATGGCAAACATTTGTAGAAAAAAGGAAGAGATTGTTGTGTGGGTGATGACAGTATGGCAGTAAGACAAAGGCTTGTATAAAATGAGGAGAGATTATTGTGTGGGTGATGACAGTAAGACACAAGTTTGTAAGCAACTGTTTGTAGAAAATGTGGAAACCAAATTGTGTTAGTGATAGCAGTAAGGCATTTATGTCCTGAATTGTGTTAGTGATAGCAATAAGGCGTTTATGTCCTGAATTGTGTTAGTGATAGCAATAAGGCGTTTATGTCCTGAATTGTGTTAGTGATAGCAATAAGGCGTTTATGTCCTGAATTGTGTTAGTGATAGCAGTAAGGCGTTTATGTCCTGAATTGTGTTAGTGATAGCAATAAGGCGTTTATGTCCTGAATTGTGTTAGTGATAGCAGTAAGGCGTTTATGTCCTGAATTGTGTTAGTGATAGCAATAAGGCGTTTATGTCCTGAATTGTGTTAGTGATAGCAGTAAGGCGTTTATGTCCTGAATTGTGTTAGTGATAGCAATAAGGCGTTTATGTCCTGAATTGTGTTAGTGATAGCAGTAAGGCGTTTATGTCCTGAATTGTGTTAGTGATGGCAATAAGGCGTTTATGTCCTGAATTGTGTTAGTGATAGCAGTAAGGCGTTTATGTCCTGAATTGTGTTAGTGATAGCAATAAGGCGTTTATGCCCTGAATTGGACATCTTCCAGTGTAATACATCAAGATCAAGAAATAAGGATAGAGAATCGTCTTATTGATAGCTACAGGGCAGCCTATTTCATTTATAAAACAAGGAGAGATTGTTATGTAGCTGAATGACTGTATTTTGGAGAGGCTATTGTGTTGGTGAATTGCAGTATAGCAGCTGATATAAGGTATACATTGATGTTTTGTTCTTGAACGGTAGTTTTTTTGGATAGAAGGAAGATTATTTCACCATGCAGTTAGGACTATGTTGCTCTTCCTCATCCCCCCCCCCCCCCCCCACTTAGACAAGACAAGTGCCTACAGTCCCCAAAGTATACTGTTTGGTCGATGGCAAAGAATGTGAGCTCATCGTTTTGGGGAAGGGTAATCCTGGTGTAAAGAAAGGAAAGTGTTTATTGCGTTGTTAATGAGGCTTTATACCAAAAATTATCTACCCTTGTCTCGTGCCCTGAGATGCGAACGCCACCTACTTAAGATTATCGCCCTTGCCTGTCAGGAACTAGTAGTATATAGCCACAGAAAATGATCTGCTCCTGACTCGTCACCAGGGGGCATCGGCACTTCAGGCCTAAAATCATCGCCCTTTCGTGTCGGCAAGGAGTAGTATAAAGCCTCATTGGCAATTTGTGTAAAGAAAAAGATCGTTTCACCAGTTTGTGATCTTTTCTGCAAAGAAAGATAATTTCACTAATAATTAAAAAAAGAAGGCAGGCTACCGCTTTCATTTTGCAGAGGGCAAATTTTGTTAAGAAGGGAGATTATATAATAATAATAATAATTAGCATTTATAGCGCCTAATCTTAAAAAAGCCCTAAGCGCTTACAATAATAAACGAATAAACCAGCAAGCAATATAAATTATCATTATAATGCTGGAGGGCGATGTTCATAAAATAAGGGTGGTGTTTTTTGCAGCGCACTGTACTTTATGTCTGTCTGAGGCTGTGTAGAGAATGGAGATGGGTTTAACAATTTCTGCACGTAAAGGAAAATGTTGCACTGTTAGATAGAGATAGACTTTAGAGACGGAAGATATCTTATGCTCTCTTATGATATATAATCGAATTGTAAAGAAGGAAGAAACTTTGTGCTCGTGAATGATAATTTTTGTTGTTGTTGCTGTCCCATCTTCTGTACTGTGGCGTTGCTCCCACACCGCTCATTCTGAATCCCAATTCGAAGCCACACCCTGGCTTGTTCAGGTCGCAGAATCCGAGACCAGCAGTCCAAGGGGAGCAAATCTATGTAAGGCCGTCAGGAGGC
>CM065685.1:29235232-29255232 GCA_017654935.2 Phymorhynchus buccinoides | reverse complement strand
TGGGGAAACTAATTGCTGTAGGGAGTTTTTCTATATAAAGTCTGATCTACCACTTCTCCTATGTCTAAAACCTGAAGTAAAAACCCGTAATCTTCTTTCATTTCTCTTTTTGTTTATGTCTGTTTATTTTGTGTGCATGGCTGGACTGATTTGCGCGTTTGTCCCGAATCCAGACAAGTTCAGAGATCAAATCCAAGGGAAGTAACTTCGTTGCGATGCGACTGAGTTAAAGACGCACACATGTAGGTGGCACAGTGGTAGCGCGTTCGCTTCGTGTCAAGTAAACCCAAGTTCGAACCTGGGCACACTCCACAGGGGATTTTTCCTCACTTTGCACTAGGCCTTACGGTCTGAACGTGGAGACTTTCGGATGAGACGATCAATCGAGGTCCCGTGTGCCCATGCACTTAGCATACATTAAACCCAGTGGCAACGAAAAAGTTGTCATTTGGTCCAAATTTACCCACCCACATTTATCAGTCACACAAAAATCGCATGCCAAAATAAAAAATAAAAAATTTTCGGTGGCGCGCCTCTGGCTGTGACGCTCTCTCCAGGTGGGAGCAACACGAATTTCATAGAGACACCTCTGTGACTGTACAGTACCTTATTTGTGTGTTTTTTGTGTTGAATTTCTTGCTTTTAATTTTTGTTGTTAAGTGCATAGAGCTCCACATTTGGTGGAATGCGCTATATAAATGATTCACTATTATTATTAATATTATTACCTAATACCTAAATACCTAATGATTTCAGTAGCTGAACCGCACCCTCTAATTTCAGCATATTCAGCGAGCCGGAGAGTGACGTCCTGGAAGGGGGCACCAGCCTCTTTGCCGACCAGGTGGCCGCGGAAGTGGCCTCTGCCGTCATGGCGACGCCCTCTGGCCCCGACAACTTGCTCCTCCTGCACCGCCTGGTGGCCAACAACCGCGGCTGGCTGTTCCAGCAGCTAAGCGTCCCCCTGCCCCTCCCACCGGCGGCGCAGAGCAGCGACGGTTCGTCTGCCGAGTTCAAGACGTCGAAGTTTGAGGCGCGTCTTGGTGCGGCGCGGGAGGAGAGCTTTGTCCCAACTTTGGAGCACCGGAGGATCGGGGAGTGCGTGTTTGACCAGGTGAATGAATATCATTGTTGTGAAGAAGAAAGATAAAAAAATAAATGTCACCTAATTTTTGTGGACTTATAATTATAAAGCAAGACGTGGTTTTTTTTTCATGGTTGAGGTCCCTCCACCTTATACAGTGTCAGTAAGTCATTGTTATATTAAATCAGATGTCTGTAAACTGTGGGAGGTGGGTTGTATAATGCAAAGTGGCTTGACTCCTAAGGCTGGGTTCACATTAGACGCGTAAGTTCCGTACGGAAAACCCTAAATAAGTGGAAGAAAGAAGGATAAAAGTTTACGCATGTAGGGGAAATTCGGACACGTGCGCAAATCTTTTCCCTTCTTTGTTTCACTTATTTATGGATTGCGCACGGGTTTCCACATGGAATATCCGCTTATGTGTGTACACGGCCTTAGGCAAATAAATTGCAATGTTTGTCAATGATAGATGGGGAAAAAATACTCGCTCTCTTTTACCTGTTTACTGCAAAGAACATGTCTCACACACCATTCTCTCTCTCTCTCTCTCTCTCTCTCTCTCTCTCTCTCTCTCTCTCTCTCTCTCTCTCTCTCTCTCTCTCTCTCTCTCTCTCTCTCTCTCTCACACACACACACACACACACACACACACCACACACCACACACACACACACACACACAACAGCATAGGTCATCCAGTCTTACACAAAAGTGAAATTAAAAAGTGCCGTATTTTCATAATGATTTTTTGTTGTTGTTGTTGTCCTGTTCAGGAGGCCATAGCGAACTTTGACCTTGACTGGATGTCCATGCTGACCTCCGACCTTGGCCTGAGCGAAGCGACCTTGACCTCGCTCCTGCGTAACCGCCACGAGCTGCAGCCTTCGGCCGTTCTGGAGGACACAGAGGTCAAGCTGGTGGACGCTATACGCTCTGCCCTCAACTTGTGATGGGGAGATAGAACAAGGCAGATTGGGGGTTGGGGAGATAAGAAGGAAGAGAGGGGAGAAGGTAGGAGATAGAGGGAGAAGGTAGGAGATAGAGGGAGAAGGTAGAAGATAGAGGGGGAAGGTAGAATATAGAGGGAGAAGGTAGGAGATAGAGGGAGAAGGTAGAAGATAGAGGGGGAAGGTAGAATATAGAGGGAGAAGGTAGGAGATAGAGGGAGAAGGTAGGAGATAGAGGGAGAAGGTAGGAGATAGAGGGAGAAGGTAGGAGATAGAGGGAGAAGGTAGAATATAGAGGGAGAAGGTAGGAGATAGAGGGAGAAGGTAGGAGATAGAGGGAGAAGGTAGGAGATAGAGGGAGAAGGTAGGAGATAGAGGGAGAAGGTAGAAGATAGAGGGGGAAGGTAGGAGATAGAGGGAGAAGGTAGGAGATAGAGGGAGAAGGTAGGAGATAGAGGGAGAAGGTAGGAGATAGAGGGAGAAGGTAGGAGATAGAGGGAGAAGGTAGGAGATAGAGGGAGAAGGTAGGAGATAGAGGGAGAAGGTAGGAGATAGAGGGAGAAGGTAGGAGATAGAGGGAGAAGGTAGGAGATAGAGGGAGAAGGTAGGAGATAGAGGGAGAAGGTAGGAGATAGAGGGAGAAGGTAGGAGATAGAGGGAGAAGGTAGGAGATAGAGGGAGAAGGTAGGAGATAGAGGGAGAAGGTAGAAGATAGAGGGGGAAGGTAGAAGATAGAGGGGGAAGGTAGAAGATAGAGGGGGAAGGTAGGAGATAGAGGGAGAAGGTAGGAGATAGAGGGAGAAGGTAGGAGATAGAGGGAGAAGGTAGGAGATAGAGGGAGAAGGTAGGAGATAGAGGGAGAAGGTAGGAGATAGAGGGAGAAGGTAGGAGATAGAGGGAGAAGGTAGGAGATAGAGGGAGAAGGTAGGAGATAGAGGGAGAAGGTAGGAGATAGAGGGAGAAGGTAGGAGATAGAGGGAGAAGGTAGGAGATAGAGGGAGAAGGTAGGAGATAGAGGGAGAAGGTAGGAGATAGAGGGAGAAGGTAGAAGATAGAGGGAGAAGGTAGAAGATAGAGGGAGAAGGTAGAAGATAGAGGGAGAAGGTAGAGATAGAGGGAAGGTAGGAGATAGAGGGAGAAGGTAGGAGATAGAGGGAGAAGGTAGAAGATAGAGGGGGAAGGTAGGAGATAGAGGGAGAAGGTAGGAGATAGAGGGAGAAGGTAGGAGATAGAGGGAGAAGGTAGAAGATAGAGGGAGAAGGTAGAAGATAGAGGGAGAAGGTAGGAGATAGAGGGAGAAGGTAGGAGATAGAGGGAGAAGGTAGGAGATAGAGGGAGAAGGTAGGAGATAGAGGGAGAAGGTAGGAGATAGAGGGAGAAGGTAGGAGATAGAGGGAGAAGGTAGGAGATAGAGGGAGAAGGTAGGAGATAGAGGGAGAAGGTAGGAGATAGAGGGAGAAGGTAGGAGATAGAGGGAGAAGGTAGGAGATAGAGGGAGAAGGTAGGAGATAGAGGGAGAAGGTAGGAGATAGAGGGAGAAGGTAGGAGATAGAGGGAGAAGGTAGGAGATAGAGGGAGAAGGTAGGAGATAGAGGGAGAAGGTAGGAGATAGAGGGAGAAGGTAGGAGATAGAGGGAGAAGGTAGGAGATAGAGGGAGAAGGTAGGAGATAGAGGGAGAAGGTAGGAGATAGAGGGAGAAGGTAGAAGATAGAGGGAGAAGGTAGGAGATAGAGGGAGAAGGTAGGAGATAGAGGGAGAAGGTAGGAGATAGAGGGAGAAGGTAGAAGATAGAGGGAGAAGGTAGGAGATAGAGGGAGAAGGTAGGAGATAGAGGGAGAAGGTATAGAGGGAGAAGGTAGGAGATAGAGGGAGAAGGTAGGAGATAGAGGGAGAAGGTAGGAGATAGAGGGAGAAGGTAGGAGATAGAGGGAGAAGGTAGGAGATAGAGGGAGAAGGTAGGAGATAGAGGGAGAAGGTAGGAGATAGAGGGAGAAGGTAGGAGATAGAGGGAGAAGGTAGGAGATAGAGGGAGAAGGTAGGAGATAGAGGGAGAAGGTAGGAGATAGAGGGAGAAGGTAGGAGATAGAGGGAGAAGGTAGGAGATAGAGGGAGAAGGTAGGAGATAGAGGGAGAAGGTAGGAGATAGAGGGAGAAGGTAGGAGATAGAGGGAGAAGGTAGGAGATAGAGGGAGAAGGTAGGAGATAGAGGGAGAAGGTAGGAGATAGAGGGAGAAGGTAGGAGATAGAGGGAGAAGGTAGGAGATAGAGGGAGAAGGTAGGAGATAGAGGGAGAAGGTAGGAGATAGAGGGAGAAGGTAGGATAGAGGGAGAAGGTAGGAGATAGAGGGAGAAGGTAGAAGATAGAGGGAGAAGGTAGAAGATAGAGGGAGAAGGTAGGAGATAGAGGGAGAAGGTAGGATATAGAGGGAGAAGGTAGGAGATAGAGGGAGAAGGTAGGAGATAGAGGGAGAAGGTAGGAGATAGAGGGAGAAGGTAGGAGATAGAGGGAGAAGGTAGGAGATAGAGGGAGAAGGTAGAATATAGAGGGAGAAGGTAGGAGATAGAGGGAGAAGGTAGGAGATAGAGGGAGAAGGTAGAAGATAGAGGGAGAAGGTAGGAGATAGAGGGAGAAGGTAGGAGATAGAGGGAGAAGGTAGGAGATAGAGGGAGAAGGTAGGAGATAGAGGGAGAAGGTAGGAGATAGAGGGAGAAGGTAGGAGATAGAGGGAGAAGGTAGGAGATAGAGGGAGAAGGTAGAGATAGAGGGAGAAGGTAGGAGATAGAGGGAGAAGGTAGGAGATAGAGGGAGAAGGTAGGAGATAGAGGGAGAAGGTAGGAGATAGAGGGAGAAGGTAGGAGATAGAGGGAGAAGGTAGGAGATAGAGGGAGAAGGTAGAAGATAGAGGGAGAAGGTAGGAGATAGAGGGAGAAGGTAGGAGATAGAGGGAGAAGGTAGGAGATAGAGGGAGAAGGTAGGAGATAGAGGGAGAAGGTAGGAGATAGAGGGAGAAGGTAGGAGATAGAGGGAGAAGGTAGGAGATAGAGGGAGAAGGTAGGAGATAGAGGGAGAAGGTAGGAGATAGAGGGAGAAGGTAGGAGATAGAGGGAGAAGGTAGGAGATAGAGGGAGAAGGTAGGAGATAGAGGGAGAAGGTAGGAGATAGAGGGAGAAGGTAGGAGATAGAGGGAGAAGGTAGGAGATAGAGGGAGAAGGTAGGAGATAGAGGGAGAAGGTAGGAGATAGAGGGAGAAGGTAGGAGATAGAGGGAGAAGGTAGGAGATAGAGGGAGAAGGTAGGAGATAGAGGGAGAAGGTAGGAGATAGAGGGAGAAGGTAGGAGATAGAGGGAGAAGGTAGGAGATAGAGGGAGAAGGTAGGAGATAGAGGGAGAAGGTAGGAGATAGAGGGAGAAGGTAGGAGATAGAGGGAGAAGGTAGGAGATAGAGGGAGAAGGTAGGAGATAGAGGGAGAAGGTAGAAGATAGAGGGAGAAGGTAGGAGATAGAGGGAGAAGGTAGGAGATAGAGGGAGAAGGTAGGAGATAGAGGGAGAAGGTAGAAGATAGAGGGAGAAGGTAGGAGATAGAGGGAGAAGGTAGGAGATAGAGGGAGAAGGTAGGAGATAGAGGGAGAAGGTAGGAGATAGAGGGAGAAGGTAGGATATAGAGGGAGAAGGTAGGAGATAGAGGGAGAAGGTAGGAGATAGAGGGAGAAGGTAGGAGATAGAGGGAGAAGGTAGGAGATAGAGGGAGAAGGTAGAAGATAGAGGGAGAAGGTAGGAGAAGGAGGGAGACAGAGGGAGCTTGCAGCCCTCGTCCGTTTTGGAGGACAAAGAAATCCAAACTGGTGGACACTCTCTCAACTTTGTGATGGGGAGATAAAGGAAATGGAGGGAGACATGATTGGGAGTTAAGGGAGAGCGTAGAACTAGAAGGTGGGAGATAAGAGGGAGAAGGGAGCTGCAGCCCCGTGGTCATGCTGGAGAACATGGGAGTTAAACTGGCAGAAGCTACTATGCTCTGTTCTAAACTCGTGATGGGGAGACAGAAAGGACATGAGGGGAGATTTGGGATTGGGAGATAGGGAGATAGAGGGAGAAGGAGGGAGACAGAGGGAGCTGCATCCCTCGGCCATGTTGGAGGATACAGAGGTCAAATTGGTGGATGCTATGCGCTCCACTCTCAACTTGTGATGGGGAGATAGAGCTAGAAGGGAGATTCGTGATTGGGAGATAGAGGGAGAAGTTGGGAGCTGAATCCTTCGACAGTTCTGCAGGATATTGAAATCACATTGGTGGATGCTATGCGCTCCACCCTCAACTTGTGATGGGGAGATAGAGCTGGAAGGGAGATTCATGATTGGGAGATAGAGGGGGGAGAAGGAGGGAAACAGAGAGAGCTGCATCCTTCGACGGTTCTGCAGGATATTAAAATCAAATTGGTGGATGCTATGCGCTCCACCCTCAATCTATGATGGGGAGATACAGGGAGAGGAAGAGAGACTTGTGAATGGGAGATAGAGGGAGATGGAGGGAGACGGAGGGAGCTTGCAGCCCTCGTCCGTTTTGGAGGACACAGAAATCAAAACTGGTGGACACTATGCGCTCTCAATTTTGTGATGGGAGATACAGGGAGAACAAGGGAGAGGGAGATAGTGGGAGAAGAAGGGAGATTGAGGGAGAAGGAGAGAGATGCGAGGACAGAGAAAAATGGAGATGGAGGAGGGAAAATGTCCTCAACTTGTGTAGGAGAAAAGTGTAAGCGTTCTCACTCACTCACACACACAAACATATGTGTTGTGTTTTGACTTTAAACAAAAGTAATGTTCTCGATGTTATTATATAGTTTACATAAAAGCTGTGATGTTTGGGTGCAATACATTTCTTTGTTTTTCTGTTTTAATTGGTCGAACCGTCCTTTGTTATTTGCTGTGATTGTTTTGTTTTTAGCATTGTTTACACTTGAAAATAGATGTTTGTTATTTTTGTAAAAGATTTTTTTGATTGCATGTCCATGTGTGTGGTATTTTATAGGTCTCATACAAAAATAAATGGGTTTTTTAATGGTGTGCTGACTAGGTTGGAAGTCAATCCCCCAGTGCTGGGCTATCAGCACAATCAAAATCTTCACCATCAACACTCAACTCATGCTCAATGTTATCTGGATCAAAATCCTCGTCATCAGAGTCGATATCTTGCAGAATTGTCAAAACTTCATTAGCATTATACCACTTTTTCGATGCCATCCTACTTTGTCAAACCAGAGAGCGTGTGAACTCAGTGAAGTCTACTTCACTCAAACTTGATGAAAACAGGTCGTGCACGCGCGCGCATTTGCGGCAAGGTATCTCATAATAGGTATCAAACGAAAGGGAAACAACTCTACTTTTCAGCTGTACAATTTGTTTTCTCCAACACCGCGATGCTGGCCCTTTAACCTTGCCAATATAAACGCATGTGACGGAAACGAACAGACTCGTTGTCAGCATTGTCAGTCAAGCCGGAAACGCCCGCTCTAGGACGAGCGGATTCGTCCTACGCAGTCAAGAGGTTAAAAATAGAACTGTATGGATGGATCATAAATAAAGTGTTGGATTTAGTTTAATTTTTATTTGTCTTCTTTTTTTTCTTTTTTTTGATTGATCTCTGTTTTGAGTTTTTATTTAGCTGAAATATGGTTAAATGAATATGAGATATACACTAGAATGCAATTTGAATGCATTAAGCGTTTAACATCTTTTACATTTGTAAATGTACACTTCAACTTGTCCCACTTCAACTCTTAACTCATTCAGGCCATAGTCTTTTTTTCTGTTTTAATTGGTCGAACCGTCCTTTGTTATTTGCTGTGATTGTTTTGTTTGCAGCATTGTTTACACTTAAAAATAGATGTGATTTTTGTTTAAAAAAATGCGTGCGTGTCTGTTGTGCGTGTGTGTCTGTTGTGTGTGTGTGCGCGCGTGTGTTTCAATGCTGATTGTAAAGCGCTTTGTGCTTGATAAAAAGCGTTACATAAGTGTCCGTTTATTATTATTATTATTATTATTATAATTATATATGTCCGGAATTAATAGATAGCTGTCAATTTGATGCATTTGCTTCATGGGAAGTGGGTTTTTTTTTAGTAGGTGCAAGTAGATTGCATTATTCGCTACAACTTTTTATCTTATATGTTTTAAGCAAATGACACGTTTAACTTTTTTTTTTTAAGTAGCTACACAATTCACTATTGTGTGAAGTTTCTCGACTTGGGTAACTGGTTTGATCCTTTAACAATTATTTTATATTTAACTCAGTCAAATAAGTTAAAAGTTTAAGTTAAAATTTAAGGTTTGTTAGTTGTGAAGATTTTGTTCCCGGCACTGACAGGAGTTGTGTGCCCTTCACTGTGTGCTGTCTAGTCTTTGATGAATTTGACAATCATACACATTTGGATTCTAGCTGTAAAAAACAACTTTACATTATCATTATGGTGTCTTGTGTGCATGTATGAACTGTATTGGTTGAAATTAGTATTAAAAATGATCAGCGTATTTGTTGACATGTGTGAAGAATCTCTCTAAAGAAAGATTTTAACAAGATGTATATGGATGAAGAATGTTTAGGACTGTTTTGTTTTTAACTGCATCATTTCGATAGATAGCATGTTTGGTTTTGATTTTGAATAATTTCCTTGCAGTATTGTTTTTTAGGGCTTGAATCAAAGTTTTATTGTCGAGTCAAATTAGTTTTTGTCTTAGACTTTAACCCTTTCACCGCCCACCAATTTTCGAATTAAAATGCAGGGATGTGAGAGTTACGCATATGCACGTAAATGCGCTTTTTCTATTCAATTAAAAAAAAAATAATTAAAAAAAAATAAAAACGTACACTTTCTCGCGCACACGATGAAAACGAAAGAAGTTTGTTGCACGAGTAATTTCCCTCGACTGAATTTCATAAGCTTCTCTGTGATTGGCCAGTTACGACCAATTACAATGCCCCATTTTCATGTGTTCACCTACTTCATCGGTGTGATTTTGAAGGAGGATTGGGATACTTTCCAAGCTGTTGAGTGAATGTTTCCTCTTCAACCATGAAAATTATACATCACGCCATAGAATGATGTAAAGAAAGAGGTGATCGACAAAAGGATGCCAAAGCAAATTTGACAGGGCTTGGCTGGATGAAGCTGTATCGAACAGTAAGATCCATGTAGGCGAGCCGCGAAAAGTTTGATGTCCCAGGCTACGCTTTTTTTGTGTGGGGGGGGGGCTCTTACATCCCTGAAAATAACGTATCAAACTTGCTCGGATAGAGGATAGAGAAATGATGGTGTCTTCAAACTGGGGAATCCTTCAAGACATGTACAAAGTAAACCCGTTTTCTGATCTCTCCAAGTCAAGAGCATTAGTTTGATTCTAAAGAAACGCGGCCAGTTGGCCAACGCTTTATAATGATTTATTGTGTTCACCTACTTCCTGTGATTTTGAAAGGATTGGGATACTTTCCAAGCTGTTGAGTGAATGACCCTCTTCAACCATGAAATTAAACATCACAAACCCCGACAAAAGGATGCCAAAGCAAATTTGACAGGGCTTGGCTGGATGAAGCTCAGTAAGATCCATGTAGGCGAGCCGCGAAAAGTTTGATGTCCCAGGCTACGCTTTTTTTGTGTGGGGGGGGGGCTCTTACATCCCTGAAAATAACGTATCAAACTTGCTCGGATAGAGGATAGAATGGATAGAGAAATGATGGTGTCTTCAAACTGGGGAATCCTTCAAGACATGTACAAAGTAAACCCGTTTTCTGATCTCTCCAAGTCAAGAGCATTAGTTTGATTCTAAAGAAACGCGGCCAGTATTAACGCTTTATAGTGATTTATTTATTCTTACCCTGGAACAAACTTCCTCTTTCCCTCCGTCAGCGACTGACCCTCTTTGCTTTGAAATCAAACCTCAAAAACCCCACCTGTTCCCCCCGTCTTTGAAGCTCACTTTCTTTCTCTCCTCTCTCTCTCTTGCCTTTAGGGCTGTTTCTGTTGTATTCCATTTATGTCATAACGTGTGTGTTTGTTTTTGTATAGCGTTTTTGTTTGAAAAATGCTGACATGTGTGTAGCACTTTAATTGATTTCTATCAAGATTTAGCGCTGTTTAAATACTGTATGTTGTTGATGATGTAGGTTGGTACAGAAATGCATCACTAGTGGTGAAAGGGGTATTCAGCGTTGGTTTTAGAATTAAAGTTGAATCGAAGCTTCCCTGTTTTCTTACAGTGAAATTTCATTGCATATGTCATTGTTTTTGCAATTTCAGCATCTCCTATGGTGGTGGTTGTTGTTGCTTTTGAATATTCTTTAAAAAAAAAAAGTTTTGTTTTCTGTATTTATTGTGTTACCATACCTGAATATTTATTTGTTTTCCATGTTTTATTATATTTATTTCCCTTTTCTTACCCCATTATTAGAAGCATTGAATGTTATACAGTGGAATCCGCTTAATCGGCCACTTTTGGGACCAGGAAAAATATGGCCGATAAAGCGAATCGGCTGATAAAACGAACATCGAGATACTGTATGACGCAATTATGCAAGTCAAAAGCAATGACGTCAAAATTAAATGTTGCAGTTCAAATTCAAATTCTTTCCCTTTTTGTGATGTGTGTGTGTGTGTGTGTGTGTGTGTGTTTATTAATCCTACAACTTGACAGAAGCACTAGTAAAAGACAATGATTTTGTTTTCTTGAGTGATTTTAACACCATGCAGGGTCTTTCAATTGACAACAGCTCACCTTCCAACTTCACACTCAACCATGTAAACGTCAAAAGCGTGTTGTCAGTTTGTCTGCCTCTGTTGTTCTCCCTCTCAAAAAGGGGTAAAGAGGAAAAATTAGAGAGAAAAAGTGGCCAATAAAGCGAAATTGAAGATTTCAGCTTTGGCCGTAAAAACGAACAAAATAACACATGCTTAAGAAGAAAATTTCCGTTCCAGAGGAAATTGGCCGACTAAGTGGCTTTGGCCGATTATCCGATGGCCAATTAAACGGATTCCACTGTAGAAATAAAACACCTAAAACGCCCATTAAATATTGCCTGGTGTAATATTTCGCATTTCTCCTTTGTCGAACACCAACCATGGACCGACGTCAGCACTTTAGTTATGTAGCAAAAGATACGTATTTATTGAAATAATTAGCATTACATTTTGTTTGTTATGTCGTTGTTGTTTACAGCTTGGATGTGATAAACAGATATGATTTGTTGTCATACTTTTACTGTTTGAGAAGAACAGATATTTTTTTGTTTTTACACATTTTGATTCGTCTGATTGAAGAAAGTTATTGTAGTCAAAATGGGATGTTTTTTGAAGAGTTATGTGTCTAGTAGCTATTAGAAAATGTAAATTTAGTGAATGTGTTTTTGTATTGTATGTACAAGAGATGCAATTTTTACGTAGCAGCATTAAATGCTGACTTGTGCTCACTTGCTTTTGAAGTGAAAAATGTTAGGGGAAGACGGGGTAAAAAGCGCATGGGCGGGTAAGAAGCCCACCCGAATTATCTCATGAAATAAAGAAAATTTCAGTCAAATTTGCCCATGAGACGAATGCTAGACATTAACGCTCGTCTCATGGGCAAAATGAGACTGAAATTTGCTTCATTTCATGAGATAATTGGGGTGGGCTTCTTACCCGCCCATGCGCTTTTTACCCCGTCTTCCCCTAGTAACTTTTTGTCTCGATTATTTAATCATAACGTTTAGCATTATGTTAGGAACAAAGCAAATCAAATTGTCAGCCAATGTTAATAGGGCATGCTCTTCACCCGTTTTTGGTTTGTTTGTTTTTTGTCTTCACCTGTTGACACCACCGGCACTGATTTTGTAGACATTTATTTATTATCAAATTCATTTTTTGTACTCCCAATCCCAGTTCTAACAGAACAGGAGTTCATTGGGATGGGAACGAGGGCTGTGCATGTCTCTGTCTGTCCGTCCGTATGTATGTATGTATGTATGTATGTATATGTGACCCAGCACCACAAAAGGGACATTAAGTGTAAAATGACCATTCTGAGAAAATCGCACAGTTGGAAACTTCGGGCAATTCTCTTTCTAATTATATACAAAACCATTCTTGTATCCCTTTTTGTTGCAGAGTTATGAGCATTTAAAGTTGGGAAGCTGACTGTCCGCCATTTTGAGAAATCACAGTCTACAGTCTAGCCTAGCCTAAGAAAATACATCAACCTACTAATTTTAAAGCACGTTTTGGAATATCCAGAGACCATATTGTGAATTTTATCCTTTATTGATATGAAAGGTAAGATGTTAGAGAGCACAAAAATACCCATCACTCAAAATTGATAAAAAATGATATTTTTGACTTTGCAAGCCTGTTGTGAGAAACTAGCCCAGCGACTTTATGTCCCTTTCGTGGTGCTAGGTCACATATGTGTGTGTGTGTCTGTATGTGTATGTGTGTGACGGAAATGTGTTCCGGTTCATAGCGCCTAAACCACAGAACCGATTGTAACGGAACTTTGCACAATGGTTCCTTGGACCTCGCAGTTGCAGCACGCAATGTCAGATTCACAGAATGACAAGCCATAGCAGCGTAATCCCAATGTTAAAAATTTGAATACATGTATTACAAAGATGCTGTTTTTTTCTCAAAGATAATGTGTGGATTTAAACAAAATAGTTTGATGTAGTCAAGAGGGTGAAAATTGACCTAAGTGGGAGTATGTTTATATGGGGCTTGCCATCTTGTTATGAATGGATTGTGTACACTGTATGTTTCTTTCTTGTTTGTTCTTCTTGTTTGATCTTGGGCTTCTTCATTGTTTTGTTTACATTTCTTGATGTTAGTAAATGTTTTGTTTTATTTCTTCAGACATTAACCTCTTCGCTGCCGCCTACTACTACTAAGTAGCGATATTGCCGCGTTAAAAATCGCGTGGCAAAGCGGCGGTGCATAATATGCGTCGGTGGCAAGTACTGAAGTGCTATAGAGGACATATATATACGTTGTCGGTAGCGAAGAGGTTAATAATATTTTTTTTTCTTCTTCCTTTATTCATTTGTGTTTACACTGTATTTCTTTATTTGCTTCGTGTGTCTCAGTTTTTATTTGTTCATTTACTTTTGTACTTTTCGTATATTACTGTACCATGTTTTTCGGACCATTAGGTGCTTGTGTGTACAAGGCGAATAGGGCGATTTTCAAGACAAATCTGAAAAAATAAACAAAAAGGCGGCCTCGTTTATAAGGCAATACACGCCTCGCAAAAGAAAGTCAAACTTCGAAGCCCGTATGCGTCCGGTAAACGCTTGCCGACCGCCATTATTGCTGTCATAAACGAGAGTTGGCTCCCTTTTCAAATAATCGAGCTTCTGTTTGTGCTACTTCCTGTTGTTGTGTTGTTTTCTTGGAGAAAACTGATACAATTATGGCATTTTAAGCTCTACAACGATGCTTTTTACATCCAGTGAAAGGTTGTGGCATCTGTTGGACCGTATCTCGGATGATAATAGGGATTTTGAAGCATTTTAACGTGAGTATTCGTTGTATTGGCGACTCGTTACCACTTTCGATGTCTGACTCACAGTAGACTGTACTGAGCACGGACATCGTTGCCTCTCTTCTCACGATTTTGTTCACTAATAGGGCGCCCTCGTTTATTAGGCGCATAGGTCAAAATTGGAGGGAAAAATATCGCCTTATAACCTGAAAATTATGGTAATTTACCTGGTCTTGTTATTGTTTTTGTTGTTGTTCACATAGAATGAAATAGTGAGGCCAAGAGAGGAGATAACGAAATTGAACAAAGGGTGAATACTCTCTTTCTAATTAAGGCTTACCAGCTTTGTTCTGTGTTGTGTGTTGTTTATGTGTAACATATTCAAGGTTAGAAGGCTATGCCACTCTTGGATAGATGTTAGTTTGTATGTCGTCCTCTCCACCATTGTTGATGTGTACTGTGTGGGTGGAGGGTCATAAAGGCGAACTTGGCACATTCTTTTTTGAGAATGATGCTTTGTTTGTCTCACTTTGGTTCTGACCCACGGACTGCTAGGTGATTGGTATCGTAATCAACTTTGGAGGAGGGGAGTTAATTAGAAAGAGAGTATTCACCCTTTGTTCAATTTTGTTGTTCACATATCTTACATGTTCTTTATTTACTGTCTTTGTATTGGATTTCTTCAGTTAGATCAACTTCTTGTGCTTTTATTTTGTTATTTCCATTTTGTCCCTTCATATGGCTGACCTTTTATACACAAACTACGCAATCTCTTCTCTCCACTTCCTGTTTCAAGCTGAATTTGCTTTTTACTGATCCGAAAATGTTGTGTGTGAAGACATGTTTGCAGAATTCTCATATGCAAATTTTGATTGCAACTGAAAGGGAAAGCCCGTTTCGGGAACTAGCTTGATTCTGTCTCTGAATTTTTGCGATGAAGGTGTAAGATTCTGTGTGTGTGTGTGTGTGTGTGTTATGAAAGGGTTAAAAAAAACCATGACACGTGGAGGATTGATTTAATGTGTGTGTGTCATTGTGTGAGTGTGTGTGTGTGTATGCGCACACGTATATATGTGTGATGTGTATTATATAAGGGTTCAGAAAAACAAGATTTGACTATGTGGAGGATTGATTTACTGTGTGTATGTGTGTGTGTATGTGTGCATATTATGTTTGTGTGTGTGTGTGCATGTGCATCTGCACCTCTTTCTCTCTGTATATTGCCTGTCTCTACAATACCAGTGCTGTGGTAGTTCCTCGTCGTGTGTGTTAGCAACAAAATCATACAAACTTTCTTTACATTTGATTTATTTGCATTACTGAATTGTGAAAGCATTAATGGGCATGTGTTTAGTTTTATTTTGTGAAGTTTTGAACAGTCTTGCACAACGTTCTCTCACAACAAGAGTTTTTAGTTGTTTTACAAAGACATGGTTTTTTCTTTTCTTTTCTTTTAATAAACGCACACGAAATAGTGATGTTTCTCTTGTTGTTGCGTGGTCTTGGTGTTGTGCGCATGCGTACGTGAGTGCACGCACATTTTTACTTGAATTAAATGAGAAAGGTGCGTGTACGTGTGTGTGACGTGTGCTCGTACGTATGCGTGACGTGTGCTCGTGCAAATTTGTAGGAGCATGCTCGTGTGTGTGTGTGAGTGCTTCTATGTATCCATATGTTGTGTTGAACCCACACATTCTCCCAAATAAAAATCCAAACACAGGTAAATCATCATGATTTCTCGAAACACTATCCACCTCACAAAAACACAATTTCCATCAGTTTGAATTAAAGACCCACCACGTCACGTGTCAAAATCACGGTTTTCACTCTTAAAGCTAGTAAGAAATCTTCCTAGCATAAGAGGGAATTTGACACGTGATGTGGGGGGTCTTTAAGAAGCTAATAAACCACCTCTCATCTCACATTGCCCGGTTTACGCGCGTAAGCTAATAAGGATAATCAGCATCGGTGGTGGTCACGTACAACCCACTGAAATCAGGGGTCGCGTGGTAGCCCATGTTGGCGCAGCCAGATCCGCACAAATGACAGTTTCCATCCGCGGTGGCGCAGGGGTAGGATCGAAAGTCGTTGTCATTGATGCTGGCAGCGTAATAGCCAGTGACCCTGTTGTGACTGCACGCTACGTTGCCAGTGAGGGCTGTAGAGAGAAAAAGGGAGAAGAAACTAAGCAAAACGTGAAAATAATTATAGCCAATGTTAGAGATTCTCAAGGAAAGAAAAGAAGATTAAACTGAAGTGTTTCGATCTGCCGCACCCGCACGTGCTCGTATAATTATGTGTGTGCGCGTGCGCACAAATGCAAATGCATGCATGTAAGCATGAGTGCACACACACGTACAACATACACACATAGGCAGGCATTCAAGTGTGCACACATGCACAAACACACAATAAGCATACATATACGCACGCGTGCACATACACACGCACGCACACATACACACAGACCAAACACACATAGTCTCTGTCTCTCTCTGTGTCTCCCTCCATTCTCTTCGTTCCTCAATCATACCCCAGTCACTACTGACACAGTTTCTCTCTCTCTCTCTCTCTCTCTCTCTCTCTCTCTCTCTCTCTCTCTCTCTCTCTCTCTCTCTCTCTCTCTCTCTCTCGCATAACAATGTTGACTTATTTCATTATCTTTGATGTTCATCTGTTATGCAAATGTATGCCCTCTCCAGATGTAGGTCATTCTCTCTTGTCTTCCACTGGCATGTTGCTGTAGTGTGGATTCTGGTTGGTTGGTTTGATTGGTTGTTTGTTTGACGTTGATTGGTTGTTTGTTTGACGTTGATTGGTTGTTTGTTTGACGTTGATTGGTTGTTTGCTTGACGTTGATTGGTTGTTTGTTTGACGTTCATCTGTTATACAAATGCATGCCTTCTCCAGATGCATGTAATTCCGTCGGTATGTTGTTGTAGTGTGGATTTGTGTTTGTTGGTTTGTTTGTTTGCGTGTGTGTCTGTTTGTTTGCTTGGATTATATATATATATATATATATATATATATATATATATATATATATATATATATATATATATATATTATTTTCTTGGTTTGTATATGGGCCAATGGCCGAAGTACAATAAACCAATTGAAGTCTCTCTCTCTCTCTCTCTCTCTCTCTCTCTCTCTCTCTCTCTCTCTCTCTCTCTCTCTCTCTCTCTCTCTCTCTCTCTCTCTTCCTTTGTGACTCACTGCTGATTTGGCCAGACAGTAAAAGGAGAATGTTGACTTTATTTTCTGGACATCCGGGCATGTTGATGCCACCATTGGGGAAGAAATCAATGTGACCAATCAGATCCACCGTACCAAACCCTGAATATTAATTAGACATTAGCACCCAATAAATTATTTCGATGCACACTGACCCACAAATGCACACAAACACACACATATAGTTATACATAGAAACGAAAAAACCTCTTCTTTATACTACAATAGAGACCTTTATATGTCTACTTCTACAGTACAACTTCCGCATATAAGCTTTCCTCATACTTTTTTTGTTTGTCAAGCATATATATATTTTTTCATCAGCATCTTTCAAAGTACTTTAAACCTCCAGCGCAAACCTCCGTCAAGGAAGTACTCGCTGGTTCAAACGCTATTGGCCATAGCCTGAAAACCGTTAGCCTAACGGCCCCCATCACCATATCTTATTCTATCACCAGCATCACGCAAGGAATGCAACGGGAGACATTATGAATATCCAGTACAAACCTCCGTCAAGGAAGTACTCAGTTGATCAGCATCATCCAAGGAATGATTTTCTACAGTCATGGAAAATCACGCACAGCACACGCGAATTCCCCACATTCTGACTGCTTTTAGTTTTACCCAGAGAGCTATGTTTGTTTCAAGATATTTCCTTTCACACAGCACACTAATTCCCCACATTCTAACTGCTTTTAGTTTTACCCAGAGAGCTATTTGTTTCAAGTTATGTCCTTTCACACAGCACACTAATTCCCCACATTCTGACTGCTTTTAGTTTTACCCAGAGAGCTATGTTTGTTTCAAGTGATTTCCTTTCACACAGCACACTAATTCCCCACATTCTGACTGCTTTTAGTTTTACCCAGAGAGCTATTTGCTTCAAGATATTTCCTTTCACACAGCACACTAATTCCCCACATTCTGACTGCTTTTAGTTTTACCCAGAGAGCTATGTTTGTTTCAAGTGATTTCCTTTCACACAGCACACTAATTCCCCACATTCTGACTGCTTTTAGTTTTACCCAGAGAGCTATTTGCTTCAAGTATTTCCTTTCACACAGCACACTAATTCCCCACATTCTGACTGCTTTTAGTTTTACCCAGAGAGCTATGTTTGTTTCAAGATATTTCCTTTCACACAGCACACTAATTCCCCACATTCTAACTGCTTTTAGTTTTACCCAGAGCTATTTGTTTCAAGTTATTTCCTTTCACACAGCACACTAATTCCCCACATTCTGACTGCTTTTAGTTTTACCCAGAGAGCTATGTTTGTTTCAAGTGATTTCCTTTCACACAGCACACTAATTCCCCACATTCTAACTGCTTTTAGTTTTACCCAGAGAGCTATTTGCTTCAAGATATTTCCTTTCACACAGCACACTAATTCCCCACATTCTGACTGCTTTTAGTTTTACCCAGAGAGCTATTTGTTTCAAGTTATGTCCTTTCACACAGCACACTAATTCCCCACATTCTGACTGCTTTTAGTTTTACCCAGAGAGCTATGTTTGTTTCAAGTTATGTCCTGTCACATAGGCAATGTTCCTTTCCACTGACTGTTGTTAGGGACAGGGAAAGACCTTACAAGTGGCAACAACAAACAAAAGAAGGGATACAAACTTTGGATTGGTATAATTATATACTGGTGATGAGTTCTAAAAAAATAGGCATGAACTAAAAGCAGTTGGACCCAAGTGCTGTACAGTTTATTCTTTTGTGAAAGACTAGGACTCTCAATTTGGGGAGCATTGGCACCGGTTCTTAGTGCTGCAGTCAAGAAGATTAGTTGGCCTTTGGGGACCTTCCATAACACCAGCTGTTCTATAGGTCATCTCGGTCGAGAAACTGTAGGGGGATATACTTGGGGTAAAACATATATCTAGGCCTACTGTTAACAAACTTCTGCCCCAGTTCTCCAGAGTAGTAGGGGAAGACGGGGTAAAAAGCGCATGGGCGGGTAAGAAGCCCACCCCAATTATCTCATGAAATAAAGAAGATTTCAGTCAAATTTGCCCATGAGACGAATGCTAGACATTAACGCTCGTCTCATGGGCAAAATGAGACTGAAATTTGCTTCATTTCATGAGATAATTGGGGTGGGCTTCTTACCCGCCCATGCGCTTTTTACCCCGTCTTCCCCTATATAGCTTCTTCCCTGCTATATCTGGAAGTCATAATCGGACACTACAGCCTGTGTACTGGCATACAGACATACCTACCTGCTTCGTGAAGGGGTTCAGCGTCAGTGTGGATGACGTCAACAAACATGGCGTCCGTCTTTTCCAGCTTGACCTCGTCGGCGTAATTTTCGAAGAGAGGGGCCGCCACATCCAGACCTGAATAACAGAACGAAGGATTTGTACTAACACCGAGGAGATTATGATTTTGTCTTTGTCTGTTTGTCTGTTTATATGATTTGTATTTTTTTTACATTTTCTACTGGTTATTCTCCACCATGATCATGCTCCAAACTGTTCAATCTGGTTGTTTTCCTTTTCATGGGATGTTTGTTGTTGTCGTTGCTGAAACTTTTGAGTATTTCTTTAATATACACCCGCCAAAAAAGTTATGCTTTTGCTTTAGACTTTAGCATGTTTGTCTGTTTATTTGTCTGTCTGTTTGATTTCAAGACAAAACCAAACAACATTAGGCTTACCAAAAAGCTTAAATGCCACAGGCTTTTTGGGCCTACCAACTGATTTTAATTAAATTGGATAAAGGGTTTGGGCGTCACAGAAAAGTTTCACAAACCTCAGGCCTCAATTTGGCAATCTGACTCAAGGGTATTCAGGGGTAAAATGTTTTTGCCAGATTTTCTGCCTAATTTATTTATTTTCTATCTCTTTGAGTAGATTTGCTATGAAAAGTATTGATGGAATGTCGGCAATCTGACTCAAGGGTATTCAGGGGTAAAATGTTTTTGCCAGATTTTCTGCCTAATTTATTTATTTTCTAGACACTCTATTTGCTATGAAAAGTATTAATGGAATGTGATAACATTTTCTGTTTTTAAAATATTTTGTTGATATACGAAATGATTACAGCTGAAGGGAGGCCCGGTGCCTAAGAAGCCATGACCTGGGTGTGTAGCTCAACTCCCTTAAAGTATAAACCAAGGCTTTCAGGGCCAAAGTACTTGACTGAGTAGAGTTCCTTCTCTGAACGACTCTGAACACCTTTGATGATGATGATGATGATGAGGTGGGAGTTTAGTGTCCTATTAGGCCTA
>CM065685.1:29222732-29230232 GCA_017654935.2 Phymorhynchus buccinoides | reverse complement strand
TCGCAAGTGCGTGGCATTGCTGGTGACGGACATGTCTGCCGCCCGGCGACGCCCTTGTTTATGAATACGTTACAAATGTTAATGCGTGCGCGTGCCTCGACTTGATTTCTATCGAGATTTAGCACCATATAAATACTGTATGTTGTTGTTGTTGTGTGTGTGTGCACATGTGTGCATGTGTACGTGTATGTGTGCGTGCAGACGCATGCACCTCATACCTTTGTATCTAAGCTAGGGTTCCAATGGGACTGATGCAGAGACATAGTGTCCAGCACATTAGTGATGATGTTAGGGGTGTCTCTGTTGTGGACAGTGAACAGCCTGAGCTGGATCCTCTGCTCTGAAGGGGAGGCCGGCAGGTGGAAGTTGGTGTTGGTGTACGGGGGCCACAGGTCGTAGCACCGAAACTCGCTGCGCATCTCATCATGGCAGACACTGCGGATGCCTGGACAGACAGACAACAGACAGGCAGATAGACAGACAGACAGGCAAGCAGACAGACAGGCCGATGGACTGACTTTAGGCTTGGGAGAGGTTTGAGGGGAATCCTCCCATGTTTGCTATTAGGGCAAACATAAACAGAGACAGACAGACAGACAGACAGACAAACGGGCAGACAGACAGGCAGGCAGGCAGACAGACAGATAGACGTTAGGCTTGAGAAGAATCCTCCCAAGTTTGCTGTTAGGGCAAACATAAACTGAGACAGACAGACAGTCAGACAGACAAACGGACAGACAGACAGACAGGCAGGCAGGCAGATAGACAGACAGATAGACAGATAGACTTTAGGTTTGAGAAGAATCATCCCATGTTTGCTATTAGGGCAAACATAAACAGACACAGACAGACAGTCAGACAGACAGTCAGACAGACAGGCAGGCAGGCAGATAGACAGACAAACAGACAGACAGATAGACTTTAGGCTTGAGAAGAATCCTGGTTCCTGTCTGTCTGTCTCATAGGTTTGCCCTAACAGCAAACTTGGGAGGATTCTTCTCAAGCCTAAAGTCTATCTGTCTGTTTGTCTGTCTGTCTGTCCGTTTGTCTGTCTGACTGTCTGTCTGTCTCTGTTTATGTTTGCCCTAACAGCAAACATGGGAGAGAGAGGCTGCAAGGCTTGGTCGTCCAAAATACCTGACCAATATCCACTTTATAAAAAATCCCCGTACATAAGAGGATTAAACCTTACTCGCGCCTGTTTCCGTATTGGCCACTGCAACGACCACCTTTTGCAAGAGTGAATGCCCTTGATGGGTAGGGGAAAATGCTTGAGTACTGACCAAACAAGGCAATAACTATCGCCAATAACCCTATTTGAGGCCACTGAATGGCTGCCTTTTTGCAAGAGTGAATGCCCTTTTGGATACTGACCAACATGGGCTTAACTCGTACCGTCAAGGGCGTTAATAACCCTAGTTGCAATGGCCAATGCGAATTATCTTCGCTTACTGGGGATAAAATTTAATGTGGATATTGTCGATCCCTTTTTCATTATCTTTCTTCTGTTTTTCTTTTGTTTTATTTATTGTCATCTTTGCTGCCTAGCTCCCTTCCCTACTCCCTACCTATATCTCTCTGTATCTCTGTCTCTTTACATTTATGTCTTCTTTCTCTTTATCTCTCTATGTCCATGCCTTCATATCCGTTTTTCTACGTGATTCGCTCCCTCTTTTGTTTTCCCCCTGACTAGATTAAGTTCACCCGATTTGGAAAAAAAAGAAGCTCATTGTTACAGATATCTATATGTTTATAATTCAAAAATCAACCAACCAGCCAACCAACCAACCCTGCATTTCTTTATCAACCTCCATCCATACACTTTGTTGCCTGTCTGTCGTTTCCGACAATGACTGCCAGATAGCAGAGGGGGCAGATACTATTCTGGCGGGCTGGGCGAGATTTAGTTTATAGTGGAGATGCCTTGCCCAGGGTACATCCCCACTCTCTCGGCCAAAGGGATTTGAGGACGAGAGTTGGCGTTGGGGAAGGTCCCCAAAGGCCAGCCCATCCCTTTGTCTGCAGCACCAGAGCCGGTGCAAGGGCCCCCCTCGTTCGAGAGTCATAGTCTTCCACGAAAGACTAAGCTGTAGCATGATATTCCAATACCGTAGAATATCATTTATGGTACAGCTCTCATTTACTATTGGCCCTTCCTACAGGCTAATGTCAACCAGTGATAAAAGCCATTTGAGTAAAAGGCCACACCCATACACTAACCTGCACACAAGAGATGCTGGCTGACAGCTAAGCAGACGCACAGACGAAGCAGCATTGTGCAGACAACGGCTCCAAGATTTCTGGAATTTCGGAAGCTTTGCAGACTTTGAAGGCATTGTTCCAAGATAACCTTATTATTTTTCTGTCGATAGCTGGAGTCAATGTCGTCAAAATGTAAAAAACCATAACCCGAAACGGCAAATTCTGTACACTGGAGTATTATCCGCCTTGGCATGAGGCTGCGTCAGACCAGTTGACATAAGCTAGAACAACAAGGCTGCATCAAAATGTTATGTTGTGTATGGTTGTGTGGGGATTGTCTTAAGCCATGACAAGCTCATAGCATAACATAATCAGTCTAAAATCCTCCGAACTCGGAGTGTGGCTGCCCACGTGGCGGGGTAATAAAAAACGAGCACACACGTAATGTTCTCATCCCTGGCTGGCGCATTTGTACCATAGTGATCAAGTGCTTCGGCTGTTGAGATGATCCCTGGAGTCTTTAAGCCAAGGAACAACAACAACAACTGAACCGCTAAATTAGAATGTTCACACACCCCAACAACGAAAAGAAAGCCTTCCATAAAGGCTAACAACGATACCAGTTACATTAAGAACACTTCATAAAAATGTTTCTTGCTATTTACTTAGCCTATTTATTTGTGCTACGTTCATATTGAAATAAACAAGGCAAAACCACCACACATTTTAGAATAAAAATGGAAATAAAACCAGTCGAGAGTTTGCATACGAACTCAGCGAATCTAGTACAAAAAACATATAATTAGTGCACACTACTCGGTTAGACCTGGTATTGCAGTACCTCCAGGATCTGCTCCGAGCATTGAATGATGGCTGGTTGATGGTTCATCCCATGTGTGCTGTTTGGCAGCCGAGTGGACGTAAAACCTAACTTTCATATTATTAGTGCGGAATTGAATGTAGGGCCTACATTACCCCCCGTGGGGATACCGGGGGGTCTTTTGTATAAATAGTTCCCCCACCTTCTGGAAGTTCTGTGCTTGTAGCTTCCTCTAATCTGTCACTCTCTTTGACTCTGCCTTTTCCTTTTGCTTACTGTCATCTACTATCTTTCTGCCTTACCAGTCCATTCTGGCGTTTTTTCACAAAACACTTTCAAAAACATTTCTTCCAGCCGAAGTCGGACTTGCTGGGCCTAACTGTTTCTTAGTTAGGCGCATAACGGCAGCATGACGCATCTGCGCTAATAATTGACAGGAAACTGTCTGAGCGATCGAAGAAGAAGAAGAAGAAGAAGAAGAAAATGTACATTCAGCGAAACATCTTGTTTGTGTGATGAAGGACAAGTTAGAGCAACATTGAACAGCTGAACTCAGAGCAACAAACGTAACGTACCACATCTGCCGCTTTTCTGTCGCTAAAGCATTTTGAGGTTACGAACATTTCAATATTTTTGTGCCATTATATAGGATCAGCTCTTATTTCCATCGGCTTTTCGGCTTGTTTCCTGATTAGGACCAAACTCCAATTAACGACACCAGCGGCATGTCACGATTCATAATGTAGGGCGAAGGTTATGCACGGTACCGCCATGGAAACATAGAAACAGAGATAAGAAGAAAGGGCCTGTCATAAAGTGAGAATGAGACTGAGGTAAAGATGCAGATCAACACCCCTCATAAGTGTTTCTGGAGGAACATTTAGTTCATCTATAGTTTCATAAGGGTTTTTTCAAGCCAACTTTAGCTTACCATAAGTAACTTTTCATAAATAGCAGTCAATAATATGTTGTTGTATGTGCGTACATTAGTTTTATTCCATTCAAATTGCTAGATTTTCTTTCACCCATGGGTAAGTTTTATTCATGTTTGCGATACTAAGTGAATTATTCAAGAACACTTTCTACTAAATATGTTTCATGACACTGCTCAACAACAACAAAAAGTATGTACAATTAATCTGATGAAAGAAATGTATTTGAAATATGTAGAACATACAGCCAAACTATTTAACCCTTTCACCGCCAGCCATATTTCAGTCAAAAATGTCCATTAAATTTACCTGGGGAGAGAACACAATCCATCTGCAGTATTGTGGATTCTTCTGTGACATATATAAAATAAGGTCTATCCTTACTTCCCAAAACTAAGACAATAGGGTCTTTGGATAATAGACCCCAATTTGATGCCTTTTAGAGACATAGGTGTTAAATCACTGTGGTGCTAGAATGCGACTTTGGCGGTGAAAGGGTTAAAGGACGTGCTTGGTGCTTTTTTTAAAAATTTTTATCTAGGATTTCTAGATTCAGCCTTTTAACTAAATAGCTCGATTTTGTGTGCGACGGAACAGCTGTGCACTCCACCATTTCTCGGATCTTTCCGTGTTTCCCCCCCCCCCCCCCCCCCCCCCCCCCCCCCTAGCCTCATCTTTCTTAAATATGCATTCAATAATAGTAGAAGATAAAGGCAAGACGGAAATAACGCAATGAACCGAGACGGTGACAGGAGGTGTTGATCTGTATCTTTACCGAGAGCTGTATCATAACTTCATTTTCTGCAGAAACAGAAGAAAATCCATTGACAGCTTTGAATGGCTTCTGTGAATGATGAAGACTCTCAAGTCAGAGGCAAGTACATGTGTATACTGGTTCTTAGCCTGACAGCCTCAAGGATTATTTGTCATTTCGGGACCATCCTAACGTCTTGACCCAAAGCCCTCAAAGCCGTAGGAGTGGAAATGTACCACCGGCAAGGCATCGCCATTTATAAAACGAGTTTCAGCCCAGTTTTTTTTAAAAGAGTAGCTGTTGCATTCTCTGCTATCTGTTGGGCCATGGCAGGGCAGGACAGACTAGCACATACATAGGCCTACTCGAGGAGTTACTATAGGGGAATACGGGGTAAAAAGCCCATGGGCGGGTAAGAAGCCCATGCCAATTATCTCATGAAATGAAGCAAATGTCAGTCCAATTTTGCCCATGAGACGAACGCTAATGCCCATGGGCTTTTTACCCCGTCTTACCCTATACTTTACAAACTAATTGTGTTAGTGTTACTGTCCAGTGTCTGTGGCCAAACAGCTCGTGGATTCATTTTGTCTTTTAGGTATTGGGTACTTTTTTGCAGTCACAGAGGCGTTCTCATGGGCAAAATGTGACTGAAATTGTCTTTATTTCATGAGATAGTTGGCATGGGCTTCTTACCCGCCCATGGGCTTTTTACCCCGTCTTCCCCTATACCTATCGCTGTACGTATTAGTCCATGTTTGTTAATCTGTCAGTGATCTATTTGTGTGCTTTCATTGGTTTATCTTATGGATTGTTTGACATCAACCCTAGTTTTAACTGCGCACGTGCGCGTGTGTGTGTATGTGTGTGTGTTTGAGTGTGTGCGCGCTTTACTGAGTGTATGCGCATATGCGTTTGTGCATGTGTGTATGCACATACGAGTGTGATTGCATGTGATTGTATAAGTGTGTGTGTGTGTGTAAGAGAGAGAGAGAGAGAGAGAGAGAGAGAGAGAGAGAGAGTATATGTGCGTGCGTGCGTGCGTGCGTGCGTGCGTGTGTGTGTGTGTGTGTGTGTGTGTGTGTGTGTGTGTGTGTGTGTGTGTGTGTGTGTGTGTGTGTGTGTGTGTGTGTGTGTGTGTGTGTGTGTGTGTGTGTGTGTGTGTGTGTGTGTGTGTGTGTGTGTGTGTGTGTGTGTGTGTGTGTGTGTGTGTGTGTGTGTGTGTGTGTGTGGTCTTTGCCTGTACTGTGCCTTTTCTTCTGATTTTTGATTGTATTTTTTTTGTCATTGAATGCAGTTTGAAGCGAACATTTTAAAACGACGAGTTTGAGTGACCTTGATCACACTGTATAGTGTATGCATAGTGTATGTAATACACTGTATAGTGTATGTACTGTATGTACTGTATAGTGTATGTAACACACTATATAGGACACTGTATAGTGTATGTAATTAAAGACATTCAACAAAACACGTTAAACTTATTCCATGCTCTCTACACCACTTTATTCGCCAACCAAACCAAACGCACACAACAGGGAAACACAGAAACAATACAAAAAAATTATGAATTTATAATTTTAAAAAACTTAGTTTTCCGGAGCATTTATTTGGTTTTTGTGTTGTCTGTATGATTTAAATTTCATCAGAATTATACAGATTTTAATTGGGATAAAACATGTTTAAAACGGATATGTGTGTGTGTGCGTGTGCGTGTGCGCGTGTGCGTGCGTGCGTGCGTGTGCGTGTGTGTATGTGCGTGCGTGCGTGCATAGTACACTGGTGTTTGCTTTAGTGTTTGTGCGCGTGCATGCGTGTAGGGTAATGTGTATATTATTAGGCTTAGCATGTGAAAAAGCTATTATTCACGTGTGGAATGTTTGTGTTGTGTTGTAAGCCTAGGGGAAGACGGGGTAAAAAGCGCATGGGCGGGTAAGAAGCCCACCCCAATTATCTCATGAAATTAAGAACATTTCAGTCAAATTTGCCCATGACACGAATGCTAGACATTAACGCTCGTCTCATGGGCAAAATGAGACTGAAATTTGCTTCATTTCATGAGATAATTGGGGTGGGCTTCTTACCCGCCCATGCGCTTTTTACCCCGTCTTCCCCTATATACGAGATCTCTGCGCATGAGGGCTTAAGCTTAAGGATGCACGAACGTACGCGCAATAAATAAACACTCGTAAATATAACAAACATGTGATGTAATATTACAACAAACCCTGTGCATGTTATCGTTTAATTTGTGGACCCTGTTACGCAATCACAATGACGTCACAGCTGATATTGACGTCATCAAGGGGCGATACGACAGCACGTGGCGTAAGCACGTGCTCCGGTGGAGAAGAGTGGAAGATCTGCAGCCATCATAGTTTTACACCTCTCTCGCGGTGGAGTCAGACCTGAAAAGAAATCATGATACTTAGGACTTCACCTGGAGAGAAGAGACAGGGTTTTACACTGTTTTTAAAATTCACTTTTGTTTGACCAGGCATAGTCTGTAGGTATAATACGCATACATTCTTTAATTTAATGTCTATCCACCTTACAGTGATCCTAGACCCCCAAAAGTGTATGTTTATGTGTTAGTGTATAGAGTATTTTGAATGTGCATCTGGAGAAGGGATCTGGAGAAGTGTATGAGGTATGCTAGTCTATGTTTACATATAAATCACCCAAATTAATGGGAGGTGGGGCGGGGTGAGGGGGAGTATTGGTCTATGCACATACATAACTATTGTCAGTTGAAATGTTAGTGAAACGCTTAAACTTACTTAGAATTGGAT
>CM065685.1:29195232-29202732 GCA_017654935.2 Phymorhynchus buccinoides | reverse complement strand
ATCAAGTGGTTGAATCCATTTAATGCTAATGGTTTTCAAATTATTGGAACATCCCTTCAAGACGTCTGTCACGGCATTGCCCCTGCGACGCTGGTTGCGATTATGAATGGTTATAAGGGTCTAATGCCCCACAAACCCCCTGAGCATTATCCTCCAGTCCTGCCCCCTACACCAGGAAGCCAGGATCCAGTTCCCGCCCGAGGGTGCCACAATGGAGGAGAAGCTGTGGGGGCCCAAAGGAAAACTGTCCACCACAGCCCAGTTCATCATCAATGGAGGCGAAGCTGTGGGGGCCCAAAGGAAAACTGACCACTACAGCCCAGTTCATCATCAATGGAGGAGAAGCTGTGGGGCCCAAAGGAAAACTGTCCACCACAGCCCAGTTCATCATCAATGGAGGAGAAGCTGTGGGGGCCCAGAGAACAACTGTCCACCACAGCCCAGTTCATCAGCAATGGAGGAGAAGCTGTGGGGGCCCAGAGGAAAACTGTCCACCACAGCCCAGTTCATTATGGCCACAATGGAGGCGAAGCTGTGGGGGCCCAAAGGAAAACTGTCCACTACAGCCCAGTTCATGCCCGAGCATTATCCTCCAGTCCTGCCCCCTACACCAGGAAGCCAGGATCCAGTTCCCGCCCGAGGGTGCCACAATGGAGGAGAAGCTGTGGGGGCCCAAAGGAAAACTGTCCACCACAGCCCAGTTCATCATCAATGGAGGAGAAGATGTGGGGGCCCAAAGGAAAACTGTCCACCACAGCCCAGTTCATCATCAATGGAGGAGAAGCTGTGGGGGCCCAGAGAACAACTGTCCACCACAGCCCAGTTCATCATCAATGGAGGAGAAGCTGTGGGGGCCCAGAGGAAAACTGTCCACCACAGCCCAGTTCATCATCAATGGAGGAGAAGCTGTGGGGGCCCAAAGAACAACTGTCCACCACAGCCCAGTTCATCATCAATGGAGGAGAAGCTGTGGGGCCCAGAGAACAACTGTCCACCACAGCCCAGTTCACCATGGCCACAATGGAGGAGAAGCTGTGGGGGCCCAAAGAACAACTGTCCACCACAGCCCAGTTCATCATCAATGGAGGAGAAGCTGTGGGGCCCAGAGAACAACTGTCCACCACAGCCCAGTTCATCATCAATGGAGGAGAAGCTGTGGGGACCCAAAGGAAAACTGTTCACTACAGCCCAGTTCATCATCAATGGAGGAGAAGCTGTGGGGCCCAGAGAACAACTGTCCACCACAGCCCAGTTCATCATCAATGGAGGAGAAGCTGTGGGGGCCCAGAGGAAAACTGTCCACTACAGCCCAGTTCATCATCAATGGAGGAGAAGCTGTGGGGCCCAGAGAACAACTGTCCACCACAGCCCAGTTCATCATCAATGGAGGAGAAGCTGTGGGGGCCCAGAGGAAAACTGTCCACTACAGCCCAGGTCATCATCAATGGAGGAGAAGCTGTGGGGCCCAGAGAACAACTGTCCACTACAGCCCAGTTTATCATCGACACCAACACAACCGTCTGACGCACATCCCAGCAACGCAGAAGAAGAATTAGTACACACTATTCAGAGCCACCATGGAATATGCATCTCTGTACCAAGTTTGAACATTGTAAGTTTAACGATGTGAAAAATATGGCCTCAAGAAAAACAAAATCGGGTTTCAAGGTAAAGCTTGAAGGTCAGCATAATTGTACTTTTTCTACGGGACCATCCTTGCACCATGATATGCTACCACACAACATTTGAAGCCACTCTGGGCGAACACACACAAAACACACACACACACACACACACACACACACACACACACAGAGAATGACATTAAAAAAAAAAAAATAGCAATAGATAAGAACGTCCAATAAAAAAATCCACACCCAATAAAGACATAAGGACAGTTGACATAAATATTATCTTTAATAATAACGTATTTGTGAGATATATATATCGAACAAAAAACAGAAAGGCAAACAAGCTGGTTATTTCTTTCCCAATATTTCGAGGAGAAAGCTCCTCTTCCTCTGGGGACGTTTTATTCACTCCAAAAGTAATATATATTAAGTAGAAATAAAACTCGAATAGTCAGTGTGGTTTTGACTCCCACATCAATAGTTACATATACAGAGCAATACAACAGGCGAGAGAGGGAGAGGGAAAGAGAGGAGAAGGAAGAGAGAGAGAGAGAGAGAGAGAGAGAGAGAGCGAGAGAGAGAGAGAGCGAGAGAGCGAGAGAGATTGAGAGAGAGACAGAGCGAGAGGCCACATACAGAGAAACAGCGAGAGAGAAAGGGGGGGGGGAAGCAGAGAGGGAGAGACGGAGGGGGGAGATAGAGAGAGAGCGAGAGAGAGAGAGAGAGAGAGAGAGAGAGAGAGAGAGAGAGAGAGAGAGAGAGAGAGAGAGAGAGGAGCGGGGAGAGAGGGAGATAAAGAAAGAGAAGAGAGAGAGAGAAGGGGGAGAGAGGGGAGAGCGAGAGAGAGAGAGAAAGAGAGGGAGAGAGAAAAAGAGAGAGAGAGAGAGAACAAAATTCATAAGTAACTGACATGCAACCAAACATTCAAAACTTCAAAAAAAATTCAAAACTTACAGGGAAGAGAATGCACCTTTCCTCTTCGACAGTTTTAAGCTAGTGTGAACTACTGAAAACATTTCCCCTGCACTGAGTTGTGTTCATTATTTTTGTATTTTTGTTCATTCTCGAACAGCAGCGTGGGCGTCAGAAGGAAGGAGAGGGTGGGGGCCGGGAAGGGGTGTGTTTGTCGACGTCAAAGGCACTTTAGGTGTGCGACCAGGCTGGAGGAGTGAATATCTTCCATTATATATATATATATATATAGTTTGCTTTGATAAAGCTTTTCTGTGTCCAATGTCTTTATTTGTGAACCTCAGTTTTTTTGAACACGGAACATTACTCAAAGTTAACGTTAACTGGTTTTGTTTCTGAGGTTCACAAATAAAGACATTGGACACAGAAAAGCTTTATCAAAGCAAACTATTCTGCATTTCAAATGCACTAACTTTTCAGTCCTTCAGAGTAGGGGTACGGAGCTGGCTATTCACTGAGATTTTTCTTTCATGCTATATATATATAGCGAGAGAGAGAGAGAGAGAGAGAGAGAGAGAGAGAGAGATATATATAGAGAGAGAGAGAGAGAGAGACGCCTACAGGCTTTAATATTTTTCGCGCTGCCGGCTAGCAATCAGAATCGAGCGCTGTTCAAAGCACTAGACGGTTTTGTTTTTATATCAACCATCTGAACGTCCAATAATGATTCAGCGTTGACAAAAATCTTCAATATTACTCTTGCGTGATATATATGCAATACCTTCAGGGTGGGATTCATATTGTCGCTCTATCGGATAGCAATCACAATCAAGGACTGTTCAAAAGCGCTGACAACTCTTTCTGTGTCAACTACTAGCAGCTTTGCGGCAGCTCTTCCACGGCACGTATCTTCAGAATATACGTTGCTAGAATAGCAACTTCGAACTGTCTCCCACTGCATTGCCCCCAGCGCAAACCTCCACCAAGGAAGACTCGAAAAACTATGGGCACTTGTTTTTGGATGCCACACCTGCAATTAACTCCAAAAACCAGAATCCACATATTTCGGCACTCCACAAACCAGTTTTTCGGAGCGTGCTGGAAAAAGCCCACCCTTGAATCATAATCACAATCATTATGATAAACGGGTCACTGTAGATTAGGGTTGGTTTTTATTGTGTTGCTGTCTTGTGTGCGACCTTCGGACCTCGACCATAACAGTATACAAACAAATCGACCTGTTGATTGTAGATACTTAATGGAAGAAGAAGAAAAAGAATAGGCCTATATCATATTATATGGATGCAAATATATCATGGATGTGATTTTGTTGTGAACAAAAAGGCTCATTATTCTACATTTAAATTCCTTATCCTTTCTGTTTTGGCTATGGTGTTATGTGTCATACAACTTGTTTTCTTATTTAAAACTAGCAAGTAAACCCGGCTTCGCCCGGGCAGTTGTTGGTCCATTGTCTTTGGAGTGGGTGTAACCGTGTGAGGCGACCCGAAACCATCCCCACACGAAGAGTCAGAAAGTCACACACTAATGCACCCCCCCCCCACATAAAATAATATGCAAGACCCCCACCCCAAAAAAAAAAAAAAAAAAAAGAAAAAAGAAAAGAGAAGAACAAAAGTTGGTATCCATAGGAGATTCGAACTTACAACCTCTTGCGTGCGAGCGCAAAGCACTAAGCGCAATGCACCATCAACTGAACTATCACGGTGCCACGAGAAGGAGAGTAAAAATGTTCTTAAAAAAAAGAGATGTCAAAAGAGGAGATAATGGAGAAATGGAAGCACAGTGAAATCAGTTTTGCCGACTGAGTGTATACATGATTTAATTACGCTCTCTCTCTCTCTCTCTCTCTCTCTCTCTCTCTCTCTCTCTCTCTCTCTCTCTCTCTCTCTCTCTCTCTCTCTCTCTTATGCAAGAGACAGCTGTTTCGACCTAAGAGTTTGAATGTTTAAAGATGAGTGTGAAAAGTAGGATTGGGTTTTATTTTCCCGTGCGTATGCGCTTACTTCACACATTTTGAATGTTAATAATTAGTATAGTTAATAATAATAGGATTGATTTTGTTATTGATGTGTTACAATATAGGGATGTTTTTTTGCATGCTTTATATTACTTTGTATGTGTTTATTTTCGTTTTTCATTTTCTACTTTTATATATGTATTTTGTCCAGAGGGCTGGATGTAAAAAAACATGTTATTGCTTACTCTATTACCCTCTATAAATAAAAGTCAATCAATCAATCAATCAATCTCTCTCTCTCTCTCTCTCTCTCTCTCTCTGTGGTTGGTTTAACGTCTAATTAGACATAGTCTCTTATGGACAGTTTAATTGCACTGATTAGCGAGCGTGTTTTAAAAAGTTATGCCTTCTATTTTACCGGCAGTGTGTTCATTTCGATATCGTGAAAGCTTGGTGGCGATCAGAGAAAGCTAAATATGGTCTTATCGTGCACAGACAGACAGACAGACAGACAGACACACGGTGTTGGCTTATTAATAGAGATAAAAACAAACAAACAAAGCAAATCAAAACTCAGAAGTTGCTTGACTAGTTATCGACCAGTATATTAGTAATAAGTAGATTATTTACAAAATAACTATCACATTTACGCTACAACAGAACATTGCACACACAATACTGATATAGCACTGTTTCGAAATGAAAACGGAAGTAACAGATGAGTTGTGTGCCCGTTAGGACACTTAGTTCCGGTTAGGAAATGCTGTAAACACGGCATGGCTGCTCCGTAATTGAAATAGAGGGGTGTTTAAATGCTCAGTTATCAGTTTGTAGATTTATTAATATTAAGTCCTGTTTCATGTTTCTTTCTTAAAGTGTTTACATTCGTTGACTATAAACAGTTATGTTCTTATTTGTTTACTTGATACGACCACATTAATACCCTAAGACTTGAAGACAAGAACAAAATATAGTTGTTGTTTAAGGTAGGTAACTTCCATTTTTTAATTCTAATTTTGAACCGGAACTACCCCAAACCGACTTCAAGACGAGACAGTAGGGAAAGATAACCCCAAAAGACCGAATTATGAAGCAGTGCTACACACATGGGATGCATTAAGCACAGCATAATTATGCAACATTTCCACTATTTTATGCTTTACGACAAAAATGCATTTTGATTTGCATAGTAACATAAGCACTATATATGTTACAGTCAAAATGAGAAATTAGTCATTACGGGTAATGCCTGAAAATTTCAGTCATTTCCGGAACAACCTGTTTCAAACAGCCATTACTGGAAATGGCTAAAATTTTCAGTCACTACCGGTAATGCCTGAAAATTGTCTCCAGTCAATACCGGAAATGACTAAGCACAAAACACCATAGTGAACCTAAATGGTTTTTATTTTATGGTGCATTCAATCAGAAAAATAAATGAATTTTATGGCTAAAAGCACGGTAACAAATAAAGTCAGAACAATAAAAAAAAATTCAAGGCTAAAAGCAAGTCTTTGAACACAATCACACATAATCATGCAGAGCCTGTCTAAAAATAACTAAAAATTACTACATTGAGTGCGACAGTCAAATCGGTCACTCATTCAAAACAGATGCAACTTTGTGAAATATGCTTTTTTCCGTCTTATGAAATGGAAATAAGGCTGATATTGACCCTACACTTTTAATAAGACTGAAAAAGCAGTTTATCAGTGTCATTTTTGCAACAAATATCAGAGGGGGACAGGATGGTTTGAAATTAAGTTTGAAACTAATAGTTTGCGTTTTATAAGACAGAAAGAAGCATTTGGGAACCGTTGGCATCTGTTTTGATCGAGCGACTGATTTGACTGCGACATCGAGTCATCTCACACACACACGCACACACACGCACACACACACACACACACACACACGTGTGCGCACACATGGCAGAGAGAGAGAGAGAGAGAGAGAGAGAGAGAGAGAGGGGGTGGGGGGGCGGGGGGGGGGACTGCAAAACACTGGAAGTTTGTCATTAGCTAAACAGCTCTAGTGACAGCGAAGGGGGGGGGGGGGGGGGGGGGGGGGGGGGGGGGGGGGGTCAACAAAATCACTTGAGTAAATAAACAAAAATATTGCCTTAAAAAAGGAGTATGAGGCACTGTGTGTGTGTGCGTTGTGTGTGTGTGCGTGTGCGTGTGCGTGCGTGCGTGTGCGTGTGCGTGTGTGCGTGTGCGTGCGCGTGTGCGTGCGTGCGTGTGTGTGTGTGTGTGAGAGAGAGAGAGAGAGAGAGAGAGAGAGAGAGAGAGAGAGAGAGAGAGAGAGAGAGAGTGTGTGTGTGTGTGTGTGTGTGTGTGCGTGTGCGAGTGTGCGTGTTGTTAATTGAACATTTGCACACACGTTGCTTAAAGAGCCCCTGATATGAACAAAAAATTATTTCAAACGTGCTTAGAGGTCACCAAGAAAATGTATTCTACACAAAGCACACCACACAGTTTCTCTTGGTACCCACACCAATCAAGCATCAAAGGTGGTCGATTTTACTTAAGCAAAGTGGGGGGTGGGTTTTTACAAGGTGTTTCACCCTTTGCACACTTTTTCCTTCCAAACAGGAGATGGGTTTGTACTAAAAGATGGGCTAATACTCAGTATTTTACTGCAATCAACATTTTCCCATTCTGGCTGACATGCATTTCCCATTCTGCCTGATATCCAGTTCAGCCAGATGGGTAAACCCAGACCATTTCCCAGATTGGCTGAAATTCAGGCAGAATGGGTAAAAACTCCTCTTGAATTTCAGGCATTACCGGAAATGACTAAATTTTTTAGCCATTTCCAGTAATGGCTGATTGAAACAGGTAGTTCCGGAAATGACTAAAAATTCCAGGCATTACCCGTAATGACTAATTTCTCATTTTGACTGTAACATATATACGTTTAGAAGGCATTGATTTTTGTCTATAACAATATTCATACTTTTCTCGTGCAAACCGC
>CM065685.1:29186437-29189732 GCA_017654935.2 Phymorhynchus buccinoides | reverse complement strand
TCTTCTTCTTCTTCTAAATGATATTTCAGCCTATTTTTTCTTCTTCTTCTTCTTCTTCTTCTTCTTCTTCTTCTTCTTTCTGCTTCTTCTCTTTCTTCTTCTTCTTCTTCTTCTTTCTTCCTATTTTTCTTCTTCTTCTTCTTCTTCTTCTTCCTGCTTATTCTTCTTCATCTTCTTCTTCTTCTTCTTCTTCTTCTTCTCTTCTCTTTCTTCTTCTTCTTCTCCTCCTCCTCCTTCCTTCCTCCTTCTTCTTCTCTCTTCTTCTTCTTCTTCTTCTTTCTTCGTTCGTTCAGACAGCTTCCTGTCCATATGAGCGTAGATGCGTCATGTCATGCTGCCGTTATGCGCCTGACTAAGAAATAGTTATGGCCCAGCATGTCCGACTTCGGCTGAAGACATCTTTTTGTAAGAATGTATAGAAAAAAAAAGGCAGGAGAATGGACCGGTAAGACAGAAAGATAGCGGATGACAGTAAGCAAAAGGGAAAAAGTCAGAGTCGAAGAGAGTGACAGATTTAGAGGAAGTTACAAGCACAGCCCCCCCCCCCCCCCCCCCCCCCCCCCCCCCCCCCCCCCCCCCCCCCCCCCTTCTCCCTGAAACTTCAAAAGGTGGGGGAACTATTTTGTACAAAAAGACCCACCGGGGACTTTGAGCCCTATTCACAGCTGTTGTTTTTGAGGATGTCTAAAAAAAAACAACAACAACACAAAACAAACCCAAACGAAACCAATTTGTTTCTTATTAATAGCGAAAGGTTTGCACTACGGGAGTGCTTTCTGTTCGGTTCCTTCCTTTGATGGCCATATACCTGAGCGTTCGGCAGGGACAAGGGATACCGGGTGTCCACTCTGGGCCAGGCAGCTGGTCAGGTCATCGCTGGGCCTGACCCCGTCACTGTCCGGGAAGGACTGGAACACCGAGCAGCCTGGACAGAGAGCCAGGGAGGCATCGGTTTACTGCATGCATCCACCAAGGCAGGGGAGGGTTTGGCACTGCTTCTTGGATCGCATAATTTTTTTGTTTGTTAAACTTTTTAAAAGGAGTCATGAATGTAAGCTTAACTCAGGCAGTCAGCCCAGTCTGTGTGCATCCACCACAATCAATCAGTCAATAAGTCGATCGATCAATCAATCAATCAATCAACAACCAACCAACCAAGCAATCAAACCATAAAGTCAGTCCATTCAGCCAACTACACGTAGTCAACAATCAATGAACAAACTGACCAACCACCCAAACAACGAAGCTACAAATCAATCAACCAACTGACCACCCAACCACCCATTCAATCAATCAATCAATCAATCAATCAAATTCACCTCAACTAATTGGCCAAAACCACCAAGTAATCAAACAACCAACCCTACACAAAAAGAAGGCGAAAAAAGCAGGCTTAGCCTACGCGCTGGTTTTTAAAACAAAGTCGTTGCACCGAATCCTTGCACAATTTAACTGGAAAATAATCACATTTGCTTACAACTTATTAACAATTTAGTGCCAGAAACCTCGTTTCACTTCTAATCGTCCTGCAAGACAAGGGGTCCCAGGGACTCTCTCACTTAGGGCATAGAGGGTCCTAGAGGAGGGATAGAGGGTATTGCAAGTAATGAAAGACATAACAGTGCATGCGACGAATAGCTTGACAGAAGTTTGCAGAACACACACCCGCACACAGAGGGTGGCAGGCAAAGAATTGGCCAAAGACATTCTGGGAGAGAGAATGGATGACGAACAAGGTGAGAGAATCCGTTCAATGAATTGGTGTCTAGAAGTAGTGAAAACACTGGATGGGGAAATGTCCTTGATTGGAGGTCATAACTTGGAATGCCAAGGCCATGGTTTGTTATTTTTGCCCATTTTGTTTAGTGCATCCATGGGACCCTCTACTCATTCTCATTCTTACAGTAATTCATGGACCTCCAAATGGGGATCCCTGGGAGCGCTGATTTATTATAAAATATAAAACAGACCAACGGTGATTGTTTCTTACCCACTGCGATCTGTCCCGATTCGCATCTTGCCTCCGCCATGGCACCATCAAAGGGGAAGGAAGGGCCCGCCGCCCTGTAGGAACAACCCAGACCTGTCCTGGTGCAACACCTGGCCTGAACGATCACCCCTGAAGACAAGACAATGATGATCGTGGTGATAAAAACGACGATAATAGGGGTGACAATCGCAATGATGAATCCAAGTTAGACCCGCTGCCATATAGGAACTCAGACTTGGACCCATAGTAGCATTCTCGTCTGAACGATCACCCCTGAAGGCAAGGCAATGATGATCATGGTGATAAAGATGATGATAATGGGGATGACAATGACAACGATGAATCAAAGGGGGGAAAAGACCCGCTGCCATATAGGAACTCAGACTTGGACCCATAGTAGCATTCTCGTCTGATCGATCACCCCTGAAGACAAGATGATGATGATCATGGTGATAAAAATGATGATAATGCTCCCCCGCGGGATTCAATCTTCCGCCGCGGGTTCTTCCACCTTGTCGTGGTGGGGGAGCTTTAAGCTAAGAGTAGCCCCTCATCCCCATTTTTCATTCTCTCCATCCTCATTTACAATTTATGGCATGCCAGATTTTTTTCTTTTATTGTTCACTGGCTTTCACGCACTTGAGTGGGCACATGTTACCCATTCTGCAGTGCATATTTGCTTACATGGCCTTTTTATATATTTGTTTTACTAGGACATGTTTGTTATTCTTTTTTTTTGTTTTTTTTGTAACCTGGATCCTTTTAATAGGAGTAAGTAGAGTAGAGTGGCTCAATGTTTCCAGCACTGTGTGAAAATTATGAGCTATAGGGTACAGTGATGAAGATGCCATGTCATGGATTGTACTGTTTATTATTTTTTTTCTTCAGGTTTTTGATGATGTTTTGTTATACGTGGTCGAACTTTTACGCTGGTGACAGTCCTGAGATAAGTCCTGAGATAACATAGCTGTTGACGGGGCTATAACAGACTAACTAACTAACTACGATGATAATGATGATTGATGAAATGATGATGATGATGATGATGATGATGATGATGATGTTGATGATGATGCACCCTGTAGGAAAAACACCTCAGTCCTGCACTGGAGCAGCTCCTGGCCTGAACGATTACACCGTGAAGACGACAAAAATGTTGATGATGATGATAATGATGATGATGAAATGATGATAATAATGATGACGACGACGACGACGACGACGACGACGACGACGATGATGATGATAATGATGATGACGACGACGATGACGATGATGATGATAATGGTGATGATATATGATGAC
>CM065685.1:29151437-29171437 GCA_017654935.2 Phymorhynchus buccinoides | reverse complement strand
GCGACGCTGGTTGCGATTATGAATGGTTATAAAGGTCTAATGCCCCACAAACCCCCCGAGCATTATCCTCCAGTCCCGCCCCCTACACCAGGAAGCCACGATCCAGTTCTGGCCCGAGGGTGCCACAATGGAGGAGAAGCTGTGGGGCCCAGAGAACAACTGTCCACCACAGCCCAGTTCATCATCAATGGAGGAGAAGCTGTGGGGGCCCAGAGAACAACTGTCCACCACAGCCCAGTTCATCATTGCCACAATGGAGGAGAAGCTGTGGGGGCCCAGAGGAAAACTGTCCACCACAGCCCAGTTCATCATCAATGGAGGAGAAGCTGTGGGGCCCAAAGGACAGCTGTTCACCACAGCCCAGTTCATCATCAATGGAGGAGAAGCTGTGGGGGCCCAAAGGACAACTGTCCACTACAGCCCAGTTCATCATGGCCACAATGGAGGAGAAGATGTGGGGCCCAAAGGAAAACTGTCCACTACAGCCCAGTTCATCATCAATGGAGGAGAAGATGTGGGGCCCAAAGGACAACTGTCCACCACAGCCCAGTTCATCATCAATGGAGGAGAAGATGTGGGGCCCAAAGGAAAACTGTCCACTACAGCCCAGTTCATCATCAATGGAGGAGAAGATGTGGGGCCCAAAGGAAAACTGTCCACTACAGCCCAGTTCATCATCAATGGAGGAGAAGATGTGGGGCCCAAAGGACAACTGTCCACCACAGCCCAGTTCATCATCAATGGAGGAGAAGATGTGGGGCCCAAAGGAAAACTGTCCACCACAGCCCAGTTCATCATCAATGGAGGAGAAGATGTGGGGCCCAAAGGAAAACTGTCCACTACAGCCCAGTTCATCATCAATGGAGGAGAAGATGTGGGGCCCAAAGGAAAACTGTCCACTACAGCCCAGTTCATCATCAATGGAGGAGAAGCTGTGGGGCCCAGAGGAAAACTGTCCACCACAGCCCAGTTCATCATCAATGGAGGAGAAGATGTGGGGCCCACAGGACAACTGTCCACCACAGCCCAGTTCATCATTGCCACAATGGAGGAGAAGCTGTGGGGCCCAAAGGACAACTGTCCACCACAGCCCAGTTCATCATCAATGGAGGAGAAGATGTGGGGCCCAAAGGAAAACTGTCCACTACAGCCCAGTTCATCATCAATGGAGGAGAAGCTGTGGGGGCCCAAAGGAAAACTGTCCACCACAGCCCAGTTCATCATCAATGGAGGAGAAGATGTGGGGCCCTAAGGAAAACTGTCCACTACAGCCCAGTTCATCATCAATGGAGGAGAAGCTGTGGGGGCCCAAAGGACAACTGTCCACCACAGCCCAGTTCATCATCAATGGAGGAGAAGATGTGGGGCCCACAGGACAACTGTCCACCACAGCCCAGTTCATCATTGCCACAATGGAGGAGAAGCTGTGGGGGACCAAAGGACAACTTCCACCACAGCCCAGTTCATCATCAATGGAGGAGAAGATGTGGGGCCCAAAGGAAAACTGTCCACTACAGCCCAGTTCATCATCAATGGAGGAGAAGCTGTGGGGCCAAAGGAAAACTGTCCACTACAGCCCAGTTCATCATCAATGGAGGAGAAGATGTGGGGCCCAAAGGAAAACTGTCCACTACAGCCCAGTTCATCATCGACACCAACACAACCGTCTGACGCACATCCCAGGAACGCAGAAGAAGAATTAGTACACACTATGCAGAGCCACCATGTGAATATGCATCACTGTACCACGTTTGAACATTGTAAGTTTAACGATGTGAAAAATATGGCCTCAAGAAAAACAAAATCGGGTTTCAAGGTAAAGCTTCAAGGTCAAGGTCAGCATAATTGTACTTTTTCTACGGGACCATCCTTGCACCATGATATGCTACCACACAACATTTGAAGCCACTCTGGGCGAACACACACACAACACACACACACACACACACACACACACACACACACACACACACACACACACACACACACACACACACACAGAATGTTTTTTTTTTTGGGGGGGGGGGGGGATTATGTCTTGATTTAAAATGCATTTAAAAAATAAGTTCTGCTGTTACTGGAGTAATTGTTCGTATTCGTCCAGTTTGTTAATTACAATATTGCAGTGTTATTAGTTATTTGTTTATATTCTTTAATTGTTGTTGATAAATGTGTTTATTGTTGTTTTTCCTATGTGCACCTGGCTGCAATTTCTCAGTTATGAGATAATAAAGATGATTTGATTTGATATAGCAATAGATACGAACGTCCAAGAAAAACATCCACACCCAATAAAGACATAAGGATAGTTGACATAAATATTATCTTTAATAATAACGTATTTGTGACACACACACACACACACACACACACACACACACACACACACACACACACACACACACACACACACGCATTCACACACACACACACACACACACACACACCACACACACACACACACACACACACACACACACACACATACACACACACACACACACACACACACACACATACACACACACACACACACACACACACACACACACACACACACACACACACACACACACACACATACACACACACCACACACACACACACACACATACATACACACACACACACACACACACACACACACACACACACACACACAGAATGGCTTTTTTTAAAATATAGCAATAGATAAGAACGTTCAATAAAAAAAAATCCACACCCAATAAAGACAGTAGGACAGTTGACATAAATATTATCTTTAATAATAACGTATTTGTGATATATATATATATATTTATATATAGTTTGCTTTGATAAAACTTTTCTGTGTCCAATGTCTTTATTTGTGAACCTCAGAAACAAAACCAGTTAACGTTAACTTTGAGTAATGTTCCGTGTTCCAAAAAATAAATAAATAAAATAAAATAAAATAAATAAATAAAATAAATTGTGCTGATTTACTTTTTCTCCCAATGGGGGAGGGACAATGCCTTATGCAAAGACAGCTGTTTCGACCTAAGAGAAGGTCTCATCAGTTTGCATGATCGGCCTGCAATTTGACTGTCCAGTGGATGCCAACCTGAGCAAAAAAGACATTCTACAAGAGAATGGTGTCCTCCTTGCATCAAATCAAAAATCCATAATAAAAGCAAACCAGCACATATATATATATATATATATATAGAGAGAGAGAGACGCCTACAGGCTTTAATATTTTTGGCGCTGCCGGCTAGCAATCAGAATCGAGTGCTGTTCAAAGCACTAGACGGTTTTGTTTTTATATCAACCATCTGAACGTCCAATAATGATTCAGCGTTGACATAAATATTCAATATTACTCTTGCGTGATAGATATGCAATACCTTCAGGGTGGGATTCATATTGTCGCTCTATCGGATAGCAATCACAATCAAGGACTGTTCAAAAGCGCTGACAACTCTTTCTGTGTCAACTACTAGCAGCTTTGCGGCAGCTCTTCCACGGCACGAATCTTCAGAATATACGTTTGCTAGAATAGCAACTTCGAACTGTTTCCCACTGCATTGCCCCCAGCGCAAACCTCCACCAAGGAAGACTCGAAAAACTATGGGCACTTGTTTTTGGATGCCACACCTGCAATTAACTCCAAAAACCAGAATCCACATATTTCGGCACTCCACAAACCGGGTTTTCGGAGCGTGCTGGAAAAAGCCCACCCTTGAATCATAATCACAATCATTATGATAAACGGGTCACTGTAGATTAGGGTTGGTTTTTATTTATTTTTTGTCTTGTGTGCGACCTTCGGACCTCGACCATAACAGTAGGGGAAGACGGGGTAAAAAGTGCATGGGCGGGTAAGAAGCCCACCCCAATTATCTCATGAAATGAAGCAAATTTCAGTCTCATTTTGCCCATGAGACGAGCGTTAATGTCTAGCATTCGTCTCATGGGCAAATTTGACTGAAATTTTCTTAATTTCATGAGATAATTGGGGTGGGCTTCTTACCCGCCCATGCGCTTTTTACCCCGTCTTCCCCTATAAACAAATCGACCTGTTGATTGTAGATACTTAATGGAAGAAGAAGAAAAAGAATAGGCCTATATCATAATTATCATATGGATGTAAATATATCATGGATGTGACTTTGTTGTGAACAAAAAGGCTCATATTCTACTTTTAAGTTTCCAATCCTTTCTGTTTTTGCTATGGTGTTATGTGTTATACAACTTGTTTTCTTATTCAAAACTAGCAAGTAAACCCGGCTTCGCCCGGGCTGTTGTTGGTCCATTGTCTTTGGAGTGGGTGTAACCGTGTGAGGCGACCCGAAACCATCCCCACACGCAGAGTCAGAAAGTCACACACTAATGCACACACCCCACACACACACACACACACACACAAAAATAATATGCAAGACGACCCCCCCCACAAAAAAAAAGAACAAGAAAAAAAAGAAAAAGAGAAAACAAAAGTTGGTATCCATAGGAGATTCGAACTTACAACCTCTTGCGTGCGAGCGCAAAGTACTAAGCGCAATGCACCATCAACTGAACTATCACGGTGCCACGAGAAGGAGAATAAAAATGTCCTTAAAAAAAAAGAGATGTCAAAAGAGGAGATAATGGAGAAATGGAAGCACTGTGAAATCAGTTTTGCAGACTGAGTGTAGAAATGATTTAATTACGCTCTCTCTCTCTCTCTCTCTCTCCTCTCTCTCTCTCTCTCTCTCTCTCTCTCTCTCTCTCTCTCTCTCTCTCTCTCTCTCTCTCTCTCTCTCTCTCTCTGTGTGTCTCTGTGGTTGGTGTAACGTCTAATTAGACATAGTCTCTTATAGACAGTTTAATTGCGCTGATTAGCGAGCGTGTTTTAAAAAGTTATGCCTTCTATTTTACCGGCAGTGTGTTCATTTCGATATCGTGAAAGTTTGGTGGCGATCAGAGAAAGCTAAATATGGTCTTATCGTGCACAGACAGACAGACAGACAGACAGACACACGGTGTTGGCTTATTAATAGAGATCAAAACAAACAAACAAAGCAAATCAAAACTCAGAAGTTGCTTGACTAGTTATCGACCAGTATATTAGTAATAAGTAGATTATTTACAAAATAACTATCACATTTACGCTACAACAGAACATTACACACACAATACTGATATAGCACTGTTTCGAAATGAAAACGGAAGTAACAGATGAGTTGTGTGCCCGTTAGGACACTTAGTTCCGGTTAGGAAATGTTGTAAACACGGCATGGCTGCTCCGTAATTGAAATAGAGAGGCGTTTAAATGCTCAGTTATCAGTTTGTAGATTTATTAATATTAAGTCCTGTTTCATGTTTCTTTCTTAAAGTGTTTACATTCGTTGACTATAAACAGTTATGTTCTTATTTGTTTACTTGATACGACCACATTAATACCCTAAGACTTGAAGACAAGAACAAAATATAGTTGTTGTTTAAGGTAGGTAACTTCCATTTTTAAAATTCTAATTTTGTACCGGAACTACCCCAAACCGACTTCAAGACGAGACAGTAGGGAAAGATAACCCCAAAAGACCGAATTATGAAACAGTGCTACACACATGGGATGCATTAAGCACAGCATAATTATGCAACATTTCCACTATTTTATGCTTTACGACAAAAATGCATTTTGATTTGCATAGTAACATAAGCACGTTTAGAAGGCATTGATTTTTGTCTATAACAATATTCATACTTTTCTCGTGCAAACCGCTTTGCTATCCAACCTCTCTATCTTTCTGTTTGCTTTTTATATGTCTCTCTGTCTATGTCTGCCTGTCTCTCTCTCTCTCCCTCTCTTCCCTTTCTCTGTCTGACCATCTGTCTCTGTCTGACTGTCTGTCCTGTATAAATATATATATATATATATATATTGACGATATCCTGATGTTGTGGATGGGCACACAACAGCAGCTGGACATCTTCCGTGACCATCACAACAATTTCCATCCAACTATCAAGTTCACAATGGAAGTGTCTTTGGAGGAGTTGCCCTTCCTAGACATCATGGTGAAAAAGAAAAACAACTTCCTGCAAACAGACTTGCATACTAAGGCAACAGACAAAAGAGCGTACCTCCCCCATTCTTCCTGTCATCCACGACACTGCCGGGATAATATTCCCTATAGCCAACTCTTGCGAGTACGACGCCTCTGTTCTGCAGACCAGGATTTCACTCAGCGTAGCCGTGAAATCATGGATTCGCTGAGATGCAGAGGCTACAAACAGGCTGTCCTCACTGATGCCACGAGAAGGGTCAGCACAGTACCTCGGGAGGAGCTTCTCAAATACAGGGTTGGGAAGGAGTGCCATAGAGTTCCCTTTGTGATCACGCATAATCCTGCGAACCCACCACTCAGGAAATGGCTGAGGGAGCAACAAGTGGCACTCCATCGTAACCAGGTCATGAAGAGGGCTCTTCCTGAGTTGCCAGTCGTTGGAGAAAGAAACCCCAAAAATCTGCGAGCCCTTCTCATGCCATCAGTCATTCCTCCACACGTAGACAGCAGCCAAGCGCCAGGAGTTCTCAGGTGTGCCAAGATGTGTGTCACCTGTCGCGAGCATCTTCAGGAGGCCACCTGCTTCTCCAGTGCTGTGACTGGGGAATCCTTCCATATCCGGCACCATATGACATGCACAACGTCTAACGTTGTGTATTTGTTGTATTGCCGGAAATGCCCCAGGTCACAATACATTGGGGAGACGGGCAACAGCCTGAAGACTCGCTTTGCTCTACACAGGAGCCACATCAGGCAGAACGTGGGAACCCTGGTGACTCTGCACTTTAATCAGCCGGACCACTGCCTGCAGGACATGAGGTGTCTGCCCATTGAAAAGCAGTTCCTGGATGACAGGAAGCGTAGGGAGGAGCGGGAGAAGTTCTGGATGCATAAACTAAGATCAGAACATCCAACTGGACTGAACGACAAGACAAAGTGAAATCAACAACAAAATCAAAAGAAAAAGAAAAAGTGATGGCCAAAAAAGGCGAACACGGAAACATAAGGGGGTTGGTGTGTGTGTGTGTGTGGTGTGTGGGGGGGGGGGGGCAGGATAGGGGGAGGGGAGGGTTGAGAGAAGGTTGGAAAAAGGGGGGTGGGTGAGGGTGGGAGTGAGGATGGTAGTGGGGGAGGATATTTGAGGAGTAGGGGATAGGGAAGAAGATGGTGAAGAGATAAAAAGATAGATCATGTACGTCGTTTCATTCAGAACAAGTGTGCCGCCTATTTCGTCATACCATCACGTCATTCAAAACTTGCGTCATCCATTCATTGCTTTTCTACGTCACTCCATTCACTAGAGTCATAGACTTTTTGCTCAGTCCTAATAATACCTTTTGTTGATAAACAAATCGTGTCTTTAGTTTTAGCATAATTATTGGTTTTAATTTAGAAGAAACATTTCTTCATTAAATAGGGTTTAATTGTCACTTCATTTTTCATAATTGTATCGACTTATCCCACATTTTCACTTTTTATAGAGAGAGGAGAGAGGGTAGGGAGAGGGTGATATATGTGTGTGTGTGGGGTGGGGGTGGGGGGGTGGGGGGGGGGGGGGGGAGTGTTGACTAGGCAATGATAAAGTTTAAGGATACGTCATTTTAGTTGGCTTAGTTTCTATGTAATGTCATCGTTCTACGTCATAAGTCTTTTTTACGTGGTGTTTCTACCTTTGTCAGTTCTGTACCTTGAAAAAGAGGGGTTACCCCCTCGAAAGCTTGGATAAAAAAATTAGAACTTACAAAGGATTTGTTGTGTTTTTTTCTTCAGATATATATATATATATATATATTATATATATATATATATATATATATATATATAATAAAATCAGGAAAGAATGCATCTGTTAAAACTACTAGGAATCTTTTATTTCCAAACGTTTCGGTCTCCAGTGACCTTCATCAGAGAAACAACCTTAAATTCGAAACTTAAAACATTACCGTATTAAAATGACCATTGTCTCTCTCTTCCCTCTCTTCCTTTTCTCTGTCTATGTTTATCTGTCTGACCATCTGTCTCTGTTTGACTGTCTGTCTGTATATATATATATATATATCTCTGTCTGTCTGGTCGGTCTCTCTACGTTTGTTTAGGTGTCTGTCTATCTCTCTCTGTCTCCGTCTCTCTGTCTTCAGTCTTCTCCCTCCCTCCCATCTCCCCCCGTCTCTCTCTCTCTCTCTTCTCTCTCTCTCTCTCCTCTCACCTCGTCTCTCATCTCTCTCTCTCTCTCTCTCTATCTCTCTCTCTCTCTCTCTCTGATGATGTCTAGATGTTATTGCACATTTGGCTTTGTAGTAAACATTATGTGTTTGAATGCTCTTTATAATTACATTTTTCCCTTTTCTTTTCTCACTTTTTCTTTCTGTTTGATTAATATTTTTTTATTTTTCTTTAGTTTCCCTTTTTTTGTGAGGGCATATTGATAAGAAGCTTTGTAGCTTATCTATTTTCCCTCAATAAAAATGTTCTCTCTCTCTCTCTCTCGCCCTCTCTCTCTCCTCTCTCTCATCTCTCTCCAACTCTCTCTCTCTCTCTCTCTCTCCTCTGCAGCTCTCTCTCACTCTCTCTCCTCTCTCTCTCTCTCTCTCTCTCTAACTCTCTCTCTCTCTCTCTCTCTCCATACCCATTTTCCAAAAGAGCTCTGGTAGCATCCAGGGCACGACTGAAGTCGGGGTCATACTGCACAGAAAAACACAAAAGTATTAACGTGAATGATTTGTTTTAATACGAAGAATATACACATTTCTATGAGTTTATCTCAAGGCTTTAATAGAAACACATTAAGATTAGAGAGACAGAGAGAGAGAGAGAGAGAGAGAGAGAGAGAGAGAGAGAGAGAGAGAGAGAGAGGAGAGAGAGAGAGAGAGAGAGAGAGAGGAGAGAGAGAGAGAGAACGAACAAACGAACGAAATGTTATTTTTTCAGGGTAATGAGATAAGCTAATTAATTACAGCTTTTTTTCACTCAGCCCTGAGGCAACCAACAAGAAAGCAACAAACAAATACATTTAAGAATAAGAAGGGAAGAAAAAAGAAGAAAAAAAGCATACTAAGAAAAGCAACGATCATAAAAAAACCAAGAACATTATTTACATATTATATACATAACCAGCAAAGGGGAGATGGGGAATGGGGATTTTGAAAAAAGAATACTGTATAATGTGGCTACTCGAGAAAACAGGTGATTATAGCGAAGAATGATTATGACAACATAATTTATACATTAAAATTGGTAAACATAGTAACAAAACATAATATTCTTTTCCTGAAGACAACAAACCCTTAGAAATTGATTAGTTGCCAAAAAAAAGTTCTTTAAAGCTAGGATTTAGGAGTTTGTCGTCACTCTGTCACTCTGAGAGAGAGAGAAATAGAGAGAGAGAGAGAGAGAGAGAGAGAGAGAGAGAGAGAGGAAGGGAGAGAGAGGGAGAGAGAGAGAGAGAGAGGGAGAGAGAGAGACATAGATAGAGATAGAGAGAGAGAGAGGGAGGGAGAGAGAGAGGGAGGGAGAGAGAGAGAGAGAGAGAGAGAGAGAGAGAGAGAGAGATAGAGATAGAGATATAGAGAGATCGATATATATATAATAGAGAGAGGGAGGGAGGAGAGAGAGAGAGAGAGAGAGAGAGAGAGAGAGAGAGAGAGATAGAGAGATAGAGAGATAGAGAGATAGATAGAGATAGAGGAGAGAGAGAGATGGAGAGAGGGAGGGAGAGAGAGGTAGAGAGAGAGAGAGGGGGAGAGAGAAAGAGATAGATAGATAGAGAGAGAGAGAGAGAGGGAGGGAGAGAGAGAGGGAGAGAGAGAGAGAGAGAGGGAAGGATAGAGAGAAGGAGAGAGAGAGAGAGAGAGAGAGGGGAGAGAGAGAGAGAGGGGGCAGGCGGGCACACTACATAGACAAAGATACAAAGAGAAACAAACGGGCAAACAGACAGATAGACATACATACGAACACACAGACAGACAGACAGGCAGACAAACAAACAGACACACAAACTTACCCTTCCACCCTTGTTAAACTTCCACTTGTAAGACTGCACTGTAGCCCAGTTGAACAGGTTGTAGACCAGATCCGTGTACTTGTTCCTGGGCTCTTCTATCAGTTCATACTCCTCTATCTTGGTGCCGAACACGAACAGATGCTTCTTCAGCGAAATCTGAAAACGAAGGAACGACGAAGATGACTATCATCGGTAAAAATTAAAAACAAACAATGGCCACACGTACTCAAATGAAAAAAACAATTGCGAAGAAGGAGCGAGAGAGAGAGAGGGCGAGGGAGGGAGGAAGGGAGGGAGAGATGGAGAGGGGGGAGGGGAGAGAAAGAGAGAGAAAGAAAGAAAGAAAGAAAAAGAGAGAAAGACACATACATACACAGAGAGAGACTCACATACAGAGAGAGAGAAGAAGAGAGAGAGAGAGAGAGAAAGAAAGAGAGAGGAGAGAAAGAGAGAGAGAGAGAGAGAGAGCGAGAAGAGAGAGAGAGAGAGAGAGACTCACATACAGGACCCAGAGAGAGGGAGAGAGAGAGAGAGAGAGAGAGAGAGAGAGAGAGAGAGAAAGAGACTCACATACAGACACAGAGAGAGGGAGAGAGAGAGAGACATACAGAGCATCTCACAGAGAGAGAGAGAGAGAGAGAGAGAAGAGACTCACACAGACAGAGACAGAGAGAGAGGAGAGAGAAGAGACTCACATACGAGAGAGAGAGAGACAGAGAGACTCAGACAGAGAGAGAGAGAGAAGAGAGAGAGAGAGAGAGAGGAGCGAGAGAGAGAGAGAGAGAGAGAGAGAGAGAGAGAATTACGAACAAAGGCTTCAACGAAGTAATGAAATGCATACACAGAGACAATGAAGTAAACCTAAGTGCAAAAGACAGTTATGCAGAAAGTAAAGATGGCAATGTATTCCATGACTATGTGATGACTCAAGAATTCATTCACCAAACGTTAAAAGATAATTATTAAAACAAATTCTCTTCAGGTTTTGATTTTTGTTTGAATCTCTCCTTTTTTTCTATCTCCCTTCTTCCCTCCCTCCCTCCTCCACCCCCCTTCTCTCTCTCTCTCTCTCTCTCTCTCTCTCTCTCTCTCTCTCTCTCTCTCTCTCTCTCTCTCTCTCTCTCTCTCTCTCTCTCTCTCTCTCTCACTCTCTCTTTGCAGTCTCTCGGTATTGCAAAATCATTCGCTTTGTAAATACAATATTGAATTATTCACCTGTTTGGTGCTTTATTGTCTAGTTTCTAGTTCTAATTTAGGCGCATCTAAAAACGCTTAGCACTTATACGAATGATAAAATGAAATCCGAAAAGAAAGACAAAATTACCTCCAGACTTATAGCTGTTTGGTTCAAGCCTGGGGGCAACTGGATGCTGGGAAAGATGAAGCAGAACAAAACGGATTAGAGTCGTATTACATTATTAGCGTACACCAGCGATGGAACAGTCAATAGGCATACACAGGGGTCTACTGTACATGATCTGCTTTGCTATTAAACAGTTCTCGGTATTTCAGATCAGAACAAAAAATGCCCCACTTACCATGACATCAGATGTCAAACCTGGTCGGAAGGGATGGAGCTCCAACAGAAGCTGCGGGGACCCACAGAGGTGCTGAACAAGACGGCAGACTTCACCCTCACCACCGGATTGGAGATTTGAGCATGGCCCGGGAACGCAGAAGAAGAAGAAGATCAGAAAACCCCCCACCAACACCACCACCAACAACAACAAACAAAACAAAACAAAGCAAAACACTACAAAATGTTTTCTTAGTACTCTGGACACCGATTTTCGAATCTGGATTTAAGAAGACCACATCTTCATTGGGAATACATGATCGAAAGAGACAATTAAAGCAAGCTAACAAGCAAACAAACATTATTGTTGAGACATCTGTCTATCCAATCAAATACAGGCACGTAGTATTATACTCCAAAAGATAAACACAAATATCCACACAAAACACTCACGCGCATGTATTTACCGACACACATACAGAATCCATCTTACACGAATATTTACATGTATGCTAGTATAATAATGAAAAGGGCAACAATTACAAAAACAAACAAGACCCCCCCACACCAACACATACATATACACAGAGACCTCCTGTGACTCACCTACCCACTCTACTCTTGCAAACTCACTTAAAATTGATGTTGGATTTTCTGTGGTTCTCAATGTTGGTGTGGGCCTCCCCCATCCAACCAGGGTTTTCGGGTATCTCGTAAAACGTTAAATTGTCCACCAGAAAGGCCACTCCGGCGTCCGGACCTCGGATAGCAAACCGGACGTCCGACGGCTCTGGATTAAAAGAAACGAAAGAAACAAACATAACCAGCCAACCAACCAACCAATTAACCGACCAACCAACCAACCAACCAGCCAACCAACCAGCCAGCCAACCAACCAACCAGCCAGCCAACCAGCCAACCAGCCAACCAACCAGCCAGCCAGCCAACCAGCCAGCCAACCAACTAACCAACCAACCAACCAATCAGCCAGCCAGCCAACCAACCAGCCAGCCAGCCAGCCAACTAACCAACCCACCCAATGACAAAAAGAAAAGGCAGAAACAAAAACTACAAAGTTATCTTAAATGTGATATCAATAACAGTTTTACGTAGGCCCAAAGTTCATTTCATTTCTTTTTAAAGTTCAATGGATTACATTGGTAATTAAAGAAATAATGAGAGCGAAAGAGAGAGAGAGAGAGAGAGAGAGAGAGAGAGAGAGAGAGAGAGAGAGAGAGAGAGAGAGAGAGAGAGAGAGAGAGAGAGAGAGAGAGAGAGAGAGAGAGAGAGAGAGAGAGAGAGAGGAGAGAGAGAGAGAGAGAGAGAGAGAGAGAGAGAGAGAGAGGAGAGAGAGAGAGAGAGAGAGAGAGACAGAGAGAGAAAGAGAGAGAGAGAGAGAGAGAGAGAGAGAGAGAGAGAGACAGAGAGAGACAGAGAGAGAAAGAGAGAGGAGAGAGATAGACAGAGACGAGAGAGAGCAGGCATAGACAGAGACAGAGACAGAGAGACAGAGAGACAGGCAGACAGACAGAGGCAGACACAGAAGATAGAGATTTTCAACACCTGTGTTTGCATAGGTTCTGTCCCTCCCCCATTAGGGTAAAAAAAGCAATTTTTTTCTTTCTTTTCAGAACACATGATCATGAAGTTAATGATAAATGAGTTTGTTTGTGAGGTTCACAAACATGGACAATTGGACACAATTTTTGTTGTTATCAAAGCAAAATATTTCTTTGTTTGTTTGTTTGTTTGTTTGTTTCTTTCTTTGTTTCCTTCTTTCTTTCTTCCTTTCTTTCTTTCTTTCTTCCTTTTTTTTCTTTCTTTCTTTCTTCCTTCCTTCCTTCCTTCCTTTCTTTCTTTCTTTCTTCCTTCCTTTCTTTCTTTTCTTTCTGTCTTCCTTCCTTCCTTTCTTTCTTTCTTTCTTTCTTTCTTTCTTTCTTTTTTTGTTCCTTCCTTCCTTTCTTCCTTCCTTTCTTCCTTCCTTCCTTTCTTCCTTCCTTCCTTCCTTTCTTTCTTCCTTCCTTTCTTCCTTCCTTTCTTTCTTTCTTTCTTTTTCTTTCTTTACCTAACTGAGGTATATCCACTGAGCCTTTCAGCGTTATCCAGCCATCTTCAGCCTTGCAAAACCCACGGTACGCTACGATGTATCTGTAGACTCCGCCTGAAGAAAAAAAACCCCCACCAAACCCCCCCACCCCCCCCACAGGAAAATATATGTACTTTCGCACAGCTGTAATTCAAAATTTTCATGTAAGGGTATGTGTGGCAAGCACAAAGCATACACGCAAAAACCTTATCCACGGAGAATAAAATATTACGTAGACTACCTCACCTAATATAAGGGCAAAAGCCCCGAGGACGCCACACTTTGTTTCTACTTCACAGACCGAATCAGAAAAGCAGACCCAACAGACAGAACGGAATAGACAGACAGACAGCCTGACCAACATACGCACAGACAGACAGACACACTAACAAAGAAAGACAGACATCATTCATTGTTTATTACGTTATTCCTATTTTGGTTTCCCTTGCAGTTTCCACTAATCTATTTCTTAGTCGAGTTCAGACAGACAAACAGACAGACTTCATCATCTTCTTCTGTGTTCCCAGGCCATAATGGCCATATTAATACTCCAGAAGGAAACCGTCTCTAAATCGCTTAGAAAATGAGATTTTTTAAAAACTGTTTCAATCCCCCCTCCCACCCCCCCCCCCCCCCCCCCCCCCCCCCCCCCCCCCCCCCCCCCCCCCCGCCAGAAACATTAAAGTGGTATTGGTAGTGTGATGTTTAAGAAGCATCATGCTAAGAGATCGCCTCTGTTATCCTGATCAATATGAAGATATAACCGTTTAAAGATGCAAACCGTCAACATTTTGGCCGGGGAAAAAGAAGAAGAAAAAATACCATTTTCAAGGCGATTTAGAGACGGTTTCCTTCTGGGTCTAGTTTCTCTAGACGACGGTCGCCGTGCGCGTAACTGTTACGTCAAAAGAGGTCTAAGAAACACGTTAGAAAACGTTTGCGGAAGAATATTACAAGCTCTTGTCTGATTGGTCACAAAAAAGTATTATTTTAACCAAACTTTAATGGACCAATCAACAACAAGAAATGTATTCACCCCCTACTAGTTCCGGATAGTTCGCCGCTTGTTCGGTGTTTGGCAAGAACAAAACGTCACGCGAAGTATCGGCAAACGAAGGGTGTTTCTTAGACCGTTTTTGCCGATTTGAGTGAGCGCAACGTAACGCTAGCCCTTGTGCCGTTTTCAGCTCATTTTTTTAATTTTACTGCTCTTCCAGCAAAGACAGACAACAGACAGACAGACAGACAAGGCAGACAGAGTTTATTTACTACAAAATTCATATCCCACTTTTCCCCTGCAGGTTCATCACTACGATGGCTTTGAAGCTCTGCCACAGTTTTCCCGGCGTGTCGTTGAGCAGCTTGACGTGGCCCTCGAAGACGTAGCGATGGCCTTTGGCCACGGTGATGGTCTGAGAGGGACCCTTCACGTCACTGTCCCTGCGCAAATGTGCAAAGACATGATTTCGTCCAAGTGAGAGAGAGAGAGAGAGAGAGAGAGAGAGAGAGAGAGAGAGAGAGAGAGAGAGAGAGAGATAGAGAGAGAGAGAGAGAGAGAGAGAGAGAGAGAGAGAGAGAGAGAGAGAGAGAGAGAGAGAGAGAGAGAGAGAGAGAGAGAGAGAGAGAGAGGAGCAGAAGAAAGGAGATTTGGAGAAAGGCCGAGAAGAAGAGAGTGATAACTTGAAAGAGAGAGAGACACCGACACCGACACCGACACCGACAAGACTTTTAATGACATAGGCCAACAGCCCCTATCACAATTGAACATATAAATTATATATAATCAAACAAAACCAATTAAGCAATCAACATAAGAATATGAAAAGCAAACAACATTACACACCCCACCCCCCACACACACACACACACGCACACACACACACACACGCACACGCGCGCGCGCACACCCCCACACATTTAAATAGATATATAATAAGTCTATGAATGAATAGTTGAATATGCTAAATATAAATAATCGATTGTACGAATATCAACGAAAGTGAATGAACACATAATCAATGTTATACAAAGGTATATACATACACATTTAGGCTACTTTGAATAGAAACATAGTACCTTCGTTTCGAGCCTTTCCAAAAACAAAACCTTTTCCCTTCACTTTACAATAATAGCCCAAACTGATCACATCATCTAATTAATACAATACGTGAGAGAGAGAGAGAGAGAGAGAGAGAGAGAGAGAGAGAGAGAGAGAGAGAGAGAGAGAGAGAGAGAGAGAGAGAGAGAGAGAGAGAGAGAGAGAAGAGAGAAAGAGAGAGAGAGAGAGAGAGAGAGAGAGAGAGAGAGAGAGAGAGAGAGAGAGAATATATATATATATATATAGATAGATAGATAGATAGAGAGAGAGAGAGAGAGAGAGAGAGAGAGAGAGAGAGAGGAGAGAGAGAGAGAGAGAGAGAGAGAGAGAGAGAGAGAGAGAGAGAGAGAGAGAGAGATAGATAGATAGATAGATAGATAGATAGATAGATAGAGAGAGAGAGAGAGAGAGAGAGAGAGAGAGAGAGAGAGAGAGAGAGAGAGAGAGAGAGAGAGAGAGAGAGAGAGAGAGAGAGAGAGAGAATAAGAGAGAACACGAAATAGAAACAATGATAAAGAGACAGGAACACGGTCTAATCGGCGAAGACAGCAGCAAAGACAAAAACAAACAAACAAACAAACAAATAAACAAACATAGCAAATAGCGGAGTGTTGTCCGTCAATCAAACAAATAAACAAACAAACAGACATCTCCACTAGGAGAAAATGACCGACCTGTCATAGCAAATAACCGAGTGTTGTCCATCCACGGCACCGTCGCTGTACTTCTCCATCCTGAAGCCTTCGTTGTGCCAGATCTCCTCCAGCTGATCCTCGAAGCTGGGGTTCGACAGCAGGTTTGTCTGACCAATGGAAACGCGCCACGTGGCCAGCGCCATCAGAACGAGGCTGACGAAGCTCTTCCGGGTCACCATGATTACTGGAAAGGAAGTTAAAGGCACAACTGGGGTAAAGAAGAGCCGATCCCAGGAATCGGGTAGTCAGTTGTGAGTGGGAGAGAGAGAGAGAGAGAGAGAGAGAGAGAGAGAGAGAGAGAGAGAGAGAGAGAGAGAGAGAGAGAGAGAGAGAGAGGCCAGCTGCGGGCTTTCCCCTGCGCCAGTTTAGTCCCCCCCCTCCCCTTTTCCGTTTGAAAAAGGATGCTTTCGCTGCGAGCGCCAAGCAGAAACTGGCATTCTGAAGAGAGAGAAAAATTATGTTTTACGTTCTCTCGGTCTGGAACAGACACATATGAGCGTTTTTCAAAAAAGGCCGAATTACAGAACTCGCAAATGATGAAAAACGAAGTTTGTCAATTACACATTTTTACACTGTCTTATAATTTTACAGACCCTGTAATACCTTAAAGTGGATTATGCCGTTGTTTAGACATGCTTCTTAGCCGTTATGAATTTTTAACGAATTAAATCTTTTAAAAAAAGCAATTCGTGCAACAAGTTTCTTTCTTTTTTTTGTAAGGAAAGGAAAGGTTGTTCATTCGTTTAAAATATATTTTATTTCGCAGTAGACACTGCTCTTTTAAATACCAACTACGAATTTAGTTCTTGATGAAAAACATGTCCGTTTTTCTAACTGAAATAACGAACTTTTTGAAAAAAAAGGTGTTTTAGTAGGAATCAACACCTATGAAAAATAAATGCGTAGCACTATATTTACAAAAGATTTTTTACAGGTAACGTGGACAAATATGAAGTCAATCCAAACATAGAACGCATGACATATAGAGTGTTTTGGGCGAAATATCTGATTTAGTTTCGTTGCATCGTGACATTCTATTCTACGTCACTGACGCTTATCGCGTCAAGATATTAAGCGAGTAAGGCGAAACATCTCAGATGTTAACAATTAGGAAAACTTCCTTTTGCCGTTTTACATTAATTTTATATTATAGCACAAAGTTTTCAAACGTTTCCTATGAAACAGATCTAAATGTGCACAATAAACGGCATGTTGCAGTACCTGTCACATGTTGTTACACTGACGTTCTTCGGATCTATTCAAGACGGGCGTTGACTTATTTTGCGGCTCTTTGGTCTGTACACTCCTTTTATTTGTTTTCTTTCTTTCTTTCCTTATATGCACACGTGCGTGCTGAGAGAGAGAGAGAGAGAGAGAGAGAGAGAGAGAGAGAGAGAGAGAGAGAGAGAGAGAGAGAGAGAGAGAGAGAGAGAGAGAGAGAGAGAGAGAGAGAGAGAGAGAGAGAGAGAGAGAGAGAGAGAGAGAGAGAGAGAGTTGAATGAAACTCAAATGTTTTAATGGGGATTAACAGTAAAACGTCACACACACACACACACACACACACACACACACACACACATACACGCGCGCGCGCACGCACACACACACACACACACACACACACACACACACACACACACACACACACACACACACACACACACACACACACACACACTCTCCCTAGTAACGGCAACGCCTAGTAACGGTAACGCCAAGTACTGGTAACGCTGAGTACAGCAAATTTGAAGCGATTCGGTTAAGAAACGGCGGAGTTATAAGGCCCCGTTTCCCGTTGGCGCTGCTCTGTGAGTGCCGCGCTCTACCGATTCTCTTCAAATTTGCTGCCAAGCTTTGCCACGGCCACAGCAAGCCTGACAGCAAATTTGAAGCGATTCGGGTAAGAAACGGCGGAGTTATTTGTGAAAAGGTGAAGCGGCGTATATCGCGCGCGTTTATGAATCGATTCGCTTCCGGTTTGGCACACAGATAGTTACCGTCCCCCGGTCATCTACCTTCCAAATTCGAAGGCAATCCGTCCAGAAATTCCAGAAATACCGGAGATACGGGCGCCGAGAGGCCGGCGGATACGCGTTTCGCGCATTTGCCAAACCTCGCAAATGACACTGCCGCCTCGGTTGCCGTCGCCATCGCCCCGTTAGGGCTCACAGCAAATTTGAAGCGATTCGGTCAAAAAAACGGCGGAGTTATAAGGCCCGTTTTGTGTTTCAGACACACACACACACACACAACAACAACAACAACAACATACAGTATTTATACGGCGCTGAATCTTGATAGAAATCAAATCAAAGCGCACACGCACGTTAGCATTCAAAGCGCATTCAAACACAAACGCAATACAACGCGAACACACACAGATAACATAAATGGAATATAGCAGAAACAGACCTAATGGCAAGAGAGAGAAGATAAAGAGAGAGGAGCTTTAATGACGGGGGAACAGGTGGGTTTTGAGGTTAGCTTTGAAAGCAGAGAGAGTCGGTCGCTGACGGAGGGAGAGCGGAAGTTTGTTCCAGGAGGTCGGTCCTGAGACAGCAAAAGAGCGCCGACCAACAGTTGAAAGCTTATACCTAGGGATCTGGAGAGAAAGAGGGTCAGAAACTGAACATAAAGTGCGAGCTGGCGTATAGATGGAAATATTGTCACAGAGGTAAGATGGAGCAGCTTTATGAATAGATTTATAGCAAAGTGTGTTTAATTTATACTCAATTCTGTCTGCGACAGGAAGCCAGTGCAAAGAACGCAGAAGAGGGCTAACATGATCGAACTTTTTCTTCCTAAGGACAAGACGAGCAGCTGTGTTTTGAATACGCTGGAGACAAGATAGAGAAGAGACTGATAGGCCAGAAAGGAGAGCATTACAGTAGTCAATACGAGATAGGATGAGGGAAGTAACAAGCTTTGCTGTGGCTTCATCTGAGAGGTATTTACGAATATAGCCAATGCAACGAATTTGATAGTAGCAGGACTGACAGGTCTGAGTCAGGAAACTCTGCATGGAAAGAGTATTGTCCAAAGTGACACCTAAGTTTTTGACTGAGTCTGAGAGGGGAATGATATTGTTACCCAGTTGGATTGACTCTATGGAAACAGAGGCTAGTTTGTTTTTTGTCCCTACAAGCATTGCTTCGGTTTTTTCACCATTTAATTGAAGTTTATTTTGAACCATCCAATTTTGAATATCAATATAGCAGTTGTTACTTTCTGTAAGAATGGAATCTAGATCTTCAGGGGTTGTACTGTTTTGGAGTTGTGAGTCATCTGCATAGAAGTGATGTTTCATGTTGTGCTGGTCGATGACATTGGCAAGAGGTGACGTATACAAAGTAAACAAGACAGGACCAAGCACAGACCCCTGGGGGACTCCACAAGAAAGCCTAACCTGTTCAGACTGACGACCATTGACCAGAACTGATTGAAAACGATCAGAAAGGTAAGAGGAAAACCAAGAAAGAGCAGGGCCCTTAATTCCAAAAGTATGTTCAAGACGAGACAGAAGAATGGAGTGGTCTATGGTATCAAAGGCAGCAGAGAGATCAAGAAGTGTCAAAAGAGAGATTTGACCAGCATCAG
>CM065685.1:29133937-29146437 GCA_017654935.2 Phymorhynchus buccinoides | reverse complement strand
GCGTTCATGTGTGTGTGTTTGTGTATGTATGTGTGTGTGTGTGCCTGCGTGCATGCAGGCGTGCGTACGTGCGTGTGCATGCGCGCGCATACACGTGTGTGTGTGTGTGTGTGTGTGTGTGTGTGAGAGAGAGAGAGAGAGAGAGAGAGAGAGAGAGAGAGAGAGAGAGAGAGAGAGAGAGAGAGAGAGAGAGAGAGAGAGAGAGAGAGAGAGAGAGAGAGAGAGAGAGAGAGAGAGAGAGAGAGAGAGAGAGAGAGAGAGAGAGAGAGAGGAAGTAAGAGAACGCTGCGTGCAATCATCGTGTTTATTTTACTTTCTAATCATTCATTATTTGTTTGCCTTTAATGTTCTTGTTATCAATGTAAAGCGCACTGAGCTCATGTGAGAAAGAGCGCTATATAAATTCCCATTATTATTATTTATTATTATGCTACAGTTGGATAGCCGTACGTACGACTGTAGTTGGATGAGCACAGCACGGCTTTTTGGGGATAGAAAGTGTCAGGCGAGCTGCAACAGCTGTTTGTTGTTAATGGAACAGGCACGGTGAGAAGGGAGTCCGCAGTCTACACCGATGCCATGAGCGACTTAGGACGCCCATTTCACCGCCAGGGGGCAATCAAACCAGTAGGGGCTTAGTGCGTGATATTCTTAGTTGGGGGGGGGGAGAGAGAGGGGAGAGAGAGAGAGAGAGAGAGAGAGAGAGAGAGAGAGAGAGAGAGAGAGAGAGAGAGAGAGAGAGAGAGAGAGAGAGAGAGAGAAAGGAGATGAGTCTCTCCTTCTTTTCTCTCTACCACCAACTAAGAATATCACGCGCTAAGCCCCTACTGGTTTGATTGCCACCTGGCGGTGAAGTCCTAAGTTGACCAGAGATGGCCACGAAAGTACAGGCGATGACATTGAGAATAAAGAACGCTACAACGGGGTGTTAACACAGTAGAACCCCCCGTATAAGACCTCCCATTATAAGACTCCCTCCCACATAAGACCTACTTCTCTGAGACATTGCCCTTCTTTGTAAGTGTTACAATTACTTCCCTTATAAGACCCTCCCCTTATAAGATCTCATTTTGGATGATTTTTGAAGGCCTTATAAGGAAGGTTCGGCAAATGTTAAGATCAGCTCCCTCGGCTGTTCCATGGTGAAGTTGGCCAATCAGCTTAACGGAAAAGGTAAATCGGAGGGAGCTGATTGGCCCTAACCCTAAGCCTTCACCCTGGAACAGCGGAGGGAGCTGATTGGCCCTAACCCTAAACCTTCACCTTGGAACAGCGGAGGGAGCTGATCTTAACATTAGCCGAAGGTTCCACTGTGTGTGTGGATCTGTGTTGGGGGTGGAGGCGGGTGTTAGGAGGGGGGAAGAAAATTGGAAATAGGTGGTCTGGGTTGAAAAACAGCAACAACACCCACCCCCCAATTTATTCAGCCTTCATGAAATGTACACAACAATTAAGTTTTGTTTGTTTTTACAAGTGTTTGATGTTCGTGTGTTTTTTGCATTATATTGAAGATATTTGTTTTACAATCAAATTATCCATGGAAGGCAAAGCTCCATTCTTTTACAATAGCTTTAAGCTTTGTGCTGTATGATCTTTTGTTGAAGCTGCTTTGTCATTTGACTGCTTAATTCAAATACATGTATGTTTAAAGCGTAATGATGAAGCTTCCTGAATTGAATAACAGATCAACCCCTTCCCCATATGGATTTTAAATAAGCAAAATACTATTCGTGTTCTACTCTTCTATTTGATTATTGAAGCATAATTACTCACAGTAGAGTTGAAAGAGTATACTGCTGATTGTTGAAATATGTAGGCCTACCGCTGACAGTTTTGGCCAACTCAAAACTTCACTTTGGCTATTAGAACTCGCAAAATGACAACAAAATGACATGGCAAGACATGACAAAAAGTGCTATGTGAATCGGCTTTTGCGTTTCAAGCAACGATTAAGGATTTCTCAAGTCTGTTCAATTTAACCAAGCAAAACAAGTCGTAGGTTTCCTTAAAAACAACTGTAACGGAAGAAACGTACGGAACAAAGTTGAGTTAAATGGGCACACTGGCAGATGAGTTTGTTTGCAAGAAACACGTCGAGATCACCAGAACGACAGCCTTTTCAAGGATCGGAACACTCACTTTCCTCTGTTTTCTTAGAAATCAAACCGTCAAAACGGCGATTCCTCCTTGCCGGAGTTGCCGGAGAGAGAAGCCATTTTTGGATGGGGTGGGTGGAGGACACTCAGAGTGGTTGAAGCTTTTTCTTGTTTGTAGCACAGTAAAAAAAAAGAACCTATTTCCTTTGTTGTGAGCGAAACTCGTTTTGGTAAACTGTAAATAAAAAGGCTTGTATTGTGGACATTTCGTGATTTTTGTCTAAGCGACTCAGGCGGCCATTAGAAAAGAGAAGAAACATGCTTTCTCTTTCACTGAAACAATATGACCTCCAGCACCTCCGTTAAGGAGGAATCGCCGATTTGACAGTTTGATTTCTATGAAGCCAGGGCAAAGTGAGTGTTGCGATCTATATAAAGGTTGTTTTCCTGGTGATCTCGACGTGTTTCTTGCAAACACTCATCCGTCAGGGTGCCCCTTTAAATTGAAAATGAATTTTCCTCGACTAAAGTGGACTGTCTGAGGGGTCCTTTATTAACAATAGCAACATTTGATAACTAGAAGAACATTATTATGTGGACATATTCTATCCGAATCACAACCAAGATTACATTGTGCATTTATTAGAACGCACTGCGAATGATTGTCATCAAAATTCCACAAGATTCTGTCAAAAACTCTTCAAGACAATTTGAAGATAACGATAACGATATTGTCTTTGGTAAGGCCAAGGCCCCATTCAAAAGGGTGATTCACGATAAATAGATACATTCATACAAGCCATTACTAATAGATAGTACAATACAAACATTCCTGATAATGATTCTAGTCTATCATAACATTTCTTCTCCCAAATTCCACATCTAGCTTCATAGCAAGGTTGCACATCATAGTTTCATTTGCCGAAGTCAAAAGTACTAATACTAATTTCTAACGTATTTTACAAGAATATGTTTTTGTGCTAAATCATTAAACACTGGACAATGCAACACAAAATGAAATTAATCTTCTTTGTCTCATCTACATAGAGGACAAAACATATTAACCATAGCATTGAACTTGTGTCTTCGTTTGTGCACAGCTATATATCTGAAATACCAAATCGGACAATTTGAAGAGAAAACGAAAACAATTAAAAACTTTTTTTAACCAGGGAACATGAGGGAGAGAGAGGGAGATAGAGAGAGAGAGAGAGAGTGAGAGAGAGAGAGAGAGAGAGAGAGAGGAGAGAGAGAGAGAGAGAGAGAGAGAGAGAGAGAGGGAGAGGAGGAGAGAGAGAAGAGAGAGAGAGAGAGAGAGAGACGAAGAGAGAGAGAGAGAGAGAGAGAGAGAAGAGAGAGAGAGAGAGAGAGAGAGAGAATGAATGAATGAATGAATAACTTTTATTTTCTGAGGATAATAGAGTAAGTATAAATACTTTTTTTCATCCAGTCCTCACAAAACAAAAAAGGAAAACAAAATCAAAGCAAAGAATTCAATAAATAAGAAAGGCATGCAAAGCAAAGAAAACGAACACACATTATCATCAAAGCAGGCACATTATCAATATAAACAGACACATAATAAATTCAGCATTATTCATAAATACTTAAGAAATGGGATGTGGAGGGACCGAAAATAAGTGAGTATCTAGGAACAAAACAAAACATGAAGTAAGAAAAATAAGAAGAATAGGAGGGGGAGGAGGAGTAAAGAAGAAAGTAATGAGAGGGGGGGGGGGGGGGGGGTGTAGAGAAAGAAATAGTAGAGCGAGACAGCAAAGACATAAACGGAAAGCTGAGGGAGAAGGAGTAAAGGAAGGAGAGAGAGATGGAAGGAGGACAAACAGAGAGAGAGAGAGAGAGAGAGAGAGAGAGAGAGAGAGAGAGAGAGAGAGAGAGAGAGAGAGACGAGAGAGAGAGAGAGAGAGAGAGAGAGAGAAGATAGGAAGAGACAGACAGGTAGGCAGACAGACGAACAGACAAAAGAGTATGGATAAAGAGAATGAGAGAGAAAGAGGAAGGGTACATGTAAGATTAAAAAAATATATACATACTGAATTGTTTTGATAACACAATAATGGTATCAAAGTTATTATATTCACAATGAACAACGTAGCCCCTCTCTCCCCCCCCCCCTCCCTCCCTCTCTCTCTCTAACCCCCACCCCCACCCCCACCCCCTCTCTCTCGTTGCATACAAACATGCACACAACACAGCACACAAACACACACACACACAGATGCGCGCACACGCACGCAAACACACACACACACGATAAACGCACACGTGCATTCATACAATTCATAAACATCAATATTAAGGTTATTCAAAAGTGTCTCAAGGACATCCTTTGTACATGTGAAATATATTAAGCCACATTTTGTAAGCAGGGACTCCTCTTTGTGACGAGGTAATGGGTTAAAAGGCTAAGTCCCTAGGGAAGACTTTTAGTGTGTTAAATTCTCAAGTAGAAAATTTGCCTTTAACCCACTTCTCTAGGGTATGGGAGATGAGCAACTTTCCCGGCCCCTTTTCATCTAATAAATTTATATTTGTGCCCGGGTTCTGGCTCGTATGATTGTAAGAAATACAAGTGGTTGAATTGCTCTAAAGAGAGAGAGAGAGAGAGAGAGAGAGAGAGAGAGAGAGAGAGAGAGAGAGAGAGAGAGAGAGAGAGAGAGAGAGAGAGAGAGAGAGAGAGAGAGAGAGAGAATACTGAACACTGAACACTGAAATGTTTTAATGTACATTGGCCATAGGCCACAATACATCTCGAGGGAAGGGGAAAAACATCACAAAAATCAAAACCGATCAAAATACAAAAAACAAATCTCATTCACACACCATAAGCACCAATATTATCAAATTAGATATTAAGTGACCTACGCTATCAAAGATCATTTAGCCAACCAAAGTAACCGAATCTCATTTATGCATCTTTCACGTCAATATCATGAAATTACCCGTGTAAATAAAACACCATTCAGCCTTCATAACAAACATCAGGATCCAGATTTCATTCATATATCATACACATAATATCCTGTGCTAACCAACATTATTAAGCTAACTAAAGGATCCAAATGTCATTCATACGTCATTCGCATCAACATTGATTGTTTAATTATTATAAAATAACCTATGCCACAAACATCAGCAAAGCGAACTAAAAGATCCAAAACTCATTTATATCATTCACATCAACATCGTCCATTTAAATTTCAAATAACGCATGCTGACGAACATCAAGGCCAATCGAAAGTTCCAAATATCGTTCACATATCAACCACACCATTTGAAATATTGTGAAATAACCTTGCTAGCATATAATCATCAAAACCATCAGAAAGATCCATACATTATTTATATACCATTCAGATCAACATTTAAAACATCGAGCAATCTGTGCTAATAAACGCCGAACTCAGGCAAAATATGCAACTCTTATTCATACATCAATCGCAACAACTTTATCAGCTTATCAATTAAATATGAACTAGCCTGTGCTAACGAAAACCATCAAAGCCAACCAAAAGATCTAACAAAAATTATTCAAACATCATTTACACAAATATTATCAGCTAAAATATTACATATTCTGAGCTAACAAACATCAATCCAACCAAAGATCAGAATCTCATTCATATGCCATTCAAATCAACATTATTATAGTTTAAATATTATGTAATAACCTCCACTAACAAGCATCACTAGTTTCTTGTGAAAAATATATTCTTTCGTCTGTTCATAGAGTGGAAAACATATCTAGAAACACAGTATCTTCGCTGAATATTTGCTACCTTGAGAAGTACATTGAACTGCGTACGCACTGAATCTATTAAGAACCTTTGACGAAGATCTGAATACAATGGACACACAAACATAAAATGATGTTCGTTTTCAACCAATGATCTACAGTATGGACAATTTCTACTTTGTTCTGATTCACTGTAACGGTGTGTACTCCCATGTAATGGGAGGGCGTTTAATCTTAATTCAGAGACAGCTACTCTGAAGCAATATGTATTCATATCACAAATATATTTTTCTATTTCAAAAACTGTTTTAAATGATCTGTAATGATCATACCTGTCACGGTCTCTAAGTGTGCCAGTCCACTCTTGAATGAACCAGTCAACAAGTCTTCGTTTTAACAAAATCAAATGCTTTTAACGTCACCCTGTTGTAACCAAATGAAACCAAATCCCGTTTGGCATAAAATGTCTCTGACTTCGGAGACCCAACAATCCTTTCCCGATCTGTCCATTTCAAGCAACATATGGCAAGCTTTATAAGGTAGCCGTTCATTTTCCTTTTGCAATAACTTGAACCAATATCGCAATACAGAAATAACCGAACTAACATAAAGAGGATATCTACCCAAATCTCCGTAGCTCTTTTATTAGGAGTTTTTACAGGTACACAAAGAAACCTTTTGCAGGCAAAGATATGAATCTTTTCTATGTTATCAAGTTTGTTGAGGCCCCAGATTTCTGAAGAGTAGAGCAAGATGGGCTGCATTTTAACATCAAAAACCTTGAAATAAACATTTACAGACATTTCTTTATATTTTTGGAAGGCCCTGTTAAGTTGAATAACTGCTTTTTTACCCTTCATTGCTATATGTTGGGTGTCTCTTTTCATACTAAGCATAGTGGTAAAATTAAATCCCAAATAACAATAATTATTGACAACCTCCAAGAGAGATAGAGATAGAGAGAGAGAGAGAGAGAGAGAGAGAGAGAGAGAGAGAGAGAGAGAGAGAGAGAGAGAGAGAGTTTGTATCTTTGTCTGTGTACAGCTATATCTGAAATACCGAATCGGACAATTTGAAGAGAAAACGAAATTTTATTTATTTAACCAGGGAACCGCACACTTCAAAAGAAAACAAACACCTCTGCACAAAAAGCCTGTAAATAAACACGAACACACACACACACACACACACACACACACACACACACACACACACACACACACACACACACACAAGCACACACACACACACACACACACACACACACACACACACACCAAGTTGGATAAAGGTAAACAGAGCAAAAAAATACATTGTTTGTAAAGGAAAAAACAATATCACAATTTGCATAACAATTCTAGGACTGAAATTAAACAAGCATAAAAATAATATTTGAGAACAACCCAAGGTAAAACTGGATGCACAAAACAAGTACTGTATGTAGAATCAAATTATTTCACAGACTGAACCGTCCCCCTACGCCCCCCCGCTATCCCTCACCCCACCCCCACCCCACATATAATCAAATCCCCACCACACACACACACATGATAAACCATCAATTTAGTTAAAAGTAAGCAAGCATAGGAATAATTAATTGTACAAATCAATTACTGTGTGTCAAATAAATCAAATGTAAACTATTTCACAGACTGACCCCCCCCCCCCGGTACACACACACACGTAAGCAATCAAGCTAAAAGTAAATGAAGAACAATCCAAAGGTAAGAAGGTGTACAAAACAAATACTGTATGTACAATCAACACGCTCCTCTAAACATCAGGACCATAAAATGCATGGCATGATATTGCACATAAAATAATTAACGTAAAAGCAAATGGAACAAGAAATGATATTAACAAAAATAGCACCTGCATCCATGCCTCTTCCCCCATAAGCACACGCTGTCTTAAGGACTAAGTGCGCGCGCGCGCGCGCGCACGCGCACACGCACACGCGCGCGCACGCACGCACACGCACGCACACACGCACACACACACACACACACACACACACACACACACACACACACACACACACACACGCACACACACATTTGCCGCCATTGTTCCTTCACAGGATGGGGAATGCTGCAGGCAGGGCCACCAGACCAACCAGTTCACAGGCCACTATTCAACTCAACTATTCATAAAATTCAACTATTGAGGGTGGTGGGGGAAGGTTTCTTGGGGACAGGGATGAGGGCAGAGGACTTCCAGATGGAGGGAATCAGCCCGGAGTCCAGGGACTGCTGTGGAAGAGGACCCTGAACACACCAGCCAGGGAGTCGTGGCAGTGCTTCAGCACCACCCCGGGCAGCTCATCAGGACCGCAGGCACTGCGTGGGTTGACCCACCGGAACTGTCTCCTCACCTCCTCCTCCGTCAGCACCTCCTCGCCATCGTCCAGCTGAGCCAGCTCCAGGAGAGCACTTGAACGCTCAGTGGAGAAGTCAGCGGTGTCGAAGCGGGCGTAGAAGGTGTTGAGGTCGTTGGCCAGCGCCTGCGGGTCCTCAGCTCTCAGGGTCCTCCTGCCTGGTTTGTAGTCCGTCATGGACTGCAGACAGCTCCACACTTGCCTGGGGTTGCCGGAGGCAAAGTGGTTCTCCACCCTGTCCCTGAAGCGGCCCCTGTCAGCCAGCACCGTCTTCCTGGTCTCCCTCTGCAGGCGTTTCACCTCGGCCTCGTCCCCGTCCTGGAAGGCCTGCTGTCGCTAAACCCACACTGAACAGGGACAGGGGCAGACACGTCTTGCCAGCAGTCTACAACTCCCTTATTCAGTCACACGTCGTGAGTTCATCTCACCGGCGTGTTGACTGAACTCCAAGTCTCCACCTTCAGTGTGCAAGCGCTGAGGAAGTCAGGCGGACGCTTGGCGAAATCTACGAGTGAGTAGAAACTGTATGGGGAGAGAGAATAAGTTTACATTTTCTTCATTGTGTTTGTATTTGCCTACGAATACTGTCATGACGTTGGGTGTTTTTTCCCCCCCTTCTCTTTTGACTCCCTCACATGCCTGATCCCACCCACTCTTACATACACACAGACACACAAACAAACGTTTTCCTTGGTTCCACCAAAAAAGCCTAAATGTTACAAAGAGTGATAACTTTGATGAACAAAACCCCAACGCCCACGTTGTAGCTGGTAATAGTTGGGAAATGTATTGACTTCCCTTTATCAAACACAATCATGGACTCATGAAAGATTGATAACTTTGATGAACAAAAACCCCAACGCCCACGTTGTAGCTGGTAATAGTTGGGAAATGCATTGACCTCCCTTTATCAAAAACAATCATGGACTCATGAAAGAGTGATAACTTCGCAGCTGACCAACCTTGCAAAGAATGGAGCCAACTTTCTCACTTCCCACCTGGGAGGTGAAAAGGTGGAAGGTGGGAAGTGGGAAGTGTTAAAGACCCACCACGTCGCGTCTCAAAATCACGGTTGGAGGTGGAAGTTCAGTTTAACGTCGCGTATCGGCTTTCGCCATGTACGACGGGCTGAACAAACCAACCAGGGTATAAATAAAAATTTATGTTCCTGAATCACTGTCTTAGCCAAGAGGCTGAGAAGCGATCAGAATATGAACATGAAAAATAAATCATTAAAAAAATCACGGTTTTCACGTGTCTTCCCTCTTATAGCTAGTAAGAAATCTTAATAAATCTTCCTAGCATAAGAAGGAATGTGCCACGTGAAGGGGGGGGGGGGGGGTCTTTAAGTATGGCAACAGAGGCAGTGAGTTCACAATGAACCCCACCTGTAATGTAGGTGAAAGGGTGGGAGTTAATAATTAAAAAAAACTGGCTTCAGTCAGGTGCGGAGTGCGAGCTCTTTGTATGTTCAGGCTTTTTGGTTCCACTGTCTGAACATGTTTATTCTTTAACCTCCAGAAACGATCTACCAACACTTCCTTAACCCCTTTCGCCCTCTTTCCCCCCAATCACGTGGTCAGATGTTAACGCGGTGACAGCCCTGACATGACCTTAGTTGTGAACAGGGCTAAGGCTACATAAACAACATAACTCAACCCTTCCCCCTGTTATATGCAAACACCTTTTTATTCGAATGACGCTCGTCGTCACCCACGCTTAGAGAACCTTGACCTTTCTCACAGCTTGTTTTAAAACAATTACAAACAGCTTGGTAAATAACAGAAACGAACTCCCAGTGATTCAATGACGTTGCAAGTAATTATATATAGAACTCTGCAAAATGGTATTATGCCAATGGCCTACATAATCATCTATTGTCATTGAATGTTAAGCTATGACGGCAAATATGGTACTCATTATGTTGTCATTGTGAGGTAAAAAATAAAAGAAGGCAAACGCAAAGTTTAATCCCCATCTGCTGCATATCAACTGTTCAAAAATATGCTAATTAGTTGTGACGTCAGGCCGGGTGAGGCGCGAAGCGGGATTGTGCTTTTGCTACCTCTAATAACGACATTTTCTCATGGAAAAATCTCACCTAAAAACAACATAATTATATAACAATGTAATTTTTTTCGCTCAGGTAAAGGATAGGGTTAGTCTTAGATTACGGTTAATTTCATGAAACGGAGAGAATGATACCTTGAGATTGACAGCCAAGAACATTACATTGTCACCAAAAGAGAAGATAAATCATTGATAAAAGGAAAGAAACCACAATTGACCTCTTTTCCGCCAATGAATATGTAATGTTTTTCGAAAAACGAAGACATTATTGGTGGGATTGTTGACCGTTATGCACAACTTCATAACATTTAGCAGATATAAGACGTTAATGAGCAGCTTAGGACGATGATTTGACCGCCAGGGGGCAGTCAAAACAGTAGGGGCTTAGCACGCGATATTCTTAGTTGGGCGTAGTGAGTCTCTCTCCCTCTCTCTCTCTCTCTCTCTCTCTCTCTCTCTCTCTCTCTCTCTCTCTCTCTCTCTCTCTCTCTCTCTCTCTCTCTCTCTCTCTCAAGACGCCCAACTAAGAACATCGCGCGCTAAGCCCTTACTGGTTTGACTGCCCCCCCCCCCCCAAATCATCGTCCTAAGTTGACCATTGACACTGAGGAGTCGTGTCCAAGGGGCATGCCCACTCTCTCGGACAGGCATCTTTGGGCAGGATCTTCAGGGAAGGTCCCCAAAGGCCCCCGGCCCTAAGCCGCAACACTAATGTCCAGTGTAAATGCCCCCCTACTTTGAGAGTAAGCGCACGTACACAAAACCATGCATGTTTCCGTGCAGAAACCCCATGAAAAGGTAAAAGAAAGAAGGACAAAAAATAAGCGCACGCGTTTACGCACGGAAACCCGTCCGCTTATATTTTCCTTATTTTCTTTTACTTATTTACGGCGCTTCCGTACGGAGACTTTTAGTTATGTGTACGTGCGCTAAGAGTCATTCGCACAAGATAAAGCTCTGCAAGGATTTTCAATTTCTCGAAAATCATTTTGTTATACAGCTGTCACTACTACTACTTTCCTGTTGGTCCCGACTGTGGGCTGTTGTCAGCAAATGATGGCAGCCATTTCATTAAATATTGAAACAACGAGGCTAGCGGAGAAGATAACGAAAATAAACAAAGGTAGATGAATCCCCATTAACCCCTTGAATGCCGTATAACGTATCACGTACTGACTTGATGACATCACTGATGACGTCATCAGATGAAGAGGAATAACCCTGATATGCCGGCTTTTGCTCTAACACAGTCAAGAGATTTATATCCCCAGACCACTTCGCCAGACTGGCTCTATCAGTTGTCTTTTTCATGGCATGATTTGTCCAGTGACGTTTTCTTTCATTTTCTCTGGCAGTCAAGGGGTTAATAAGCTCCCCTCCACCAACATGTGTGCATGTCAACACCGCCTAGCGCTGCAAGATGCCCGTTAATGAGCTCCCCTCCAAACCAAAGCTGTGTATGTCAACACCGCCTAGCGCTGCAGATGAACCTAGGCCTACATCCTTCAAAAAGGTAGAATAAATATCAGGTTAGCCCATACAACCTTCACCCACATATAACTGCTCAAAAGTTGCTAAAGATATTATTATCTTAGGCATACACATTTATCAAAGATAAACAGAAACGATAAGCAAAGATAAAGCATAAAAGATCAACATAAATTTATTACTTTTGGTTTCTTGTTCTTCACATTTTGATAGAAAACAAGGTCTGAGAATGATTTGATTGGCTTACCTCAAGGAACGTTTGTGATACCCCTTCACAATGCATAAAGCAACCGAATGGAGCAGATGTTTCATTTTCAGATATTTTGTTTTTTGTGGCAAGAAAAGTCATGGATAAGCATGTGCGAGACCCCCTCACTACAATTCCAGCTTGGAAACGCCATTTTGTATTCTGGGGGAGCGTTTTTATAGCTGTGTTCCACTCCTAGCTCTAACAGACACTGTTCTGGGTCCTTTAGACTTCTGAGCTGCTGTGAACGGCTTCTAACGGCTGCCTGGAGCATGTTTCAACATTGTTCTATCAGACTGAGGTCTCTAGATTGGGAAACCTACCTCATATATGCCGCTTCATTTGCATTGATTGTGTCGGCTGTGTCGTTTCGCCTACTCTTTGATGGACGTACTCTGCCGCTTCATTTGCATTTCTTGTGTCGGCTGTGTCGTTTCGCCCACACTGAGTGTCTCGTTTCGCCCA
>CM065685.1:29108937-29121437 GCA_017654935.2 Phymorhynchus buccinoides | reverse complement strand
GAAGCGGCACAGTACGTCCATCAAAGAGTAGGCGAAACGCGCGTAGGCGAAATGGACAGCCGCTGCTGCTCCTATTGGCCACTGCAACTAGGGTTATTGACGCCCTTGGCGGTGAGAGTGCAGCCCTTGTTGGTCAGTACTGAAAGGGGAATTCACTTCTGCGAAAGGCAGCCATTTAGTGGCCTCAAATAGGGTTATTGGTGAGAGCTATTCCCTTATTTGGTCAGTACTCAAGCATCTACCAAGGGCATTCACTCCAGCAAAACATGATGGTTGCAGTGGCCAATAGTTGGGCACAGGTGACTGTTTTCCCGGCAAATAGGGTTATTGGTGAGAGCTATTCCTTTATTTGGTCAGTACTCAAGCATGTACCAAGGGCATTCACTCCAGCAAAACATGATGGTTGCAGTGGCCAACAGTTGGGCACAGGTGACTGTTTTCCCGGCAAAAATGAAACGCATTTGTCATGTGAAAATTCACCCCCCAAGGTTACCCATGACAAAAATATGACCTTAGATTTGCATAAGGATAGACTACATAGGGCTTGTATTGTCAGCAAAGAAAAGCGTGCTTACCACCACGTAGAAACCCGAGAGAGAGAGAGAGAGAGAGAGAGAGAGAGAGAGAGAGAGAGAGAGAGAGAGAGAGAGAGAGAGAGAGAGAGAGAGAGAGAGAGAGAGAGAGAGAGAGAGAGAGAGAGAGAGAGAGAGAGAGAGAGAGAGAGAGAGAGAGAGAGAGAGAGAGAGAGAGAGAGAGAGAGAGAGAGAGAGAGAGAGAGAGAGAGAGAGAGAGAGAGAGAGAGAGAGAGAGAGAGAGAGAGAGAGAGGGGCTAAACACGATCGTTTTTATTTTTTATTTTTTTTATAACTTGTAACCTTTTTCGTCACGAAAAGTTGTTTAATTGTTTGGTTGGTGTGTGTGTTTGGTTTTTTTTTGTTGGGGTTTCTTGGCGGAGGATGTGTGGGTGGGGGAGGTTAAGGTGGCATATACATTGCATATGCAATAACAAAGCCATGTTAACGGATGTAGCTGCTTGTCTGCTTGAAGCTCCCCGTGCATATACAGTGGTGTCTTTCGCACAAATGGTTCCCCCACCTTCTGGAAGTTATGTGATTGTAACCTAATCAAACACGTCGCTCTCTTTGACTCTGCCTTTTTCCTTTGCTTTCTGTCATCTACTATCTTTCTGACTTATTGGCCCTAATTCTCCTGCCTTTTTTGCCCCTTCTAAATCTTCCAAAGAACTTCCGAAATCCGAAAGTGTCGGCTGAATGCAGCGAGGAGACCGGTGAAAACTGAAAACCGGAGACACATAAGTACTTTACCCATTATGGCCATATGGCCTAGGAACACAGAAGAAGAAGAAGAAGAAGAAGAAGAAGAAGAAGAAGAAGAAGAAGAAGAAGAAGAAGAAGAAGAAGAAGAAGAGAAGAAGAAGAAGAAGAAGAAGAAGAAGAAGAAGAAGAAGAGAAGGAGAAGAAGAAGAAGGAGAAGAAGAAGAAGAAGAAGAAGAAGAAGGAGAAGAAGAAGAAGAAGAAGAAGGAGAAGAAGAAGAATTTAATTGAAAGACAATACCGAAAAACAAAAAAATGCTCTGTGAAACGTCTGCCAAAGAACATTACAATAACCATCTGTTTTGTTTTGCCAAATGATCCTTAAGTTTTGGTGATGAGTTTATTACATGTAGACATCTTACGAGAGGTACTTTTGAGTCCAAGCCTTGATAGTCTAATCTAGTGATCCGTGTCTTTGTGACAAACCAAGAGGACAACAAAAACCTTCCATTTTGTGGACACACTTTATAACAAGCGCGAAATCGCAATAGTTTGTGGCACGCGGTCTATTTTTACCACTCCAATCATGAGTCACCTCCCCTGGCTTTTCAATAATTTTAATCTGTAAACCAGAATGTTTTCTCTGCACCATTTCCTAACTTTTTATATCTTTTGGAAAACATTTAAAACTATGTATCCTACTTATACTCATCAAAAGAAGCACCGCGTACTCGTCGTGTCTGTTGTATTGTCTGTATTACGTATGTTTATTATTTTGTACGTTTTTAAAATACATCATTTTAAAGAGCGGCCTCAATTTGAAGTCTAGCCTCGATTTTAAGTACGACAATTTTGTCAAAATGTGCGACAATTTTGGACCGACCGGCAGACAGACAGACCGACCGACAAAGTGAGTTATAGGTTTGTGGCTTGAGCCACAAACAAAAACGGGAGTCAGTGAGAAATGGCGAGCTAACCATCCTGTTTCTAGGACGCGGCATCACACGCAAACCCGCTGAACGGGCGCAAGCTGGCTGGGTCACTAAAACTTAAAACATAATGTCCCTACTTCCATGAAGTGGCCTAAAATGTCCTTTGTCACATGGAACCGACCCCCCTTTTTCAGTCTTTTTTCCCGCTGAGTGTGCCAGAACGATCGATTGAATGATCGTGGGCCCCGAAGAGAAGATGAAGAGCTAACGCGAAGCCCAAAACTCAACAATGTGAGACCCAAAATGTGAAAATGAATAAAGGTATTTGATTCTCCGTTAATTATCCCCCTCCATAAAAGTTCATATGCCATTCTTGAATTAATGTTGATTTGTCTGCACTCAAATCTCTTAACGTTTTGGGAGACTTGTAATAAAAATGGACGCTTTCTGCTTTTTTCAGGCATGCCAAAATCGTTTCACACCCGCTCTCTGGCAGCATTTTGATTTGCTGAATGCCTCAGTGTGGAACAGTTCCATCCAAACTGTGAGGAACAGACTCCAGGATGCTGCCTTTACTCCCCCTGGGCATGTTTGGGCATCCTGCTCATTCCAGCTCATGAGAGCCCAGAACCACGTCATCTGGACATTATGAAACTGGACATGAATTCTCTTCACCAACGAGTTCAGGATCAGTCTTAATTTCATGGATGTCCTGCTAGGGTGTGGATATTCTCAGGAGAGCATTACCAGGAAATGTGAGTCAGAGAGCATGACACATCTCGAGGTTGGTCTTTGACGGTTTGGGCCTGTATCGGCATGGTCGGGAAAATAGCGTGACAAATTCTTCAAAAGGAATCCCTGATAGCTGTTCCCTGCATGGATGAGGTCATCGATGTCCACGTCAAATCTTATACTGGCATGATCCGAGATGACCTCATCTTCATGAATGATAATGCACCTTTTCATCGAGCATGGGTTGTTGACGCGCAGCTGCGGCAGAAGATCATCGTCCATATATGAGGTAGGTTTCCCAATCTAGAGACCTCAGTCTGATAGAACAATGTTGAAACATGCTCCAGGCAGCCGTTAGAAGCCGTTCACAGCAGCTCAGAAGTCTAAAGGACCCAGAACAGTGTCTGTTAGAGCTAGGAGTGGAACACAGTTATAATAACGCTCCCCCAGAATACAAAATGGCGTTCTAGATAGATTATATCATTGTGGCGGTACCATAGCCGATGAGGTAACCAAGGCGTGGTTACCGCTACACTTATCTGTATTGTTAAAAAATCGGGACTTGGTGTTGCACTGCCTTCGGGCATTGCCTCCAGTATTGTTCCCACCATCTTTGTATCTACAAATGTCCCATATGTGTCTGTTCCAGACCGAGAGGACGTAAAACACTATTTTTTATTCTTCATTCACAAAATGGCGTTTCCAAGCTGGAATTGTAGTGAGGGGGTCTCGGACATGCTTATCCATGACTTTTCTTGCCACGAAAAACAAAATATCTGAAAATGAAAAATTCGCTCCATTCGGTTGCTTTATGCATTGTGAACGGCTATCACGAACGTTCCTTGAGGTAAGCCAATCAAATCATTATCAGACCTCGTTTTCGATCAAAATGTGAAGACGACATGTTAATTAAACTGAACAAGAAAAACAGTAACGGCTTTATGTTTATCTTTTATGTTGTATCTTTCCTTATCGTTTCTGTTTATCTTTGATAAATGTGTATGCCTAAGATAATATCTATCAGCAACTGTTGAGCAGTTATATGTGGGTGAAGGTTGTATGGGCTAACCTGATATTTATTCTACTTTTTTGAAGGATGTATTGAGACTTGTTCATCTGCAGCGCTAGGCGGTGTTGACATACACAAATGTTGGTGGAGGGGAGCTTATTAATGGGGATTCACCTACCTTTGTTTATTATCACTATCTCCTCTCCTAGCCTCGTTCAATATTTAATGAAACTAGCGCAACGCCTAGTACTAGCAATGCACCATACTGGTAACACCTAGTAACGGTAACGGCAAGTACTGGTAACGCTGAGTACAGCAAATTTGAAGCGATTCGGTTAAGAAATGGCGGAGTTATAAGGCCCCGTTTCCCGTTGGCGCTGCTCTGAGAGTGACGCTTTCTCCCGATTCTCTTCAAATTTGCTGCTAGGCGTTGCCCGGGCCATAGCAAGCCTGACAGCAAATTTGAATCAATTCGGTTAAGAAACAGCGGAGTTATACGTGAAAATGTGAAGCGGCGTATAGCGCACGCGTTTCTGAACCGAGTCGCTTCCGGTTTGGCACCACGATAGACACCGTCCTCGGTCATCTACCTGCCAAATTCGAAGGCAATCGGACCAGAAACACCGGAGCTACGGGCGCCGAAAGGCCGTCGGATGCGCGTTTCGCGCATTTGCCGAACCGCGCAAATGACACGGCCGCCTCGGTTGCCGTTGCCATCGCCCCGTTAGGGCTCACAGCAAATTTGAAGCGAATCGGTCGAAAAACGGCGGAGTTATAAGGCCAGTTTCGTGTTTCAGACAGTCACACACACACACACACACACACACACACACACACACACACACACACACACACACACACGGACAGTTGGCTTTTTACTATATGATGATGGCTGTCATCGTTTGCTGACAACAGCCCACAGTCGGGGCCAACAGGGAAATAGTAGTAGTGACAGCTGTATGACAAAATGATTTTCGAGAAATTGAAACTCCTTGCAGAGCTTTATCTTGTCCGAATGACTAGTAGCGCAGGTACACATAACTAAACGTTTCCGTACGGAAGCGCCGTAAATAAGTAAAAGAAATAAGGAAAAACTAAGCGGACGGGTTTCCGTGCGTAAACGCGTGCGCTTATTTTTTCCCTTCTTTCTTTTACTTATTCACGGGGTTTCTGTACGGAAACATTTATAGTTATGTGTGCGTGCGCTTACTCTCAAAGTAGGGGGGGGGGGGGGGGATTTGCACTGGACATTAGTGTTGCGGGGGTAGTTGGCCTTCCCTGAAGATCCTGCCCAAAAATGCCCTGTCCGAGAGAGTGGGGATGCCACTTGGACACGACTCCTCTGTATCAACCAACGTCTTCCCTCTGTTAAATGTTGTGTATAACGTTCAACAATCCCACCAATGATTTCTTCGTCAATCGAAGGAGAATCGTTCATTGACGGAAAAGAGGTCAATAGGGCATTTGCCACGAGTGTTCGTTCTCTATAATAGACTACTAATTTGCCCGCACTCGTTCTGCCCGAGTTACGCTGACCTTTCTAATTCAGCTCTCTAAATTCAACTCAGTGAATTTCAAGGTCGTCCTCACGTGGCAAATGCCCTATTGGGATTTCTTTCCGTTTATCAAGGATTTCTCTTCTCTTTCGGTGACAGTTAAATTGGGAGAAGGTGGAGTTTAACCCCCTCCCCCCCCCCCCCCACCCCCCCCCCCATCATGTAATGTTCTTGGCTGTGAATCTCAAGGCATCGTTCTCTCCGTTTCATGAAATTAACCGTAATCTAAGACTAACCCTATCCTTTACCTGAGCGAAGAAAACTGGTATTGGTATATATGTTTCTTTTAGGTGACATTTTTCCATGAGAAAATGTCGTTATTAGAGGTAGCAAAAGCACAATCCCGCTTCGCGCCTCACCCGGCCTGACGTCACAACTAATTAGCATATTTTTGAACAGTTCATATGCGCAGATTTTGCGTTTGCCTTTTTTTTAACCACACAATGACAACATAATGAGTACCATATTTGCCGTCATAGCTTAACATTCAATGACAATAGATGATTATGTAGGCCATTGGCATAATACCATTTTGTAGAGTTCTGTATATAATTATTTGCAACGTCATTGAATCACTGGGAGTTCGTTTCTGTTATTTACCAAGCTGTTTGTAATTGTTGTTTTAGAACAAGCTGTGAGAAAGGTCAACGTTCTCTAAGCGTGAGTGACGATGAGCGTCATTCGAATAAAAAGGTGTTTGCATACAACAGATAGAGATTGGGGGAAGGGTTGGGTTATGTTGTTTTTGTAGCCTTAGCCCCGTTCACAACTAAGGTCATGTCAGGGCTGTCACCGCGTTAACATCTGACCACGTGATTTGGGGGGAAGAGGGGAGAGGGATTAAGGAAGGGAGTAAGCAAGTATTGGTAGATCGTTTAAACATGTTCAGACAGTGGAACCAAAAAGTCTGAATATACAAAGAGCTCGCACTCCGCACCTGACTGAAGCCAGTATTTATTAACTCCCACCCTTTCACCTACACTACAGGTCGGGAACATTGTGAACTCACTCACTGCCTCTGTTGCCATACTAAACACTTCCCACCTTCCACCTTCCAGGTGGGAAGTGAGAAAGTTGGCTTCATTCTTTGCAAGGTTGGTAGGCTGCGAAGTTATCACTTTTTTGTAACATTTAGGCTTTTTGGTGGAACCAAGGAAAACGTTTGTTTGTGTGTGTGTACGTAAGAGTGGATGAGATCAGGCATGTGAGGGAGTCAAAAGAGAAGGGGAAAAATACACCCAACCTCATGACTGAGTATCCTTAGGAAAATACAAACACAATGAAGAAAATGTAAGCTTATTCTCTCACCCCATACAGTTTCTACTCACTCGTAGCTTTCGCCAAGCGTCCGCCTGACTTCCTCAGCGCTTGCACACTGAAGGTGGAGACTTGGAGTTCAGTCAACACGCCGGTGAGATGAACTCACGACGTGTGACTGACTAATGGGAGTTGTAGACTGATGGCAAGACGTGGCTGCCCCTGTCCCTGTTCAGTGTGGGTTTGGTGGCTGCGATCCTTCACTCCTCGGCGGAACCACTTTGCCTCGCGTTCCAGCACCGAGATGCAGTCTCACATTATCAAAAAGCCGTTCGGGGTATTCTGTATGATTATTATTGTTATTATTACATTCACTGACATTAGCATATATATTATATTACTAGCCATCTACCCATGATCCTTAAGCCATGTACACATACCTATATGCGGAGATTCCGTGCGTAAACCCATGCGCAATCCGAAAAATAAGTAACAGAAAGAAGGGGGAAAGATTTGCGCACGTGCCCGAATTTCCCCTAATCCGTCCATTTTTACCCTTCTTTCTTCCACTTATTTACGGATTGCGCATGGGATTTGGTTTAAACAAAGTTTATTAACATAATACATTGCAGTGTACACAAATTATTTTATGAGCACAACAAGCTATAAGCTTATAAGCGCATGGGATTTCTGCATGAAGTGTGTACGAGGCCTTTCTTCTTCTTCTTCGATCGCTCATACAGTTTACTGTCAGTTATGAGCGCAGATGAGTCATGCTGCCGTTATGCGCCTAACTAAGAAATAGTTAGGCCCAGCAAGTCCGACTTCGGCTGGAGGAAATCTTTTTGAAAGTGTTTCGTGAAAACCAAAGGCAGGATAATGGACTGGTCAGGCAGAAAGATAGTAGTAGATGACAGTAAGTAACGGGAAAAGGCAGAGTCAAAGAGAGTGACAAATGAGAGGAAGTTACAAGGCATTATCCTCATTCCCTAAAACATCCAGAGAGCGTACTCTCCCATCCCTTCCCTGCCCCCCCCCCCCCCCACACGCACACGTTATATAGGCTAAACACACGCGCGCGAAGGCGCACACATACGCACGTACGCGCGCAGTCACACGCAAATGCACACACACACACACACACACACACACACACACACACACACACACACACACACACACACACACACATACACACACACACACACACACACACACACACACACACACACACACACACACACACATTTCCAACAAGCCCCTACAATAAAAACATAATTACGATAAGAAAATGTCACGGTCGACGTCCCGTTACTCATCTCTCCCCTCTCCCACAACACCCCCACCCCCACCACCAACACTCCCCGTCCCCCACAACCAACCCCTCCTCTCTTTGACTTACTCACTCTTTTAACTTTACCTCCCCTTTTCCAGTAGACCACATCTATCTAATCCTACACCCCTCCCCCCCCCCCACACACACACACACACACACACACACACACACACACACACACACACACACACACACACACACACACACACACACACACACACACACTTACCTCTGTTTATTATCATATAAATACCGGGCGAATGACCATAGCGTATAATCAGTGGAGGGGATTTTGGTTCCTGCTGGACAATAATCTAAGAGAACTGGTTGGACAAGCAAATGTGAGTGGGTTTTGTGTGTGTGTGTGTGTGTGTGTGTGTGTGTGTGTGTGTGTGCGCGCGCGCGTGTGCGTGTGCGCGTGCGCGCGTGTGTGTTCGTGCTTATTTACAGCCTTTTTGTTTAAAGTGGAGAGGTGTTTGTTTTCTTTTGAAGTATTTTTGTATTGTAAATTTGAGCTTTACGTCCTCTCGACCTGGGAAGGCATATATGGGACATTTGTTAGATTTTTTCTTTTGAAGTGTGCGGGTGTTTTTTTTTTATAGGTGTTGAGTTCCGTAGGTTGTGCCTTTATTGTCTTCAATGGGGAAGTTAATAAGCGGCGATGGCTTGGAGTCAAAGCGGACTATCTTTAGGTAGTCCATCGACATATACAGTGAACTTATTACGAAAACTAATACATTTTATTTTAAAAAAAAGACTGCTGAAAAATAAAAAGCAAAACCCCCTTTTTAGATTTCTGCAGTCATTGTTTGATACAAGTTATTAGTGTTTGTAATAAACCCAATAATACGTCAATGGACTATATAAAGATAGTCCTTTTGACTCCAAGCCATCGTAAATATAGTCCTCTCTCTCTCTCTCTCTCTCTCTCTCTCTCTCTCTCTCTCTCTCTCTCTCTCTCTCTCTCTCTCTCTCTCTCTCTCTCTCTCTCTCTCTCTCTCTCTCTCTCTCTCTCTCTCTCTCTCTCTCTTGGAGGTTGTCAATAATTATTGTTATTTGGGATTTAATGTTACCACTATGCTTAGTATGAAAAGAGACACCCAACATCCAGCAATGAAGGGTAAAAAAGCAGTTATTCAACTTAACAGGGCCTTCCAAAAATATAAAGAAATGTCTGTAAATGTTTATTTCAAGGTTTTTTATGTTGCAATTCATCCCTTCTTGCTCTACTCTTCAGAAATCTGGGGCCTCGACAAACTCGATAACATAGAAAAGATTCATATCTTTGCCTGCAAAAGGTTTATTTGTGTACCTGTAAAAACTCCTAATAAAATGATCTACGGAGATTTGGGTAGATAACCTCTTTATGTCAGTTTGGTTATTTGTGCATTGCGGTATTGGTTCAAGTTATTGCAAATGGAAAATGAACGGCTACCTTATAAAGCTTGCCATATGTTGCTTGAAATGGACAGATCGGGAAAGGATTGTTGGGTCTCCAAAGTCAGAGAAATTTTGACGGTTTGATTTCTAGGAAAACAGACGAAAGTGAGTGCTCCGATCCTTGAAAAGGCTGTCGTTCTGGTGATCTCGACGAGTTTCTTGCAAAATAACTCATCTGTCAGGGTGCCCATTTAACTCAACTTTTTCCCGTACGTTTCTTCCGTTACAGTTGTTTTTAAGGAAACCTACGACTTGTTTTGCTTGGTTAAATTGAACAGACTTGAGAAAGCCTTAATCGTTGCTTGAAAAGCAAAAGCCGATTCATATAGCACTTTTTGTTATGTCATGCCATGTCATTGTGTTGTCATGTTGAGAGTTCTAATAGCCAAAATAAAGTTTTGAGTTGGCCAAAACTGTCAGCGGTAGGCCTACATATTTCAACAACCAGCAGTATACTCTTTCAACTCTACTGTGAGTAATTATGCTTCAATAATCAAATAGAAGAGTAGAACACGAATAGTATTTTACTTATTTAAAATCCATATGGGGAAGGGGTTGATCTGTTATTCAATTGAGGAAGATTCATCTTTACGCTTTAAACATACATTTACTTGAATTAAGCAGTCAAATGACAAAGCAGCTTCAACAAAAGATCATACAGCACAAAGCTTAAAGCTATTGTAAAAGAATGGAGCTTTGCCTTCCATGGATAATTTGATTGTAAAACAAATATCTTCAATATAATGCACAAAACACACGAACATCAAACACTTGTGAATTTTATTTTGTTAAATTGTTGTGTACATTTCCTGAAGGCTGAATAAATTGGGGGGGGGGGTTTCAACCCAGACCACCTATTTCCAATGTTCTTCCCCCCTCCTAACACCCGCCCCCACCCCCAACACAGACACACACACACAGTGGAACCTTCGACTAATGTTAAGGTCAGCTCCCTCCGCTGTTCCAGGGTGAAGGCTTAGGGTTAGGGCCAATCAACTCCCTCCGCTGTTCCAAGGTGAAGGCTTAGGGTTAGGGCCAATCAACTCCCTCCGCTGTTCCAGGGTGAAGGCTTAGGGTTAGGGCCAATCAACTCTCTCCACTATTCCAGGGTGAAGGCTTAGGGTTAGGGCCAATCAGCTCCCTCCGCTGTTCCAGGGTGAAGGCTTAGGGTTAGGGCCAATCAGCTCCCTCCGCTGTTCCAGGGTGAAGGCTTAGGGTTAGGGCCAATCAACTCCCTCCGCTGTTCCAGGGTGAAGGCTTAGGGTTAGGGCCAATCAGCTCCCTCCGCTGTTCCAGGGTGAAGGCTTAGGGTTAGGGCCAGTCAGCTCCCTCCGCTGTTCCAGGGTGAAGGCTTAGGGTTAGGGCCAATCAGCTCCCTCCGCTGTTCCAGGGTGAAGGCTTAGGGCTAGGACCAATCAGCTCCCTCCGCTGTTCCAGGGTGAAGGCTTAGGGTTAGGGCCAATCAGCTCCCTCCGCTGTTCCAGGGTGAAGGGCTAGGACCAATCAGCTCTCTCCGATTTACCTTTTCCGTGAAGCTGATTGGCCAACTTCACCATGGAACAGCCGAGGGAGCTGATCTTAACATTTGCCGAACCTTCAAAAATCATCCAAAATGAGATCTTATAAGGGAGGGGTCTTATAAGGAGGTAATTTTAACACTTACAAAGAAGGGCAATGTCTCAGAGAAGTAGGTCTTATGTGGGAGGGAGTCTTATAATGGGAGGTCTTATAAGGGAGGTTCCACTGTATTAGCACCCCGTTGTAGCGTTCTTTATTCTCAATGTCATCGCCTGTACTTTCGTGGCCATCTCTGGTCAACTTAGGACGCCCATTTCACCGCCAGGTGGCAATCAAACCAGTAGGGGCTTAGCGCGTGATATTCTTACTTGGTGGGAGAGAGAGAGAGAGAGAGAGAGAGAGAGAGAGAGAGAGAGAGAGAGAGAGAGAGAGAGAGAGAGAGAGAGAGAGAGAGAGAGAGAGAGAGAGAGAGAGAGAGACTAAAAAACTCAAACTCCAAAAATGTTTTAATGTCAGACCTCCGGCCTATGACATTGAGGGTGCGCATATACACACATAATGTAATAAATGAAAACAGGACAAAATTGTATATTATTTCACTTAGCACTAACATGTTATCCAAATAAATTGTTATAATGCATAAGTTCATGTATCAGCTGACATAAGTTCATATCTTTTTCTAACCGCATAAAATATAAACATGGCAACATCTCTAGTTATGAATGTATTTTCAATGGCAGGAAGACTTTTTAATTCAATGGGATAGTTCTTTCTAAATTGATTATGTTTGAAAATATACTTGTCTCTTGGCACTTTATTGATAGTGCAATGAATCAAGAAGTGCAACTCGTGTTCTATTTGATCACAGAATGGACAGGTTTGGGGGATATTACTGTCGTATTTGTTATTTCTCAAATTATTTACGCCCAGTCGAAACTGAGCGAAACAAGCCTTGAACTTCTGAATTGTTAGTTGAGTAAGGAAGTGTTCAGGCTGTAGAAGAAGTTTGAACGTACGATAAGTAAGGAAACGGTCGCTAGAACTCAATTTACTGTTCCAGTCCTGTTTATAACAGTCTATCAAAAAAAGAAAAAAAAGAAAAAGCAGTTAATGATAGTAAATGGCTTATAATTATTGCTGCCTGTCAGTGTCCTCATTACCGCGGGTCGTTTACGGGTTGTTAAACACTGGCGATTAATATTAGTCTCGTAGGTGTGTGACTAAACGTTAGCTATGAATAATAATAATATAATTTCTCACTTACAAAATGAATGGTGATAGGTTTCGCGCGCGTTATAAGAAAGTGTCACTTATGTATGTAGCATAACTGCCTTTTTCTCCTTTTGTTTCGTTCGTATAATTTAGTAGGCATATACGTGTTGTTTGCATACGTGTTTTGTTTGCCTGTACGTATTTGATTTTCTCATAATTTCTCAGCTTTTTTTA
>CM065685.1:29096437-29103937 GCA_017654935.2 Phymorhynchus buccinoides | reverse complement strand
TTATGTTGCGGCAACTGAACAACACCTCACACACACACTGGTTTTAAACAACATACCAGTGCACAATTCCAAACATTTATAAACTTGCAATAACCATCTGCAAAGGCGCGAGTGAGAGCGCTGTTAAGTTCGTTGACCGTGGGGCATGAATCAGGTCAGGTTTGCGAGTGCGCGGGTTTTCCTTGGGTTGTTTGTGCACTTTAACAATTCGACCTTCAAGTACTTTGCCCCTGTAATTTGAGCAGAACACACAGTACTGTCGAACAGAAGCGCAAATCTTTTTTCTAGGCGAAGTCATTTTGGGGACCACATAAAAGTCGGACTTCGGACCCGGACCTCTGTATTTCGAAACACATAAATGTCGGACCTCGGGTCTCCAAGCTCGTAGCCTCAGAAGGACATGACTATTGGACAAATAAACCTTACTACAATACTTTTCTTTGACAAATGTTCATTTTAAAGTGTGTGTGTGTGTGTGTGTACGTGTGTGTGTGTGTGTGTGTGTGTGTGTGTGTGTGTGTGTGTGTGTGTGTGTGTGTGTGTGTGTGTGTGTGTGTGTGTTTGTGTGTGTATATATGTGTGTGTGTTTAGTATGTAATCGTAGGCAAGTTGTAGGTCATTAACAGCAGCCGCAATCTCCCTTCCCGCACGTGCAGCATAGGCTTGGTCGAAATCTGGGGCATATACCTGAGTACAGGGTTCCTGATTTCATACACACACATTGTACTGCATGTAATTGTAATTGAAATTTATATCGGATTAAAATGGGATTGTTTCAGGTAGTTTTGTGTGAGTCTTAGTTTTGATTGTCTGTATTTCACTGGTGAAAAGACGTAAAATAAGACCGGAAACTGCTGAGGCCGACTCCGACACACGAGAGCAGGGGCAGATAACGCTAATTGATCGAGTTTTGGGATAGCGCCATGCCATTCTTGAATTAATGTTGATCTGATTGTGCACTAATTCTCTCCACCACTGTTGTTGTGTAGTCTACTATACTGTGTGAGTGATGGTCATATAGGCAGTTCTTGGGTTATTCTTTTTTTTAGGATGAGCCTTGGTCTGTCTCACTGTGGTTGTTGCTTATACCTTGCTAGGCGACTTGGTGTCAAAAATAACTTTGCTGAAGAGAGTTACCTTTCTTTACTTTACTCTTCTGCATTGTTTCCATTTCTGTTTCTCTCTATCGTTTCTTTTTTAATTATTCAAGCCTCCATCCACCCATCCGCATCAACTTGTTGTTCAAAATAAGCAGGAACTCAATGGTTTTTTTAAATGACCCCCACCCAACTCTTCCTTTAACTTCCTTTCCAGTAATCATGGTGACCCGGAAGAGCTTCGTCAGCCTCGTTCTGATGGCGCTGGCCATGTGGCGCGTTTCCATTGGCCAGACCAACCTGCTGTTGAACCCCAGCTTCGAGGATCAGCTGGATGGGATCTGGCACAGCAGTGGCTTCAAGATGGAGAAGTACAGCGACAGTGCCATGGATGGACAACACTCAGCCATATGCTATGACAGGTCGGTTATTTTCTACTGGTGCAGGTCACAATGATATCTGTATTGTTAAAATTTCGGGACTTTCCTGGTGTTGCACTGCCTCCGGGCATTGCGTCCAGGATCGTTCCCACCATCTTTATATCTACTAATGTCCCATATGTGTCTGTTTTAGACCGGAGGACGTTAAACATATTTTTCTCTACTAGTGGTGATGTCCGTTTGTTTGTTTCTTTGTTTGCTTGATGGACACCACTCCGCCATATGCTATGACAGGTCGGTCATTTTCTACGGGTGGGGATGTCTGTTTGTTTGTTTGTCTGTTTGTTTGTTTGTCTGTTTGTTTGTTTGTTTCTTTGTTTGTTTGATGGACAACACTCCGCCATATGCTATGACAGGTCGGTCATTTTCTACGGGTGGGGATGTCTGTTTGTTTGTTTGTCTGTTTGTTTGTTTGTTTATTTGTTTGTTTGATGGACAACGCTCCGTTATATGCTATGACAGGTCAGTTAGTTTCTACTAGTGGAGATGTCTGTTTGTTTGTTTGTTTATTTGTTTGTTTATTTGTTTGTTTGATGAACAACACTCCGCCATATGCTATGACAGGTCGGTTATGTTCTACTAGTGGAGATGTCTGTCTGCTTGTTTGTTTATTTGTTTATTTGTTTGTTTGATGAACAACACTCCGCCATATGCTATGACAGGTCGGTTATGTTCTACTAGTGGAGATGTCTGTCTGCTTGTTTGTTTATTTGTTTATTTGTTTGTTTGATGGACAGTACTTCGTCATATGCTATGATATGTCAGCCATTTTCTACTGGTGGGGATGTCCGTTTGTTTGTTTGTTTGATGAACAACACTCCGCCATTTGCTATGACAGGTGGGTCGTTTTCTACTGGTGGGGATGTCCGTTTGTTTGTTTGATGAACAACACTCCGCCATTTGCTATGACAGGTGGGTCGTTTTCTACTAGTGGGGATGTTTGTTTGTTTGTTTGATGAACAACACTCCGCCATATGCTATGACAGGTGGGTCGTTTTCTACTAGTGGGGATGTTTGTTTGTTTGTTTGATGAACAACACTCCGCCATTTGCTATGACAGGTGGGTCGTTTTCTACTAGTGGGGATGTTTGTTTGTTTGTTTGATGAACAACACTCCGCCATTTGCTATGACAGGTGGGTCGTTTTCTACTAGTGGGGATGTTTGTTTGTTTGTTTGATGAACAACACTCCGCCATTTGCTATGACAGGTGGGTCGTTTTCTACTAGTGGGGATGTTTGTTTGTTTGTTTGATGAACAACACTCCGCCATTTGCTATGACAGGTGGGTCGTTTTCTACTAGTGGGGATGTTTGTTTGTTTGTTTGATGAACAACACTCCGCCATTTGCTATGACAGGTGGGTCGTTTTCTACGGTTGGGGACGTCTGTTTCTTTCTTTCTTTGCTTGTTTCTTTGTTTGATGGACCGTACTTCGCCATATGCTATGATAGGTCAGCCATTTTCTACTGGGGGTGTCTGTGTGTTTGTTTATTTTATTTGTTTGTTTGTCTTTGCCGCTATCTTCGCCGATTAGACCGTGTTCCTGTCTCTTTATCATTGTTTCTATTTCGTGTTCTCTCTTACTCTCTCTCTCTCTCTCTCTCTCTCTCTCTCTCTCTCTCTCTCTCTCTCTCTCTCTCTCTCTCTCTCTCTCTCTCTCTCTCTCTCTCTCTCTCTCTCTCTCTCTCTCTCATCTCTCTCTCTTCTCTCTCTCTCTCTACTCTCTCTCTCTCTCTCTCTCTCATCTCTCTCTCTCTCTCTCTCTCTCTCTCTCTCTCTCTCTCTCTCTCTCTCTCTCTCTCTCTCTCTCTCTTCTATTTCTCTCTCTCTCTCTCAATTCTCTCTCTCTCTTCAAATCTCTCTCTCTCTCTCTCTCTCTCTCTCTCTCTCTCTCTCTCTCTCTCTCTCCTCCGGGTCTCTCTCTCTCATCTCCTCTCTCTTTCAAATTCTCTCACTCTCTTCTTCTCGGCCTTTCTTCAAATCTCCTTTCTTCTGCTCCTCTCTCTCTCTCTCTCTCTCTCTCTCTCTCTCTCTCTCTCTCTCTCTCTCTCTCTCTCTCTCTCTCTCTCTCTCTCTTCCTCTCTCTCTCTCTCTCTCTCTCTCTCACTTGGACGAAATCATGTCTTTGCACATTTGCTCAGGGACAGTGACGTGAAGGGTCCCTATCAGGCCATCGCCGTGGCCAAAGGCCATCGCTATGTCTTCGAGGGCCACGTCAAGCTGCTCAACGACACGCAGGGAAAACTGTGGCAGAGCTTCAAAGCCATCGTACTGATGAACCTGCAAGGGAAAAGTGGGATATGAATTGTGATAAATAAACAAAATTGTCTGTCTGCCTTGTCTTTCTGTCTGTCTGTCTGTCTGTCTGTTGTCTGTCTTTGCTGGAAGAGTAGTAAAATTTAAAAAAATAGCTGAAAACGGATACATACGCACCTTACCCATTAGAATCCGGGGGGCCGTTTCACTAAGGGCGCTACGTTGCGCTCCCTCAAATCGGCAAAAACGGTCTGAGAAACACCCTTCGTTTGCCGAAAGTTCGCGTGACGTTTTGTTCTTGCCAAACACCGACCAAGCGGAAAACTATCCGGAACTAGTAGGGGGTGAATACATTTCTTGTTGTTGATTAGTCCATTAAAGTTTGGTTAAAATAATACGAACTATCCGGAACTAGTAGGGGGTGAATACATCTCTTGTTGTTGATTGGTCCATTGCAGTTTGGTTAAAATAATACTTTTTTGTGACCAATCAGACAAGAGCTTGTAATATTCTTCCGCAAACGTTTTCTAAAGTGTTTCGTAGACCTCTTTTGGCGTAACAGTTATGCGCACGGCGACCGTCGTCTAGAGAAACTCGATCCAGAAGGAAACCGTCTCTAAATCGCCTTGAAAATGGGATTTGTTCTTCGTCTTTTTCCCCGGCCAAAATGTTGACGGTTCGCATCTTTTAAATGGTTATATCTTCATATTGATCAGGATAACAGAGGCGATCTCTTAGCATGATTCTTCTTAAACATCATACTACCAGTACCACTTTAACCCTTTCACCGCCAACGTCGCATTTTAGCACCACAGTGATTCAAGACCTATGTCAGTAAAAGACATCAAATTGGGGTCTATTACCCAAAGACCCTATTGTCTTAGCATTGGGAAGCAAGGATAGACCTTATTTTATATATGTCACAGAAGAATCCCCAATACTGCAGATGGATTTTGTTATCTATTCAGGTAAATGTAATGTACATTTTTGGCTGAAATATGACTGGCGGTGAAAGGGTTAATATTTCTGGCCTGGGAAAAAGATTTTAAAAATTGAAAAGTCGTATTTAAAAGGCGATTTAGAGACGATTTCCTTCTGGACTATTACAGCCATTATGGCCTGGAAAGACAGAAGAAGATGATGAAGTCTATCTGTTTGTCTGTCTGAACTCGACTCAAAAATAGACTAGGGAAACTGCAAGATGAGTAATGTGATAAATAGTCAATTGTGTCTGTCTTTCTTTCTTTGTTAGTGTGTCTGTCTGTATGTATGTCGACCTGTCTGTCTATTCTGTTCTGTCTGTTTGTTCTCCTTCTCTGATTCTGTCTGTGAACTCAAGTTAAAACTCTACTGGCTTTCCTATCAAAAATAAAACACGACTTTTTTTGAAGACATAACCTTCATAATAAATCAATATTAAAAATGTTGGACCCAAATCCATATGCAGTCCCTACATTGTTCGTTTTGAATAAGTAGACTTTTGTTGTTTACCAGTTAGTTGTACTTGTTCAAACCAGCATATTGTCGGGGTTTGGTGGGTTTTGGGGTGTTTTTTGGGGGCGTTTTTCACGTAAATCAAGTCAAGCCAAGTCAAGTCAAGAATACTTTATTATCTCTCGTGGAGAACTTTGGTTGCAGGTGCAATACGCATCAACAAACACAACAATACAATGAAATATTAACCCTTTCACCGCCAATGTCGCATTTGTGCACCACAATGGTTTAACACCCATGTCAATAAAAAATGTATCAATTCAGGGCCTGTGATCCGAAGACCCTATTTTCTCAAATATTGGGAGGTAAGGATAGGTCTAATGTTACACATGTCAGAGAGGAATTCTCAATATTGCATATATATTTTTCCTCTACCCAGACAAGTTTAATGGTATTTTTGGGCTGAAAAATGGCTGGCGGCGAAAGGGTTAAGCATCACAAATATTGGGGAAGAACATACAATTTAGGCATTATTAGAACATATGCTATTAACTAAATATCAAGATAAAATTAATTAGATAAAATACCAAGATCACACATAAAGAGAATAAGTTATATAATTTTATTAACCCTTTCACCGCCAGCCATTTTTCAGCCACAAATTGCCATTAAATTTACCTGGGTAGAGAAACGAAATCCATCTGCAGTATTGGGGATTACTTCTGTAACATATATAAAATAAGGTCTGTCCTTACTTCTCAAACTAAGACAATAGGGTCTTTGGATAATAGACCCCAATTTGATGCCTTTTAGTGACATAGGTGTTAAATCACTTTGGTGCTAAAATGCGACTTTGGCGGTGAAAGGGTTAAGACGTTAGCAGATTTGCATAATCTCATTATGAGAACTTGTATTATAGCCCTGCATACGTACATTCTACGTGACAAAGTAAATATTGTATAGTTGCGTGTTTACGGGGTTCTAAAAGCAAAATCATAATCTAAGACAAAATGCTGCAAACAATAGCCAAGCAATTCATGTCTGCAGTTAAGGACTGCAGCTGTGAAGTTAGTTAGGCCTATTATATAATATACAATCAAACCTATTCTCATCTCTTCTCTCATTTATGCACTAAATACTGTGTGTATAGCACTGTTGCGAAATAAAAACGGAAGTAACAGACGAGTTATATGCCCTTTAGGACACTAAGTTCCAGTTAGAAAATGCTGTTAACACGGCATGGCTGCTCCGTAATTGAAATAGAGGGGTGTTTAATTGCTCAGTTATCAGTTTGGAGATTTAATAATATTAAGTCCTCGTTCTTGTTTTTTTCTTAATTTTTTTAACATTCGTTGACTATAAACAGTTATGTTCTTATTTGTTTGCTTGATACGACCACATTAATACCCTAAGACTTGAAGACAAGAACAAAATATAGTTGTTGTTTAAGGTAGGTAACTTCCATTTTTTAATTCTAATTTTGAACCGGAACTACCCCAAACCGACTTCAAGACGAAACAGTAGGGAAAGATAACCCCAAAAGACCGAATTATGAGACAACGCTATGCGCAGCATGCCCGTGATTGTTGTATTCTCCATGGGTAAGGTTTTTACATGTATGCATTGTGCTTGCTACATCCTTAAATGTGAAAGCAAAATTGAATTACAGCTGTGCGAAAGTACATTTTCCTGTGTATTTTTTTGGTGTGGTGTGTTTTTTCCAGGTGGAAACTACAGATACATCGTAGCGTACCGTGGTTTCTGCAAGGCTGAAGATGGCTGGATACTACTGAAAGGCTCAGTGGATATACCTCAGTTAGGTAAAGAAAGGAAGGAAAGAAGGAAGAAAGAATAGAAATGAATAAAGAAATGAATGAAATTTGCCTTGATAAAAAAAATGGTGTCCAATGTCGTGTTTGTGAACCTCAGAAGCAAATTCAGTTTTCATTGTTCTGTGTTCTGAAAAAATAAAATAAAAATAAGATAGTCAAATGCGCTAAATCTCGCCTGCTCTCTCTCTCTCTCTCTCTCTCTCTCTCTCTCTCTCTCTCTCTCTCATCTCTCTCTCTCTCTCTCTCTCTCTCTCTCTCTCTCTCTCTCTCTCTCTCTCTCTCTCTCTCTCTCTCTCTCTCTCTCTCTCTCTCTCTCTCTCTCTCTCTCTCTCTCTCTCTCTCTCTCTCTCTCTCTCTCTCTCTCTCTCTCTCTTACACACACGCGCATGTACTTTTCGTTCTGCCTTTTCTTTTTGTTGGTTGGTTGGTTGGTTAGCTGATT
>CM065685.1:29088937-29091437 GCA_017654935.2 Phymorhynchus buccinoides | reverse complement strand
CAAGCAACCTCTGAGGTTTTTGTGGTTTAACAAAAAAATCTATATTAATAAGCCAACACCGTGTGTGTGTGTGTGACTGTCTGTGTGTGCACGATCAAAATCATATTTAGCTTTCTCTGATCGCCACCAAGCTTTCACGATATTGAAGTGAACACACTCCCGGTAAAATAAGAGGCATAACTTTATAAAACACGCTCGCTAATCAGCGTAATTAAGCTGTCTATAAGAGGCTATGCCTAATTAGACATTAAGCCAACCAGAGAGAGAGACTGAGAGAGAGAGAGAGAGAGAGAGAGAGAGAGAGAGAGAGAGAGAGAGAGAGAGAGAGAGAGCGAGCGTAATTAAATCATTTCTACACTCAGTCGGCAAAGCTGATTTGACTTTGCTTCCATTTCTTCATTATCTCCTGTTTTGACATATTTTTTTTATAAGGATATTTTTACTCTAATTCTCACGGCACCGTGATAGTTCAGTGGATAGTGCGTTGCACTTAGTGCTTTGCGCTCGCACGCAAGAGGTTGTGAGTTCGAATCTCCTCTGGATACCCATTTTTTTTCTTTCTTTTTTTTTTTCTTTTTTTTTAAATTTGGGGGTGGGGGGTGTCTTGCATATTCTTTTTTTTTTTTTTGTGTGTGTGTGTGTGGGGGGGGGGCATTAGTGTGTGACTTTCTGACTCTTCGTGTGGGGATGGTTTCGGGTCGCCTCACACGGTTACACCCACTCCAAAGACAATGGACCAACAACAGCCCGGGCGAAGCCGGGTTTACTTGCTAGTTTTGAATAAGAAAACAAGTTGTATAACACATAACACCATAGCCAAAACAGAAAGGATTAGGAATTTAAATGTAGAATAATGAGCCTTTTTGTTCACAACAAAATCACATCTATGATATATTTACATCCATATAATTATTATGATATAGGCCTATTCTTTTTTTTCTTCTTCCATTAAGTATCTACAATCAACAGGTCGATTTGTTTGTATACTGTTATGGTCGAGGTCCGAAGGTCGCACACAAGACAGCAACACAATAAAAACCAACCCTAATCTACAGTGACCCGTTTATCATAATGATTGTGATTATGATTCAAGGGTGGGCTTTTTCCAGCACACTCCGAAAAACCGGTTTGTGGAGTGCCGAAATATGTGGAGTCTGGTGCTTGGAGTTAAATGCAGTTTTTAAAAAATCGGCCATCGATTTCCAAGATGGGAGACTTTTGTATAAAATAGCTCTCCCACTTCTGGAAGTTCTGTGCTACAAACTTCCTCTAATCTAACAGTCTCTATGACTCTGCCTTTTCCTTTTTTAACTATCATCCACCATCATTGTGACGCATTGGCCCATTCTCCTGCCTTTTTAAAAAAATCTTCCAACAACAGCAACAACAAAAACCAGGACACATGCGTACCTCGCCCATTATGGCCATATGGTCCTGGGAACGCAGAAAAAAAAGACTATCATAATTTATATTATTATTATGCATTCCCACGCCATATGACCATAATGTGTCCGGTTTTCAGTTTTCACTGGTCATCCTATTGCAAACAGCCGACACATTCCGATTTCGAAAGAGCTCCAAGGAGAAAAGTTATTTGGAACATTTCTTTTGGGGAAAAAGGCAGGAGAATGGGCGAATTAGTCAGAAAGATAGTAGATGACAGCAAGCAAAGGGAAAAGGCGGAGTCAAAGTCAAAGTCAAAGTAAAAAAGAGTATTAAAAAATGCTTTAATTGTTAAGTATCTGGCCCATAACAATAAAGTTTGCACACAAAAAACACAAATCAAGATTCACACAGTTTGCGATGCGCAATATATCACACGACATGGAAGCCGTATCAAGGTCAGCTTATTACAAAATACCATAAACTGGCAGGCTACAGTAAAGGATTTGCTGGAGGAAATACAGTGAGAGACATTTCGAAGCTATTCTGGCAACTTAATAATATATTCTGAAGATTTGTGACAGGGAAGCACTGTTTTAGACCCCTATAACCTTATATATTGACGATCAGCATCACCGGGGAAATGCAGTGGACGACATTTTGCAGGGGCCAATTGCACAGAGAGAGTGAGAGAAGAGGTCAATTGTACAGTAAAATCAAAGAGCTGTGTGGCATCCAAAAACAAGTGTCCATAGTTTTGCGAGTCTTCCTTGGTGGAGGTTTGCGCTGGGGACAATGCAGTGGGAAACAGTTCGAAGTTGCCATTCTAGCAACGTATATTCTGAAGATTCGTGCCGTGGAAAAGCTGCCGCAAAGCTGCTAGTAGTTGACACAGAAAGAGTTGTCAGCGCTTTTGAACAGTCCTTGATTGTGATTGCTATCCGATAGAGCGACAATATGAATCCCACCCTGAAGGTATTGCATATCTATCACGTAAGACTAATATTGAAGATTTATGTCAAACGCTGAATCATTATTGGACTTTCAGATGGTTGAAAACAAAACCTTCTAGTGCTTTGAACAGCACTCGATTCTGATTGCTATCCGGTAGCGCAAA
>CM065685.1:29043937-29058937 GCA_017654935.2 Phymorhynchus buccinoides | reverse complement strand
GATGTGCTGTAGGCATAATGTAGGAGGCTGCCCTGGGTAATATGGGCATGATGTGCTGTAGGCATAATGTAGGAGGCTGTCCTGGGTAATATGGGCATGATGTGCTGTAGGCATAATGTAGGAGGCTGCCCTGGGTAATATGGGCATGATGTGCTGTAGGCATAATGTAGGAGGCTGCCCTGGGTAATATGGGCATGATGTGCTGTAGGCATAATGTAGGAGGCTGCCCTGGGTAATATGGGCATGATGTGCTGTAGGCATAATGTAGGAGGCTGCCCTGGGTAATATGGGCATGATGTGCTGTAGGCATAATGTAGGAGGCTGCCCTGGGTAATATGGGCATGATGTGCTGTAGGCATAATGTAGGAGGCTGTCCTGGGTAATATGGGCATGATGTGCTGTAGGCATAATGTAGGAGGCTGCCCTGGGTAATATGGGCATGATGTGCTGTAGGCATAATGTAGGAGGCTGCCCTGGGTAATATGGGCATGATGTGCTGTAGGCATAATGTAGGAGGCTGTCCTGGGTAATATGGGCATGATGTGCTGTAGGCATAATGTAGGAGGCTGTCCTGGGTAATATGGGCATGATGTGCTGTAGGCATAATGTAGGAGGCTGTCCTGGGTAATATGGGCATGATGTGCTGTAGGCATAATGTAGGAGGCTGCCCTGGGTAATATGGGCATGATGTGCTGTAGGCATAATGTAGGAGGCTGCCCTGGGTAATATGGGCATGATGTGCTGTAGGCATAATGTAGGAGGCTGTCCTGGGTAATATGGGCATGATGTGCTGTAGGCATAATGTAGGAGGCTGCCCTGGGTAATATGGGCATGATGTGCTGTAGGCATAATGTAGGAGGCTGCCCTGGGTAATATGGGCATGATGTGCTGTAGGCATAATGTAGGAGGCTGTCCTGGGTAATATGGGCATGATGTGCTGTAGGCATAATGTAGGAGGCTGCCCTGGGTAATATGGGCATGATGTGCTGTAGGCATAATGTAGGAGGCTGCCCTGGGTAATATGGGCATGATGTGCTGTAGGCATAATGTAGGAGGCTGCCCTGGGTAATATGGTAGGCATGATGTGCCCTGTAGGCATATGTGCTGTGTATGTAGGAGGCTGCCCTGGGTAATATGGGCATGATGTGCTGTAGGCATAATGTAGGAGGCTGCCCTGGGTAATATGGGCATGATGTGCTGTAGGCATAATGTAGGAGGCTGCCCTGGGTAATATGGGCATGATGTGCTGTAGGCATAATGTAGGAGGCTGCCCTGGGTAATATGGGCATGATGTGCTGTAGGCATAATGTAGGAGGCTGCCCTGGGTAATATGGGCATGATGTGCTGTAGGCATAATGTAGGAGGCTGTCCTGGGTAATATGGGCATGATGTGCTGTAGGCATAATGTAGGAGGCTGTCCTGGGTAATATGGGCATGATGTGCTGTAGGCATAATGTAGGAGGCTGCCCTGGGTAATATGGGCATGATGTGCTGTAGGCATAATGTAGGAGGCTGCCCTGGGTAATATGGGCATGATGTGCTGTAGGCATAATGTAGGAGGCTGCCCTGGGTAATATGGGCATGATGTGCTGTAGGCATAATGTAGGAGGCTGCCCTGGGTAATATGGGCATGATGTGCTGTAGGCATAATGTAGGAGGCTGCCCTGGGTAATATGGGCATGATGTGCTGTAGGCATAATGTAGGAGGCTGTCCTGGGTAATATGGGCATGATGTGCTGTAGGCATAATGTAGGAGGCTTTCCTGGGTAATATGGGCATGATGTGCTGTAGGCATAATGTAGGAGGCTGCCCTGGGTAATATGGGCATGATGTGCTGTAGGCATAATGTAGGAGGCTGCCCTGGGTAATATGGGCATGATGTGCTGTAGGCATAATGTAGGAGGCTGCCCTGGGTAATATGGGCATGATGTGCTGTAGGCATAATGTAGGAGGCTGCCCTGGGTAATATGGGCATGATGTGCTGTAGGCATAATGTAGGAGGCTGCCCTGGGTAATATGGGCATGATGTGCTGTAGGCATACTGTAGGAGGCTGCCCTGGGTAATATGGGCATGATGTGCTGTAGGCATAATGTAGGAGGCTGCCCTGGGTAATATGGGCATGATGTGCTGTAGGCATATGTAGGAGGCTGCCCTGGGTAATATGGGCATGATGTGCTGTAGGCATAATGTAGGAGGCTGCCCTGGGTAATATGGGCATGATGTGCTGTAGGCATAATGTAGGAGGCTGCCCTGGGTAATATGGGCATGATGTGCTGTAGGCATAATGTAGGAGGCTGTCCTGGGTAATATGGGCATGATGTGCTGTAGGCATAATGTAGGAGGCTGCCCTGGGTAATATGGGCATGATGTGCTGTAGGCTGTAGGAGGCTGCCCTGGGTAATATATGATGTGCTGTAGGCTGTAGGAGGCTGCCCTGGGTAATATGGGCATGATGTGCTGTAGGCATAATGTAGGAGGCTGCCCTGGGTAATATGGGCATGATGTGCTGTAGGCATAATGTAGGAGGCTGTCCTGGGTAATATGGGCATGATGTGCTGTAGGCATAATGTAGGAGGCTGCCCTGGGTAATATGGGCATGATGTGCTGTAGGCATAATGTAGGAGGCTGCCCTGGGTAATATGGGCATGATGTGCTGTAGGCATAATGTAGGAGGCTGCCCTGGGTAATATGGGCATGATGTGCTGTAGGCATAATGTAGGAGGCTGCCCTGGGTAATATGGGCATGATGTGCTGTAGGCATAATGTAGGAGGCTGCCCTGGGTAATATGGGCATGATGTGCTGTAGGCTGTAGGAGGCTGCCCTGGGTAATATGGGCATGATGTGCTGTAGGTAGGAGGCTGTCCTGGGTAATATGGGCATGATGTGCTGTAGGCATAATGTAGGAGGCTGCCCTGGGTAATATGGGCATGATGTGCTGTAGGCATAATGTAGGAGGCTGCCCTGGGTAATATGGGCATGATGTGCTGTAGGCATAATGTAGGAGGCTGTCCTGGGTAATATGGGCATGATGTGCTGTAGGCATAATGTAGGAGGCTGCCCTGGGTAATATGGGCATGATGTGCTGTAGGCATAATGTAGGAGGCTGCCCTGGGTAATATGGGCATGATGTGCTGTAGGCATAATGTAGGCTGTCCTGGGAGGCATGATGCCCTGGCATAATGTAATATGGGCATGATGTGCTGTAGGCATAATGTAGGAGGCTGCCCTGGGTAATATGGGCATGATGTGCTGTAGGCATAATGTAGGAGGCTGCCCTGGGTAATATGGGCATGATGTGCTGTAGGCATAATGTAGGAGGCTGCCCTGGGTATGGGCATGATGTAGGCATAATGTAGGAGGCTGCCCTGGGTAATATGCATGATGTGCTGTAGGCATAATGTAGGAGGCTGTCCTGGGTAATATGGGCATGATGTGCTGTAGGCATAATGTAGGAGGCTGCCCTGGGTAATATGGGCATGATGTGCTGTAGGCATAATGTAGGAGGCTGCCCTGGGTAATATGGGCATGATGTGCTGTAGGCATAATGTAGGAGGCTGCCCTGGGTAATATGGGCATGATGTGCTGTAGGCATAATGTAGGAGGCTGCCCTGGGTAATATGGGCATGATGTGCTGTAGGCATAATGTAGGAGGCTGCCCTGGGTAATATGGGCATGATGTGCTGTAGGCATAATGTAGGAGGCTGCCCTGGGTAATATGGGCATGATGTGCTGTAGGCATAATGTAGGAGGCTGCCCTGGGTAATATGGGCATGATGTGCTGTAGGCATAATGTAGGAGGCTGCCCTGGGTAATATGGGCATGATGTGCTGTAGGCATAATGTAGGAGGCTGCCCTGGGTAATATGGGCATGATGTGCTGTAGGCATAATGTAGGAGGCTGCCCTGGGTAATATGGGCATGATGTGCTGTAGGCATAATGTAGGAGGCTGCCCTGGGTAATATGGGCATGATGTGCTGTAGGCATAATGTAGGAGGCTGCCCTGGGTAATATGGGCATGATGTGCTGTAGGCATAATGTAGGCATAATGTAGGAGGCTGCCCTGGGTAATATGGGCATGATGTGCTGTAGGCATAATGTAGGAGGCTGTCCTGGGTAATATGGGCATGATGTGCTGTAGGCATAATGTAGGAGGCTGCCCTGGGTAATATGGGCATGATGTGCTGTAGGCATAATGTAGGAGGCTGCCCTGGGTAATATGGGCATGATGTGCTGTAGGCATAATGTAGGAGGCTGTCCTGGGTAATATGGGCATGATGTGCTGTAGGCATAATGTAGGAGGCTGTCCTGGGTAATATGGGCATGATGTGCTGTAGGCATAATGTAGGAGGCTGCCCTGGGTAATATGGGCATGATGTGCTGTAGGCATAATGTAGGAGGCTGCCCTGGGTAATATGGGCATGATGTGCTGTAGGCATAGTGTAGGAGGCTGTCCTGGGTAATATGGGCATGATGTGCTGTAGGCATAATGTAGGAGGCTGTCCTGGGTAATATGGGCATGATGTGCTGTAGGCATAATGTAGGAGGCTGCCCTGGGTAATATGGGCATGATGTGCTGTAGGCATAATGTAGGAGGCTGCCCTGGGTAATATGGGCATGATGTGCTGTAGGCATAATGTAGGAGGCTGCCCTGGGTAATATGGGCATGATGTGCTGTAGGCATAACTGTAGGAGGCTGCCCTGGGTAATATGGGCATGATGTGCTGTAGGCATAATGTAGGAGGCTGCCCTGGGTAATATGGGCATGATGTGCTGTAGGCATAATGTAGGAGGCTGCCCTGGGTAATATGGGCATGATGTGCTGTAGGCATAATGTAGGAGGCTGTCCTGGGTAATATGGGCATGATGTGCTGTAGGCATAATGTAGGAGGCTGCCCTGGGTAATATGGGCATGATGTGCTGTAGGCATAATGTAGGAGGCTGCCCTGGGTAATATGGGCATGATGTGCTGTAGGCATAATGTAGGAGGCTTTCCTGGGTAATATGGGCATGATGTGCTGTAGGCATAATGTAGGAGGCTGCCCTGGGTAATATGGGCATGATGTGCTGTAGGCATAATGTAGGAGGCTGCCCTGGGTAATATGGGCATGATGTGCTGTAGGCATACTGTAGGAGGCTGCCCTGGGTAATATGGGCATGATGTGCTGTAGGCATAATGTAGGAGGCTGTCCTGGGTAATATGGGCATGATGTGCTGTAGGCATAATGTAGGAGGCTGCCCTGGGTAATATGGGCATGATGTGCTGTAGGCATAATGTAGGAGGCTGCCCTGGGTAATATGGGCATGATGTGCTGTAGGCATAATGTAGGAGGCTGCCCTGGGTAATATGGGCATGATGTGCTGTAGGCATAATGTAGGAGGCTGCCCTGGGTAATATGGGCATGATGTGCTGTAGGCATAATGTAGGAGGCTGTCCTGGGTAATATGGGCATGATGTGCTGTAGGCATACTGTAGGAGGCTGCCCTGGGTAATATGGGCATGATGTGCTGTAGGCATAATGTAGGAGGCTGCCCTGGGTAATATGGGCATGATGTGCTGTAGGCATAATGTAGGAGGCTGCCCTGGGTAATATGGGCATGATGTGCTGTAGGCATAATGTAGGAGGCTGCCCTGGGTAATATGGGCATGATGTGCTGTAGGCATATGTAGGAGGCTGCCCTGGGTAATATGGGCATGATGTGCTGTAGGCATAATGTAGGAGGCTGCCCTGGGTAATATGGGCATGATGTGCTGTAGGCATAATGTAGGAGGCTGTCCTGGGTAATATGGGCATGATGTGCTGTAGGCATAATGTAGGAGGCTGCCCTGGGTAATATGGGCATGATGTGCTGTAGGCATAATGTAGGAGGCTGTCCTGGGTAATATGGGCATGATGTGCTGTAGGCATAATGTAGGAGGCTGCCCTGGGTAATATGGGCATGATGTGCTGTAGGCATAATGTAGGAGGCTGCCCTGGGTAATATGGGCATGATGTGCTGTAGGCATAATGTAGGAGGCTGCCCTGGGTAATATGGGCATGATGTGCTGTAGGCATAATGTAGGAGGCTGTCCTGGGTAATATGGGCATGATGTGCTGTAGGCATAATGTAGGAGGCTGTCCTGGGTAATATGGGCATGATGTGCTGTAGGCATAATGTAGGAGGCTGCCCTGGGTAATATGGGCATGATGTGCTGTAGGCATAATGTAGGAGGCTGCCCTGGGTAATATGGGCATGATGTGCTGTAGGCATAATGTAGGAGGCTGCCCTGGGTAATATGGGCATGATGTGCTGTAGGCATAATGTAGGAGGCTGCCCTGGGTAATATGGGCATGATGTGCTGTAGGCATAATGTAGGAGGCTGCCCTGGGTAATATGGGCATGATGTGCTGTAGGCATAATGTAGGAGGCTGCCCTGGGTAATATGGGCATGATGTGCTGTAGGCATAATGTAGGAGGCTGTCCTGGGTAATATGGGCATGATGTGCTGTAGGCATAATGTAGGAGGCTGCCCTGGGTAATATGGGCATGATGTGCTGTAGGCATAATGTAGGAGGCTGCCCTGGGTAATATGGGCATGATGTGCTGTAGGCATAATGTAGGAGGCTGTCCTGGGTAATATGGGCATGATGTGCTGTAGGCATAATGTAGGAGGCTGCCCTGGGTAATATGGGCATGATGTGCTGTAGGCATAATGTAGGAGGCTGCCCTGGGTAATATGGGCATGATGTGCTGTAGGCATAATGTAGGAGGCTGTCCTGGGTAATATGGGCATGATGTGCTGTAGGCTGTAGGAGGCTGCCCTGGGTAATATATGATGGCTGTAGGCATAATGTAGGAGGCTGTCCTGGGTAATATGGGCATGATGTGCTGTAGGCATAATGTAGGAGGCTGCCCTGGGTAATATGGGCATGATGTGCTGTAGGCATAATGTAGGAGGCTGTCCTGGGTAATATGGGCATGATGTGCTGTAGGCATAATGTAGGAGGCTTTCCTGGGTAATATGGGCATGATGTGCTGTAGGCATAATGTAGGAGGCTGCCCTGGGTAATATGGGCATGATGTGCTGTAGGTGTAGGAGGCTGTCCTGGGTAATATGGGCATGATGTGCTGTAGGCATAATGTAGGAGGCTGCCCTGGGTAATATGGGCATGATGTGCTGTAGGCATAATGTAGGAGGCTGCCCTGGGTAATATGGGCATGATGTGCTGTAGGCATACTGTAGGAGGCTGCCCTGGGTAATATGGGCATGATGTGCTGTAGGCATAATGTAGGAGGCTGCCCTGGGTAATATGGGCATGATGTGCTGTAGGCATAATGTAGGAGGCTGTCCTGGGTAATATGGGCATGATGTGCTGTAGGCATAATGTAGGAGGCTGTCCTGGGTAATATGGGCATGATGTGCTGTAGGCATAATGTAGGAGGCTGCCCTGGGTAATATGGGCATGATGTGCTGTAGGCATAATGTAGGAGGCTGTCCTGGGTAATATGGGCATGATGTGCTGTAGGAGGCTGCCCTGGGTAATATGGGCATGATGTGCTGTAGGCATAATGTAGGAGGCTGCCCTGGGTAATATGGGCATGATGTGCTGTAGGCATAATGTAGGAGGCTGTCCTGGGTAATATGGGCATGATGTGCTGTAGGCATAATGTAGGAGGCTGTCCTGGGTAATATGGGCATGATGTGCTGTAGGCATAATGTAGGAGGCTGCCCTGGGTAATATGGGCATGATGTGCTGTAGGCATAATGTAGGAGGCTGCCCTGGGTAATATGGGCATGATGTGCTGTAGGCATAATGTAGGAGGCTGCCCTGGGTAATATGGGCATGATGTGCTGTAGGCATAATGTAGGAGGCTGTCCTGGGTAATATGGGCATGATGTGCTGTAGGCATAATGTAGGAGGCTTTCCTGGGTAATATGGGCATGATGTGCTGTAGGCATAATGTAGGAGGCTGCCCTGGGTAATATGGGCATGATGTGCTGTAGGCATAATGTAGGAGGCTGCCCTGGGTAATATGGGCATGATGTGCTGTAGGCATAATGTAGGAGGCTGTCCTGGGTAATATGGGCATGATGTGCTGTAGGCATAATGTATGAGGCTGCCCTGGGTAATATGGGCATGATGTGCTGTAGGCATAATGTAGGAGGCTGTCCTGGGTAATATGGGCATGATGTGCTGTAGGCATAATGTAGGAGGCTTTCCTGGGTAATATGGGCATGATGTGCTGTAGGCATAATGTAGGAGGCTGCCCTGGGTAATATGGGCATGATGTGCTGTAGGCATAATGTAGGAGGCTGCCCTGGGTAATATGGGCATGATGTGCTGTAGGCATAATGTAGGAGGCTGCCCTGGGTAATATGGGCATGATGTGCTGTAGGCATAATGTAGGAGGCTGCCCTGGGTAATATGGGCATGATGTGCTGTAGGCATAATGTAGGAGGCTGTCCTGGGTAATATGGGCATGATGTGCTGTAGGCATAATGTAGGAGGCTTTCCTGGGTAATATGGGCATGATGTGCTGTAGGCATAATGTAGGAGGCTGCCCTGGGTAATATGGGCATGATGTGCTGTAGGCATAACGTAGGAGGCTGCCCTGGGTAATATGGGCATGATGTGCTGTAGGCATAATGTAGGAGGCTGCCCTGGGTAATATGGGCATGATGTGCTGTAGGCATAATGTAGGAGGCTGTCCTGGGTAATATGGGCATGATGTGCTGTAGGCATAATGTAGGAGGCTGTCCTGGGTAATATGGGCATGATGTGCTGTAGGCATAATGTAGGAGGCTGCCCTGGGTAATATGGGCATGATGTGCTGTAGGCATAGTGTAGGAGGCTGCCCTGGGTAATATGGGCATGATGTGCTGTAGGCATAATGTAGGAGGCTGCCCTGGGTAATATGGGCATGATGTGCTGTAGGAATAATGTAGGAGGCTGTCCTGGGTAATATGGGCATGATGTGCTGTAGGCATAGCGTAGGAGGCTTTCCCAGGTTGAAAGTCGACTTTAGCAAGGAGTTTTTGTTTGTTTGTTTAGCAAGTATGAGCTTTTTTTCTCTCTGTTGATTACTAATTTGTCTTTATTATGCCCGTCTGTGTTTGTCTCTTGTTCTCTGTTTCTGTCTGTCTCCCTTTGCATCTTCCTATTCTTTGGGTGTGTGTTTATTTTTGTCATCTCTCCCTGTCTCTCACTGCCCCTCTGTCGTTCTCGTCTAGTGTATTCTCTCTCTCTCTCTCTCTCTCTCTCTCTCTCTCTCTCTCTCTCTCTCTCTCTCTCTCTCTCTCTCTCTCTCTCTCTCTCTCTCTCTCTCTCTCTCTCTCTCTCTCTCTCTCTCTCTCTCTCTCCTCTCTCTCTCTCTCTCTCTCTCTCCCATCCCTCTACCCCCCCTCTCTCTCTCCCATCTCTCTCCCCATCTCTCTCTCTTCTCTCCCCCCCCCTCTCTCTCTCTCTTTCTCTCACTCTCTCTCTCTCTCCCCTCTCCCCCCTCTCTCTATTTCTCTCTCTCTACATATCGATAACACTACCAAGATAGATCAGTACGGCTACCACTACGCATCGATGACACTATTGGGCTAAATCACTACGGCAACTAAGGGTTAGGGTTAGGGTTAAAATAGGGTTAAACTGAGGTAAGGAATAGGGTTGGGTTAGGAAAAGGGTTCGGGTTAGGGTTAGGGTTAGTCTGTCGGAATTCAAACTGACAGATTGGCACATTCATCATTAATTGTTTTCTCTATGGGACGTAGTGGTAACAACGGGTAGTTCATTCGATACGTAGTGAAAGCGCTACGCACCCGAAGTTGTATGGAATGGACCATGAAGAGTGAAGGGACATCTGATTAACGTCCTCCGGTCTGAAGCAGACACATAATTATGGGACATTAGTAGATATAAAGATGGTGGGAACGATCCTGGAGGGCACTAAAACAAACTTAAAATTTAAATTGATCTTTCACTCAAAATTGAAACCGAACTTTAAAAAAAAAAGTAAACCCTCCTTTTTTTCTCTCTCTCCTCGTAACTTTACAAATAAGTAATGTCCCATATGTGTTCTTGTGACCCGGAGGACGCTAAACATAAACTTTCATTCCTGGAGGCAATGCCCGGAGGCAGTGCAACACCAGGAAAGTCCCCAATTAGTAAAGCACCATTTTTTATTCATTCGCGCGCCATCATTCTCATCGCGGCTGGCGAGAGAGACGGTTCAACCGTTCTTTTTTCCCCTTTTGCTCGAGCCACTGCGAGTCAGAACTTCGCAGCGACTAGGCTAGCAGTCTACACCCGGTCCTTGGGATCGGTAGCTTTCCCTTTAAGTGTGCTGGTGGAAGTAACGGATTGTTTGTCGTACGGTCATGAAAAATTCAAGGAGCATGCTATGTATGTTGGTGAATGCATTCTGACTCATTCACATGTTTGGTGATGAGAGAGCGAAGGTCATGATGACCACTGTCGCTCTCTGTTGGAGGAATAATGATGATGGAGGGTAAATGTGCGTGTATGAGAGAAGAGAGAGAGAGAGAGAGAGAGAGAGAGAGAGAGAGAGAGAGAGAGAGAGAGAGAGAGAGTTGTGTGTGTGTATGTATGTATGCATGTATGTATGTATGTATGTATGTATGTATGTATGTATGTATGTATGTATGTATGCATGTATGTATGTATGTATGTATGTATGTATGTATGTATGTATGTATGTATGTATGTATGTATGTATGTATGTATGTATGTATGTATGTATGTATGTAAGCTTATGTATGTATGTATGTATGTATGCATGTATGCATGTATGTATGTATGTATGTGTGTATGTATGTATGTATGTATGTATGTACGTATGTATGTATGTATGCATGTATGTATGTATGTATGTAGATCGAAACAGCTGTCTTTGCATAAGGCACTGTCCCTCCCCCATTGGAGAAAAAGTAAGTCAGCACAATTTATATAATTTGTTTTTGTTTTTGTTTTTTTTGAACACGAACATTACTCAAAGTTAACTTTAACTGGTTTTGTTTCTGAGGTTCACAAATAAAGACATTGGACACAGAAAAGATTTATCAAAGCAAACTATTCTACATTTCAAATGCACTAACTTTTCAGTCCTTCACTGAGATTTTTCTTTCATACTATGTATGTATGTATGTTAGAAAGGTTAAAGCAGCAACACCTTTAGACCAGTGGACAGCGTTTGGGTCTAGCATCAATCTCACTAAATGCTCCCTAGGCATAAGCTGAGCCATCTTGAATAGGCTGCTGTGTGATCACATTGCACCTTGAACACGACAATCTAGCACCGAGAGGTTAAGAGAGTCATAGTTACTCCTCTCTCTCTCTCTCTCTCTCTCTCTTATTCAGAGTCATAGGGTGAAACGCATCTAAAAGATGGTACTCCGCTGATACATCCACTCAGCTCCCTTGCCCTGTGTGGTGCATCTATTGAAGACGAAGAGCACTTTTTGTTTAAATGTAAGGCTTACGATACTATTCGTGATAAATGTTTTGTTTTTGTAAGATATAGGCATATTACAGGACCAATGGATATAACCAGACTGCTGTCCTCTGACACTGAAAAAGAAAAAATTTCACTTGCAAAATAGCATTGCCTTTGCATGGAAGCTCAGAAGTGAAAAAGTCTCTGTTGACAGTTAGGCTTTACCAACAGTTAGTTGAATGGTCCCCTTATGAATACTATTTAGAGAATGTTATTGAATACGCATAAGTGTGTGTGTGCGTGCGTGAAGTGTGTGCATTTGTGTGAATGAGAGAATTTGGAGTGCGTGCGTGCGCGCGCGTGTGTGTGTGTGTGCGATCGGACGTATGGCGCACGTAGAGATGAGCCTCCATATGTGAAAAGTAAGTCACGAGTGGGTGCATATACAAGTGTGAGGAAATTTGAATTTGCACTGTTGTCTTGTTTACATACAAGTTTTTTATTATTTTAGTTTTTTTGACTTGTTTACTATAATTGAATGACTGGCGGGTGCAGTCAATATGATGATCCCTTTTGTTTGTTATAATATTCTTATAATTATACTTTTTTTTCCGCTTGCTTTGATTATTAGTTAATTTCAAATCACGTGTGATGAAGTTTGTATTGTCAATGGCAATTAAAACATTTCAAGTGTCAAGTCTCTCTCTCTATATATATATGTATGTATGTATGTATAAAACGTACAAGAATTGAAGAAGAAAAAACAACCACACCATTAAACTTTCCTCTTTATATATATAGTTTGTATTTAATAAAACTTAGTTTAATGTCCAATATGTAAGTTTGTCAACCTAAGAAAGAAACTGAATAACTTTAACTTTACAATTTATTCTGTGTTCTGAAAAGAATAAAAGAAAATAATGTGCTGATTTACTTTTTCTCCCAATATGGGGGAGATAGACAATGCCTATGCAAAGACAGCTGTTTCGTCTTTGAGAAAGACTCTTCAGTCTGCATATCGGCCTGCAAAAAATATCTACGGTGAACATTCAAACTGAGCTAGAAGACTTTCTACAAGAGAAAGGTTGTCATCTTTGCACCAGATTGAAAGTCCACAATAAAAGCAAACCAGCACTTAATTCAAAAGAAATAGTAAAAATCTTGTGTAAAATAACAAAAATAATAATGTTCTAAAATTACAATGCCTCGAAGAGAGTAGAAGAGATGGGATGCCATGTTGGTGGATCCAGTGAAGGATTCAATAAGGGAGGTCATAGAAATCGTAGTAAACACCAACATACTCCCGGTGAGGAGGAATGTAGAGAGGTGTGCCTGGATCAGGTAGACTGTATATATATATATATATGTTTGTGTGTGTATGTGTGTGTGTGTGTGTGGCGTGCGCGTGCTGCGTGCGTGCGTGCGTGACAATGTATGTGAAATAATTTGTATGTATACATGTATGTGCGTGTGTGGAAGCGCGCACGCGCGTGTGTGTGTTCATGTATACGTTTGTTTACAAGTGCATGCATGTGACAATGTGTATTATATGAGTTCGTTTGTGGGGAAGAGTGGGTGTGTATGTGGTGTACATGTAGGCATATAATAGGTGTGTGTGTGTGTGTGTGTGTGTGTGTGTGTGTGTGTGTGTGTGTGTGTGTGTGTCGGACGTGTGTGTGTGTGTGATGTGTGTGCACGAGTGTGTGTTTGTGTGAGTGTGTGTGTTGTGTGTGTGTTTGCACTGTGTGTGTGTGTTTGTGTACGTCCCTTTCCTTTTCTCTACTTGTTCTCTCTCTTCTCGTCTCTCTCTCTCTCTCTCTTCTCTCTCTCCTCTCTCTCTCTCTCTCTCTCTCTCTCTCTCTCTCTCTCTCTCCTCTCTCTCCCCCCCCCCCCTCTCTCTTGACGTTTGTATGACTAATAATATAAAAAAATAAAAAACTACCAACTTCTTCTTCATCTTCTGCTTTTCCATGCCATATAACACATAACGGGTAAGGTACGTATGTGTCCGTTTTTCAGTTTCCACTTGTCTCCCAGATGCATACAACCGACACATTCCGATTTCGGAGGAGCTCAAAGGAGAACAAACTATTTGGAATTTTTTGTATATATTAAAGGCAGGAGAATGGGCCAATAACTCAGAAAGATAGTAGATGATAGAAAGCAAAGGGAAAAGGCAGAGTCAAAGAGAGTGGCAAGTTAGAGGAAGTTACAAGCACAGAACTTCCATAAGGTGGGGGAACTAGTTTTACGAAATACCCCCTGGTATCCCCACGGGTAAACAAGCTACCAACGAAAGCAGAAACAGTATTTTAAAAAAACACCCATGGGTGGCGCGGCGCTCGCGGGGACGCGCTCTCCATGTGGGAGCAACCTGAATTTCACAGACCAGTCTCTGTGACTAGAATATGAGAGAGATATTATACCAAATACCAAGTAACGAATTGAATTGTTTGCTATCAATAATATTTATTATTTGTTGCATTGAACCTGTCTTAAACCCAACGTTCGATTTGTTTTGTGCAGACAGTTTTGCTCACCATGACCCAAGGAACTGAGAAACGCAACGTGATCAACGCAACCTTTTCCAACAGCTACCATCCGGCAAATATCGAATATCAAGTTCCTCTGTTCGACTAATATGCCATGCAGCTGTTCTACTAGTAGGCCTATCACTACCAACGAAACTAGAAACAGTGATAGTTGTGACCCAGCACCACAAATGGTAGGGTAAGACGGGGTAAAAAGCCCATGGGCGGGTAAGAAGCCCATGCCAATTATCTCATGAAATAAAGCCAATATTAGTCACATTTTGCCCATGAGACGAGTGTTAATGTTTAGCATTCGTCTCATGGGCAAAACTTGACTGAAATTTGCTTTATTTCATGAGATAATTGGCATGGGCTTCATACCCGCCCATGGGCTTTTTACCCCGTCTTCACCTACATTAAGTGTCAAACTGACTATACTGAAAAAAATACACATTTGACAACTTCAGGCAATTCTTTTTCCAATGATACAAAAGCCATTTTTGTATCTTTTACCGTTTCAGAATTATGAGCATTTAAGTAGGGTCAGTTTTGGCCATTTTGAGAAAACACAGTCTAAAGTCTAGCCTAGCTGAAACAAATGCATTGACTTCTCGTTTTAAGACACGTATAAGACCATTTAGAGACCATATCAAAGATTATCCTTTATAAGTATGAAAGATAAGATGTAAGAGAACACACAAATAACCATAACTCAAAATTGACCCCCCCCAAAATGATATTTTTGACTTTGCAAGCCTGTTGTGAGAAACTAGTCCAGCAACTTAATGTCCCTTTCGTGGTGCTGGGTCACATTTCTGAAATCGTATTCAAGTTCAAGTGCTATTAGGAGAAATAGTGACAGTTGTGCAATCCTTTGTTGTTGTTGTTGTTGTTGTTGTTGTTGTCTTACCCTGGCTAAAAGACTCCAGGGATCATCCCAACAGCCGAAGCATTTGAACACTATGGCACAAATGCACGAGCTAGGGATGAGAACATTACGTGTGTGACCGAGTTTTTGATTACCCCGCCACGTGAGCAGCCAC
>CM065685.1:29036437-29038937 GCA_017654935.2 Phymorhynchus buccinoides | reverse complement strand
CTAGTTGCGAACGTTGTCTGTGTTTGCTATGGAGTGGTTTGTAAAGGCAGTATTGATTACGAGAGAGCGAGCGTGCGCGTGCGCGCAAACAAGCGCGTGTACGCATAAACACACACACATACACGCACGCACGCACGCACGCACGCACACACACAAACACACACACATACACACACACACACACACACCTACACCTACAGACACACCTACAGACACACCTACATCCCCCCACACACACCTACACACACACACACACCTACATACACACACACACACACACACACCTACACATACAGCACACACACACACACACACACACACAGACACACAGACACACACACACACACACACTACACACACACACACACACACACACACACACACCTACAGACACACACACACACACACACACACACACACACGCACACACACACACACACACACACATAGAGTGCAGTAGACACACTCACAGAGAACGAGTGAAACGCAGAGAGTAAGAGAGAGAGAGAGAGAGAGAGAGAGAGAGAGAGAGAGAGAGAGAGAGAGAGAGAGAGAGAGAGAGAGAGAGAGAGAGAGAGAGAGAGAGAGAGAGAGAGAGAGAGAGAGAGAGAGAGTGAGAGTAGAGAGAGAGAGAGAGAGAGAACAATGAACAATGATTCATTGTGCTAGGCCATCTGCCCATGTCAAAGGGAACAACGGGGTAGGAGCAACATGAAACAAATAAAGTAAAATTAACAAGTAAATAGGTTCAAACTTTTAAACATATACGCAGAAATTAAGAGAGAGAGAGAGAGAGAGAGAGAGAGAGAGAGAGAGAGAGAGAGAGAGAGAGAGAGAGAGAGAGAGAGAGAGAGAGAGAGAGTCTCAGGTCGTTCCATTTTCATTTTCAGGGAGAGGCGTAACCCGAAACTTCACCCTGAAAACGTTTCACTGACTTTAAAATATGTTTCGTTTTCATTCCCGTTACTTTGTTTCACTGTTTTTTAAATGATATTATGGCTTTTTGAAATGCAACAAAAGAAGACAATTTAATAAGCTATGAAAAGAACACAAATAACTCCAAACAACAACCAATAAACGAAAAAACAACAACAACAAAACCCAAAACCCAAACAAAACAAAGCGTTTGATCAGTTTAGTTGTACGTTCTGTAATGATGAGAAGAAAACGTGATTAACGTCCTCCGACCTGGTACAGGTATAGGGCAAGACGGGGTAAAAAGCCCATGGGCGGGTAAGAAGCCCATGCCAATTATCTCATGAAATGAAGCAAATTTCAGTCACATTTTGCCCATGAGACGAGTGTTAATGTTTCATGGGCAAAATGTGTTAATGTTTCATGGGCAAAATGTGACTGAAATTTGCTTCATTTCATGAGATAATTGGCATGGGCTTCTTACCCGCCCATGGGCTTTTTACCCCGTCTTCCCCTATATAGCATTCAAAGCAATAGAAAAAACAACAAATGGGAAACTGCGGCAAAAATATTTCGGCTTACTGCCCTTTTGACCATGCCTGTCTCCTTCTGCCAGAAAAAGGTCACATTTCAAAAAAATAAAAAATATATATATTGGACATTTGTAAATGTACAGATAGTGGATCGATCTTGGAGATACCGCAGCACTAGGAAAAGACCCGTGTTTTCTGTAATCATTTGAATTCATTCCTTTTTAAATGAGCAAACAGGTACTGAGCTTGATGTATTCTTTAATATTACACGTAAAATATTGCACGTAAGAAAAACTAAAGCAGCAAATCTTGAAAATTGTCTAAGACAATCGGAGATGTTGAAGAAGAAAGCATCGATATGTGTATGTGTGAGTGTGTGCGTGCGTGTGGTTATGTGTATGTGTGTGTGTGTGTGTGTGCGTGTGTGCGTGCATACGTAAGTACGTGCGTCAGCAGATTGTGCATGGAAATAAAAGCCGGAGAGCACTGTCTTCTAAAAGTAAATTTATGAGTTACTACTACTACTACTAGCTACAATCCTTTTCTATAGGCCTCTGCAACTAGGGTTATTAACTCCCTTGACAGTGAGAGTGATGCCCTTGCTGGCCAGTACTGACAAGGGCATTCACTCTTGCGAAAGGCAGCCATTTAGTGGCATCAAATAGGGTTATTGGCGAGAGTTATCCCCCTGTTTGGTCAGTACTGAACCATCTTTCCCCACCCACCAAGGGCATTCACTCTTGCAAAAGGTGTTCGTTGCAGACCCCACATAGACTTAATTCACGGAACACAACTCAGAATGTTTGGCCCTGTGGTGTGGCACAATTGTCCCCCCTTTTGATGCGCACCGACGATAAGAGTCGTTTCCCTTGCGTCCTTTGAAGTGCTAATGGCCGGAGAGAGAGAGAGAGAGAGAGAGAGAGAGAGAGAGAGAGAGAGAGAGAGAGAGAGAGAGAGAGAGAGAGAGAGAGAGAGAGAGAGAGAGAGAGAGGTCTGAAGTCTGAAATGATTTAATTTGTTAGGCCACAGGCCCATACAAATGGAGTTCGCGT
>CM065685.1:29026437-29028937 GCA_017654935.2 Phymorhynchus buccinoides | reverse complement strand
GTGGAGAGAGGAGAGTGGGAGAGAAGAGATCGAGATGGGAGAGAGAGGACACGAGGAATAGGTTGGAAGTGAGGGGGGGGGGGGGAGGGAGACGAGGAGACGAGAGAGCGGAGGGGAGAAGAGAGAGAGAGGAAGAGAGAGAGAAAACACACAACTGACAGACGGGCAAACAGACAAATGTTTTTTAGCGAGACAGAGAGATGACGAAACGAACAGAGTGAGAGAGAGAGTAGGGGCGGGGTGGATGAGAGATAAGCGAGAGAGAAAGAGAGAAAGAAGAGTAGAAGAGAAGAGGACGATGAGAGAGGAGAGAGAGAGTGAGAGAGTGAGAGAAAGAGAGAGGGGGGGGGGGGCGAGAAAGATAGAGAGAGGGGGGAGAGAAAGAGGTCGAAGGATAGAGAGGAGAAAGAAAGGAGAAAGGAGGGGCAGGGGATAGAAAGAGAGAGAGAAGAGAGAATAGAGAAAGAGAGAGAGAAGAGATCGAGAGAGAGAGGGAGGAGAGATCGAGAAAGAGACAGTGAGACGAGAGTTTATCCTTTTACTGGGAAGGACCGTCCGATCGTGCGTCCTGACACTTGGTTTGTGGATAGTAAACAATACCTCCCTAAGTGGAGACAGTGGTGTGTGTGTGGGGTGTGTGTCCCAATCGTGTGTTGTTGTGTGTGTGTGTGTGATGTGTGGTGTGCTGAATTTTTTTTTTTGTGTGTGCAGTTTGTGCGTGGTGCGTAGTGCGTGCGGTGTGTGGTTTGTGTGTGTAGTTTGTGTCGTGAGCGTGTGCGTAGTGTACATGCGTGTGTGTGTGCGTTTGCGGTGTGCGGTGCATGTGCCGTGTGTGCGTGTTGTATATATATATATATATGTGTGTGGTGTGTGAATTGTGTGTGTGTGTGTGTGTGTGTGTGTGGTGTGTGTTAGTGTGTGTGTGTGCGTTGTGCTCCAGTGTGCGTGCGTGTGCGTGTGTGGTGCGTGTGTGATGACCCAGAAGACGTCACTTTAAGCGTTCGTTAAAAATCATGTTTGAATAACCTGATTACAAAAAAGGCATGCATTATGCATTTTTAGGCAGTTATGCGCTTGTTAAAGTATACCCAACTATCAAAACACAACACACAGAACACACACATCAGGACACACAGAGACACACACACACACTTTACCACACTACCGGCAGCACATCACGCTACACACCAACACACACACACTCACCCGCACATTACGCTCCCCCCCCCCCCCCCCCTATACACGAAAGTATACAGAATTACCACTCGTCACATCTCATTATTATTTCCGAGCCGAAGCTTCGGCAAGCTATTGTTTTTTTTTTTTGTACAAAATCATGTCAATCATCGTCCGTCCGTCCGTTCCGTCTCCAGCCATCGCGTGCGTGCGTTAACACAACATTCCTCCGTTTGTCCGTCCGTTAGCGTTCGTTCGCGTTCCGTCCGTCCATCCATTGCGTGCGTTTGTTCCGTCTGCGCATTATCATGTTTTTTTTATAATTTGCTGAAACTTTAGTCTTCCATAATATAATGTTTATTTTTGTTGTTGTTGCAACGTAAATGATTTAACCATTGTTGACGTGGGAAAGGTTTGAAAAATCGCTAGTTTGTTTACATAAAACAAACACAAATCTTTGTAGCAGATGAGACAAAGCTGTCTATAGAGTCCTACGGCGCCAAAATATACGTTACGAAGGCCAACCCATCAATGCGAAAAGAGAGAGACGAGAGTGAGAGAGAGAGAGAAGAGATAGAGAGAGAGAGAGAGAAGGAGAGAGAGAGAGATAGATAGCACGCACTTCTCTAGAGCGAGCAGGGAGAGAGATATAATCGATAGCTAAAGGAGAGAGGAGAGCGGCGTCGAGAGAGAGAGAGAGAGAAGAGAACTTGAAAACTTGAAAACTTGAAAAACTTAAACTTTATTTTCCAAGGATAAAGATTTTGGGCAACGCCTATTCTTTACCAATCTGTCCTTGATAGAGAGAGAAGAGAGAGAGATAGAAGAGAGAGAGAGAGAGAGAGAGAGAGAGGAGTAGAATAGGAGAGAGAAGAGAGAGAGAGAGAGGAGGAGTGAGAGAGATATCTATATAGAGCGATAGATATAGAGAAGAGAGAGAGCAGAGAGAGAGAGAGAGAGAGAGAGAAGAGGATAGAGATAGAGGGAGAGAGAGGAGAAGTAAAGGGAGAGAGGAGAGAGGGGGGGTGAGAGGAGGTAGGAGGAGAGGGGTGGTGAGTGGGGAGGGGCGGAAGGTAGATAGGAGGAGAGAGAGGGGAGGTGGAAGTGGAGGAGGAGAGAGAGGAATGAAGGAGAAGAGAAGAGAGAGAGAGAAAACAACAAAAAAACAAAGCATGGAAAGAAACAAAACGGAAATCCCAAAGAAGACCAAGCACTATAATTATAGTACGGCAAACATACCACGAAAGGAACAGAAAAAAAGTGAAGGGGGGAAGGGGGAAGGGGGGGGGGGGGTGGGGGGGGGGGCGGGGGGGGGGGGGGGGGG
>CM065685.1:29019527-29025937 GCA_017654935.2 Phymorhynchus buccinoides | reverse complement strand
GGCTTGAGAGAGAGAGCAGGATAAGAAGAGAGAGGAGAGAGAGAGCCAAAACAACCGAACTGATGTTGAAAGGCTCCCCCCAAAACAGAAACCGCGCAACAAACGCTTATGACGAGGCAAAAAACACAACACCCAAAACAAGAAGATTCTTTTAACTCACTTCTCATCAACGATTCTTAAAAGGGGTAAGATGGACTACTTAAAGAGTTACAGCTAACCGAGCTCGAGCTGATAGAGTTATCGTTAGTGGCGGTAGTTTTATACACCATCCACAGCGGCGCGGGATCGGCGGCTCTCGCGCGGCTACGGGTATCCAAAAAAAAACTTGAGTAGTGGAATTTGAACGGAGATTCAAACTGGCCTATCGACGTGGGGTAAATGTGTCACGTTTAAAAAGGGACTAAACCAGTCGTTTCCGTCCTCACTACTTCATATAGGGAAAAAGGAAAAGAGACCGGATGCTTGTCTTTCCCCTATACAGTCTTTGCTCTCTCACAAGCAAAAAGCTGCAACAAGCAACGAAGACATATCAAACAAAGACTTCATCAATGTGCTGAAGCAAAGAGGAAGAAGCCCATCAAAGGCAGGCAACAAAAGAGACTATCTCTCTCTCTTCTATCTCTCTATCCAAAAAGATCTCTCTCTCTCACTCACTCTCTCACACTCACTCTCTCTCTCATACCTCTTTCTACAATCTCCTCTCTCTCTCTCTCTCCCTCCCCTCTCTCTCTCTCTCTCACTCTATCTCCCTCTCTCTCTCGTCCCCTCCCTCTATCTCTCTCCCTTTCTCACCTCCCTCTCTCTCTCTCTCTCTCTTTTTTTCTCTCTATCTCCTCTTTTTTTCTTCTTACCTCACTCTGCTGGAAGGAAGGTAGACAACTCCCACTCCATGTCTTTGCTGCGACGTTTACTTCCGCTTCCGCTACCAGCGTCGGAAATTGGCATGGCTGCTGAGTGCTGATTATCCCCCTGGTGGATTCCTTTCGTCCTGTCTTCTTTTTTTATTTATTCCGCTTGGTTACTTCACTCCTGCCATCGCAAGCTGTTTTTGTGGTCATTTTTACACACAGGATCATACACAATTACTCTCGTTCTGTTTAAGACAGATAATGTTTTTAGCATTTTTCGCTCGTGTTCTCTTTCTTTCTTTCTTTCTACCTCCTTTGCCGCAAGTTTGCGACTTGGGCATAAATACAACTGTGAAATCTCGACAGATTTTCACATATATTCTGTTTCTCCTACAGCTGTTTTTGTAATGGATTTTGTTTTAACTGTAGTTAATGTTTCTCCTTATTTGAAGAAGATTTCACATAATGTTATTACTGTTTCTCCTCACATTTCGATTATAGGCTTCATTAATGTTACTGTTTCTCATAACGCTTCCATTTCAAGAAGAGTTTACATATTATGTTGTTGTTTTTCCTAAGACTTTAATGAAGTTTTCTCTCATAACGCTTCCAACAGAAGAGTTTACATAATGTTGTTGTTTTTCCTAAACTTTATGAAGATTTCCTAAAACAAACGTCTTGCTTCCAAACTGAAGAGAATTTTAGGACGGTTACTGTTGTTCCTTACGGGATTATTCCATGTTTTTCCTAACGTTTGTATTTTTTAAAGGATTGCACACGCCTTGGCATGAGGCTGTGCCAGACCAGTTAACATAAGCTAGAACACCAATGCTACATCAAAATGTTGTTATGTTCTGCATGGTTATGCGGGGATTGTCTTAATTAAGCCATGACAAGCTCCTAGCATAACATCATCAGTCTCCTTAAAAAATCCTCCGAAGTCGGAGTGTGGCTGCGCACGTGGCGCGCGGTAATCAAAAAACTGGTCAAAAAACGGCCACACACCGTAGTGTTCTCATCCCTAGCTCGTGCATTTACTGGGCCATAGTGTTCAAGCGCTTCGGCTGTTGCTTCGGAACTGTTCCACATCACTGGGATGATCCCTGGAGTCTTTAAGCCAGGGTAAGACAACAACAACAACAACAACAACAACAAAGGATGCTTGCGTCACAACTGTCACTATTTCCTCCTAATACGCCACTTGAACTTGAATACGATTTCATAAATGTGACCCAGCACCACGAAAGGGACATTAAGTCGCTGAGCTAGTTTCTTCTCACAACAGGCTTGCAAATTTCAAAAATATCATTTTTGGGGGGTCAATTTTTTGGAGCTTATTATGGGTATTTTTTTGTGTTCTCTAACAGTATCTTATCTTTCATATTTTATAAAGGATAATCTTTAATACGGTCTCTAAATGGTCTTATACGTGTCTTAAAACGAGAAGTCAATGCATTTGTTTCAGCTAGGCTAGACTTTAGACTGTGTTTTCTCAAAATGGCCAAAACTGACCCTACTTAAATGCTCATAATTCTGAAACGGTAAAAGATACAAAAATGGCTTTTGTATCATTGGAAAAAGAATTGCCTGAAGTTGTCAAATGTGTATTTTTTTCAGTATAGTCAGTTTGACACTTAATGTAGGTGAAGAACGGGGGTAAAAAGCCCATGGGCGGGTAAGAAGCCCATGCCAATTATCTCATGAAATAAATCAAATTTCAGTCCAGTTTGCCCATGAGACGAATGCTCTAAACATTAACACTCGTCTCATGGGCAAAATGTGACTAATATTGGCTTTATTTCATGAGATAATTGGCATGGGCTTCTTACCCGCCCATGGGCTTTTTACCCCGTCTTACCCTACCATTTGTGGTGCTGGGTCACAACTATCACTGTTTCTAGTTTCGTTGGTAGTGATAGGCCTACTAGTAGAACAGCTGCATGGCATATTAGTCGAACAGAGGAACTTGATATTCGATATTTGCCGGATGGTAGCTGTTGGAAAAGGTTGCGTTGATCACGTTGCGTTTCTCAGTTCCTTGGGTCATGGTGAGCAAAACTGTCTGCACAAAACAAATCGAACGTTGGGTTTAAGACAGGTTCAATGCAACAAATAATAAATATTATTGATAGCAAACAATTCAATTCGTTACTTGGTATTTGGTATAATATCTCTCTCATATTCTAGTCACAGAGACTTGTCTGTGAAATTCAGGTTGCTCCCACCTGGAGAGCGCGTCCCCGCCAGAGCCGCGCCACCCATGTTTTTGTTTTGGGTTTTTTTTTTTTTTATACTGTTTCTGCTTTCGTTGGTAGCTTGGTTCCCAGGGGGTCTTTCGTAAAACTAGTGCTTGTAACTTCCTCTAACTTGCCACTCTCTTTGACTCTGCCTTTTCCCTTTGCTTTCTATCATCTACTATCTTTCTGACTTAATGGCCCATTCTCCTGCCTTTAATATAAAACAAAAACTTCCCAAATAGGTTTGTTCTCCTTTGAGCTCCTCCGAAATCGGAATGTGTCGGCTGTATGCAGCGGGGAGACCAGTGTAAACATGAAAAGCGGACACATACGTACCTTACCCGTTATGGCCATATGGCCTGGAAAAGCAGAAGAAGAAGAAGAAGAAAGTAGTTGTAGTTTTTTTATTTATTTTATTATTATTAGTCATACAAACGTCAAGAGAGAGGGGGGGGGGAGGAGGAGGAGAGAGAGATAGAGAGAGAGAGAGAGAGAGAGAGAGAGAGAGAGAGAGAGAGGAGAGAGAGAGGAGAGGAGATAGAGAGAGAGTAAACAGTAGTAAAAAAAAAAAAAAAAACTATTTATTTGTAAAACAAGACAACAGTGCAAATTGAAATTTCCACACACGTCACATGTATATGCACCCACTCGTGCAGGCTCATCTCTACGTGCGCATACGACTTCCGATCGAACACACAAAGAAGAGGAACAACATAACACACACACGACGCACAGGGTGCGCGACAAGGTGATAAACGCGCACACACAACATACCAAGCAGAAGCAACAAACCCTTTTTCACGCATGCGACATACAACACCGCATGCCACGATTAAGACGGTACGCGCACCCACACGCACACAACACACACTTACTTTTACGCGTATTCAATAACATTCTCTAAATAGTATTCATAAGGGGACCATTCAACTAACTGTTGGTAAAGCCTAACGCAACCTTGTCGAAAAGCCTAGTTCTGTCAACAGAGACTTTTTCACTTCTTAGCTTCCATGCAAAGGCAATATATCTTGCAAGTGAAATCGGATGTTTTTTTTTCTTTGTTCAATTGTCAGAGGACAGCAGTCTGATTACATCCATTGGTCCTGTAATATGCCTACATCTCACAAAAACAAAACATTTATCACGAATAGTATCGTAAGCCTTACATTTAAACAAAAAGTGCTCTTCATCTTCAACAGATGCACCACACATAGGGCAAGGGAGCTGAGTGGATGTATGCCAGCGGAAGTACCATCTTTTAAATGCGTTTCACCCTATGCAAACTCTTAATGAGAGAGAGAAGAGAGAGAGAGAGAGCGAGAGAGTAGAGAGAGAGCTAGACGACTGAGGAGAGAGAGAGAGAGAGAGAGAGAGCGAGGAGAGAGAGAGAGGAGTAACTATGACTCTCTTAACCTCTCGGTGCTAGATTGTCGTGTTCAAGGTGCAATGTGATCACACAGCAGCCTATTCAAGATGGCTCAGCTTATGCCTAGGGAGCATTTAGTGAGATTGATGCTAGACCCAAACGCTGTCCACTGGTCTAAAGGTGTTGCTGCTTTAACCTTTCTAACTACATGCATACATACATACATACATACATACATACATACATACATACATACATACATACATACATACATACATACATACATACATACATACATACATGCATACATACATACATACATACATACATACATACATACATACATACATACATACATACATACATACATACATACATACATACATACATACATACATACATATACATACATACATACATACATACATACATACATACATACATACATACATAGTATGAAAGAAAAATCTCAGTGAATAGCCAGCTCCGTACCCCTACTCTGAAGGACTGAAAAGTTAGTGCATTTGAAATGTAGAATAGTTTGCTTTGATAAATCTTTTCTGTGTCCAATGTCTTTATTTGTGAACCTCAGAAACAAAACCAGTTAAAGTTAACTTTGAGTAATGTTCGTGTTCAAAAAACCCAAAAACAAAAACAAATTATATAAATTGTGCTGACTTACTTTTTCTCCCAATGGGGGAGGGACAGTGCCTTATGCAAAGACAGCTGTTTCGATCTACATACATACCGTCGCCTTGTACTGAGGTGCTCCAAATTCTCTCATTCTACCCCTATGCTTGAATCTCTTCACTGGCTTCCTGTTGGAAAGCGTATCGACTACAAGCTCACTCTGCTCTGTTACAAGTCCCTGAATGGTCTTGCTCCTTCTTATCTCACTGATCTTCTGAACCTTTACACACCTCTTAGACAGTTACGCTCCTCTTCTGACACTTCTCTCCTCCAGATCCCTCGTTACCGCACCAGGACTCTCGGTGAACGTTCCTTCTCTTTTCAGGCCTCCTCTACTTGGAACAAACTCCCTCTTCCTCTCCGTTCTGCCAACTCCCTTTCTTCATTTAAGTCTTCCCTCAAAACCACTCTTCAAATCGTAGCTTGCTCTGTTCTTTTGGAAAGTAATTTTTGTCCCTTCTCTGCGCGTGTGTTTGTGTGCAGTGTGTGGTTTGTGCGGGCGTGTGTTGTGTTGTGTGTGTGTGTGTGTGTGTGTGTGTGTGTGTGTGTGGTGTGGTGTGGTGTGGTGTGTGGGTGTGGTGTGGTGTGGTGGGTGTGTGTGTGTGGGGGGGGGGGGGTGCGCGTTTGTGTGTGCGCGCGCATGTGTGTGTGTATGCGAGGAAATGTTTGACATTCTCATATTTTCTACTGCTTGTTGTTGTTGTTGTTTGTCTTTGTTTTGTGGGGGGGGGGGGGTTATTCATTTATTTGTTTAATATTGTAAGCGCTTAGGGCTTGTTTAAGAATAAGCGCATATAAATGCTCATTATTATTATTATTATTATTATTATTATACATACATACATACATACATACATACATACATGCATACATACATACATACGTACATACATACATACATACATACATAGACATACATACATACATACATACATACATACATACATACATACATACATACATACATACATACATACATACATACATACATACATACATAAGCTTACATACATACATACATACATACATACATACATACATACATACATACATACATACATACATACATACATACATACATACATACATACATACATACATACATACATACATACATACATACATGCATACATACATACATACATACATACATACATACATACACACACACAACTCTCTCTCTCTCCTCTCTCTCTCTCTCTCTCTCTCTCTCTCTCTCCCTCTCTCTCTCTCTCTCTCTCTCTCTCTCTTTCTCTTTCTCATACACGC
>CM065685.1:29009527-29014527 GCA_017654935.2 Phymorhynchus buccinoides | reverse complement strand
GCCTCCTACAGTATGCCTACAGCACATCATGCCCATATTACCCAGGGCAGCCTCCTACAGTATGCCTACAGCACATCATGCCCATATTACCCAGGACAGCCTCCTACATTATGCCTACAGCACATCATGCCCATATTACCCAGGGCAGCCTCCTACAGTATGCCTACAGCACATCATGCCCATATTACCCAGGGCAGCCTCCTACATTATGCCTACAGCACATCATGCCCATATTACCCAGGGCAGCCTCCTACATTATGCCTACAGCACATCATGCCCATATTACCCAGGGCAGCCTCCTACATTATGCCTACAGCACATCATGCCCATATTACCCAGGGCAGCCTCCTACATTATGCCTACAGCACATCATGCCCATATTACCCAGGGCAGCCTCCTACATTATGCCTACAGCACATCATGCCCATATTACCCAGGGCAGCCTACTACATTATGCCTACAGCACATCATGCCCATATTACCCAGGGCAGCCTCCTACTACATTATGCCTACAGCATACATCATGCCCATATTACACAGGGCAGCCTCATACAGTATGCCTACAGCACATCATGACCATATTACCCAGGGCAGCCTCCTACAGTATGCCTACAGCACATCATGCCCATATTACACAGGGCAGCCTCCTACATTATGCCTACAGCACATCATGCCCATATTACCCAGGGCAGCCTCCTACATTATGCCTACAGCACATCATGCCCATATTACCCAGGACAGCCTCCTACATTATGCCTACAGCACATCATGCCCATATTACCCAGGGCAGCTCATACAGTATGCCTACAGCACATCATGCCCATATTACCCAGGGCAGCCTCCTACATTATGCCTACAGCACATCATGCCCATATTACCCAGGGCAGCCTCCTACAGTATGCCTACAGCACATCATGCCCATATTACCCAGGGCAGCCTCCTACATTATGCCTACAGCACATCATGCCCATATTACCCAGGGCAGCCTCCTACATTATGCCTACAGCACATCATGCCCATATTACCCAGGGCAGCCTCCTACATTATGCCTACAGCACATCATGCCCATATTACCCAGGACAGCCTCCTACATTATGCCTACAGCACATCATGCCCATATTACCCAGGGCAGCCTCCTACATTATGCCTACAGCACATCATGCCCATATTACCCAGGACAGCCTCCTACATTATGCCTACAGCACATCATGCCCATATTACCCAGGGCAGCCTCCTACATTATGCCTACAGCACATCATGCCCATATTACCCAGGGCAGCCTCCTACATTATGCCTACAGCACATCATGCCCATATTACCCAGGGCAGCCTCCTACATTATGCCTACACACATCATGCCCATATTACCCAGGACAGCCTCATACATTATGCCCATATTACCCATATTACCCAGGACAGCCTCACTACATTATGCCTACAGCACACAGCCATATGCCTATATTATGCCCACAGCACATCAGCCCATATTACCCTACAGCCTCCTACATTATGCCTACAGCACATCATGCCCATATTACCCAGGGCAGCCTCCTACATTATGCCTACAGCACATCATGCCCATATTACCCAGGGCAGCCTCCTACATTATGCCTACAGCACATCATGCCCATATTACCCAGGGCAGCCTCCTACATTATGCCTACAGCACATCATGCCCATATTACCCAGGGCAGCCTCCTACATTATGCCTACAGCACATCATGCCCATATTACCCAGGGCAGCCTCCTACATTATGCCTACAGCACATCATGCCCATATTACCCAGGGCAGCCTCCTACATTATGCCTACAGCACATCATGCCCATATTACCCAGGGCAGCCTCCTACATTATGCCTACAGCACATCATGCCCATATTACCCAGGGCAGCCTCTATGCCTACTATCATGCCCATATTGCCTACAGCACAGCACATCATGCCCATATTACCCAGGGCAGCCTCCTACATTATGCCTACAGCACATCATGCCCATATTACCCAGGGCAGCCTCCTACATTATGCCTACAGCACATCATGCCCATATTACCCAGGACAGCCTCCTACATTATGCCTACAGCACATCATGCCCATATTACCCAGGGCAGCCTCCTACCCAGGACAGGAGCTATGCCTACAGCACATCATGCCCATATTACCCAGGGCAGCCTCCTACGTTATGCCTACAGCACATCATGCCCATATTACCCAGGGCAGCCTCCTACATTATGCCTACAGCACATCATGCCCATATTACCCAGGACAGCCTCCTACATTATGCCTACAGCACATCATGCCCATATTACCCAGGACAGCCTCATACATTATGCCTACAGCACATCATGCCCATATTACCCAGGGCAGCCTCCTACATTATGCCTACAGCACATCATGCCCATATTACCCAGGGCAGCCTCCTACAGTATGCCTACAGCACATCATGCCCATATTACCCAGGGCAGCCTCCTACATTATGCCTACAGCACATCATGCCCATATTACCCAGGGCAGCCTCCTACATTATGCCTACAGCACATCATGCCCATATTACCCAGGGCAGCCTCCTACATTATGCCTATCATGCCCATATTACCCAGGGCAGCCTCCTACATTATGCCTACAGCACATCATGCCCATATTACCCAGGACAGCCTCCTACACTATGCCTACAGCACATCATGCCCATATTACCCAGGGCAGCCTCCTACATTATGCCTACAGCACATCATGCCCATATTACCCAGGGCAGCCTCCTACAGTATGCCTACAGCACATCATGCCCATATTACCCAGGGCAGCCTCCTACATTATGCCTACAGCACATCATGCCCATATTACCCAGGGCAGCCTCCTACATTATGCCTACAGCACATCATGCCCATATTACACAGGGCAGCCTCCTACATTATGCCTACAGCACATCATGCCCATATTACCCAGGGCAGCCTCCTACATTATGCCTACAGCACATCATGCCCATATTACCCAGGGCAGCCTCCTACAGTATGCCTACAGCACATCATGCCCATATTACCCAGGGCAGCCTCCTACATTATGCCTACAGCACATCATGCCCATATTACCCAGGACAGCCTCCTACATTATGCCTACAGCACATCATGCCCATATTACCCAGGGCAGCCTCCTACACTATGCCTACAGCACATCATGCCCATATTACCCAGGACAGCCTCCTACATTATGCCTACAGCACATCATGCCCATATTATACAGGGCAGCCTCCTACATTATGCCTACAGCACATCATGCCCATATTACCCATGCCCATATTACCCAGGGCAGCCTCCTACATTATGCCTACAGCACATCATGCCCATATTACCCAGGGCAGCCTCCTACATTATGCCTACAGCACATCATGCCCATATTACCCAGGACAGCCTCCTACATTATGCTACAGCACATCATGCACATATTCAGGGCAGCCTCCTACATTATGCCTACAGGACAGCCTGCCCATATTACCCAGGGCAGCCCTACATTATGCCTACAGCACATCATGCCCATATTACCCAGGGCAGCCTCCTACAGTATGCCTACAGCACATCATGCCCATATTACCCAGGGCAGCCTCCTACACTATGCCTACAGCACATCATGCCCATATTACCCAGGGCAGCCTCCTACATTATGCCTACAGCACATCATGCCCATATTACCCAGGAACAGCCTCCTACATTATGCCTACAGCACATCATGCCCATATTACCCAGGGCAGCCTCCTACATTATGCCTACAGCACATCATGCCCATATTACCCAGGGCAGCCTCCTACATTATGCCTACAGCACATCATGCCCATATTACCCAGGACAGCCTCCTACATTATGCCTACAGCACATCATGCCCATATTACCCAGGGCAGCCTCCTACATTATGCCTACAGCACATCATGCCCATATTACCCAGGGCAGCCTCCTACAGTATGCCTACAGCACATCATGCCCATATTACCCAGGGCAGCCTCCTACATTATGCCTACAGCACATCATGCCCATATTACCCAGGGCAGCCTCCTACATTATGCCTACAGCACATCATGCCCATATTACCCAGGACAGCCTCCTACATTATGCCTACAGCACATCATGCCCATATTACCCAGGGCAGCCTCCTACATTATGCCTACAGCACATCATGCCCATATTACCCAGGGCAGCCTCCTACATTATGCCTACAGCACATCATGCCCATATTACCCAGGGCAGCCTCCTACATTATGCCTACAGCACATCATGCCCATATTACCCAGGACAGCCTCCTACATTATGCCTACAGCACATCATGCCCATATTACCCAGGGCAGCCTCCTACATTATGCCTACAGCACATCATGCCCATATTACCCAGGGCAGCCTCCTACATTATGCCTACAGCACATCATGCCCATATTACCCAGGGCAGCCTCCTACATTATGCCTACAGCACATCATGCCCATATTACCCAGGGCAGCCTCCTACATTATGCCTACAGCACATCATGCCCATATTACCCAGGGCAGCCTCCTACATTATGCCTACAGCACATCATGCCCATATTACCCAGGGCAGCCTCCTACATTATGCCTACAGCACATCATGCCCATATTACCCAGGGCAGCCTCCTACATTATGCCTACAGCACATCATGCCCATATTACCCAGGGCAGCCTCCTACATTATGCCTACAGCACATCATGCCCATATTACCCAGGGCAGCCTCCTACATTATGCCTACAGCACATCATGCCCATATTACCCAGGGCAGCCTCCTACATTATGCCTACAGCACATCATGCCCATATTACCCAGGACAGCCTCCTACATTATGCCTACAGCACATCATGCCCATATTACCCAGGGCAGCCTCCTACATTATGCCTACAGCACATCATGCCCATATTACCCAGGCAGCCTCCTACACTATGCCTACAGCACATCATGCCCATATTACCCAGGGCAGCCTCCTACATTATGCCTACAGCACATCATGCCCATATTAC
>CM065685.1:29002027-29004527 GCA_017654935.2 Phymorhynchus buccinoides | reverse complement strand
AGGGCCCCGCGCTTTCTTGGTTTTCCTCTTACCTTTCTGATCGTTTTCAATCAGTTATGGTCAATGGTCGTCAGTCTGAACAGGTTAGGCTTTCTTGTGGAGTCCCCCAGGGGTCTGTGCTTGGTCCTGTCTTGTTTACTTTGCATACGTCACCTCTTGCCAATATCATCGACCAGCACAACATGAAACATTACTTCTATGCAGATGACTCACAACTCCAAAACAGTACAACCCCTGAAGATCTAGATTCCATTCTCACATAAAGTAACAACTGCTATATTGATATTCAAAATTGGATGGTTCAAAATAAACTTCAATTAAATGGTGAAAAAACCAAAGCAATGCTTGTAGGGGGGGGGGGGGAAACCTAACCTCTGTTTCCATAGAGTCAATCCAACTGGGTAACAATATCATTCCCCTCTCAGACTCTGTCAAAAACTTAGCTGTCACTTTGGACAATACTCTTTCCATGCAGAGTTTCCTGACTCAGACCTGTCAGTCCTGCTACTATCAAATTCGTCGCATTGGCTATATTCGTAAATACCTCTCAGATGAAGCCACAGCAAAGCTTGTTACTTCCCTCATCCTATCTCGTATTGACTACTGTAATGCTCTCCTTTCTGGCCTATCAGTCTCTTCTCTATCTTGTCTCCAGCGTATTCAAAACACAGCATGCTGCTCGTCTTGTCCTTAGGAAGAAAACGTTCGATCATGTTAACCCTCTTCTCCGTTCTTTGCACTGGCTTCCTGTCGCAGACAGAATTGAGTATAAATTAAACACACTTTGCTATAAATCTATCCATAAAGCTGCTCCATCTTACCTCTGCGACAATATTTCCATCTATACGCCAGCTCGCACTTTACGTTCAGTTTATGACCCTCTTTCTCTCCAGATCCCTAGGTATAAGCTTTCAACTGTTGGTCGGCGCTCTTTTGCTGTCTCAGGACCGACCTCCTGGAACAAACTTCCTCTCTCCCTCCGTCAGCGACCGACCCTCTCTGCTTTCAAAGCTAACCTCAAAACCCACCTGTTCCCCCCGTCATTAAAGCTCCGCTCTCTTTCTCTTCTCTCTCTTGCCATTAGGTCTGTTTCTGCTATATTCCATTTATGTCATCCGTGTGTGTTCGCTTTGTATTGCGTTTTTGTTTGAATGCGCTATGAATGCTAACGTGTGTATTGCGCTTTGATTTGATTTATATCAAGATTCAGCGCCGTATAAATACTGTATGTTGTTGTTGTTGTTGTTGTTGTTGTTGTTGTTGTTGTTGTTGTTGTTGTTTGTTTTGTTTGTGTGTGTGTGTGTGTGTGTGTGTGTGTGTGTGTGTGTGTGTGTGTGTGTGTGTGTGTGTGTGTGTGTGTGTGTGTGTGTGTGTGTGTGTGTGTGTGTGTGTGTGTGTGTGTGTGTGTATGTGTGTGTGTGTGTGTGTGTGTGTGTGTGTGTGTGTGTGTGTGTGTGCGTGCGTGTGCGTGCGTGTGTGCGTGCGTGCGTGTGTGTGCGTGTGCGTGTGTGCGTGTGTGTGTGTGTGTGTGTGTATGTGTGTGTGTGTGTGTTATTTGCCTGTACTGTGCCTTTTCTTCTGATGTTTGATTGTATTTTTGTCATTGAATGCAGTTTGAAGCGAACATTTTAAAACGACGAGTTTGAGTGACCTTGATCACACTGTATAGTGTATGTATAGTGTATGTAATACACTGTATAGTGTATGTACTGTATGTACTGTATAGTGTATGCAATACACTATATAGGACACTGTATAGTGTATGTAATTAAAGACATTCAACGAAACACGTTAAACTTATTCCATGCTCTCTACAACACTTTATTTCCCAACGAAACCAAACGCACACAACAGGGAAGCACAGAAACAATACAAACAAATCATGAAATTATACAAATAATAACTAAGCTAGTTTTCCGGAGCATTTATTTGGTTTTTGTGTTGTCTGTATGATTGAAAGTTCATCATAATTGTACAGATTTTAATTGGGATAAAACATGTCTAAAACGGATATGTGTGCGCGTGCGTGAGTGCGTATGTGCGTGCGCGCCCCCGCGCGTGTGTGTATGTGCGTGCGTGCGTGCATACACTGGTGTTTGCTTTAGTGTTTGTGCGCGTACATGCGTGTAGGTTAATGTGCATATTATTAGGCTTAGCATGTGTGAAAGCTATTATTCACGTGTGGAATGTTTGTGTTGTGTTGTAAGCCTATATACGAGATCTCTGCGCGCATGTACGCGCAATAAGTAAACACTCGTAAAATATAACAAACATGTGATGTAATATTACAAAAACATGTGATGTAATATCACAACAAACCCTGTGCATGTTATCGTTTAACTTGTGGATCCTGTTACGCAACAACAATGACGTCACAGCTGATATTGACGTCATCAAGGGGCGATACGACAGCACGTGGCGTAAGCACGTGCTCCGGTGGAGAAGCGTGGAAGATCTGCAGCCATCATAGTTCTACACCTCTCTCGCGGTGGAGTCAGAC
>CM065685.1:28987027-28997027 GCA_017654935.2 Phymorhynchus buccinoides | reverse complement strand
AGGTCCTTGATTGCGAGGTCATAAAACTCCCCGTGGCCGGACCTTTTACCGGAGGATCTTTTCGTGAAAATAGCTCACCCCCACCTTCTAGGTAAGTTCACGTGACTTGTAACTTCCTCTAAATCTGCCACTCTCTTTAGACTCTTGCCTTTTCCCTTAGCATTCTATCCTCTACTATCTTTCTGCAACTATTATAAATAGGCCCATTCTCCTTGCCTTTTTTTTCTCCAAAATCAAATCTTCAAATAAATATCTTTGTTCCTTTGTAGCTCCTCGCGTAAATCGCGCTGTACGACAGCCAGAGAGACTCAGTGAAAACTGAAAACCGGACACTATACGTGACCTTACCCATTATGGCCATATGGCCTGTGAACACAGAAGAAGAAGAAGAAGAATGGCAGCGTCAATAACCTTGCCGAATGCCAAAACCATGGTTTGTTATTTTTGCCCCAGTCTGTATACAGTCGTATCTAGCCGTACCGCGTTCCTACACATTCTCACTAGAGGGTCCTTTTTGCATTATATGTACTTCATGCAGACCTCCAAATGGGGCGTCCCTAGGAGCGCTGATTATGATACAATATAAAACAGACTCCCAGTGGTGGATTGTTTCATGTAACCCACTGCGATCTGTCCCGATTCGCCATCTTGCCCTCGGCCATGGCACCATCAACAGCGGGGAGGAAGACGCCCGCTCGCCCTGTAGGCCAACAACCCAGACCTGTCCTGGTGCAGCCCACCTCAGCGCCTGAACGATCACCCCTGAAGACAAGATGATGATGATCGTGTGATAAAAACGACGATAATAAAAATATTTTCTATGTAAAAATATATACCTCCAACATTATATATAAAATTTTCCGTGGGATGACAATCGCAATGATGAATCCAAGTTAGCACCCGCTCGCCACTATAGGAACTCCAGACTTGCGCACCCGATAAGTAGCATTCTCGCTTCTGAACGAATCACCCCTTGAAGACAAGATAATGATGATCATAGGGTGCATTAAAAAACGAACGATAATGGGGATGACAATGAGACAAATGATGAATCAAAGGGGCGCGATAAAGACTGCGCCCATATCATCATCATCATCATCACATTCATCATCATCATCATCATCATCATCATCATCATCAATCATCATCAAAAAGCAGCTAAATGGCGTTGAATATTGATGAATATTAACTACACCACAGCACGGAGACCCCACACACACACACACACAACACACACCCACACACACCACAACACACACTACACGCGCGCGCGCGCGCGCGCGCACACACACGACAACACTCCACACACACACACACACCACAACACCACACACACACACACACACACACACCGACACCACGACACACGCACACAACATACACACATAACACACAACACAAACACAACACACACACACTCACACATGCACACACACGACACACCACCCCACACACCAACACACACACACACACACACACACACACGCACATCCCACCCACGAAGAACAACAACACATCTCGACACATGACCCTTCGCATACTCTGCGAAGTCTGGCGGGTAACATAACAAACGTGAACTCTGACTGACCACGTGAATTTCGAGCATTGGTAGGTGTGTCAACCGTCGGCTTGACCGATAACCCTACTGATGACACATCGAGTCGTTCTTCCCCTTTCTGTTCCACTGGTTGTCCTTTCCAGCAAAAAAACTGACCGTTAGCCTCAGGCACAGACACAAAACGGAGCATGCGGCATAAATACAACGAAAAAAAAAACAAAAACCCACGTAAAACCGTTGTGGAAGAATCCAACCCTTATAAAAATGATTCATTGAGAAAGGAGAGCGCAAGGAAGGGTAAGAGAATGAAATCCATCATAACCGTATAGGATAAACGCGACTGTGTATGCGGTTATTGTCATTTGCGTCTCCCTAACGTTTATTGCTAAGATTCTGTTTCCTTTGAAATTGCGTTTGTTAATTGTTCTTTCGCGAGACGCAAAGTACGTAATGAATGCACGGATTGTTTGTCAAGTCACTTGTGCATGCTGCTCATGTTCCAACCGGGGCCCTAAGCGAATTGCAGCACGTAGTGTGATAACTGAATTAGTAGCAGCTATTACGGCCCTTCATTATGTTGCAAAGCAGCAGTTTGTGCTTTCTTACATTTGTAACATTTGCATTTGTAACAACATATTTTATATTTGTGACCGCTCATTTGCTTGATATGCTTTACCAGGCTATCATCTTTATTAATCAATTCAAAACACCACTTATGGGTGCTTTTTCCTTGTATTGCAGGTACGCTCCATGAATCGACCCACTTATCTGGTATATAGGGTATGAAATATACACACATTGTCCTGTAATGTGTCACACTTCCAGGTCGGAGTAATGTTACACAGTTTCTTCTCATGTTACCGAGTTGCTTCTATTTTGTTCGACGAGGGCGGTGCATAATTATGCTGAAATAAACTGCATATGAGGTCTTTTGCAGAAAGGATAAGACGATCAATCCACAAATGATCTAGCATCGTCTATCTCTCATCCCTAGAAGGCAGCACTACTATAAAGAAGTAGGCACAGCCTTATGGTCGTTACATCACTCACTTTTCACATAGCTCGGTGGCAAGAAAGGGTTCAGGGGAGGGGGGGGGGGCAGACCCAACCAAGTTCCATACAAGGAAAATGGCTAGTCCCCCAAGATTGTGTGGACATACATGCCCCGTTCATACTTCACAGCCCCCTGAGTCCGTGACTTCTTTACGCGCGAATATGGACAGTATACTCCTATGATCGTTGTGTACGCCTGGCCGACACATAGTCGCAGTCATAAGAAGATAAATTGCTCTCTACTGGGGGGGAGCTCCTGTCTGAACCGTCTGTGTATCACTGGGAGTAACTTCGGCTAACGACGTGCCGATGACCCAGGGCAATCCATTTTGTAATGAAAATTGGGTATATGAGTGTGAGGTACCGACAATCCACTTAAATAATATGTAAGTCGGTCCTTTTTGATAATCCTGACCTTGCTGGTTCTTAGTTGATTTTCAAAAGTATGTTAGATTGTAGCAGTGTTTACGCTCATCAAGCAACATAGATCATATGTAACTCTGCAATGACTGAGCCAGCGTATGACAACACAACATGTGTGCAAAATACACAGAAACCTCGTATTGTGTCTAATAATATGCAATCGCTGTATGAAGACTCCGACGCAGAACGTCGTACTATCCCTTCACAACGGAGCGAGGTAATAAGGATAAGAGATCCATCTTCGATATCCACGTGTCCAAAATCACGGGTTTTGACGTGTTTTCCCTCGTATAACTGAAAAAAATCTTGTTTTCCACCAAGTCTGACTCCCATGTAAATGGTCCCAAATACAAACCAAAACCTAGTTTAAGAGCAGCTTCAATTCAGTTGGCAAATTTGATGTGGGTCACAACCCCCCAGGAAAAAACACCAAGGGACTTAATCGTGGGCCGCGTACACTGGTCTTTAAAACATAAATATGGCGGGGTTTTCCCTGTCGTAGTCATTTCAAGTCGTTTTTAAGTTTCTCTAGATTTAACGACTGTTTTTCTTTTAAAATAAAAAAAGCCACTCCCCTAATACGGATCCAAAAGCAATAGCAATCAGCAATATCCCCACCGTGTGTGGCTGAAGCAACTCGTCATCACTTCTTCCGGTTCACACAGGTCCACTTGGACATCGCGTCCAATCCTCCGCCCTGACCCGGAAGGAGTCGATCTGCGCGTGCGACAGTCGCAGAGTGTCGTTACCAAAGGACGTGCTTTGGCGATCCCAGAAGTCGTCTCCGCGCGGTGGCTGATGCATTGTGGGACGTAATCGACCTCTTCCGGTATGTCGATGCGGTCTACGGAGTGAGTAGAATCGAGAATCGAGAGATAAATCGAATTATAAGGCTGACGAAGACGCGTGCCCACACAAACTCAAGCAAGCGAGAAACGAGGAGAGAGACGGGTGGATGTGGGTATATAATGATGTTTGTGTGTGTGTGTTTCTGTGTTGTGTGTGTGCGTGTGTGTGCGTGGTGTGTTGTGGTGTGTGTGTGGTGTGTGTTGTGTGTGTGAGAGAGTGAGTGGGTGTGAGGTAGAGAGAGAGAGTGAGGAGTGAGAGAGTAGAGAGTCCGTGAGTGTGAAAGTGTTGAGAACGGGGGGTCAGAGAGATTCACATAGGCCGGGTGATTAAATAGCCCCAGAGACAGATATATGGAGAGTAACACGCCCCTCTCTCTCTCTCTCTCCCCCTCTCTCGATCTCTCCCTCTCCACTCATCCACAAAATCTCTGAAAGGCTTGGGGATGTTATGTGTCATTATAAGACAGACTCCCTATGATACGGGCAAAAAATATAAAAATTAACACAGTTTGAAATCGCCCACTGTATCGCTCCGGGGGGCAATATCTCTATCCCCCCCCCCCTTTCCCCCTCTCATTGCTCTCGGTCATCTCGTGAAACTCTCTCAAAAAATTAATGTTTCGAAACCTGGTGTTTTTTCCGTCACTTGAATATTGACCGTGGCGTCTTCTTTCCCCAGGGTGAAAGTTTCCCTCTGCACCGGCACCCCGCCATGCTTGACGACGACCTCGTAGTCGCCTTGGAAACCTCTGAGGTCAAAGTTCAGGTCGCTGTCCTTCAGGGATCTTGTGACCTTGGTCGTCCACTCCTTCTGCGTGAGGCAGGCCCACCTTTCCCCTGGCTCCAAAAGCTGTTGAGGAAAGATAGATAGCTGTACTTTAAGAAACCCCCCCCCCTACTAATCCCCCCACCCCCCCCCGAAACCTCGTGTATAAGACGTTCAATCTCAAAGCCCTGGTGTGTTTTTTTCTTTTCAGTTCCGTTATGAAATTAACCCTAGGCTGATCCTATCCCTATTCCCTTTCCTGAGAACGGCAGAGTGTTGCTTCTCAGTGAAGAAATTCAATGCGTGAAATTTTGAAAAGGAGGGTGTGGTGTTTGGGGTGGGGGTGTGGGGGTTACCACTAAATACAAGATAGCCGAAGACACGGGTCAAAATGGGCCACTTACAGGTGGAATTGTCGTTCTTCCTCCCGCTATCTCCCTTTGACACCAGGCGTCGTTCCATCTAGACCCCGTTTCCTCAGCAACGTCGACAACTCACTCTTTCTAATCTCTCCTCTCTCTCATTGCTTTTTTTTCTCCCCCGTAGACGTGCGGCAAAAAAATGATTTTTGCCTCTTATTTGCAAAGGAAAGTAATATATGACGATTGACTCTGTGTGTGTGTGTGTGTGTGGTATCTTCTCTCTCTCGCGGACTCTCTCTCTGACCCCACACTCTCTCTCTCTCTCTGGAATGATCTCTCTCCCTCTTGTCTCTCCTCTCTCTCGTTCTCTCTCTCTCTCATCTCTCTCTCTCGTCCTCTCTCTCTCTCTCTCCTCTCTGTGTAATCGCCTCGCCCTCAGTGATGACAATAGACCACTGTCAGGATGGTCCACTCCGTGTGTCAGTCTGTCTGTATGTCTACCTCTATCTGCTCTCTCTGGTCTCTAATCTCTCTCGCTCTCTCTCTCTCGTCTCTCTCTCTCACTCTCACACACACACACACAACACACACACACACACACAGAACAAACACACACACACACACACACAAGCCACCACACACACCACATGCACAAACACCACAGACACACACGCACACCACTTTGGGGGTGACACTGGGCTCTCTCTCTCTGTCTCTGACAACTCTCTCTCTCTCTCCTCTCTCTCTCGTCTCTCTCTCTCTCCATCTCTCTCTAAATCTCTCTCTCTCTCGGCTCTCTCTATCTTTCTTATCTATCTCTCGATTCTCGCTCTCCCCCCACCTTCAGATCATTCACGTTGGGCCCAGGCTAAACCAGATCACGTGATGCGGATCCATGGTGTTGTTCCAAAACTCCCACAGAATCACGCCCTTCATCCTGGGGTGGCCGAAAAAGGCCCGGATGGCGTCCTCCAGCCAATCAGCGCGCTCCGTGACGTCCTCCCAGCCGATGTCAAACTCCGTCATCATAAGGTCAAGGCCAGTCTCGGCCAAACGATCGATTCTCCTCTGAATACATGAACAGAGAAAACAAAGGAGACTGAAAAGAGCAGCATAAATGGTTGAAGAAAAATGCCTTCAAGTGTTCATAAATTTAAAAAAATAAACGTTAATAATGGGATTATCGATCCAAAAGTCTTGACCACTTGGTCTCTAACGGGCCGTGTTTATTGCTCGAAACATACCATTTCTTTACAGTCCCCCTCGAAGTACTCTCCTCCTCTTTCCCACACAAAGTTGCAGTCGGGTCAGCCAAGAAACAAAGGCATTTGTTGAATACTCCAGCAGAGGTATGGTGTCCAGCAGCTGTGATTTCACCGCTTTTCCCAAGTCCTGTATCATTGAAAACTTTCTTGCCAGAGAGTTTTTTTTTCCTTCAGAAGTGGAAACAACCAAAAGTCCACATGGTGACCAAGTCTGGACTGTAAGGTGGGATGTGGAAGAACTTGGACAGATTGCTCTTCTAGATAGGTCATGGTGACCTTGGCTTTGTGAGCACTGGCACTGGGGCATTGGGGGGGGGGGGGGGTGTCATGCAGGAGCCATTGTTTTGGCTGTTTTACCGAACGGTTTGGGCGCTGCTCACAGACAGACCCCCAGCCACTTTTGGCAAAACTGTTCCAACATAATAGCTGGCAGTGAGTGTGCCATTTCTCTGGAAGTATGTTCCCGACTGCTACTGAGCCTTGGGGGTGCTGAAAAAAAAATGGAGAAAAGCCTCTTCCGACTCTGAAAAGATGGACGAAGAACAACTGGTCTCTCCTGGTCAGCACTCACCCACGCCATATTGGACCGCTTGCTTGGGATGCCATAAAATGAGATCCAAGTTTAATCTCTGGTGACTACGTCACACAGCCGTTTTGGGGCATTTGGCTCAAACATCTCCAGCAATTTCTTGGCACACAAAACCCTCTGCTTCTTGTGTTGATCTGTCAACAGGTGTGGTACCCATTTTGCAGTGATTTCTTTTAGCTGAAGATCTTGACGCAGGGTCCATTCAACTGTACCATATGAAAGCCCATTGTGTTTCATTTATTTCCCGAATTGTAATATGTTGGTTCTCTTCAACGGCTTTCTTTACAAGCAGGATATTGTGCTCGTTCCTGGTATCACAAGGACGCCCAGAGCGGTATTCATCTTTAAAGTCAGCTTTTCCATCTTTGAAATTTATCAATCCATCTGCAAACTGTCCTGTGTGACGTACACTGGTCCCGTACACAGAAATCAAATCAGCATGAATTTTGATTGGAGTCTCTCCAAGTTTGAGCCTTGTAAAAACATAAAACCTCAGCTGTTCATGATTTGGATCCATGTTTTTCAACCACAGTTCATGACATCATATTTTCAATGACGTCATAGGTGATGAAATATTGTGACATCATTCATAGGCTTATGCAAGCAAATAGGGAAAAGGCCAAGCTTTTATTTGACATCTTACTTGTTTTATTGTACACTTGTCAGATGCAATATGGCAGGTCAACTGTCAAGACTTTTGGATCACCCCAAAATCATAACAACTGCAACGCCGAGCGGCTGCAAAATCCACTCGCAGCATCGCCGAGCTACTCAGAAATCGGAATGCGTCGGCTGTACACACATACCTCAAAACAGCATCAAGAGCATCACGTAAACTACAATAAAAAAACGCAATGAAAACATCACGTAACTAGGGTTGACGCCATTTAATTATTATGAGCATTGCCGATCGGACCCGTGATTTTAGCGTGCGCAGTCATGCGCACGACGCGTACGGGAGACAATTCACATGACAACTGTGTTTTAGAGACATTCATCAAGAAATGTTGTGGGAAAAAAACTGCATTGAAATACATGCAAAACTTCGCGCGAGATTTTTTAGCGATGATGTGTTTTGGGGGGTTGAACCCTGTAACTGGCGCGACCTTGACATTAATGTAAACAACTACAACACATCAGTGTTAAGCTTGGTGCATCTTGGCAAACCTAGTAATGGCAAAATAGTAAACCAATTTTATTGACGATGATAGACTAAATAGTTTTTGAGAAAAAAAACGAATAGCCGGACGGACGGAGGCACGCCATACCGTACGGACGGACGGACGGACCAGACAAATACAATAGCTCCCCGAGCCTTCGGCTCGGGGACTAACAACAATTATAACAAGCAAGAAAGCAAGAAAATAATCACGCAAAAAACAAGGGTTGAAGCCGAAAATGGTGTCCAGCAAGTCGTCTGCACTTGTTTCCCTGCCCGCAGATTCAAGATCACAATTGACAGCAAGGTTCAAAAAATGGTTAGGAAAAGGATACAAAATTAACAAAGAAGGTTATGGTGACTACCAAGGAATAGAAGTGGGATGGGGAAAGGGTGGGGGTGGGCCTTTAGTTCTGTGGGTAAAAAGGAAGTGGGGGTTTGGCGTGTGGGGGGGGTTGGGGTTTGGAGATGATAACTGACCCACATAGAATGGGTCCGGCTTGACCAACTCCTTGGGTGTGTCCCTGAATGCCTTTCCGTCGATGGAACGCCTTCACTTAGGTACTTCCATGCCCAGTCACGCAGTCCCTGCACGTCGCACAGACGCAGAATAAGATGTACACACGTAGCACACACGTCGCATATACTTAGCTTAACAACTAAGCACACAACACACACAGCTTATACATATCACCACACGCGCCCACGCCCACGCCCCACGCCCCCGCCACCTCCCAATTGCGCACACGCACACGCACAACGCACCACACACACACAACGCGCGCACGCGCGCGCACGCGGCGCGATCACGCACCATCCACTGCACAAAGAAGCACTCATCATGTCGATGATTACTCTCCGATCTATGATGCTGCATGATGAGGAAAAAAGGACGCCTAGTGATGATCGACGATAGCATGAATGACGACGATAATGACGATAATAACGACGATTGACGATAATGTCACTACTATAGCAACTTTGAAAAACAGATTACTATCGTGACAACTATCTGCGAAAATGATAAATTTGATAAGACAAGCGATGATAATGATTGCCTTTCAGATTGCGCCTCTGCTAGTTTCCAAAAGATGTGCCAACACCGGCCCCAAACGTGAAGAGTTTTAGTGTTAAGGTAGGTAGTACATTATAGTCACAGAGGCGTCTCTGTGACATTCCCCGGGTTGCTCCCACCTGGAGAGCGCGTTCCAGCCAGAGGCGCGCCACCCTTTTTAATTTTTTGCATTCGTTTTTGGGGGTTTGGTGACTGATGATGAAGAAGAGGGGGGAGGGGGTAATTTTGACCAATGACGACTTGTTTCGTTGCCTCACTTGGATTGTTAACGTGTAGCGAAGTGCATGGGCAAACACGACCGCGGTTTATCGGCTCCTCCGAATAGACTCCACGTTCAGGACCGTAAAGCCTAGTGCAAAGTGAGAGGCAAAATCCGCCTGTACCCAGGTTTTGGGGAGGAGGTATGTGTGTGCTCTGTTATATGACGTGATAATGATGAGGGGCACACACGATGCCGATGATGTTGATTCTGAATTCATACAAACGGTAAGAATTCAGGTAGATGTCAGCCATATGAGTTATTTACTATTATCATTGATGATGTGAATGATATGATGATGGTAGTTGATGGTGATGATGGGCATGTTGGTAATTGATCGATGTTTATGATTAATAATACAGGCCGATAACGATGACGACGACTACAACGAAAACGCGTACAATGATGATTTTGATTAATTTATTACGATGATAAGAAAGAAAAGAAAGAATAACACGATGACGAGTAAGAAGAGGCAAATTTAAGAATAGCTCCCTCCTCTTGCCCCCTCCATTCATTTTCAGACGGTTTGAGGTTAGGGTAGGGTTAGAATAGGGTTTTTGTGTTTTGGGATAGGGTTTGGGGATTGTTATGGTCATCTTAGTCATCGCCCCGGAAAACTTCGTCTATAGGTTGTAAGAAT
>CM065685.1:28967267-28984767 GCA_017654935.2 Phymorhynchus buccinoides | reverse complement strand
CGCGCGCGCGCGCGCACACAACACACTCGCACATCCACTATCTTTCGATGCTTCTTCTTCACATCTCCGATTTCTAGGACAATTTTCAAGATTTGCTGCTTTAGTTTTTCTTATGTTACAATATTATTTTTAACGTGTAATATTTAAAGAATAACAATCAAGCTCAGTGCCTGTTTGCTCATTTAAAAAGGAATGACATTCAAATGATTACAGAAAACACGTCTTTTTCCTAGTGCTGCGGTATCTCAAGATCGATCCACTATCTGTACTTTTTTACAAATGTTCCAATACTATATATTTTTTTATTTTTTTGAAATGTGACCTTTTTTCTGGCAGAAGGAGACAGGCATGGTCACAAGGGCATTAAAGCCGAAATATTTTTGCCGCATTTTCCCCCTTTGTTGTTTTTTGGGTGCTATTGTTTTGAATGCTATATGGGAAAGACGGGGTAAAAAGCCCATTGGCGGGTAAAAGCCCATGTCCAATTATCTCATGAAATGAAGCCAAATTTCAGTCACATTTTGCCATGAAACATTAACACATTTTGCCCATGAACATTAACACTGTCTCATGGGCAGAAAAAAAAAAAAACTGTGACTGAAATTTGCTTCATTTCATGAGATCTTGGCATGGGCTCTTACCCGCCCATGGCTTTTTACCCCGTCTTACCCTATACCTTTACCAGGTCGGAGGACGTTAATCACGTTTTCTTCTCATCATTAACAGAAAGTACAACTAACTGATCAAACGCTTGTGTTGTTTGGGTTTGGGTTTTTTGTTTGTTGTTTGTTTTTTCGTTATTGGTTGTTTGTTTGGAGTTTTTTGTGTGTTCTTTTCATAGCCTTATTTAAATTGTCTTCTTTTGTTTCATTTCAAAAAGCCCTAATATCATTTAAAAACAGTAAACACAAAGTAACGTGAATGAAACGCAACATATGTTAAGTCATGAACGTTTTTCAGGTGAGTTTCGGGTTACGCCTCTCCCTGAAAATGAAAATGGAACGACCTAAGAACTCTCTACTCTCTCTCTCTCTCTCTCTCTCTCTCTCTCTCCTCTCTCTCTCTCTCTCTCTTCTCTCTCTCTCTCTCCTCTCTTCTCTTTCTCTCTCTCTCTCTCTTAATTTCTGCGTATATGTTTAAAAGTTTGAACCTATTTACTTGTTAATTTTACTTTATTTGTTTCATGTTGCTCCTACCCCGTTGTTCCCTTTGACATGGGCAGATGGCCTAGCACAATGAATCATTGTTCATTGTTCTCTCTCTCTCTCTCTCACTCGCTTTCTCTCTCTCTCTCTCTCTCTCCTCTCTCTCTCTCTCTCTCCTCTCTCTCTCTCTCTCTCTCCTCCTCTCTCTCTCTCTCTCTCTCTCTATCTCTCTCTCTTATCGCTGCGTTTCATCGTTCTCTGTGAGTGGTCTATTGCACCTATGTTGTTGTGTGTTTATTTGTTGTGGGTGTGCGGTGGTGTGGTGTGTGTGTTTGTGTGTGTGGTGTGGGTGTGTGTGTGGTGTGTGTGTGTAGGGTGTGTGTGTGTGTGGTGTGTGTTGTGTAAAGATTGTGGTGTGTGTGTGTGTGTCTTGTGGTGGTGTGTGTGTGTGTCTGTATGTGTAGTGTGTGGTGTGTGTGTGTGTATGTAGGTTGTGTGTGTGTGTAGGTGTGTGTGGGGGGATGTAGGTTGTCCTGTAGGTGTGTCGTAGGTGTAGGTGTGTGTGTGTGTGTGTGTATGTTTGTGTTGTTTGTGTGTGTGCGTGCGTGCGTGCGTGCGTGCGTGGATGGTGTGTGTGTTTATGCGTCCCCGCGCTTGTTTGCGCGCGACGCGCACGCTCGCTCTCTCGTATCAATACTGCCATTTCAAACGGCACTCCATAGCAACACAGACAACGTTCGCACTAGCATGCCAAGGATATAATTATGATGGAAGAGCCAACATGTCTCATTCTGGTGAAAGAAAAGTTCCGCCTTAAACGTCCTCTGGCCTGGAACAGGCACACGCGGGACAGGAATAGAGATGGTGGGACGATCCTGGAGGTACTTCTAATACCAGGAAAGTCCCGAGTTTTTTTGTTTTTTAATATCGAACGGTATCTTGATCCGAAATAAAAAGCTTGTGACGTTGTTGTGGTTCGGTTTTTATTTGTCATAACAAGCCTTTTCAGCCAAAAGCTCAAACCAACCGTCTCACTATATTACATATGTTGTATATAATGTTGACCCGCGTAGAATGCATACTTTCCACAGCCTAAATGTAGAATGTGTACATTCTATGGGGTTTTTGTAGAAAGTTGACGTTCGGTATACTTTCTATGGGTTTTGTTGTAGAATGTATACATTACACGGGCTGAAAAGGAATCCGTCAACATTACACGGCCCCAAAGTGTAAAAAGTAGACAATATTCGAAAGAGGGGCGTCTCTCAACAGTCATGAACATCAGGTTCCAACATTCCACAAATTTGTCAATTGAATGTACACATTCTACAATTTCGCCTGTAAAAAGTAAACATGTGTTTTTTCTTTTTATAGAATGTGATGCATTCTATGAACCAGTCGTAGAATGCATACATTCTAAAATCTCATCATAGAATGTATACATTCTACGCGGATCAACATTCAACATATATATGGAACCCATGAATTTGCTAGTAAAGGAAATCATTGATCTGTGCATCAACCAATCACGTCAGAATAAAGAAAAAACAGAGTTTTGTTAACACAGCACTCTCTCTCTCTCTCTCGCTCTATCCTCTCTCTCTACCTACTCTCTCTCTCTCTCTGGTTGGTTTAACGTCTAAATAGGCGTAGCCTCATATAGACAGTGAAACACCTGTGTAACACCGCACATCGCGTTGGCTTATTATAGGCCCACTCGAGTTACGCACGGCAACCGGGGGATGGAAATCCGTTTAACGTCCTCAACGTACCTGGAACAGGTAGGCACATGTGGGACATTTTTTTATGTACAGATAGATGTTGGAACGATCCTGGAGGCACCGCAATACCGGGAAAGTCCCGATGTTGTTCGAATAATCAAGATTTGAAAACAGAGTATGTGACTGGTCGATCAGTCGACTATAAAACAACCGGGGAATAGGTCTGGGATTAATTTGCCCCACATGGCCGAAAGGCCAAATAGGGCGTAAAACACTATTCTTTCTGCTAGGATTAATTGTCCCATATGGCCTTGCCGAGAGGACGTAAAACATTCACTTCGCGTTCTAGGATTCAATGTCCCCATATGGCCTTGCCGAGAGGACGTATAACATTAAAACTTCGCGTCTAGGATTGGTTGGGAGAGAGAAAGGGAGAGAGAGGGAATAATATGGAGAGAGAGAGAGAGAGAGGAGAGAGAGAGAGAGAGAGAGAGAGAGACGAGAGAGGAGAGAGAGAGAGAGAGACGAGAGTAGCGCACGCGACGAGAACGCACCTGAGAGCAGAGGAGAGAGCAGCGGACCCTTGACTGAGAGAGAGAGTATCGGTAACAGCAGATTGAACTGTCACCCGACTGAGGAGACCCCGTTTGAGACTGAGAGAGAGAGAGCGAGGGGAGAGAGAGAGAGAGAGAGAGGGGGAGAGAGAGAGCAGAGGGGAGAGCGAGGAGGATGACGATGAGAGAGAGAGAGAGAGAGAGAGAGAGGAGAGAGCGGGAGAGAGAGAGAGACGAGAGAGAGAGGAGAGAGAGAGAGAGAGGAGAGAGAGAGAGCACGAGAGAGGGGAGAGAGGGAGAGGAGAGAGAAAAACGAAAACGAAAAACCAAATTTTATTTAACCAGGGACACATGAGATACTAGAAAACTTTATTTGACAAGGATAAAGATTTAGCATGAGAGAGAGAGCAGAGAGAGTGGAGCGAGAGAGAGAGAGGACGAGAGAGAGAGAGAGAGAGAGAGAGAGACGAGACGAGAGAGAGAGAGAGAGGAGAGAGAGAGGAGGAGAGGAGAGAGAGAGATGAGTGAGAGATGACGAGAGGAGAGAGAGAGAGAGAGACAGACAGACAGACAGAACAGACAGACAAGACATGACAGACAGCAAAATAACAACAGAGAGACAGAGACAACAGCAAAGAGAGTCAGGCGGACGAGTAGACAAAAACAGATATAGAATGAAGGGGTAAGAGAGACAGAGACAGACAGAGAGACAAGCGTGCAGGCATGTCGAGCAAACAGGCAGACAGATAGATACACGACAGATAGAATTTAAAATTCAATTATCTCTCTCTCTCAGCAAAGAAAGATTAAAGATAGTAAACAGGGACGGTATTCATGTCGAGATAGCATGAGACTTAGCATGATGCTAACTTAGAAGATCTTCAAAAAGTCCTATTAAATCCTATAGGAGTTAGGACATTGAAAGAGCTTCTAAGTTAGCATCATGCTAAAACTCATGCTTATCTCGACCATGAATACCGTCCCAGGTTCGCTAGATCAAAGCATAACAGCAAGACCGCGGGCAAAAGAGCAGGACAACTAAATTTAATTTGAGTCTCACTCTTTCCTCGGCAAAGAAAGATGAGCAAGAAAGTAGTTTTATTACAGACAAACCAAGGACACGCGAAAAAGAACAGAGATGTTTTGCCCGTGTGCTGTGTGGTGTTGTTGTTGTTGTTGTTGTTTTTGTGTTTGTTTTTGTTGTGTTGGGATTCGTCATCGTTTATGCTTGTTCTTGGGTCACGTGTTTTGAGTGTATTTCCTCTTGATGTTTTTGTTAATTCTGCACAATTAAAATGAAAACAGCAAGATAATAACAGACAAACAAAACAGAAAAAGCTATTCTCCCCTCTCTCTCTCCCTCTCTAACTCTAGGGCTAAGGTTGGAATAAGACCACAATAAACGAAACAAAAGGCAAAAAATCGAAAAAAACAAGAAACAGTAACAGAAACAACCAAAAAAAAAAGCTAAAAATTAATTCGAGCTTATCTCAAAAATTATTAGCTGAAATAAAAATAACGTATTTCAATCGTTCGTTCAAAAAAAAAAACTGAAGATCCGTGTCTGACTCTCGTACTCTCTGAACTCTCTCTAAATACGTCGGCTCTGGGTTAAGCTACTCTCTCCTCTCTCTCTCTCTCTCTCTTCCCTCTCTCTCTCTCACAGACCCTCACCACAGTCACACACACACACACACACACTCACACTAACACTTAGCACACATTACACAACAAATAACATACACACACACAGACTCATATAAGCTCACACACTCTCATATACAGACTAGCCATTCTCAAAAAAACGCTCGCACGCAACAGAAGCCTCGCTCACGCGCTTCGCTCAACAAGCACACACACACACACACATACTTAAGAGAGACGAGGAGAGATGACAGAGAGCGATGAGAGCGAAGAGAGAGAGTGCGACTTGAGATCGATAGACCCCTGGAAAGAGAGAGAGGAGAGAGACAGATTCGGAGTGAGGAGAGAGAGAGAGACGATGAGTGAAAGAGAGACAGAGAGAGAGACGAGAGAGTAGATACAGAGAGAGAGAGGGATCGAGACATCGAGAGAGAGAGAGGGAGCAAGAGAGAGAGAGGGAGAGAAAGAGAGAGAAGAGAGAAGAAGAGAGAGATGAGAGACTGAGAGAGAGAGAGAAAGGCTCATGAGCTGAGAGAGACAGAGAGAGAGAGAATTGGAGCGGAATGAGAGAGAGAGAGAGACGTGAGAAGAGAGAGAGAGGGGAGAAATGAGAGATGAGAGAGGAGAGAGAGAGGAGAAGAGAGGAGAGAGAGATTGAGAGAGAGAGAAGAGAGAGGGGGAGAAGAGAGAGAGGAGACTGGAGAGAGAGAGAGGAGAGAGAGAGGGAGAGCGAATTTGAGAGAGAGGGACAGACTTTTTTTTTTTTTTTTTTTTTTCTGAGAAAGAAAGATGTGAGAGAGAGAGAGAGAGACGAGTTTAGGATGAGAGACTTGAAAGAGATAGAGGGGTGAGGATGAGAGAGGAGAGAGAGAGCAAAAACAACGATGAAAGGCTCGAAAAACAGAAACGCGCACAAACGGAGAGCAAAACACAACATCAAAACAAAAAGATTCTTAACTCACTCCTCATCAAAGATTCTCAAAAGGTTAGATGGACTACTTAAAGAGTTACACTGAAACCGTAGCTGATCTAATGTACGGTTTATCGTTAGCTGGCGGGTAGTAGTGTGTAACACCATTCACAGACGGACCGGCATATCCAAAAACTCGAGTGGAGTTTAACGGAACGAAGAATTCAACTGGCCTGCCTATCGATGAGTGGTAAATGTGTCACGTTTAATAAGGGACGATCCGCACCCAGTTAGTTTCTGTCCTCAGTTACTCGACCAATAGGGAAAAGAGGTTTCGTAAACCGGATGTCTTGTCTTCCCCTAATACAGTCTGCTTTTGCCTCTCTCATCAAGACAAAAGAAAGCTTTGCCGAAGGTTGCAACGGAACAATACGAAGCACATTCAAACAAGACATTCATCTATGTGGCATGCGCGTAACAAAGAAGTGAAGAGCCCAATCAAAGGCAGGCACCAAAGAAGACATCGTCTTCTCTCTCTTCTCTACTCTCTCTACATCTCTCTAACTCTACTCTCTCTCTCTCTCTCTCTCTTCTCTCTCTCTCTCTCCTCTCTCTACTCTACCTCTCCTACTCTCTCGCTCTCAGCTCCCTCGTGCACCCTCCTCTAAACCCATCGTCTTCTCTAACACCCTCTCTAAATCTCTACTACTCTCTCTCAATCACTCCCTATCTATAGACTCTCCCTACTCTCTCCCTCCCTCTCTCTCTCTCCACTCTCTCCCTCTCTCTCTCTCTCTCTCTGTCTTTTTTTACTCACTCTCTGCTGGAAGGAAGGTAGACAACTCCCACTCCATGTCTTTGCTGCGACGTTTACTTCCGCTTCCGCTACCAGCGTCGGAAATTGGCATGGCTGCTGAGTGCTGATTATCCCCCTGGTGGATTCCTTTCGTCCTGTCTTCTTTTTTTATTTATTCCGCTTGGTTTACTTCACTCCTGCCATCGCAAGCTGTTTTTGTGTAATTTTTACACACATAACTCTCGTTCTGTTTAGACAGAATAATGTTTGTAGCATTTTCGCTTCGTTTCTTTGCCGTCAGTTGTGCGACTTGGCATAAATAACAACTGTGAAATCTCGACAGATTTTCACATATATTGTCTGTTTCTCCTACAGCTGTTTTTGTAATGGATTTTGTTTTAACTGTAGTTAATGTTTCTCCTTATTTGAAGAAGATTTCACATAATGTTATTACTGTTTCTCCTCACATTTCGATTATAGGCTTCATTAATGTTACTGTTTCTCATAACGCTTCCATTTCAAGAAGAGTTTACATATTATGTTGTTGTTTTTCCTAAGACTTTAATGAAGAGTCCTAACGCTTCCAACTGAAGAGAATTTTAGGACGGTTACTGTTGTTCCTTACGGGATTATTCCATGTTTTTCCTAACGTTTGTATTTTTTAAAGGATTGCACACGCCTTGGCATGAGGCTGTGCCAGACCAGTAAACATAAAATAGAAAACACCAAGGCTACATCAAAAATGTTGTTATGTTCCTGCATGGTTGTTGCGTGGATTGTCTTAATTAAACCATGACAAGCTCCTAGCATAACATCATTCAGTCTTCAAATACCTCCCCTCCTGGGGGAAGTCGTTGCTAGTTAGTGTGGCTGCGTTCACGTGGCGCGTGTAATCAAAAAACTGGTCACATCACGTAGTGTTCTCCATCCCTAGCTCGCTGCATTTGTGCCATAGTGTTTCAAAGTGATCTTCGCCGCTGTTGAGGATGAATCCATGGGGTGCTTTTAGCCATGGTGCAAGAACAACAACAAACAACAACAACAACAACAAAGGATTGCACAACTGTCACTATTTCTCCTAATAGCACTTGAACTTGAATACGATTTCAGAAATGTGACCCAGCACCACGATCTCCACCCCACGAAAGGGACATTAAGTTGCTGGGATAGTTTCTCACAACAGGCTTTGCAAAGTCAAAAATATCATTTTTTTTTTTTTTTGGGGGTCATTTTGAGCTGAAGGGGTATTTTTGTTGCTTTCTCCTTACATCCTTAGCTTTCATACTAAATACAAGAGACATAAAACTCTTTTATTCATCGCGTACTTCCTCCTAAATGGTCTTATAGGTAAGGATCTGATTAGAAGAACGGAGGAAGAGTCAATGCATGGTTTCAGCCCTAGGCTAGGAGCTTTAGCCTGTTGTTTCTCCAAAATGGGCACCAAAACTGACCTACCATAGAATGCTCATAATTCCTGTGAGAACGATCTAAAAAAAGATGACAAAAAAGAGGACTTTTTGTAATCATGGAAAAAAGAATTGCAGAATGAAGTTCGTCATATGTGGTATTTTCTTTCAGTGAATTAGTCAGGGTTTGACATTGAATGTAGGGGGTGAAGACGGGAGGTAATAAGCCCATGAGGGCGTTTTTTATGAGCCCATGCCAATTAAGATATCGCATGAAATAAATCAAAGAATTGCAGGCAAGTGATTGCCGCTGAGGACGAAGATTCATGCTAAACATTAAAGCATCGTCTCGTAGGGCAAATTTATAATATTGGCTTAACTGTATTTCATGAGATAATTGCGCTGGGCTCTTGACCCGGCCACGATGGAGGGAGGAAGGAGGAGAGACTTGTTTAACCCGTTGACCCTAACCATTGCTGGTGCTGGGTCAAAACTATCACTGTTTCTAGTTTGACGAGTTGGGTAGTTTGAGAGAGAGGGGACGAGCTAGGTAGAGTAGAACAGGAGACCTGATGGGAGAACATATGAATGATAGTCGGAGAAGACAGGAGGAGAAGAGAACTTGATATTCGGACAGAATTTGACGGATGGTAGCTGTTGGAAAGGTGTGCGTTATACGTTGCGTTTCTCCGTTCCTTGAGGTCATGGTGAGCAAAACTGTCATGGACAAAGAACAAACATCGAACGTTGGGTTTAAGACAGGTTCAATGCAACAAATATAAATATTATTGATGCAGCAAAGAAAATTCAATTCGTTTACTGGGTATTTGGGTGTATAATGAACGATCTCGTCATATTCTAGGCACATGAGGACTGTCTGTGGATAAATTTCAGCGGGATTCTCACCTAGAGAGAGGACGAGAGGAGCTGTTCGCCGGTGAGGGAGGAAGAGGAGAGGCAGATGAGAGAAGGAGAGGGAGTGGGGGAGTGGACAGAGAGAAAGCAGCACGCGACACCAATGTTTTTGTTGAGGGGTGTTATTTTTTTTGTATACTGTTTGAGAGAACCTTCTTGCTTCTTGGAAAAGGTAAAGAGTGTGGGAAGAGGGCGGGTGGGACCAAAGGGGAGACGCGGCGTTGCGGGAAACAAGGGATGAGGGTAAACGACCATATAAAGGGAACCTCTTTGACTTTGTCCTTTTTCCTTCTCTTGCTTCTATTCATCTTAATTGTCTGCAGCCGCTAGATGTACCCTGAGCAATTGGCTTTTGCCATTTCCCCGATTCCTTTTTGGCCTTTAATATAAACGAAAATCTAGCAAATAGTCTGGTGTTTGCTATATATGTGGAGCTCCGCGAGAAAGGGGGAATGGGTCGGAAGATGCACTGGGAGACACGGGTAAACTGAAAAAAAGGGACACACGCACGAACCCTACCCGTGATCACAAGGCCATAGGCTTGTTGACAGAAAAGCAGCAGTGAGAGAGAGAAGCGAAAGTGTGTCGTGTGTTATCTGTGTCTATATTTAGTCCTAGACAAAAACAAGGAGAGGGTTGCGGTGGGTGGGAGAGAGGCAGTATGGAGGAAGAGACGCACCCAGCTTTCTTTTTTTGCATGGCGTCAAGAAAGGATCTGTAGAGATTTCTTCTTGTATGTTCGTCTCCTTTGCGAGACACTGAACGCTCTTCCAGGAAACAAGAGAAGAGAGAGGAAGAGAGAGGGGAGGAGGAGAAGAGGAGAGGGGAGAGGGGGAGAATAGGGGAGAGAGAGGAGGAGAGAGAGAGAGAGGAGAGGAAGAGAGGAGGGGAGAGAGAGAGAGAGAGAGAGAGAACATAAAAAAAAAAAAAAGAAAAACTATTTAGTTAAACAAGACCACACGAGTTCGCATACTATGGTTTTAGAATTTGCCGTCATATACCAGCACGTGTGTCAAACCCCTGGCAACACGGAATACGGATCACCCACTGCTGCTCGCAGGCAGGCTCATCAATCGTGCGGCATGTAAGCAGCTCCGATACTTCACTGGGTGCTACCGAAGAACAGTGTCCAGCATTGCAAGACCTGTCACACTGCCAGGAGATAACAGCAGCAACTGCTCACACCCCCCCACACACGTCGCACCACACTCATACGGTATCGTGAATTCTAATAAAATCCATACGGGCGTATGCAATTTCACCCCACCCTCCCTAATTGTGGTAATGCCTTAACTGAGGAGACTTTGTTTCACACTTTCGTTGGCTGATTCACATTGACCATTTTATGCAAACATAAATCTTGCATGAAATATTCTTGGTCATTGTCAGGGGACAGCAGTCTGATTACATCCATTCGCGTCCTGTAATATGCCCTAACATTCACAAAAAAACAAAACATTTATCACGATAGTAGTTAAGCCTTACATTTAAAACCAAAAAAGTGTCTTCCATCTAACAGATGCACCCCACATAGGGCAAGGGAGCTGAGCGGATGTATCACGGAGTACCATCTTTAAATGCGTTTCACCCTAGTACTCTTAATGAGGAGAGAGAGAGAGAGAGAGAGAGAGAGAGAGAGAGAGATGAGCAGATGATGAGGACGAGAGAGAGAGAGGGAGAGAGAAGAGAAGAGAGACGGCACGAGAGAGAGAGAGAGAGGGAGTAACTATGACTCTCTTAACCTCTCGGTGCTAGATTGTCGTGTTCAAGGTGCAAAGTGATCACAAGAAAGCTATTAAGATGGTTCAGCTTATTTGCCTAGGGAGATCTTAGTTGAGATTGATGTATGACCCAAACGCTGTCCCACTGGTCTAAAGGTGTTGCTGCTTTAACCTTTCTAACTACAGCATACATACATACATACATACATACATACAACCTACATACATGGCATACATACATACATACATACCATACATACATACATACATACAGGCATACATAAATACATACATACATACATACATACATAATACATACATACATACCCATACATACATACATACAGACATACATACATACATAGCATACTACATAAATACATACATGACATACATACAATACATAAATTACATACATAATACATAGTATGAAAGAAAAATCCTCAGGAATAGCCAGCTCCGTTACCACCTACTCTGAGGACTGACAAGTACAGTGCATTTTGAAATGCTAGAATAGTTTGCTTTGATAAATCTTCATCTGTGTCCAAGTCTTTATCTTGTGAACCTCAGAAACCAAAACCAGTTAAAGTTAACTTTTGAGTAATAGTTCGTAGTCACAAAAAAGACCCAAAAACAAAAACAAATTATATAAATGAGCCTGACTTACATTTTAGTACCTCCCAATGGGGAGGGACAGTGTCTTATGCAAAGACAGCTGTTTCGATCTACATACATACCGTCGCCTTGTACTGAGGTGCTCCAAATTCTCTCATTCTACCACTATGCTTGAATCTCTTCACTGGCTTCATGCCGGAAAGCGCATTGGATACAAGCTCTCTCTGCTCTGTTACAAATCCCTGAATGGTCTGGCTCCCTCTTATCTCACTGATCTCCTGAACCCTTACACACCTCTTAGACAGATGGATATACGCCTCCTCTTCTGCACACTTCTCTCCTCCAGAATCCACGGTTACCGCAACCAAGACTCTCGCAGATCGATTGTGACCGTTTCCTTCTCTTTTCAGTGGCAGACTACACTCTAGCTTGGAACAAACTCCCTCTTACCCTCCTCGTTCTGCCAAACTCCCTTTCGTCCAATTAGAGTCTGATCCACTCAAAAACACCGACTCTTACCAAAAATGTCGTTAGCCCGGCATCGTGTCTTTTTGAGAAAGTTAATTTTTGTCCTTCTCTGCGCGGTGTTTTGTGTGCAGTCCTTCCTTTTTTGTGTGGTTTGTGGCGGCGTGTGTTGTGTTGTGGTGTGTGGTTGGTGAGTTTGTGGTGTGATGTGGTGTGGTGTGGTGTGGTGAGGCGTTGTGGGTGACGGATGTGGTGTGCGTAGGGTGTGTGTGTGTGTGGGGGGGGGGGGGAGTGGCGCGTTGGGGTGCGCGTACGCATATGTGTGGTGTGTAATGCGAGAGAAATGTTGACATTCTCATATGTTCTACGCTTGTGTTGTTGTTGTTGTTTGTCTTTGTTTGTCGGAGGGGGGGGGGGTATTCATTTATTTGTTTCATATTGTAAAGCGGCTTAGGGCTTGTTTTTAAGATTAAGCGCATATAATGCTCGATTTTAGTTATTTATTATTATTATTATTAACATACATATGATACATACATACAGTAACATACAGCATACATACATACATATACATACATAAATAATAGGATACATACGATACAACAGATACATACGAGATGAAGCCTAACATACATAGCAATAGCAGATTACATAATACATACTACATACATACATACGATACATACATACATAAGCTACATAGCATACGATAATCATACATACATACATAAATACATACATAGCATTACATACATACGATACGAACTATGACATACATACAGATACATATCATACATATGATACATACATACATGAGACAATACATAGCATTTGCAACGATGGCAAGTGAGCCAGACATACAATACAATAACGTACCCCGTCATACATACACACAACAACTCTCTTCTCTCCTTCTCTACTCTCTCTACTCTCTGCTCTCTTCTCTGAGCTCTTCGCTCTCTCTCTCTCTGTGCATTTCTCTTTTCATACACGCAGCATTACCCTCGCGTCATCATATTCTCCACAGAGAGCGATGCAGTGAAGTCATCAGACCTGTCAGCTCTCTCATCACAAAAACCATAGTGAATGAGTCAGAATGGATTCAACCAACATACGTAGCATGCTCTGAATTTTTCCTTGAAGGATACTGAGGGACGAAGAATCCGTCTACTTGACAACAGCATCACATAAAGGGAAAGCTACCGCCCCAAGGACGACGCGAGGTTGTACCGATAGGGAGACTGCCTAGCTAGTCGCGCGAAGTTCTGAGCTCGACAGTGGCTCGGGAAGACAAAAAAGGGGGAACAAAAAGAGAAATGGTTGAAAGCCGATTCTCTGCATCGACCAGCCGCGATGAGAATGATGGCGGCAGCGAAGGATGAATAAAAAATGGGTGAGTGCCTATTACGAGTACCTCTCGGTGCTAGGAGACTAGGAGACACATTATGGGACAGTTTGTAAAATAGCAAAAGAGATGGGTGACGGGGCAGACGATGACTAGCGAAAGAGGAACACACGGGATGGCAGCCGGATAGAGGGAGGAGCAGTGCACAATGCGCGCGAAGTGAGAAAGTCCGCGATTTTTTAGGCAATACAGATAGGGTGCTAGGCGTGGCTAACGACACGCCTCGGTTAAATTAAACGAGTCGATCGGCCACAAAATCAACGCGCCTCGGAGCGTGAAGACGTTGAGTATGAGATGACCGCCTGTGGGAGTGATTAGAGCGAAACAGGAATGGAATCGGTACAAGTCTGTGAAGGTTGCCTAAGTCGGACGGTCCTGGAGTGGTTGGCGACGTTGCGATGCCGGGCATTGACCTTCAAGGAATGGAAGTTTATGGTGATTAAGCGTGCACGAGTCCGGGTGACACAAGCAAACACATATGGGACATACTTATTGTAAAGTTACGAGGAGAGGAAAGAAAAAAAAAGAGGGTTTTACAGACTTTTTTATAAAGTTCGGTTTTAATTTTGTATTGAAAGATCAATATAAATTTTAAGCTGTTTTAGTGCCCTCCAGGATCGTTGCCAACTCATCCTTTACAATCTACAATGTCCATAAGTTATGTGGATCCGCGTGCAAGACCGGAGGGACGTTAAACAGATTTCCACTTCACTTCTTCATGGTCCATTCCATACAACTTCGGGTGCTTTAGGCTTTCAGACGTACGTATCGAATGAAGAGAGTACCCGTGTTACCACTACGACCCATAGTAGGGAAGAACCAATTAATGATATGGAATGTGCCAATCGTCAGTTGAATTCCGACAGAACTAACCCTAACCCTAACCCGAACCCTTTTCCTACCAACGCGGTCCTACCTCACGTTAAGACCCATTTTAAACCTCTACACGCAACCCTTAGTTGCCTTAGTGATTTAGCACAAACTAGTGTCATCGATGCGTCAGTGAGGTAGCGTACTGATCTATCTTGAGTGGATATGATCGATATGTAGAGAGAAGAAAATAGAGAGAGGGGGGTGATCGGAGAGGGGGAGGGCGAGAGGAGATGAGAGAGATGTGAGAGGAAAAGAGAGAAAGAGGGTGGGGGGAGAAGAGAGAGAGAGAGGAGAGATGGGGAGAGAGATGAGAGAAAGGGGGGGGGGTAGGGTGGGTGTAGAGGGCGGTTAGAGGGATAGGGAGAAGAGAAGAGAGAGACCTCGAGAGAGAGAGAGAGAGAAGGAGGGACGAGAGAGAGAGAGAGATAAGAAGGAAAGAGAAAAGAGAGAGGATAGTCGAGGAGTCGGAAGCGAGAGACGGAGAGAGAGATGAGGGAGAACAGGAGAGAGGGAGAGAAGGAAAGGAGAGAGAGAGAGAGAGAGAAGAGGATATTTTTTTTGAGAGGAGATGAGAGGGGACTGGTCAGAGAGAGAGGAGAGCACGAGAAGGAGAGAGAGAAGAGATAGAGATGGCAGGAGAAGGAAGAGGCAGACGGAGAGAAGAGAGAGAGAGAGAGTACATAGACGGAGGAACGGCAGAGGGGCAGTGAGAGAACAGGGGAGAGGAGTGACAACAAATAAACACCCCCCCACAAAGAATAAGGAAGAGGCAAAGGGAGACAGGACAGAAACAGAGAACAAGAGACCCAAACACAGACGGAGGATAAATAAAGAACAACTTAGTAATCGAACAGGAGAGAAGAAAAGAACCTCATTATTGCCTAAAACAAAACAAAAAAAAGCCTGAGCTCCTAAAGGCGACTTTCAACCTGGGAAACGCCTCCTCCGATGATTGCCCTGCAGCACAATCATGCCCATATTACCCAGGACAGGCCCGCCATCCTCGTTATGCATACATCCGACATCATGCCCATATTACCCAGGACAGCCTCTAGTTATGCACAGACATCATGCCCATATTACCCAGGTACATTATGCCATACAGCACATCATGCCAATATCACCCAGAGGGGCAGCGCCTACATTATGCCTTAACGAGCAAGCACATGCCCATATCTATTCCAGAGCAGGCCCTCCTACACGCATTGGCCTACAGACATCATGCATAGATTACCCAGGGAATGTCCTACGTTATGCCTACAGCACATCATGACCATATTACCCATGGACAGCTCCTCATTATACCTACAGGATATCGAATGCCCATGATTAACCCGAGGGGCAAGCCTGACCCTACATTTAAGAGACCAATACAGCACATCATGGGGGGGCGCACCATATTACCCAGGGCAGTCACCCTCCTACATGTTATGCCTAGACAGACACATCATGCCGATACTTATCCGAGGACAGCACCCGAGACAGAGGCTCAGCGCAATGATGCCCGATTGATGCCAGGGCAGCCGCCTACAGGTATGGAACAGGCACATCAGAGCGCATCTTACCCAGGGCCACAGCCTCTACATTATGCCTACGAGCAAAATCATTGCCCCTATTAACCCAGGACAGCTCCTACATTATGCCTACAGGCACATTCGTAGACCCATAGTACCCAGGGCAGCCTCTACAGTATGGCCCTATGACAGACATAATGTGCCTATATTACCCAGGGCAGCATCATAGAGTATGCCTACAGCACAATCAGCCCACTGATTACACCAGCTGGTCCAGCCTCCTACAGTAGCCTACAGCACATCAGCCGCAAGATATACCCAGGGAACCTGCCTACAGTATGCCATACAGCAGCATCATGCCAAGAATACCCAGGACAGCCTCGCTACAGTATGCCTACAACACATCATGACCTATATAGGCAGAGACCAGAGGCAGCGAGAAACCTAAAGTATGCCTGAACAGCACCGAATCATCCCATCATATTACCCAGGACAGCTACCGACTACAGTATGCCGTACAGCACATCACTAGCCCATATTACCCAAGGCAGCCCTCGATACAGTACTGACTACAGCACATCATGCCCATATTACCCAGGATCAGCCTCTTACAGTATGACTACAGCACAATCCTGGCAATATTACCCAGGACAGCCTCCTACAGTATGCTACAGGCACATCAGAGAGCCCGATAGTTACAAGGCACAGCCTCTACAGTAGGCCTACAGCGAGAAAGACATCATGCCCCATAATGAACCCAGGGCAGCCTCCTAAATATATTGACTACAGGCAAATCATGCCATATTCCCACAGTGAGCAGCCTCCGATACATTAGTGCCTAGAAGCAATCATGACCCAGTAGAATTACCTCAGGGACGAAGCCTCCTACATATGCCGATACAGCACATATGCCGATATTACCCAGGGGCAGCCTGACCTACATTATGAGCCTAGCAGCACATCATGCCCCCATATACCCAGGGCCGAGGCGTCCTACATGAATGGACATAGCGGACACACCATCGCCCAATGTATTACACAGGAGGCGAGAGCACGATAATCACAGTATGAGCCTACAGCACATCATGCCCCTAATTACCCAGGGGCAAGCCGTACGTACACAATGCCCACAGCAAGAATCATGCCCAATTACCCAGGGCGAAGGCACTCTCAAACATGTATGCCTACACAACATCATGCCGAATTACCCAGGCAGGACGATACTACACTATGCCCTGACAGCAACATCGCAATGAGAGGAGCGCACATATTACCCAGGGCAGCAGGAGCTGATCGCTAGACAGAGTATGGCGAGAGCTGAGAACATGCACTTAGGAGCAAGAGAGCACAGTAGGATTACGCCGAGAGGAGACTAGGAGGGACGCTAGAGTGAGAAATGTATGCCCTTACAGGCATCGTGAGGAGAAAGACGACGAGAGAGAGGAGACAAAGTACCCTCACATGTAAAACAGGGCACAGCGCAGCCTCATACAAGTATGCCTACAGCACCATCCATGGACCATATTCTACCCAGGGCGGCTCCACATAGAGATGACACATCGAAAGGAGCAGCAGACGGATGCATGCCCATTATACCCAGAGGAGACCGCCTCTATTTTATGCATACAGCACACTCATGCCCATCTTACCAAGGATGCAATTATGCCTACCAGCACATCATCCCAGACTTTACCCAAGGACGAGCAGCCTCATACAATTAGATGCGAGAGCGAAGCGACGATGTGTCAGAGATGGGACGACGCAAGTATTACCACCAGGATAAGCGGAGACTCGACCTGCCGGACTATGCGAATTA
>CM065685.1:28964177-28966767 GCA_017654935.2 Phymorhynchus buccinoides | reverse complement strand
AGAGAGAGAGAGGAGAGAGAGAGAGAGAGAGAGAGAGAGAGAGAGAGAGAGAGGAGAGAGAGAGAGATTGAAGAGAGAGCTAGCAACATCAATGAACAATGAACACAGACAGAAAGTGTGTGAGAGAAAAAAGACGGGGAGATAAACACATGAATGAGAAGTAACAGAATGGATGACTGAACTTGAACAGACGACAGAAAAGACGGGCGAACAAATAGCCACAAACACTACTAGGCCTATTGGTATTACATAATATGTGACCCAGCACCACGAAAAAAAAAAAAAGAAAAAGAAGGGACATTAGTGGTGCAACTGACCATTCTGAGGAAAATTGCACATTTTGAACACCGGAAAGGAAAATGCAGGTAAGTACGCGTTCTAGATGGATACAAGAACCATGCCTGTATCTATTTTTTTCTGTTCTTGAGTTGTGAGCATTTAAAGTTAGTAGAGTGAGTGTTGGAGACATTTTTGAGGAAAGACAGTCTAAAGTCTGGCCTAGCTGATGAAAATACATTGGCCTACTCGTTTTAAAGCACCTTATAAGACCATTTTGATACCATATTAAGGATTATCCTTTATCAAACATTAAATATAAGATGTTAGAGAACATGAAAATACCAATAACTCAAAATTAACCACAACATGAGATTTGTGACGTGGCAAGCCTGTTTTGAGAAACTAGCCCCAGCGACTTAATGCCCCTTTCGAGGTGCGTGGTCACATATGCATATCAACACAAACACACAAATACCTACAAAATCTATGCAGCGCCGTATAATCGCTCCAAAGGTCCAGAAGGTCCCGGTTTTGCTGAGTAGAAATCATTGAAAACGCCTCTGTGATTTTCTTTCTCTCTTTCTCTCTGCTGCTGTGTAGTAGTAGTAGTAGTAGTAGCCTCACCACTATGGTCATCAATTAAGCACTATTGCTCGTGGTGGTCATTTTATTTGGGCTGCCTTTAAGTAACGGATTGCATCTATGCCACTCACAAAAAGTTCAGGGTCACTATTATCTTTATCTGACGCACATATCCGTGCTTGTATGCATTAGAAGTGATTAGATGACCACAAGCAAGGCCTAAGGAGACTAACAACCACACGCATTTCATTAATGCCCCCCCCCCCCCCACCTGCGTGCGCATCTCGACCCTTCCAACGGAAGTGTCGCCATCTTAGTCCTTATTTGTGTGCAAACAAAGTGAAAATGTTATCTAAATGTGTAAAGACAACATCCAGATGTTATAAATACAGTTTAGATTAAGTTTTGAATTGGAACAGCCAAATACGCAGCATCGATCTGGCATTTTTCAAAAAAAGGTAAGGACTAAGATGGCGGTCTCCCATAATATGGCGCTCCTTGTGGCCGGATATGACGACACATGGGTACCAGCAATACAAATTTGAAGGTAGATCTGTGAAAATTATCGCCAGTTTGTTTGATAGCAAAATATGTACAGAACGACCAGCAACTGATTTGCCTGAATAAACGCTGTTACAGATAAAGATAATAGTGACCCTGAACTTTTTGTGAGTGGCATAGATGCAATCCGTTACTTAAAGGCAGCCCAAATAAAATGACCACCACGAGCAATAGTGCTTAATTGATGACCATAGTGGTGAGGCTACTACTACTACTACTACTACACAGCAGCAGAGAGAAAGAGAGAAAGAAAATCACAGAGGCGTTTTCAATGATTTCTACTCAGCAAAACCGGGACCTTCTGGACCTTTGGAGCGATTATACGGCGCTGCATAGATTTTGTAGGTATTTGTGTGTTTGTGTTGATATGCATATGTGACCACGCACCACGAAAGGGGCATTAAGTCGCTGGGCTAGTTTCTCACAACAGGCTTGCAAAGTCAAAAATGTCATTTTTTGTCAATTTTGAGTTATGGATATTTTTGTGTTCTCGAACATCTTATCTTTCATATTGATAAGAGATAATCTTTAATATGGTATCTAAATGGTCTTATAAATGCTTTAAAACGAGTAGGCCAATGCATTTTCATCAGCTAGGCTAGACTTTAGACTGTTTTCTCAAAATGTCCAACACTCACCCTACTAACTTTAAGTGCTCATAATTCTGGAATGGAAAAAGATACAAGAATGGCTTTTGTATCATTAGAACGCGAATTACCTGCGGTGTTCAAATGTGCAATTTCTCAGAATGGTCAGTTTGACACTTAATGTCCCTTTCGTGGTGCTGGGTCACATATTATGTAATACCAATAGGCCTAGTAGTGTTTGTGGCTATTTGTTCGCCCGTCTTTTCTGTCGTCTGTTCAAGTTCAGTCATCCATTCTGTTACTTCTCATTCATGTGTTTATCTCCCCGTCTTTTTTCTCTCACACACTTTCTGTCTGTGTTCATTGTTCATTGATGTTGCTCTCTCTCTCTCTCTCAATCTCTCTCTCTCTCTCTCTCTCTCTCTCTCTCTCTCTCTCTCTCTCTCAATCTCTCCATCTCTCTCTCTCTCTCCAATCTCTCTCTCGTCTCTCTCTCTCTCTCTCTCTCCTCTCTCTCTGTGTCTGTGTGAGTGAGAGAGAGAGAGAGAGAGTAGGGTAGTGAGGGGTCAGTCTTTAGACTC
>CM065685.1:28956677-28959177 GCA_017654935.2 Phymorhynchus buccinoides | reverse complement strand
CAATACTGATTGTAAAGCGCTTTGTGCTCGATAAAAAGCGCTATATAAATATCCGTTTATTATTATTATTATTATTATTATTTTATTCACTCTTAATTTGATAACACGTTTGATAAAACATGTGGCTCAGGCATGCCCCAGAGCAGCATTTTGGTAGAGTTGGGGAGGTGCCACCCCCCCCCCCCCCCCTGCATTTCTCAGTTAATTGTATTTTTCCGTTTGGGCCTTTCTTACCATAAATACATAAAGCTGTATTTTAGGAACATTTTCAGATAATTCTCTCTTTGGAATACTAACCCGAACCCTAACCCTAGCCCTAAACCTAACCCTACCCCCCACTATGTACTGCAGTACACCGCGATTTGTCACAGTTGTGGTTCGTTGCGTTTTTCCGTCTTATAGGGTGGGGGTAGGGTTAGGGGTTAGGGTTAGGGCTAGGGTTAGGGATAGGGTTAGTATTCGAAAAAGGTTATTAGCTAAAAAGGTTCCTAAAATACAGCTTTATGTATGGTAAGAAAGGCAAAAACGGAAAAATACAATTAACCGAGAAATGTAGGGGGGGGGGGGGCACATCTTGACTTTACTGAAAAATGTGCTACTGTGGTCAATGCCTGTGCTGCTGGGAATTGAAAATGTTGATATACATTTTCCATTTCATGAATCGGGCACAGGAATTTGCCCATTTCATGAAATAGGCAATTTCACCGATTGGGCGTAACGCATACAAGTAGGATTGCATCAGATTCTTGTATACAGCAGTATTGAATGGAGTTCATGCCTCGCTGTCACAGAAGTCACAGTTGGATAACCTTTTGACTGAAGTTGGATGTAAGGACCCCCGTTTCCGTGGAGATGCCGGGGGGGGGGGGGGGGGGGGTGTCTTTCGTACAAATAGGTCCCCTAATCCTCGTGGGGATACCGGGGGGTCTTTCGTAAAAATAGTTCCCCCACCTTCTGGAAGTTCTGTGCTTGTAACTTCCTCTAATCTGCCACTCTCTTTGACTCTGACTTTTCCTTTGCTTTCTGTCATCTACTATCTTTCTGACTTATTGGCCCCATTCTCCTGCCTTTTTTTCAAAACAATCTTCCAAATAATGGTTCTCCTTTGAGCTCCTCCGAAATCAGAATGTGTCGGCTGTACGCAGCGGGGAGACCAGTGGAAACTGAAAACCGGACACATATGTACCTTACCAATTATGGCAATATGGCCTGGGAACGCAGACGAAGAAGAAGAAGAAAAAGAAGAAGAAGAAGAAGAAGAAGAAGAAGAAGAAGAAGAAGAAGAAGAAGAAGAAGAGGAAGTTCTTTACATGTAGCTTCCTCTTAATACACCACTCTCTTTGACTCTTTTTCTTTCGCTTACTGTCATCTACTATCTTTCTGCCTTACTGTTCCAATTTCCTGCCTTTGTTCTAGAAACTCTTGCAAATATTTTCTTCAGCCGAAGACGGACATGCTGGGCCTAACTATTTCTTCGTTACGGCGCATAAAGGGCAGCATGACGCATCTGCGCTCTGTGTGACAGAAGATTGTTTGGGTGATCGACGACGTTACCATGACGACAACCACGGGGCTCGGTCTCTACAGTATGTGTATCTGTGTTGGGGCAGTGGGTGGATGCCTCGTGCCTCCATACGGGGAGCTGGACGACCCCGCCCCCTCCACGAGTCTCTCCCCGTGGGGATACCGGGCGGTCTTTGGTATAAAAAAAGTCCACCCACCTTCTGGAAGTTCTGTGCTTGTAACTTCCTCTAATCTGCCACTCTCTGCGTTTTCCTTTTGCTTTCTATCATCTACTATCTCTCTGACTTAATGCCCCATTGTCCTGCCTTTCTTTCTTTAGAAAACAAAATCTTCCAAATAATGGGTCTCCTTTCAGCTCCTCCGAAATCGGAATGTGTTGGCTGTACTGTACGCAGCGAGGAGACCGGTGAAAACTGAAAACCGGACACATACGTACCTTAACCATTATGTCCATTTGGCCTGGGAACGCAGGAGGAGAAGAAGAAGAAGAAGAAGAAGAAGAAGAAGAAGAAGAAGAAGAAGAAGAAGAAGAAGAAGAAGAAGAAGAAGAAGAAGAAGAAGACGAAGAAGAAGGAGACGAAGAAGAAGGAGACGAAGAAGAAGGAGACGAAGAAGAAGGAGACGAAGAAGAAGGAAGAAGAAGACGAAGAAGAAGAAGGAGACGAAGAAGAAGAAAACGAAGAAGACGACGACGAAGAAGAAGGAGACGAAGAAGAAGTATCATTGTATCAAGTCCAGTCAACATTATATTTCCAGATGGAACACTGAATAAGCAAATAATATACTTTTTGTTTTATATCAAGCCATCCGTAAAATAAGATACAAAATAACGAAGGAACTAAAGCTTCCACAGGTATCTTAGGTTGTATCTGTGTGTGGTTGTTGCAGTGTCTCGCAGGGAGCAGCGGTTCCACGAGGCAGCCTCCTGCAATGATGCCGACATCGTCAGACGACTTCTGACAGAGGGCGTGGGTAT
>CM065685.1:28934177-28941677 GCA_017654935.2 Phymorhynchus buccinoides | reverse complement strand
CCCCAAACATTGTTTATATATATCTTCAACCCAGCACACACCTCCTCCCCCTACTTTCACCCCTATGCCATTCCACCCCAAACATTGTTTATATATATCTTCAACCCAGCACACACCTCCTCCCCCTACTTTCACCCCTATGCCATTCCACCCCAAACATTGTTTATATATATCTTCAACCCAGCACACACCTCCTCCCCCTACTTTCACCCCTATGCCATTCCACCCCAAACATTGTTTATATATATCTTCAACCCAGCACACACCTCCTCCCCCTACTTTCACCCCTATGCCATTCCACCCCAAACATTATTTATATATATATCTTCAACCCAGCACACACCTCCTCCCCCTACTTTCACCCCTATGCCATTCCACCCCAAACATTATTTATATATATATCTTCAACCCAGCACACACCTCCTCCCCCTACTTTCACCCCTATGCCATTCCACCACAAACATTACTTATATATATCTTCAACCCAGCACACACCTCCTCCCCCTACTTTCACCCCTATGCCATTCCACCCCAAACATTATTTATATATATCTTCAACCCAGCACACACCTCCTCCCCCTACTTTCACCCCTATGCCATTCCACCACAAACATTACTTATATATATCTTCAACCCAGCACACACCTCCTCCCCCTACTCTCACCCCTATGCCATTCCACCACAAACATTACTTATATATATCTTCAACCCAGCACACACCTCCTCCCCCTACTTTCACCCCTATGCCATTCCACCACAAACATTACTTATATATATCTTCAACCCAGCACACACCTCCTCCCCCTACTCTCACCTCTATGCCATTCCACCCCAAACATTGTTCATATATATCTTCAACCCAGCACACACCTCCTCCCTCTACTCTCACCCCTATGCCATTCCACCCCAAACATTGTTCATATATATCTTCAACCCAGCACACACCTCCTCCCCCTACTTTCACCCCTATGCCATTCCACCCCAAACATTACTTATATCTTCAACCCAGCACACACCTCCTCCCCCTACTTTCACCCCTATGCCATTCCACCCCAAACATTACTTATATATATCTTCAACCCAGCACACACCTCCTCCCCCTACTCTCACCCCTATGCCATTCCACCCCAAACATTGTTTATATATATCTTCAACCCAGCACACACCTCCTCCCCCTACTCTCACCCCTATGCCATTCCACCCCAAACATTGTTTATATATATCTTCAACCCAGCACACACCTCCTCCCCCTACTTTCACCCCTATGCCATTCCACCCCAAACATTACTTATATCTTCAACCCAGCACACACCTCCTCCCCCTACTTTCACCCCTATGCCATTCCACCCCAAACATTACTTATATATATATTCAACCCAGCACACACCTCCTCCCCCTACTTTCACCCCTATGCCATTCCACCCCAAACATTACTTATATATATCTTCAACCCAGCACACACCTCCTCCCCCTACTTTCACCCCTATGCCATTCCACCCCAAACATTATTTATATATATCTTCAACCCAGCACACACCTCCTCCCCCTACTCTCACCCCTATGCCATTCCACCCCAAACATTGTTTATATATATCTTCAACCCAGCACACACCTCCTCCCCCTACTCTCACCCCTATGCCATTCCACCCCAAACATTACTTATATCTTCAACCCAGCACACACCTCCTCCCCCTACTTTCACCCCTATGCCATTCCACCCCAAACATTACTTATATCTTCAACCCAGCACACACCTCCTCGCCCTACTCTCACCCCTATGCCATTCCACCCCAAACATTACTTATATATATCTTCAACCCAGCACACACCTCCTCCCCCTACTTTCACCCCTATGCCATTCCACCCCAAACATTACTTATATCTTCAACCCAGCACACACCTCCTCCCCCTACTCTCACCCCTATGCCATTCCACCCCAAACATTGTTTATATATATCTTCAACCCAGCACACACCTCCTCCCCCTACTTTCACCCCTATGCCATTCCACCCCAAACATTACTTATATATATATTCAACCCAGCACACACCTCCTCCCCCTACTTTCACCCCTATGCCATTCCACCCCAAACATTACTTATATATATCTTCAACCCAGCACACACTCGACCCACTCGCGTCCATTTTATTTGATAACTTTCAGAAAATGGACCACCATTTGTTTCTTTAATTTTACTCTTTAACACTGCAGAACACATTTCTTGTGTTACAATACACATGATGTCATATACGCGTATACATCTGTAGTATAACAAAAATCGGGACTTTCCTCGTATTGCAGTACCTCCAGGATCGTTCCACTATCTTTACATTTAAAAATGTCCTATATTATGTACCTGGTCCATGTCGGACGATGTTAAACGGACTTTCGATCGATATTCTTGAGTTCATGTGTCGTGTGTGTACGTGTGCGTGAGTCTGTATACACGTCCGTATGCTTGCATGCGTGCGTGCATGTGTATGTATGTGCGTGTATGTGTGTGTGAGCCTATTATACGCGTATGTGCTTACACACGTGCGTTCATGTGTATGTATGTGTGCATGTGTGCGCGTATATGTGACCGAAAGGGACATTAAGTCGCTTCACAACAGGCTTGCAAAGTCATAAATATAATTTTTTTGTCAATGTTGAATTATGGGTATTTTTGTGTTCTCTGGCATCTTATTTTTCATATTTATAAAGGATAGTCTTTTTGATGTGGTCTCCAAGTGGTTTTATAAGTGTTTTAAAACGAGTAGGTCAATGCATTTTCTTCAACTAGGCTAGACTTTAGACTGTGGTTCCTCAAAATGGCAGACGCTCACCCTCCTAGTTGTAAATGCTCATAACTTTGGAACGGAACCAGATACAAGAATGGTTCTTGTGTCATTAGAAAGAGAAGTGTCTGAAGTGTTCAAATGTATAATTTTCTCAGAATGATCAGTTTGACACTTAATGTCCCTTTCTGCTGGGTCGTATATATGTGTTACGCCCAATCCATGAAATTGCCCATTTCATATAAATGGGCAGAATGGTTTGCCCAGTTCGTGAAATAGCCAATTTATACCTTGTAATTGCCCAATCCATGAAATTGCCCATTTCATGAAATGGGCAGAATGGTTTGCCTAGTTCGTGAAATAGCCAATTTATACCTTGTAATTGAGAAAAGCAATATGAATGAAAAATAGTTTTCGTTCATTAGCACGCATATATCAAGAATTGGTTCAAAACGAATGATAAATCTCATCTGTAGATGAGTTAAATTTATTTTATTCAGTCTTAATTTGATAAAACGCTTGATTCAACATGTGGCTCAGGCATGCCCCAGCTTAGCATCTGGTCGAGTTGGGTGGGTGGCAGTATAGGGGTGCAAATACAAAGTAGAAAAGACAATAGACAATAGACAATACCAATAAAAGACAATAGACAATACCAAGAAAAGACAATAGACAATACCAAGAAAAGACAATAGACAATAGACAATACCAAGAAAAGACAATAGACAATAGACAATGCCAAGAAAAGACAATAGACAATAGACAATACCAAGAAAAGACAATAGACAATAGACAATACCAAGAAAAGACAATAGACAATAGACAATACCAAGAAAAGACAATAGACAATAGACAATACCAAGAAAAGACAATAGACAATAGACAATACCAAGACAAGACAATGGACAACAGACAATACCAAGAAAAGTCAATAGACAATAGACAATAGCAAGAAAAGACAATAGACAATAGACAATACCAAGAAAAGACAATAGACAATAGACAATACCAAGAAAAGACAATAGACAATAGACAATACCAAGACAATAGACAATAGACAATACCAAGAAAAGACAATAGACAATAGACAATACCAAGAAAAGACAATAGACAATAGACAATACCAAGAAAAGACAATAGACAATAGACAATACCAAGAAAAGACAATAGACAATAGACAATACCAAGAAAAGACAATAGACAATAGACAATACCAAGAAAAGACAATAGACAATAGACAATACCAAGAAAAGACAATAGACAATACCAAGAAAAGACAATAGACAATAGACAATACCAAGAAAAGACAATAGACAATAGACAATACCAAGAAAAGACAATAGACAATAGACAATACCAAGAAAAGACAATAGACAATAGACAATACCAAGAAAAGACAATAGACAATAGACAATACCAAGAAAAGACAATAGACAATAGACAATACCAAGAAAAGACAATAGACAATAGACAATACCAAGAAAAGACAATAGACAATAGACAATACCAAGAAAAGACAATAGACAATAGACAATACCAAGAAAAGACAATGGACAATAGACAATAGCAAGAAAAGACAATAGACAATACCAAGAAAAGACAATGGACAATAGACAATACCAAGAAAAGACAATAGACAATACCAAGAAAAGACAATAGACAATAGACAATACCAAGAAAAGACATCACGAAGAAAACATCCTTAGTCAAAGCATCCTTAGTCAAAATTCTTCTTGTTTTTTTCTTCTTTTTCTACCCATTTTTGTCCGACCTGGCTGAACTTTTCAGGAAAGTTGCAGGACCTTATGGGTATGTGAAATTTCAAATATTAAATGATTTCGCCGAGTTGTCGGCAAAATATGGCCGAGGCAATTTAGACAATAGACAATACCAAGAAAAAACAATAGACAATAGACAATACCAAGAAAAGTCAATAGACAATACCAAGAAAAGTCAATGGACAATACCAAGAAAAGACAATAGACAATAGACAATACCAAGAAAAGACAATAGACAATACCAAGAAAAGACAATAGACAATACCAAGAAAAGACAATAGACAATACCAAGAAAAGACAATAGACAATAGACAATACAAAGAAAAGACAATAGACAATAGACAATACCAAGAAAAGACAAAAGACAATAGACAATACCAAGAAAAGACAATAGACAATAGACAATACCAAGAAAAGACAATAGACAATAGACAATACCAAGAAAAGACAATAGACAATAGACAATACCAAGAAAAGACAATAGACAATAGACAATACCAAGAAAAGACAATAGACAATAGACAATACCAAGAAAAGACAATAGACAATAGACAATACCAAGAAAAGACAATAGACAATAGACAATACCAAGAAAATACAATAGACAATAGACAATACCAAGAAAATAGACAATACCAAGAAAAGACAATAGACAATACCAAGAAAAGACAATAGACAATAGACAATACCAAGAAAAGACAATAGACAATAGACAATACCAAGAAAAGACAATAGACAATAGACAATACCAAGAAAAGACAATAGACAATACCAAGAAAAGACAATAGACAATAGACAATACCAAGAAAAGACAATAGACAATAGACAATACCAAGAAAAGACAATAGACAATAGACAATACCAAGAAAAGACAATAGACAATAGACAATACCAAGAAAAGACAATAGACAATACCAAGAAAAGAAATAGACAATAGACAATACCAAGAAAATACAATAGACAATAGACAATACCAAGAAAAGACAATAGACAATAGACAATACCAAGAAAAGACAATAGACAATAGACAATAGCAAGAAAAGACAATAGACAATACCAAGAAAACAATAGACAATAGACAATACCAAGAAAAGACAATAGACAATAGACAATACCAAGAAATAGACAATAGACAATACCAAGAAAAGACAATAGACAATAGACAATACCAAGAAAAGACAATAGACAATACCAAGAAAAGACAATAGACAATAGACAATACCAAGACAAGACAATAGACAATAGACAATACCAAGAAAAGACAATAGACAATACCAAGAAAAGACAATAGACAATAGACAATACCAAGAAAAGACAATAGACAATACCAAGAAAAGACAATAGACAATAGACAATAGCAAGAAAAGACAATAGACAATACCAAGAAAAGACAATAGACAATAGACAATACCAAGAAAAGACAAAAGACAATAGACAATACCAAGAAAAGACAATAGACAATAGAAGAAAAGACAATAGACAATACCAAGAAAAGACAATAGACAATACCAAGAAAAGACAATAGACAATAGACAATACCAAGAAAAGACAATAGACAATAGACAATACCAAGGAAAGACAATAGACAATACCAAGAAAAGACAATAGACAATAGACAATACCAAGAAAAGACAATAGACAATAGACAATACCAAGAAAAGACAATAGACAATAGACAATACCAAGAAAAGACAATAGACAATAGACAATAAAAGACAATAGACAATAGACAATACCAAGAAAAGACAATAGACAATAGACAATACCAAGAAAAGACAATAGACAATAGACAATACCAAGAAAAGACAATAGACAATAGACAATACCAAGAAAAGACAATAGACAATAGACAATACCAAGAAAAGACAATAGACAATAGACAATACCAAGAAAAGACAATAGACAATAGACAATACCAAGAAAAGACAATAGACAATAGACAATACCAAGAAAAGACAATAGACAATAGACAATACCAAGAAAAGACAATAGACAATAGACAATACCAAGAAAAGACAATAGACAATAGACAATACCAAGAAAAGACAATAGACAATAGACAATACCAAGAAAAGACAATAGACAATACAATAGAAAATACAATAGACAATAGACAATACCAAGAAAAGACAATAGACAATAGACAATACCAAGAAAAGACAATAGACAATAGACAATAGCAAGAAAAGACAATAGACAATACCAAGAAAAGACAATAGACAATAGACAATAAGAAACAAAAGACAATAGACAATACCAAGAAAAGACAATAGACAATAGACAATACCAAGAAAAGACAATAGACAATAGACAATACCAAGAAAAGACAATAGACAATAGACAATACCAAGACAATAGACAATAGACAATAGACAATACCAAGAAAATACAATAGACAATAGACAATACCAAGAAAAGACAATAGACAATAGACAATACCAAGAAAAGACAATAGACAATAGACAATACCAAGAAAAGACAATAGACAATAGACAATACCAAGAAAAGACAATAGACAATACCAAGAAAAGACAATAGACAATAGACAATACCAAGAAAAGACAATAGACAATAGACAATACCAAGAAAAGACAATAGACAATAGACAATACCAAGAAAAGACAATAGACAATAGACAATACCAAGAAAAGACAATAGACAATAGAAATACCAAGAAAAGACAATAGACAATAGACAATAAAAAGACAATAGACAATAGACAATACCAAGAAAAGACAATAGACAATAGACAATACCAAGAAAAGACAATAGACAATAGACAATACCAAGAAAATACAATAGACAATAGACAATACCAAGAAAAGACAATAGACAATAGACAATACCAAGAAAAGACAATAGACAATAGACAATACCAAGAAAAGACAATAGACAATACCAAGAAAAGACAATAGACAATACCAAGAAAAGACAATAGACAATAG
>CM065685.1:28929177-28931677 GCA_017654935.2 Phymorhynchus buccinoides | reverse complement strand
ATGTACTATCTATGGCTTGGGCCTAATGGTGTAGACTGCTTTAAAATAATATACCAAGAAAAAACATAACGAAGAAAGCATCCTTAGCGGAGGTCATTGTTGGCCATTTCGTCCGCATGCACTAGATTGCTCCAAGCAAAAGAAATGTTCTCGAGAGAATTGTTACAAATGGCTAATACATCGAATTATAGAACAAGACTGAACATTTAACACTTTACAAAAATCCACTTCTCAAGGTAAATTTTCCCTCTTGCAAACGAACACGTACATAACGCTAGGAAAAATAAATAATAAGCTAAAATAAATGTCACACTAGTTTAATCCAAGTGCACCGCAAAAGATGAGATAAAGAGCATTACACAGGGGAGATAATTTAATTTTCATTGCCCGCTTCGGAGGAAATAATAAAAATAAGGAAAGAAAAATAATCCAATTGCACCTTCTCTCCTTCGTCTTAACTCCCATCTAACTTTAAAGGGGCACCCTGACCGATGAGTTTTTGCAAGAAACACGTCTAGATCACCAGGAAAACACCCGTTACAGAGATCGCAGCACTCACTTTGCTCTGGTTTCCTAGTAATCAAACCGTCAAATCGTCGATTCCTCCTTTGCGGAGGTGCTGGAAGTCATATTCTTTCAGTGAAAGTGTCTTCTCTGCTCTGATGGCCGCCCGAGTCGCTTAGACCAGATCACGAAATGTCCACAATACAAGCCTTTTTATTTACAGTTTACCCAAAGGAGTTCCGCTCACAACAAAGGAAAACGCTCCATTTTTTTAAAACTGAACTACAAAGAAGACAAAGGTTCAACCACTCTGAGTGGCCTCCACCCACCCAGTCCAAAATGGCTTCTCTCTCCGGTAACTCCGCCAAGAAGAAATCGCCATTTTGACGGTTTGATTTCTAGGAAACCAGAGCAAAACAAGATTTCCTACCAGCTATAAGAGGGAAAACCCGTGATTTTGACACGTGATCTTGTGGGGCTTTAAAGAGACATTGACCCACCACGATTAAGTCTCTTGGTTTTTTTCTCGGTAGTTGTGACCCACATTCAAATGCCCCCAACTTCAAATTGAGGCTGCTCTTCAAAATGATGTTTCGTTTTGAATTTGGGGGTATTTGTATGGGAGTCAAACCTGGTCAAAACAAGATTTCTTACCAACTATAAGAGGAAAAACACGTTAAACCCGTGATTATTGCTTCAATGCCTCAATTTCAAGTTGGGGGCTTTTGTATATGGGTCACAGCTACCCAGAAAAAACCAAGGGACTTAACTGTGGTGGGTCAGTGTATCTTTAAAAAATACTTGGATGTATGTTAAAAGAATATGATTTGCTAGTGTGTGTGTGTGTGTGTGTGTGTGTGTGTGTGTGTGTGTGTGTGTGTGTGTGTGTGTGTGTGTGTGTGTGTGTGTGTGTGTGTGTGTGTGTGTGTGTGTGTGTGTGTGTGTGTGTGTGTGTGCGTGCGTGCGCGTGCGTGTGCGTGTGCGTGCGTGCGTGTGCGTGCGTGCGTGTTCACAGAGAGAGGTGACCCCGTTACACAACGCGGCAGCAGATGGTCACCCTGGCATCTGTCGCAGTCTGATCCGAGCTGGCAGCAACGTCAACGCGCAGAACTTTGTGAGCATTTCGTCTTTGTATTTCTTCATTATTTTGCTCTCTCTCTCTCTCTCTCTCTCTCTCTCTCTCTCTCTCTCTCTCTCTCTCTCTCTCTCTCTCTCTCTCTCTCTCTCTCTCTCTCTCTTCTCTCTCTACCTCTCTCTCTCTCTCTCTCTCTCTCTCTCTCTCTCTCTCTCTCTCTCTCTCTCTCTCCTCTCTCTGTCTCTGTCTCTCTCTGTGTATGTTCGTGGGTGCATGCGTGCGCGCGCGAGCCCGTGTGTGCGTGTGTTTGTATGTGTGTGTGCGCGCGTGTGTGCTCGCGCGCGCGCGTGTGTGTGTGTGTCTCTCTCTCTCTCTCTCTCTCTCTCTCTCTCTCTCTCTCTCTCTCTCTCTCTCTCTCTCTCTCTCTCTCTCTCTCTCTCTCTCTGTGTGTGTGTGTGAATGGTAACAGAACCTGATCATGGTAGCCTGTAAATAATGACCAATGGCAAACTACAACGATAAGGATTATTGCAAACCACTACTGCAGCTTGTGTAGCTGCTGCTTTAAAATACACTGGAACTGTACATATGAATGGACTGCTTGATAAAACGGCGTACATTGGAGTACGGTCGACATATTCATGAACTCTAACCGGATGTTGAACATACTATTTCCTGTCACGCGCAGCAAGGCAACACGGCGCTCCACCTGGCGGCCACAGGGAACCACCGAGAGGTGGCGCTGATTCTGGTCGAGAACAGCGTTCAAAAGGATTTGCCCAATTACGTGAGTGGATGGACGGATGGGTGGAGTGATGATAGGTGGATTGATTTATGGATGGATGGATGAAGGGATGGGTGATGGATGAGTGGATGGATGGCAGCGTGAATGGAGCGATGGATTGAGTAGGGTGGGGGTGG
>CM065685.1:28916677-28921677 GCA_017654935.2 Phymorhynchus buccinoides | reverse complement strand
TTCGTCTAAAAATAATTCTACTACTACCAATGGCTCCCCCCCCCCCCACCTGCGTGCGCATCTCGACCCTTCCAACGGAAGTGTCGCCATCTTAGTCCTTATTTGTGTGTAAACAAAGTGAAAATGTTATCTAAATGTGCAAAGAAAACATCCAGATGTCATAAATACAGTTTAAATAAGTTTCGAATTGGAACAGCCAAATACGCAGCATCGATCTGGCATTTTTCAAACAAAGTTACTGACTAAGATGGCGGTCTCCCATAATATGGCGCTCCTTGTGGCCGGATATGACGACACGTGGGTACAAGCCATACATGAATTTCACGTGTTGAAATTTCACGCATGAATTTCATGCATGACTCACATCATCACAATCGCATCGCATCGCATCGACAGCGAATCCTAGGTAGTGTAACAGGCTCTTAAAATCACGGGTTTCACGCGTTTCCCTCTCTCGCTAGTATGATATCTTATTTTGACCAGCTGTGACTCCCATACAAATGCCCCCACATTCAAAACGAAACAGACTTTGAAGAGCAGCCTCAATATTACCTTGTTTGACGAAAGGTCCGCGTCTCTTGTCTGCTAGGTTCCCACAGTTACCGTGAGCACGGGTTCCGCCTGCTGTCCATCTGGCTGCACGGGGTGCGTAAGGATGAGAACGTGGTCAAGCTCCTCTTCGAGGCCCTGGCTGCCATTGGCCGCAGACAGCTGGCCGGTCAGTGGTCACCGTAGTCACCATCGCTGACGTCATCATTGCCAGCATTATTGTCGTCGTCGTCATAATAATAATAATAATAATAATAATGAGGAATATTTGTATAGCGCCCATCATACTATGTAGGCTACAGGGCGCTTTACACAGAATTGAAATGGAATCAAAACATGAAACACAAATCCAATAACATGAGCAGACAAAACAATAGCGGTCAGACTTCGTTTGGCCGGTAACAATGTACATAGCAATCAGCAACAACAACTGCTGTGACTACTACTACTACTACTACTACTACATCATCATCATCGTCGTCGTCATCTTCGTTATTATTGTCTTCTTTTTTATCATCGTTATAATCATAATCATTATCATCGTCGTCGTCATCATCATCAGTATGGTCGTCATCATCATTAGTGTGGGTTGTCATACTCATCGGCATCATCATCATCATCATCATCAATGTGGTCATTGTCATTGCTATTACCCAAATCATAATCATGCGTGTGTGTGTGTGTGTGTGTGTGTGTGTGTGTGTAAGCATGAGTGCATTTGTGTCTTTAATTATGTGTATGTGTGTGTGTGTTGTGTGTTTATGTGTCTGCGTAAGTATGTGCATTTATTTGTGTTTTTGCACGTGTTCGTGTGTGTGTTTGTGTGCCTACATAGGTGTGTGCATAATTGTGTGAGCTTGGTATGTGTATGTGTGTGTGTGTGTGTGCGCGCGCGCGCGCGTATGTAGGCCATATTACATGTATTATGAGCTCATAGGCGTGCATATCTGTCTAAATGTGAGTGTGCGCTTGGGTGCATTTTCATGCATAATTAACGCACATAATCACAAGAGTACGCGCTTGACTTGCTTAACACATTCATCATAACTTCATAATATCGATTTCTAAAAGATGATGTAATCTATAATGCTTTTATTATTTTATTTTATTTTGCCACCAGAACAAATTCGGAGACGAGCCAACCGCACGGCAGCAGAGAAAAGCAAGAGTTGCTCCCCCTCACCCATGCTCTGTGCCGTGTCATAGCACCACCGCCGCAGTTCCTTCCCCTGCTAAACACAGCGTGTTCGTTCAAAGTGCTTCAACGTCCTCCGACACCAGGAGACAATTATGTGCCAACTTCAACGGTGCTATGTAGAAGTGGAAAGACACTACTAACTGGTAGTAAATTGACTGATCTCCCCCACCTTTGGACCACGTAAGAGTGTTACTTTCAACAAGGTGCTAGAATCCCAAAGACTCTTTTTTTTTGACACCACAAATCGACCATAGCTAGAAACATTGATTCATCGGACTCATAAAGGGGGGCCACCACACACGTGCGATTTCTATCCAACTGCTATCCAACTGTGACGACGATTGTGAGGCATGATTCACATAAAATACTTCTAGCTTAAAATAATTATTCTATTTTCGTTCACAATACTCACGTAAATATCTCATAAAATATCTGATACAAAAATACATATACTTTGTTTCATTGAAAATGAGAATTTGGGTATGCAACTTTAAATTAAACAAAAAAAATAGCTGGCTCTATAAGTTGTAACTATGGAATGGTCAACCAAGAGAAATAATGTTACTTTATTAAATCAGCCCAAAACACACTCAGAGTTGCTCCCCTTTACTTGTTTTAGCAGCCATATTGACAGCGCATTGAAAAATGAAGGTAGAAACAAAAACCAATGTCATTATTGAGCAGTAAAATGCAGACAAGCGCAATCAATTATTAAAAACATTTGGACATTCCTCTAGCCAACGCATATCATTATTACCAACAGTTTGACGGCAGATGAAAGTACTGATGTGATGCAAGGCGCTGGGTGAGCCGAAATTAGAGACAAAGTGACCTTGGGTGACAAAGGAGACTGGTATCGTTTGATTTGTTGTGGGCTAATCCAGAGTTATAGTCACCTATTCAAAATATATTAAGATCTGGGCAAAACATCAATGCAAACTAATGTATTCACAGCCCAAACGTTGCCCACTGTCTTCACATTAATGGAGAGTTTGATCAAATAAAAATATATATGAATTCACAAATGCCTTCTCTTTACAACAAACCACAATTACGACCTAAACATCTGGGTTTTACTGTAGAACAACAGCCGGAAACACAAAATTTGACACAAAAATACTGGTTTGACGGCCAAAACGGGATGGTTTCTGATTGGTCCAGCAATTCACCTGGTCGAAATTTGATGACAAATATGTGGGCTCACACAATGCAGTCTGGAGTAAGAAATAAAAATACAGAGATATGCAATAACATTCAGTATACCCCAAAGAACGAATTGATACAAATATTTCAGGGAGGCCCAATGAAATGCCTTGAAGTCCGTATGTACACTGAACACAGAAAAATACTGTACTTAACAAGTTGTAAAGTATGTAGTACATGTAGACTAATGGAGATATCACAATGAATTAAAATTATTGTCAAAGTAAAGAAGGAAGATTGCCTTTGACTTTCCATGTTATAAAAAAACCTTCTTGATAACGCTCATAATACCAAAATACAAATTATTGTCAAACTAAAGAAAGAAGATTGCCTTTGACTTTCCATGTTTTTAAAAAACCTTTTTGAAAACATTCTTAACACCAAAATACAAAGCAAGAACATTCTCATTTTCAGTGAAATATACTGTACTTCATCAGTTTCGTGTACCAGGACCTACAACTATAATGAACAAAACTAATATGATTTCCTTCAGATTTATTTAGACAGTAGTATTTCACGAGAATCATGCCTCACAAATACCACTGTTGGATCGCAGTTGGATTGAATCGTATGCAGAGTGACGACCCCTTAAAGACCCACCAGATCACGTGTCAAAATCACGGGTTTCACGTGATTTCCCTCTTATAGCTGGTAAGAAATCTTGTTTTGACCAGGTTTGACTCCCATACAAATGCCCCAAAATGGAAAGCGAAACATCATTTTTAAAGAGCAGACTCAATTTGAAGTTGGGGAAATTTGTATGTGGGTCACAGCAACCAGAAAAAAACCCAAGGGACTTAATCGTGGTGCGTCACTGGGTCTTTAAAGAGTGTGTGAGATGGAAATAGGCCTACAAATGAATCATCGATCGTGATTTTCCGACATGAATTTCCGATTCAAGCCATTTCCCTGCTTTCAACACCGACCTACTAAAACTACAATGGTATGGAATGAGAGGAACAACAAATGATGAATGTGAACATCAACTACAATGGTATGGAATGAGAGGAACAACAAATGATGAATGTGAACATCAACTACAATGGTATGGAATGAGAGGAACAACAAATGATGAATGTGAACATCAACTACAATGGTATGGAATGAGAGGAACAACAAATGATGAATGTGAACATCAACTACAATGGTATGGAATGAGAGGAACAACAAATGATGAATGTGAACATCAACTACAATGGTATGGAATGAGAGGAACAACAAATGATGAATGTGAACATCAACTACAATGGTATGGAATGAGAGGAACAACAAATGATGAATGTGAACATCAACTACAATGGTATGGAATGAGAGGAACAACAAATGATGAATGTGAACATCAACTACAATGGTATGGAATGAGAGGAACAACAAATGATGAATGTGAACATCAACTACAATGGTATGGAATGAGAGGAACAACAAATGATGAATGTGAACATCAACTACAATGGTATGGAATGAGAGGAACAACAAATGATGAATGTGAACATCAAAACAAACATCTCTAATACAACAGTACAAGGAAAACAAAACATGGAGAGAAGGATGGGAAACCGAGAGGATTCCACTTCTTGTGTGACATTGCAGTTCCGAGAGTAAAGAGTGGTCAGATAATGAGAATAACGCAAAGGTGAAAGTACCAATCAGAGGACCCCTCGCATTGTACAGTTCGTCTAAGCCAATCAGCGTGATCCTTGTTCGTGTTCTTCGTTGATGGTTTTAGTGTAATGTGTCGGAATAAAGAACCAAAGAGGATACGGTTCTGTGAGACACAATGAAATGTGAACGGAATGAAGAGGGGTGGGGGGTGGTGGTGGAACTGTTTTTTTCTTTTCCCTTACATCTCTCTCTCTCTCTCTCTCTCTCTCTCTCTTCTCTCTCTCTCTCTCTCTCTCTCTCTCTCTCTCTCTCTCTCTCTCTCTCTCTCTCTCTCTCTCGTTCTCTGTCATCGTCTTCATCTCTGATTCTGCCTCTCTCTCGCCTTCCACTTCCGCTCTTTGTAGAGTATGGAGAGAGAGAGAGAGAGAGAGAGAGAGAGAGAGAGAGA
>CM065685.1:28911677-28914177 GCA_017654935.2 Phymorhynchus buccinoides | reverse complement strand
CAAAAAGGCAGCCATTGAGTGGCCTTAAATAGGGTTATGGGAGAGAGTTAACCCCTTGTTTGGTCAGTACTCAACCATCTTCCCCCGCCCACCAAGGGCATTCATTCTTGCAAAAGGTGTTCTTTGCAGTGGCCAATATAGTGCTGTTCGTTCTTATGAAACTGCGAGCAGGAGTTAGAATACTACTAACTTTTATTGCTTGTTTTCTTTTTTTCCACCTGGAATCCAGCTTTAAAACCAAAGCATTTTTCATGTACAATAGAAATCGTTCAGAAATAATTAAGTGGAGTAATTTCACGGTGTGTGTGAGTGATCTTGCCTAATTCAATCGGTCAAACTGGGGAAGTCACTCTACCATCAGCTCTCGTAGCCTATCGACTCGTGTGTTTGAGCAGACATACAGCACTTAGAACACCGTGCGTGATTCTAAAAAATGATGTCATTTATATTTTTATGTCACATTTTGCAAGTTTTATCAGTTTGTGGCCACTGGCCACCCATAATTTTTTCTAAAAAAACGTTTGCAATGTTTCAAGCTTCGACGTCATTGTTGCATTGTTACTATGATATTTGACCGAGTAATGGAGGTAAGCAACTCTAATTTTCACGAAGTGCTCTCCCTTAGTTTGTCTTCCGAAAATCGTCTATTAACACAAGCGTATCTTTCGTAGGCACGTAGTACAGTATTCATGAGTGCGTGTTAACAGTTAACACGTGTAGCAACATGTAAATTAGCATAAACAGGCAATGGTATTCGCATTGTTCTTCAAATGTACATGTTAGTACCCGTGTAAACTGTTTTAGATTTATTGATATAACCAATAGCATCGACCAACTGAAACATAGGCTACGTAGCAGATTTGCATTGTAGAAAAAAGTATGGAGTTTAAAATTCATAGAAAGGTAGATTGTATGAACTCAGAGTCTTCCTTAGACTAGTTGGTGGAAAGCTGCTGACTTTTTCATATTCGATTATTAAATTCACAAATACGCCTCTGATGAGTGGACATCCGATGGTAGACGTAGTCTTGATTTTTTTCTTCTTGGTTTAAGACGATGGATTCTGTCGGTCGCTAAAGAACACGGTGTTTTGTTGGCGTGATTTGTTTGCTCGATTTGTTCAAATTCTTCGAGAATGGATGTTCTTTAGAATCGTGCATTATTTATTATTTTTTTTCTTTTAGGAATTAGAGCATGTTCCGTTTAGCGCAAACTAAAACTACTGCGTTTTTTTAAAATATTTTTATAAAAGCAGTTGATAAAGCGACACATGTGTTAAGTCATGGGTATAATTTGAGGGGCAATTGTCTAAACGTGTTATCACAAGATAAATAAAGAAGGGTGATACACCCGTCATCATTATCATCCTCATCATAACAGAGCACACACATACCTCCTCCCCAAAAACCTTATAAGACCTTTTCCCTTATAAGACCTCATTGTGGATGATTTGTGAAGGTCTTATAAGGGAGGTTCCACTGCATCTGAATATACATGACAGGATTTGCTTTTCATTCTCTTGTTGTAAGATTAGTGTTTTTGGGAGGTACCTAAAGAAGGGTGCACACGCACACGCACACGCACACGCACACGCACACACACACACACACACACACACACACAGAGAGAGAGAGAGAGAGAGAGAGAGAGAGAGAGAGAGAGAGAGAGAGAGAGAGAGAGAGAGAGAGAGAGAGAGAGAGAGCACTGAACACTGAACAGTTTTAATTACCACTCGAATTTAACACATGTTGTTGTCTGAGCTTACTTCCAAATCTTTGTATGAACAACAGACACACAAAATAATCATAACCTTGTTCTTAAATTGTAATTTCCTTCTGCAGATTTTGATATGAGGCAATTAAGCAGTAATACTGCCTTGGCATGAGGCTGTGTCAGACCAGTTGACATAAGCTAGAACGCCAAGGCTACATCAAAATGTTGTTATGCTCTGAATGGTTGTGCAGGGATTGTCTTAAACCATGACAAGCTCCCAGCATAACATCATCAGTCTAAAATCCCTCGAAGACGGAGTGTGGCTGCCCACATGGCGGGGTAATCAAAAACGGTCACACACGTAATGTTCTCATCCCTAGCTGGTGCATTTGTACCTTAGTGTTCAAGTGCTTCTCGCTGTTGGGATGATCCCTGGAGTCTTTTTGCCAGGGTAAGCCAACCAACCAACCAACCAAACAGTAATAAGAAGAGACGACATTGTATTTCTGAAGTCGTAATGAAATATATCACTGAATCGCACGCTTTGGTTTTAAATAGCATTTAAAAAAAATATTGTCCAGTGTCTATTGTCAAATCAATACAACAGCGAGACACAACAACAAGAACACTTACATCAATCCCTATCAATGGCACACGCACAGACGGAAGCTGGAACAAAGTATGACATAGATAGAGTTAGGTTAGGTTAGGTTAGGTACATTATAGTCACAGAGGCGTCTCTGTGAAATTCGGGTTGCTCCCACCTGGAGAGCGCGTCGCAGCCAGA
>CM065685.1:28881677-28904177 GCA_017654935.2 Phymorhynchus buccinoides | reverse complement strand
GTACTATAATATTTCTTAAGCATAATGCCAGTTGGATTTCTTTTAGCCATCTTAAATTATTAAGAAAACGAAAAATCTCGTTTTCTAGGCGATTTAGAGACGGTTTCCTTCTGGACTATCATGGATCAAAGGACAGCACCCCCAATTCTATGTTTTACGTCACAGGTGTATCATCAGTTCACCTGTGCTTGGAGTCGTGTTGTGCGATACGTGCTGGCTTTCTGAGTGGTGATGTGGTTTTGTTCCGGTGGGCTCTGCAGTCATGAAAAACGGGCTGACACACTCATGGACTCCGCTTGTGTCGAATTCGATGGTCGCCGAGTCGAGAGCAACGAAGTATTAGGTATTAGGTACTTTATAGTCACAGAGGCGTCTCTGCGAAATTCGGGTTGCTCCCACCCGGAGAGGGCGTCGCAGCCAGAGGCGCGTCACCCCATTTGTTTTTAATGTTTTTCTTACTAAGTGCTCTTGTATACAAAATGGAATGTCCGTGTGTGTACGTATGCCCCAGTAACACAACACGGGCTTCCAGGACTGGCTGCTGTCGTGTTGGTAGGGCAGGTAGGGCTGGTGCGTCTCTGGGTGCCGTCGGTACGTTCGGATGTTTCGTTTCACACTCCCACAATGTCTGGCACCAAATGTCACTGGGTCGTCAGACAGTTGACAGTGGTCTTCTTCTTCTTCTTCTTCTTCTTCTTCTTCTTCTTCTTCTTCTTCTTCTTCTTCTTCTTCTTCATCTTCTTCTTCTTCTTCTTCTTCTTCTTCTTCTTCTTCTTCTTCTTCTTTGACTTCTTCTGCTTCTGGCTTCTTCTTCTTCTTCTTTCTTCTTCTTCTTCTTCTTCTTCTTCTTCTTCTTATTCTTCTTCTTCTTCTTCTTCTTCTTACTTCTCTTCCTTCTTCTTCTTCTTCTTCTTCTTCTTCTGACGCGTTTCTTCTTCTTCTTCTTCTATTCTTCTTCTCTTCTTCTTCTTCTTCTTATTTCTTCTTCTTCTTCTTCTTCTTCTTCTTCTTCTTCTTCTTATTCTTCTTCTTCTTCTTCTTCTTTTTTTCTTCTTCTTCTTCTTCTTCTTATTCTTCTTCTTCTTCTTCTTCTTCTTCTTCTTCTTCTTCTTCTTCTTCTTCTTCTTCTTCTCTTTCTTCTTCTTCTTCTTCTTTTTCTTTTCTCTTCTTCTTCTTCTTCTTCTTCTTCTTCTCTTCTTCTTCTTCTTCTTCTTCTTCTTCTTCTTCTTCTTCTTCTTCTTCTTCTTCTTCTTTGTTTTCTTCTTCTTCTTCTTATTCTTCTTCTTCTTCTTCTTTCTTCTTCTTCTCTTCTTCTTCTTCTTCTTCTCTTCTTCTTCTTCTTCTTCTCTTTTTCTTTCTCTTCTTCTTCTTCTTCTTCTTCTTACTTCTTCTTTCTTCTTCTTCTTCTTCTTCTTCTTCTTCTATTTCTTATTCTTCTCCATCTTCTTCTCTTCTTCTTCTTCTTCTTCTTCTTCTTCTTCTTCTTCTTCTTCTTCTTCTTCTTCTTCTTCTTCTTCTTCTTCTTCTTCTTCTTCTTCTTCTGCCTCTTCTTCTTCTTCTTCTTCTTCTTCTTCTTCTTCTTCTTCTCTTCTTGATTCTTTCTTCTTCTTTTCTTTTCTTCTTCTTCTTCTTCTTTCTCTTCTTCTTCTTCTTCTTCTTCTTCTTCTTCTTCTTCTTCTTTCTTCTTCTTCTTCTTCTTCTTTTTTCTTCTTCTTCTTCTTCTTCTTCTTCTTCTTCTTTTCTTCTTCTTTCTTCTTCTTCTTCTTCCTATTGGGGATGTTTATCCTACCCCACGCCCAAAGTCTTCGTTTAGACTGCAATTGGCGCACAGGATGCATGCTATGTGAGTTCGTGTCATCCATTCCACCGGCACAACACGGCCTACTCCTACCGAATAGTGCAAATGGGCTTTTAACGTGCGCGCAAGATCTTTGTGCATGCGTTCGCGCGCGGGACCTCGGGTTTAAGTCTCATCCGAAAGACGTTTCCTCCAACTGAGGTCAGGTGCCCATTTACACCTGGGTGGAGTGAGGAAAATAGGAGTAAAGTGCCTTCCCCAAGGACACACCATTCGTCATTATGTCTGTTAGAAGTTCCTTTCGCCATCAGAAATAGTAATAATAATAATAGTAATAATAATAATAGTAATAATAATAATAGTAATAATAATAATAATAATAATAATAATAATAATAATAATAATAATAATAATACCGCAAAACCCTGGCGCAAAATCTTGCTAAGCAACTCAATGCGTTTTCACTCACAGCAATTCATACTAACAGCAATAACTAGATGCACATTATACACACATTTTGTAAAAGACTAGTTCACGTAGCCTCACCATACATCTCCATGAAATTGCAGTGATAAATAAAAGAATGGATGACATGACATAAATAAAAAATATGAAAAACACCGCATGTAGTCATAACACAACCTCCCTCCCTCCCCACCTCCCCCGCGCGCGCGCACGCATTAACCTCATCCTCGACATCATAGAGCCGGAAGACAAGAGTGTGTACGCTTTACATCGAGAAAGCTTTCCTATAGAAGTGGGTTTTCAGTCCCAGTTTTTAGTCGGGACTTGAATGAAAGAACCCCCCCCTCCCCCCCCGTGGGGATACCGGGGGGTATTTTTAATAAATAGTTCCCCCACCTTCTGGAAGTTCTGTGCTTGTAACTTCCTCTAATCTGTCTACTGTCACTCTCTTTGGACTCTGCCTTTTCCCTTTTGCTTGCTGTCATCTACTATCTTTCTGCCTTTTCGGTCCATTCTCCTGCCTTTAAAAAAAAAGAAGCAAGCTTTCAAAACGATTTCCTTCAGCCGAAGTCGGACATGCTGTGGCCTAATTATTTCTTACTTAGGCGCAGAACGGCAGCATGACGCATCTGCGCTCATAATTGACAGGAAACTGTCTGAGCGATCGAAGAAGAAGAAGAAGAAGAAGAATGAAGGAAGAGTGGACTGGTTACGGATATAGTCAGGGGGAGAATTCCAAAGCCACTACATAGGGGAAGACGGGGTAAAAAGCGCATGGGCGGGTAAGAAGCCCACCCCAATTATCTCATGAAATAAAGAAAATTTCAGTCACATTTGCCCATGAGACGAATGCTAGACATTAACGCTCGTCTCATGGGCAACATGAGACTGAAATTTGCTTCATTTCATGAGATAATTGGGGTGGGCTTTTTACCCGCCCATGCGCTTTTTACCCCGTCTTCCCCTATCTCTTATTAAAAAAACAACAACAACCCAACAAAAACAAGCAAACAAACAAAAATCTGACACGGCGAACACACAAAAGAGACTCAGATCAGTACAAGATACTAAGAAGAAGCGGTTAAAGTTTATATTCTTATAGGGTACGTACATAATACATGCGGAGATTCCGTGCGGAAACCCGTGCGCAATCCGTAAATAAGTATTAAAAAAAAAAGGAAAAGATTTGCGCACGTGTCCGTATTTCCCCTAATCCGTAATTTGTTTCCTTCTTTTCTTCTTCTTTCTTTTACTTATTTGCGGATTTCGCACGGGGGCTTTGCGCGTGAACTGTGTGCGAGGCCTAACACTTAAAAGGAAGAACAATATAGCACCCACCAACCCCCTTAAAGACAATCAATCAATCAATCAATCAATCAATCAATCATCAATCAATCAATCAATCAATCAATCAATCAATCAATCATCAATCAATCAATCAACAATCAATCAATCAATCAATCAATCATCAATCAATCAATCAATCAATCAATCATCAATCAATCAATCAATCAATCAATCAATCAATCAATCAATCAATCAATCAATCAATCAATCAATCAATCAATCAATCAATCATTTATTGTCGTACCCCATCTTATTAAAACAAGGAAATATGTCTTGCAATCAATCAATACAAAAAAAACCAACAACAAAACACACAATAAAATGCAATAAATGAAAACACTCTAAGGTGTCTGTACACGTGAGCACCCCCACCCCCCACCACGGCAACAGAGCCACGGGCCAGTCAGCAAACACGTAGCATAAGTACATTTGTATGCTTTGTACAAGTGAGTGTAGAGTGGCACAGTGGTATCGCGTTCGCTTTGTGTCAAGTAAACCTGAGTTCGAACCTGGGTACAGGGGATTTTTTCCTCTCATTCTGCACTAGGCCTTAACGGTCTGAACGTGGAGTCTTTCGGATGAGACGATAAACCGAGGTCCCGTGTGCCCATGCACTTAGCATACGCTAAACCCAGTGGCAACGAAAAAGTTGTCATTGGTAAAAATGTACCCCCCCCCCCCCCCCCCCCCTTCATCAGTGACAAAAATCGCATGCAAATTTTTTTTTTTTCAAATTGGGTGGCGCGCCTCTAGCTGCGACGCGCTCTCCAGGTGGAAGCAACCCGAATTTCACAGAGACGCCTTTGTGACTATAAAGTACCTAATACTATTACTAATAATAAATTAAAAAAAGTAGATGTATTAAGTAGTGAATATAATCATACATTCTGGAGAAGAAAAAAAACCCACCTCAACACATTGTCATGAAAAGAAATACTTCAAATAGCAATTGGGTTGTTATTTTTAGACATGTTTCTAAAAGTACGACATTAGGCCTAATGTCGTGTTTTGTGGTTTTTTTTTTTTTTGTCTTCTTTCCTTTTTCTTTTTTACTTCTATTGTTTGTTTGTCTAGTTATAAATTGGTGCATGATGTATTGTTATCTTTGCTTAGTTTATTTTTCTTATTTCAATTGTATTTTTCTCATAGCTATTTAAGTAATTTCATGATGCAGCCTTTTGTTCGTAACTGAAACGTTTTTGAGTGCGCTTATAAGCTTATAGCTTGTTGTGCTCATACAATAATTTGTGTACACTGCAATATATTATGTTAATAAACTTTGTTTAAACCATTAGGCCTATGCATTTTAAACATTGATAACTCTAACCAATACTGATATGTTACAAATTACGAACACTCATCTTTGATCTCTTTCTCATTCACCCCCCCCTCACCCCCCCCCCCCCCCCACCCCCACCCCACCCCCCCCCCCCCTCAGACACATTCTTTTTATCACCCCACCGGTTCCTTTTTCCTTCGCATTTTCTGCTTCGAATGTCATATTAAAAAAAAAAAACCTTTTTGTTCTACGTTTACTCCCCCCTCCTCCCCCTCCCCCTTCCCCTGTCTATTTATTAGTCTACTTCCAAGCTTTTTTTTCTTGCTTTTTTTTTAATGACGGCGTATTGCCTAAAAAAATCACAGATGAAATTGTGTTTGAAGTAATGTCCTATGTATATACACATTCACCAGATGAATCCCAAGTTCACACATTGTTTTTGCGAATTCGATGCGTCCAAGCGCCCTAAGGTGTTTGCTCATCGACCCTAATTGCCCTGCCACGATTGAACCTATGTGTGGTGTGTGCACGATCTTAACTGGATGTTTGTCATCTGCCCGTCACCGTGTTTGCAATGCTAAGAGAGAGAAAGAGAGAAAGAGAGAGAGAGAGAGAGAGAGAGAGAGAGAGAGAGAGAGAGAGAGAGAGAGAGAGAAAGAGAAGAGAGAGAGAGAAAGAGAGGGGGGGGGGCAGACATAGAGAGCGAGCGAGCGAGAGAGAGAGAGAGAGAGAGAGAGAGAGAGAGAGAGAGAGAGAGAGAGAGAGAGAGAGAGATGCAGACATGATAAATAGATATCAAGATAGACAACCTCAAACTTCTATAGACAGACGAGATAGACGTATAGAGACAGACAGACAGACAGACAGACAGATAGACACCACCCGCAGGATGTGATTATGAGGTGTGCACTCATGTTTGCCCATGGCAATAATAATTTCTGCCCAAGGCAATATTCACTTCGGGTCAAAGCTATCGTCACTTCGGGTCAAAGCTATCGTCACTTCGGGTCAAAGCTATCGTCACTTCGGCCCAGGGCAATATTCACTTCGGCCCAAGGCAATATTCACTTCGGGTCAAGGCAATATTCACTTCGGGTCAAAGCTATCGTCACTTCGGGTCAAAGCTATCGTCACTTCGGCCCAGGGCAATATTCACTTCGGCCCAAGGCAATATTCACTTCGGGTCAAGGCAATATTCACTTCGGGTCAAGGCAATATTCACTTCGGGTCAAGGCAATATTCACTTCGGGTCAAGGCAATATTCACTTCGGGTCAAGGCAATATTCACTTCGGGTCAAGGCAATATTCACTTCGGGTCAAGGCAATATTCACTTCGGGTCAAGGCAATATTCACTTCGGGTCAAGGCTATATTCACTTCGGCCCAAAGCGCATGTGACTATAAGGGTAATAACAAATAGGCGCAAGTGACTTGTACCGGATGGCACACATTTCTCTGTTCTGAGAGGTTTTGCAGTGTGCCAGTGCCTTCATGCGGACAGCGCTTCTGTTTTAACAGTTTTAAGTTGGGGTACGTCGCATTTTTTATTTCAAACGTAATTGAAAAAGACCTACTTTGATAAAAACAACAAAACAACAACAACAACAAAAACCCACCCTGTTCCTTTGAATAACTTCGACAAAGTTGCAGCATAGACCCCCCCCCCCCCCCCCCCCCAAAAAAATGTAAAACATGTTTACGACTCCCACTCTCAAAGTCTGGTTCTTTCAGTTTCAGGACAATAACCATAGGCTGATCCTATCCCTATCCTTTTCCTGAGAACGGCAGTATGTGGCGTCTCGGTGAAGATTTGTAGCGCGAAAATGTGATCGGGGTGTCTAGAAACTACAACCGAATTCTTATTATTATTATTCCCCTCTTCTCCTCCTCCTCCTTCTCCTCCTCCTCCTTTCTCTCCCCCTCCTCCTCCTCCTTCTCCTTCTCATCACCACCCTCACCCCACCCAAACAATATCTTCTGACTTTACCCCCACCCCCCACCCCACACCCCCCGCACTACCCCATGACGTCTCACGTTTCTTTGCGTTATTTCTGCTCTGAGTATATTGTTGTTGTTGCCTGTCTGTCGTTTCCGACCATGACTGCCAGACAGCAGAGAGGGGGGGGGGGGGCAGCTGCTATCCCCGCGGGCTGGGCTACAATTTGTGTATTAGCGTCGAAGCCTTGCCCAGGGTACATCCCCACTCTCTCGGCCAAAGGGATTTGAGGACGAGAGTTGGCATCGGGGAAGGTCCCCAAGGCCAACCAATCCCATTGGCTGCAGCACAAGAGCCAGTGCCATGTGAACCCGGCCTTAAGCTGTACCATGGTATCTCCTTCTGTGGTTGGTGGCCAGCTTCTTTTTATAGCAGTAAAAGCACACACTTTATATTGATATTCCAATAATGTAGAAAATCATAATTGCAGCACAGCTCTCGTTTACTATTGGCCCTTGCTACGAGGCCAACGTCAACCAGTGATGAAATCCATTTGGAGCAAAAAGTCCAAGTAAAGCTGTGAGTATACACAGCCCTTATTACCACGGGGAGGCCCTTGGTCGGCAGTGGCCCTCTAATAAGCTGTCACAACACGGGTCAATCAGGCAGGCGATAACGGCGAGCTAGCTGGACATTTGTTTGTCCGCCCTCTCACTCACTACTTTACTTCTTTTATTAAGGTCGGGGCATGCAGTGGGTGGATGCCTCGTGCCTCCATACGGGGAGCCAGTGCAACCCCCCCTCCCCCCTGCCCCCCAGTCCCCCACGCACACAATTGTGTTTGCAAAAAATATTGTGCTTATTTATCTGTGATAGAGGTTACTGGGTGTAGGTTAAGAGCAAATCGATCACCTTTAGTGAAAGTCTCTCTCTGTCTCTCTATCTCTGTCTCTCTCTGTCTCTGTCTCTGGCTGTCTATTTGTCTGTCTGTCTGTCTGTCTGTCTGTCTCTCTCTCTCTGTGTCTGTCTCTCTCTGTTTCTCTCTCTCTCTGTCTCTGTCTCTCTGTCTCTGTCTCTCTCTCTCTCTCTCTCTCTCTCTCTCTCTCTCTCTCTGTCTTCTCTCTCTCTCTCTCTCTCTCTCTCTCTCTCTCTCTCTCTCTCTCTCTCTCTCTTCTTTCTATCTCCTCTCTCTTTTGTTTTTTTACTCTGTCTCAACTTGAGATCCCTCCTCTCTTTTTCACTCTCTCTTAACTTTATATTTTCTTTTAACCCTATCATATTAAAATTGAAAGCCCCTTTCCCATAATCTTTACCCACCCACTTTTTCTCCCTCCCTGTGTGTCTTTCTTTGTGTCTCTATCTCGGTTCTCTGTCTCTCTTCTGTATCTCTATCTATGTCTCTCTCTCTCTCTGTCTCTCTCTCTCTCTTTTCTCCTCTCTCTCTCTCTCTCTCTCTCTCTCTCTCTCCTCATTCTCTCTCTCTCTCTCTCTCCTCTCAATCTCTCTCTCTCTCTCTCTCTCTGTCTCTCTCTCTGTGAGTCTTTATCTGTCTCTCTGTCTCTCTCTCTCGTCCATCTCTCTCGTGTCTATGTCTCTCCCGTTCTCTCTCATGCCGTGGTAAGACTTATCGTGGTGACAGCCCTGACATTGGCCGTAGTTTCTATGGGGCTATCATTTTAATCTCTTCTTGGTCTCTCTGCTCTCTCTCTCTCTCCTCAGTCTCTCTGTCTCCCTCTCCTCTCTTCTCATTCGCTTCCCAGTCTCATCTCTCCTGAGTTCGCTCTCTCTCTATCTCCTCTCTCTCTCTCTCTCTCTCTTTTCTCTCGCTCTCTCAATCTCTATCGTCTCTCACCTCCTCCTCTCTCTCTCCCTCTCTCTCTCAAAACTTTAAACCCCCACCCTCCTGCCATTCCATTCACGCATTCCTCCCCCTTCTCAACAAACCTGTCCCACACACCCCCCGCCCACCACCGCCACCACACACTTACGTACCTTTCTCTCAGCAAGTATTTATGTCATGCCTACATTAGCTAAAGCGTCATGTTATGTTTCCTGATACTTCCAAGAAAAAACAAAACCAGGCTGGCTTTGATCACCAATTAGAATAGATCTTTCCGGGCCAAAGAAAACTGGGGTGGGGGTGGGTGGGAGGTGGAGGTTGGTTTGGCGATTGAGAGGTTGAACGAAAGCAAACTGCACGGGAAAGGGGGGTGGGGGTGGGCAGCACACACAAATTCCCCTCATTCTGGCTCCTTAGTTTTCCTTTTGTTTCAATTTATTTCTTTTAAAACATAGGCAAAATATCATTTTTAATGATTACGGTTAGGGAAAGAACAAGACCTTACAAGTGTTACTATGCCACAATAAACAAATGAAGCATATTGCTACGAAAACGAAACGAAAGCGAAATTTTATTTAACCAGGGAACATGAGATAAGCAAGGTTTTTTTCACTCAGCCCTGGGGAAACTAATAGATAAAGCACTTTAAATTGGTTTATGCTGGTGATGAGTGTTAAAAAAAGGCATGAACTGAAAGGAACTGAAACCGTGGGCGTGGGTGGGTGGTTGGGGTGGGGCTCATTGATTATGGTTTTTCCTGAGTATTCGTTTTTTGTTTTCTTTTGGGTTGCTGTTTCCTATCAGTATCTGTCTTTTTATTTGTTTCCGCGTTGTTTATACCGTTATTGCTGGGGTGCTGCTGTTATTCTTGTCGTGCCTGATGTGGCGTGTTCCGTTTATTGTGGTTCTTTTCTTACTATAGCTTGGTCTCGTGATGTTCTTTTTTTTGTTTAATTTGTGTTTCACGTGTGTATTATCTTGTGTTTTGTTTCTGGTGTATTGGTCTATCTTCTTTCTGGTAGTTGTGTCGATCTTTTATTATCGTTTTTGTATGGGTGCCGCTTGGTTTGTTTAGGTTAACCGTTATGTTGGTTATCTTCATTTTATTATCGTCTTACTTTGTTATCGGGGTGTGTGTGGTAATTAGTGTTCTTTCTTGTAATTGTTTTACTTCTGTTATTAGTCTCGAGGCTATTGTCTTTGTTCTATTGGTTTTTTTTTATAGTTTATGGTGTCGATGTCTCTCTGTTCTATATGCCATTGGGGGTTTGTTTTTTTTGGTTCGATTATGATTCTCATTATGTTGATTTCTTATGGTTTTCGTGTTGGTTTTCCTGGTGTTTCTGTTGTTCGGTATTTTTTGTTTCCTTGGTACGTTTTCTTTCGTCTTCTCGTTTAAAGTGGTGAGGCCGAAGGTGCAAGGGGTTACGGTACGGGTATTTCCTGGTATTGCAGTACCTCCGGGATCGACCCACTATCTGTATGCATGAATGAAGTGGAATTTAGCGTCCAATCGACCGTAGACCCTTATGGACGATATTCCTGAAGACAGCAGGGTCTTCTCGCTCGGGTATGGAGAGGATGCCATGGCGACGAGACCGTGGTTTTGGACGTGGCAAGGCGTCGTGGGTGATTCCCAATAGCGTTGTGACCCTTGAACATAGGGGTTCACAGTCTGGGTCTTGTGTCGTTTAGACGGGTGTCCAAGTTTGGGCTTTCTTCCTCTCCTTTGATGTTTAGGGTGGGATCAGCATCGTCGTCGTCACGGGGCACAGATGGTAAAGCGTTGTGAGACCGCCAGTATGTTGTCGATCTCAACTCCCGCATTCCTTGTCCAAGGCTGCTGGCTGCTAACCTCTCTCCCAAAGGCTGTCTTCAGGACCACCGGGCTACCTGCTCCATACCGGGCTGTTGATGTCGTCACACACGGGCATGAGACATACAGTCATGTCGAATCGTCTGTGCAGGCGGATGATTTCCCTCCCAGTAGGCAAAGTGGGCGAGCTGGACCCACTTAAACCAGCCTTGGAAGACTTGCGAGTTGTCAAAAAGCGCGAATAGGTCAATTTGCGCGACTTTTCATCTATACAGTTTGCGCGAACAGGAAGAAGACAGACTTGAGCGGACTTCCACAGAATACACAGACGAGACAAGAGAGAGAGAAAAGTCCACACCGCACACGACGCACAACGCACTGACGCACACGCACACCACCCCACAACCCCCACCGACACACACACACACTACAGCACGCACTGCACTCACACGCCGCACGCACACGCACCACACACACACAGCACACACATCACACACGCACACACGCACAGGCACTTGGGCGACACGCACGCACACACACACACACACAGCACACAACACACACACACAACACCCACACACACACTGTGTGTGTGTGTGCGTGTGGGTTGGGGGTAGGGTCGGCGGGTGTCGCGCTTTTTGTACTATACAGATACATTCGCGGTGTGCATTTTGTATACTCGGAAAATGTATCGCGCGTTTTGGTGTGTTGCTGCTCAACTTGATCGCTAGCCATCATTTTGGGTGTTGATTATAATTGTGTGTGGTGCGTTATTTACATTTTTTTTTCATGTGCATTACCTTCGATTAAGTATTATATAAGTCTTGAATCAACTATGAAAGATCGAAGTGTTTCAGAAAAAAACCAATTTTACTTCAATAAATTAGTATTGTATCGTGCTTTTCTTTCTACGCCTATCATCTTCTAGATCACGCGGTGAGAGCGTTGGTGTTCACGTCCTGCGTGTTTTGAATGGCATCGCTCCTCTCTCTCTCTCTCCTCTCTCTCGTCTCGTCTCTCTCTCTCCTCTCTCTTTCTCCTCCTCTCGATCTCTTCTCTTCTCTCTTCTCTTCGTCGTTGCGTCTCTCCTCGTCGTCTCTCGTCTCTCTCTCTCACTCAAGGACAGATTGGATAAGAATATTGCGTTGCCTACAATCTATAATCCTTTGGAAACTAAAGTTTAAGTTTCAAGTTTTAACGTTGTTCTCTCTCTCCCTCTCTCTCGGTCATCTTCTCGTCCAGCTTCTTAGCGATCGGGTCTTCTCTCTCATCTCTCTCGTCTCTTCTCTCTCGCTCTCTCTCTCTCTCTCATCTCTCTCTCTCAAATCCTCTCCTCCTCTCTCTCTCTCTCTCTCTGTCTACGGGCATAATCCGGTCTGCGCGCGCGCGTTTTCTGGTATTCGTCAATCGATCGTCAAATCCTTTTTCTTTGTCTTCACTCAAGGCAATAACTTTCGCTGCCTGGCATAATTATGCATTTTTATAAAACATCATTTTGTCACACAGATACAGGCAGACGACTCGAAGCCAATCTGTTCTCAGTTGTGTGTTTGTGTGTGTGTGTGTGTGTGTGTGTGTGTGGTGTGTGTGTGTGCGTGCGTGCGTGCGTTGTGTCGTGCGTGCGTGCGTGCTGGCGTGCGTGCGTGCGTTGCGTGCGTTGCGTGCCGTGCGTGCGTGCGTGCGTGCGTGTGTGCGTGTGTGTCGTGGTGTGTGTGCGTGTTTGTGCGTGCGTGGTGGCGTGTGCGCTGCTCGTGTGCGTGTACGTGGTAGCGTGCGTGCGTGCGTGCGTGCGTGTATTGTGTGCATGTGTGTGTGTTGTGTGTTTTGGGGGTGGTGCGTGGTTGTGTGTTTGTGGTGGCTGTGTGTGTGCGCGCAGTGCGCAGCGGCGTGTATGTGTGTGTGTGCGCGTGCTGCGTAGCGTGTGTGTGTTGTGTGCTGTGTGCGCGCGCGGCATGTATAGTATGTGTGTGTGTGTCGATATGATCTCGTGAGCATGTATATGGTATGAGAGAGCAAACCCGACCCAATGTCTTCCTGATCAAAAAGGAAGACTGAAAGGAAAGAAGAAAAATCAAACCCCCACCAACTGTGGTGTGACAATAACGATAGGGGTAATTGACTGGGGTGGTGGTGGGTGTCCCTGGTTGTTAAGGTGTCAAAGACATTACAAGAGAAAGCAGCAACCCCACCTCCCACCTCTCCCACTATTCAAGGTTCTCCAGAGCAGAAAGCCAGAGTGGGAGTGGGGTTTGGGGTTAGGGAGGGGGCATGGAAAGGTGTAGTGGCCCCTAACCAACAAAGCCTGAATATACAAACAACAGACGTTCGGCAGTCCGCAGCCTGACTGACGGCCTTCTTTTTTTTTGTGTACTCCTACCTTTCACGTCTACACTACTCATTTGGTGTGAACTCACTCACTTGCCTCTGTTCACCATAGCTTAAAGACTTTTGTACTATAATTCTTTAATACACATGCAATCGCCAGAACGTTCCTTACAGATCCCCAGATCACGTGTCAAAATCACGGCTTTCGTGCGGGTTTTCCCTTCTCATAGCGGTTATAAATCTTGTTTTGACAGTTTTGACATCCATGACAAATGCCCCAACCTCAACACGAAACCTCATTTCAAGAGCCGGTCCATCATTTGAAGTTTGGTGGCATCGTGTAATGTGGGTCACAGCTACCGAGATCAAAAAAAGGCAAGGACTCTAAATTAATCGTGGTGGGTCAGTGTGTCTTATGCACTTTCCCACCTTCCTCCACCTTCTTCATTTCGAGGGGTGTGGGAGTAGAAAATTTGCTTCATTCTTTGCTAGGTTGGATAGTAGGCCTGTTGAAGTAAGCTCTTGTGACATTTCAGGCTTTTGGTTTTGGCCCTAACCGAACTTTCTGCGACGACGTTAGTTATAGCCAGGGGAAGACTATCTATCGCTCACAATGCTATCCTGTCACCGTGAGACTCGAGAGAAACCCCTTCTCTCAAATCAGAGGTGACCTGCTGCCTCTAATGTCTTTTTGATTTTCGTCTGTTCAGTGTTGTGTTTTTTTGTGTGGTTCTGATTGATATCAGTTTGCTGCGAGCAAAAGCTGTTTAAATTTTTTTTTTAACATATCTTATACGCATCATATGAAATGTTTTGGACAGAAGATAATGTTTTTTTTTCTAGCTGTTAAATGCTGTCTTTTTTTCACGAAAGTAGCATGTGTGCGTGTATATATATACTCGTGACAGGCGAACATTACTCAAGTTAGACGTTTAGCACCATGGTTTTTGTTTAGAAGGTTCACGAATAAAGACATTGGAACGTTATTAATCAAGCAAACTATTCTGCATTTCAATGCCGAACTTTTCAGCCCTTCAAGTAGGTACGGAGCTTGGCTATTCACTGAGATTTTTCTTCATACTATTTTTATCCTTAATTTGATATTAGATCCTCAGTAGCTAGCACCTCCTATGTCATAGTCTATTCGGTTTTGGGGAAAAAAATTAAATGCAGATTATTGTTTATTGCATATTTGGATTATATTGCAATATTTGTTTTTTAAATATTTTTTACTTTCGTGTGCAGTTATGTCAATGTTATGCTATTATTGTTGCAATGCAATTTCACTTGCGCATGCGCATCAGGCGAGCAGCGTGTGTTAGTTGCTGTAGTGTGTGTGTGTAGTGTGTGCTGTGTTGTGTGTGTGTGTGTGTGTAGATCATATTTTTATTAGATTTTGTTTTAGTCCTGCTTGCAGCATGCTGTTGAGAAATGTTTCACATTTAGAACACCATGTTTTAATGGACACAAAGTTTTTTTTTGAAAGATGGATTGAATTGAAATGCAAGTTTTGTTTGGTTCTATGATTTCTTCTTCATGATCGTGTGTGTGTGTTGTGTGTGTGTGTGTTTTGTGTGTGTGTGTTGTGTGTGTGTGTTTGTGTGTGTGAGAGTAGTGTGTGATGTGTGCGTGCAGTGCACCGCGTGCCACTGTGTACTGCGTGTGTGCGCACGTAAATGCCGATGTCCACTTGTCTCTGTGTGAACTATCTTTGTGTTTTTTTGCGTAATCTACATCAATAAGTCAGATAAATACATCAACTCTTGTATTCACTTCCATCACATGTTTTGTTTTACTCATGCTGTTCAGGCAGGATCATAGGTTGAGCCTGAACAGGCCAGGTGACCCCAAAGCAAAAGTGCAAACATCACGTTTGGAAGCTTGAAGAACGGCTTTATTTACGCTAATGCGTTATACACGTAGGTTTCTTCTTTAACGGAATAACTCTAATACAGTTTTCACAGTTCTACCAAGACACTGCAAAACACAATATCGCACTCATTAAAAAAAAAACAACCTGACAAAAGAACTACATCACAAAGCTTGTGCCGACATGCATCCGGCCTAGCTTCCTCTTCAGCGGGCCTCTCTCAGCGCTACCTACCAAGACCCTCTTCTCGTCCATCCTCAAGAACCATAAAGTCGCCGTCTCAGCCACACCCTTTCTCTACTTCGACGATGCCGACTTCTGCGCTGCCATGAATTCTGCAAGAGACGAAGACGATAGAAGCTCAGGAGAGGAATGACCTGAGGACCCCTCCTCCGCCCCCTAGCACCCCCCTTCTACTACTCCACCGGGTAGGAATTAGAAGCAGAAGGAGGGTGGTGAGGAGGAAGAGGATGGATGGGGGAGCGCTGGGTTCCTGGTTTGGTGGTGGAAGGTGGTATGGTTCCTGGGATTTGGTTCTTTCTGAATCTGTTGACAATTTTTTGATGCGTGGGTGGTTCTGGGAAGAGGAGGATGGCGGGGGAGGCCCGGATGTGTCCAGGAAATCCACCAGAGCCCTTGAAGCTGGCGAGAGAACACGCTACGGTTACCGCAGTGATACACTGTCTTTGTCTAGTCTTGTCTGTCTGTGTCTCTGTGTCTGTCATCTCTTCGCACATACTACTCCAACACTAACACCAACCCACAAACACACACACAGACACTACACACACACACACACACCACAGCACGCACACTCACGCACGCTACCACGCACACACAAGGCGCACCACACACGCCACACTACACACACACACACAAAACACACACACACATTCAATCTGTCGACATCAATTCCTTTTGGTATGTTGTCTTTGATTTACTATTAAGTGTTGTTTAAATTATGTGTTATTATCATTGTTGTTGTTACCCTTCTAGAATTAGACAAACCTTGTTTAACTCTTCATGTTCATATTAGTCAGTTTAACATTTTACTGGTATGTACCCCCCCCCCCTCCCTCCCCCCATCTTTTTACATGCACTCAGTTAGATTTGTACGAATAGATGTGTAGGAAAACACAGATGAATAACACTCACCTTTCCACGCACCCAACACACCCACTCTCTACCTCAATAGCTATCTGCTATAGGCTTAATTAATTAACACAGATACTTTATTGTTTGATGGTTGTTGTGTGTGTCTAATATCACTTGCGGTGAACAACGTAAACTAAAGAACGACATGCTCTCTCTCGATCTCTCTCTCATCTCTCTCTCTCTCTAATCTCAATCTCTCTCTCGTCTCTCTCTCGATCGTCTTCTCTTCTCTCTTTTCCGTCCTTTCTCTCTCTCTCATCTCTCTTCTCTCATCTCTCTGACGCCCATACTCGCTCTCTCCCTCCTCTCCTCTGTCTCTCTTCTCTCTCATGCTCTCTCTCTCTCTCTTCTCTTCTCCCTCACTCTCTCTCTTTACGCGTCTCTTTCTTCTCTCTTTACCTTTTGTTTTCTCACTCTCTGTCTCGCTTTTACCCTTTGTCTCCTGTCACTCCACTTTCGTCTTTCCCTTTCTCCGTCTGTTTGTCTGTCTGTCTGTCTGTCCTGTCGTCTGTCTGTCTGGTATGTCTGTCTGGTCTGTCTGTCTGTCTGTCTCTCTCTCTCTCTTTCTTTCTCTCATCTCTCTCTCTCTCTCTCTCTCCTCCTCGTTCATCTCTTGATCTCTCTCTCCTCTCTTGTGGTGGACACATACACTCTGTCTCCATTCTTCGTCTCTCTCTGTCTGTCTGTCTCGCGCTCGTCTCTCTCTCTCTCATCCCGTCGGAATCTCTCTCTCGTCTGCCCGTCTCTCTTCGTCTCTCTGTCTCTCTCTCTCTCTCGCTCTCTCTCCTCCTCATCTTTCTCGATCTCTCTCTTTCCTCTCTCTCTCTCTCTCTCCTATTCGCTCTCTCTCTCTCGTCTCCTTCTTTTCTTTCTCTCGCTCTCGTTCTCTCTTTCTCTCTCTCTCTCTCTCTCTCTCGCTCTCTCTTTCTCTCTCTCTTTTCCTCTCCTCTCTCCTCTCTCTTCTCTCCTCTCCTCCTCTCCTCTCTCTCGGTCTGCTCCTCTCTCTCTCTCCCTTCTCTCTCTCTCTCCCCTCCTCTCTCTCTCTCCTCTCTCTCCTTCCTCTCCCGTAACCTTTGGAAGCTTCCTCTCTTTCTCTCCAGACGTTCTTCTCTCTCTTCTCTCCTCTCCTCGTCGGTCGTCCTCTCTGATCTTTCTCTCTCTCTCCTCTCACACTCTGTCACTTTTTATCTTTACGCTCATGTTATGTTTATTAGCATTTGCAATACGACGGTTTCCCATTATTAGGCCTACCCCATTAGACCCCATCAACCATGGGCAGATTGACATAAGTCATTTTCAACATTTAACTTTCTACTTCTCTCTCTGCAATCTCTCTCCCTCCTCCTTTCTCCATCTCTCTTTATGTGCGCATGCGTACGTCGTTTGCGCGCCCGCGCGTACTGCCGCGTGTTGTGTGTGTGGCATGTGTGTGTGCGTTGTGTTTGGCGTGCGTGTTTCTGACTGGGTACGTGTATGTGTGTATTCCGGCCTGTGTGTTATATACGTTTGCTTTGTTATAAATATCGTATTTATTCCTTAAATCATCTCTGTGCTACATCTATGATTTTCTTATATTATTAAAAGGACGAAGTCAATATTTTAGCAACGAAAACCATATCAACATTAAGTACATGTATCCACAACCTAATGAACTCCAACACAGAAGCCTACTATTTTCGATAATATATAGTAGTAGATGCTTTTAAACACAATATATTTATAAATATATTGCTCTCTCAAGGGTAAAGGCCTTGTACTGTGGATTATGACGCGTATTCATATTTTTTATGTGGGCAAAGAGAGGAGAGAGAGAGAGAGAGAGAGAGAGAGATGATAGAGAGAGAAGAGATAGAGGAGAGATGAGAGAGAGAGAGAGAGATAGAGAGAGAGATAGAGAGAGAAAGCTGAAACTTGAACACTTAACTTTATTTTCAAGGATAAAGATTTTAGGGCAATCGCCTAGTCCTTCCAATCTGTCCTGGGAGAGGAGAGAGAGAGAGAGAGATCAGAGAGAGAGTAGAAGAGAGAGAGAGAGAGAGAGCACAGTAGAGAATCGAGAGAGCTCTGACAGAGAGCGACGCTAGAGAGCAGAGGAGTGGCAGCGAGAGCGAGATGAAAAGAGATGAGGAGAGAGAGAGAAAAAAGAGAGAGAGAAAGACAGAGCGATATCTATTCTGCACACTCACATCAGACTATATCTCTCCTAACAAGAATACATCGATAGTCGCCATGTATGCCCCTGACCCTGCTGGATTATTCCCTTGTTTTTTTTCTATGTATGTTTTTTACCCCCATACTTCTTCCCCCACACCGTCTTTTCTGCTCTTTTAAATGTGATGTCATGTTTCATTCCTTAGTTATATGCATTATACTTCACACCTGTTCAAAATTCCAGATTTTTACCAGCGATAGAGATTAACCCTTTAAACTATTAACAGTTAGTGACGATTATCGGACACACCAAAGTAACTGAAGACATAAAGACCCATTGACGGTATTTTAATATTCATGTTAAGAGTCCGTTTAATACACACTAGCCTGTGATTGTAATAACAAAAGTGACTAACAAAAACCCACCAAAACTCCCCAAAACACACACGCACAGTATTCGCTTTAAATAGGCAAAGATTTGCAAGCTTAAGTACTAGATGAGATTTGGAAATATGTCACGAACTAAAACTAAATGGTAAGCTCATTATAAGTCCTTAAGTTCATTTAAGGAGACGGTGGCGTTGCTCACACGAGATATGGAAAGAAAGCTTGACATCCCTTCACAGGTTCTTTCTTGTTTAATTTACGAGGTGAAGATTTAGATAAATTTAATTCCAATATAATCTGCTGTTGGTCTGATGGTAAGACAGTTGACTAGACCTAGTCATAACACAAAAGCCTATTGAAAACAAAATTGTATGAATTGGATGTAAATAAGCACATGGTCCTGATGTATTCCACCTGATAATTTTGAAAGAACCAGTAGAAGTATTTGGCTGCTCCATTAAGTATGACTTTTTATAAGTCGTGTTAGTATGAAACTATTCCTGGGATTGAAAAACGCCTTCATGTTACAGCTCTGTTTAAAAACGGTACTCAAGCAGTGACCCAGAAACTATAGGCCATTTAGCTTTAGACTATCTGTGACTTGTCACGTTTTCGCACGCACACTGTAATTGTACATCACACACATGTACACACACTTTACACACAATGCCACTATGGTATACAAAACACGCGCGCGCGTGTGTCTTACAGCCACACGAGGTTATGCCTATAATTTATTATTAGATTTTAAACAATGGTGAAAATATTAATCAAAGAAATACGCTTGATTAAAGAAATGTTTTTGATTTATTTATTTTATTAAAGATTACTTATTAAGTTAGAATATTATGGTATAACAGGCATTATCTAATAGGATGGATCACGTCTTGTCTTGAAGCCATAACAACAGTCTATTAGATTTAGAAATGCTTGTGGCCGATTATTTTGACGTTGCTAATGACACTATGAAAATACCAATGAAGCATGAATGTGGGCCAGTTTTATGGAACAATCTTTATCAATGAATATGCCTAAATAGTAATGAGGCATAAATATTTGCAGATGATACTAAACTTTACCATAATACTGCAATATCCATGTTATTAGATAATAGATATAGATTCCTTAATAAATAGGTAATAAACCTGGAAGCTGTAATTCAGTGGCATTAGGTGTAAATGTAAGCTTATCCTTTTTTGTAAAAACAATCATTGTAACAAATATACTATGAAGAATGGTGATACTATAAATGAAATAATAAAATGTACAGAAGAGAAGGATTTAGGTGTGAAAATCGACAAAAACCTTAAATTTGATTGTCATATTCACGAAGTTGTAAAGAAGGCAAATAAAATGCTAGGAAATATTAAGCGAACCTTTTGTTACATATATAAAGGTATCTTTTTACATTTGTTTAAAGGATTAGTTACACCTTGTTTAGAATACGGAAATGTTGTGTTGGTCTCCATATTTGAAAAGACAATCACTGATGATATAGAAAGTGCAAAGAAGGGCTACAAAATTGATAAAAGGATTCCAAAATTATTTCTACAGGGAAAGACTAGACCTCTTTTAAATTACCTTCTTTAAGAAAGGAAGAGTTCAGGCGTGCGTGATTTAATTCAATGCTTCTAAATATTTAACCATATTTATGACCTAAGCATACAAGATTTTGTTTAAATTATCAAATGTTGACAAAACTAAAACAGTGTTGACACTGAAATATTTATGAATCTAGCAAGACTAATCTAGAAATACTTTTTTACTAACTAACCGAACTGCATCTTTGTAAAACCAAGTTACCAACCTAATATTTAAACAAGCACCAACTACTACATTTTCAAAAATCTATAGATTGACTGGGAATATTAAAATTTGACATACGAGTATGATGAATGATTATCTAAAACCTGAGTGCACGATAACCTGTACATTATAAATATATTATTAAGGATGGGACCTTGAAAGCCGACGGATATGTTTTAGTCCCTATATCCTAACCTACCGTACGTATTTAACCTAACCTATCCTATAACAAATAGGCGTAATTGCGAGGGAGAAGTATGAAAAGATAAGGAAACATAGTAGGGGTAGAAGGGTTTGGATAGATACGTTAATAATATATAATAATAATAATAAAATAAATGATAATGATAATAATAATAATAATGATACTACTCACTACTAATACTACTACTACTACTACTACTACTACTACTATACTACTACTACTACTAAATGATACTACTACTACTACTACTACTACTACTACTAGCTACTACTACGACTGCTACTACTACTACTCTAATAATAATATGATAATGATACTACTTACTACTACTACACTACTACTACTACTACTACTACTACTACTACTACTAATAGTACATTTATATATCGCTTTACTCTCAATGAGCCCAAGAGCTTTACAATCGAATATTCATCACAAGTAGACACAAGTGTTCTATAATGACGCAAACCAGTAGCAGGCATATACAAGCAAACCCTCTCTCTCTCTCTCTCATCTCAGTATCATCGGTCTCTCTCTCTCTCTCTCTCCTCTCTCTCCTCTCTCTTCTCCTCTCTCTCTCATCTCTCTCTCTCGTCTCTCTCTGCTCTCTCTCTTCTCTCTCTCTCTCATGTCTCTCTCCACACACACAGGATGAAAAAAGCTGTCAAGTTACTCCTTACTCAATAAAGATCATTTGACTTGACTGGCTTGACACACACACACACCACACACACCACGACACACACACACTTATCGACACCGAATCATTATCCATATTTCATTCAGTAAGGCCATTTGTAACTGAGTTGCACCGGACTGACCACATACACCAACACAATACACAAACTGTTAGAGATACACATAACGTCGGCTGATAAGGCGGCTAGAACGGTAGAGCATTTGGGAAGAGGAATTGCAGATACATTCTCTTTTATTAATTTGAAAATGATTCTAACGTGGATTAGAGTCACAATGGGAAACACGCCATCACAAATCCAACCACAGTCTTTGTTTTGGTCACGTACAGAGAACAGATTTCAATGTTTTTTGGTTTAGTTTCGGTATTGTCTTGTGTGTGTGGTGGTGTGTGTGTTTTGTGTGTGTGTGTGTGTGTGTGTGTGTGTGTGTGTGTGTGTTTGTGTGCGCCGCCGTGCGTGTGTGATGCGTTTGTGTGTATATATATATGCGTGGTATGTTTGAGTGTGTGTGTGTGTTTGCGTGCGTGCGTGTCCGTGTGTGTGTGTGCGCGCGTGCGTGTGTGTGTGCGCACTGTGTCATGTGTGTGGGTGTCGTCCGTCTGTCTGTCTGTCTGTCCTGTCTTTTCCCCTCCTTTTACCCACACCCCTTTTTATCGTTCTTTTCCACCCCACCCACCCCACCCTCACCCCTACCTCCACCCCACTTGCCCGCTTTGTTCCATCGATACGCCGTACGTCAATACCGTTTTGCCCCTTTATTCACCACCACTAGCATGCTTCACAGCAGATTAAGCGAGAACGAATTTAATTGATAAAAATCCACGCACCGTTGGTCTCTCAATGGCCATTCTGTCCATTTACGTTGCTTTAACAAGACTTGTTAAATCATGTGTCCAAGAAATGGTTTCAAAGCACCACGTAGGCTATGCGCCTAAATAACTTCCGTTTACACCTGGGATTTCTAACTTAGTTCTTTTTTGTATTAAAGTAGAAAAAGCAAGGTGAAAGGCTTTTGGTTAAAGGTGATTCAGTTTAATTAGAATCTTAATGCCTTTATATTTGAACAACTCGGCTGTGTGTGTGTGTGGTGTGTGTGTGTGTGTGTGTGTGTGTGTGTGTGTGCTGTGCGTGCGTGTGCGGGCGTGTGTGTGTGTGTGTGTGTGTGTGGTGTGTGTGTGTGTTGTGTGTGTGTGTGTGTGTATGTGTGTGTTGTGAGTGTGTGTGTTGTGTGTGTCAAGTCAGTCAGTCAAATGATCTGTTTGAGGGTAAAGAATAAGCTAACAAGGCTTTTTTCAATCCTGCCGCTCCACCAAATACAAACAGACTGAAAATGCATATCATAATAATAATAATGTAAAGAAGAAAAAACCCCACATAGAACATTCATAACTGAGTATAAATTTAAAGAAATAAAACAATAAAA
>CM065685.1:28863331-28881177 GCA_017654935.2 Phymorhynchus buccinoides | reverse complement strand
ACCTGTAGAGCCGCGTCGGCATCCAGAGGCGCGCCACCTCTTTTTTTTTGCATGCATTTTTTGGTGCGACTGATGCGAGGAAGGGGGGGGTTAATTTTGACCAAATTACACTTTTTCTTGCCACTGGTTTAAAACGTTGCTAAGTGCATGTATCACACGGGACCTGTTCGGTTTATCGTTCATCCGAAGACTCCACGTTCGAGACCCGCCAATGGCCAGTGCAAGTGAGAGGAAAAATCCCCTGTTCCAGGTTTGGGGGAGAGTATTTTGTGCTCTGTTTATGATGACGATGATCAGATGAGGGTCACAACGAACGATGAAGTTGTTCTGAATTCATACAAGACGGAATTACTCAGTTAGATGGGTCAGGCCATATGAGGTTATTTACTATTATCACTGTGCCACTCTTACATTATCAGACTTCCTGTTATAAGACTCCGCCCGCATAAGAACCTACTGTCTCGTGAGCCATTGCCCTTCTTTTGTAAGCATTAACAATTAACTCCCATTTTATAAGACCTTTTCCCTCTTCGAGACCTCATTGTGGATGATTTGTGGTGAAGGTCTTATAAGGAGGTTCAACTGCATCTTGAATATACAGACAGGATTTGCTTTTCATTCTCTTGTTTGTATTAGATGGTGTTTTGGGAGGTAATTTTGTATGCTCATATTAATATTGGATGGGTTTGTTTTGGCAGCTGATTTATGCTCTAAAACATAGATGATTTTGAACCAAAAAAAAACAGATCTTGTGGCAAAAAGAAAGACCATCTAACCCTAACCCTATCCCTAACCCTAACCCTATCCCTAACCCGGAAGAACCAGAAATAGAGCAGGAGGGTGTAAATCTACATATTTGCCGAGAAATCGATGTACAAAACCATGAACTTTATCTATTGTTCCTTGCTGGAACCATATCCTTTTTTTGTTGATAAATTTTAAGTCGTTTTTTTCTTCTTTTGTGTAGATGATAGGACCAAGCCCTGATGCTTATTGCTGGTAGACATTGTTGAGCTTTTGTAGCTGGTGTGTGTGCTTTTTCCACCACTGTTTGCTTTGTTGGTAGCAAATGTTGAACGGAAGGGGCATTTTCATTTAGTATATTCTATGCTTGATCTGAAATGAATTGCTAAGGTCTCGGTACATACGTTAACATTATTCAGATATATTTCTATTCCCCCATGGCTAAACACAGTGAGCTGTACGCATTTAAGAACCACCACGTTCACGTTGGGTCGAAAATCCCGGTTTTTCACGTGTTTTCCCCCCTCTTCGAGCTGGTAAGACATCTTCAGAAATTCTCCCTAGCATAAGAGGGAATGTGACACGTGACGTGGGGGGTCTTTTTAGAGTGATCTAACACTGTGTTGCTACGGATAGATTCCCTGGTCCCTTGGACTGCTGGCTCGGTTTCTTCGACTTGAAACAAACCCAGGTTGTAGCTGCGAATTTGGATTCGAACGAGCGGCGTGGGAGCAACGCCCTGTCATCCCAGAATATAGGGAACAGCCAAAAAAAAAAAAAAAACCAAAAAAAAAGAAGAAGAAATATCCCTGGAATAATGTTAACGTGTACCGAGACCTTTAGATTGTACATTATCTTCAGCCATTATGGAGATTATGCTTTGTATATACAGTTCCTCTTATTTTTGCTTAACCCTCACTAAGTTCGCTGCCAGCCATTTTTCAACCCACAATAATACCATTAAGCTTAACTGGGTAGAGAAAACAAAGAAAATATCTGCAATGTTGGGAATTCCTCTGTGAAATGCATAACATCAGGCCTATCCTTAGACCGGTCCCCACAAGATTGAGAGAAAATAAGGACTTCATATAACGGGCCCTCATTTGGATGCCTTTTAGTGACATGGGTGTTAAATAAATGAAGTGCATAAATGCGGCATTGGCGGTAAAAGGGTTAAATTGATTTTGTTCTCTCACCTTCATTATTCCATCTATGTTGTGTCTGTTGATGTGTTACTTTCACTGTATGTAAGGCTCTTGAGCGAAGCGTGTTTAACCACCGTTTATATTGTGCACTGTGATAAGCGTGTTGCTCATTGCGAATGCAAAGCCAACTATTAAAATATTCAATATACTTTGAGATACGCTTCATATAGTTAACCTCTTAATGATTGGAATAAAACACGATGTTAATTTATTTTGTTCGTCGTTTTGCAGCCTGTATGTTTTTGCAAATTCCATGCATTGTACTGAAATAGGACAATGCATTAAAATACGTTATTCTAATTATTATTATTATTATTATTATCATCAATAATTATCATTGTTTCATTGTTATTATTATTATTTTAATTATTATTATTATTATTATTATATTATTATTTTACTGACTTTGATTTCTGATACGGTGTTGGTGCTTTAATTCAAGTCTTGTGTGACATTTTGATTGGCTTTTTGTGAATTCAGGGACTGGTCGTGTTTATTTTTGATTATCTGATCAGTTGAGCTATAATTATGTTCGCTTGTGATGATACAGTTAATTAGCTTTATATGAGAATTGAAACGAAGAGCTGCTTACCCGTTTCTTGGCTGGGTATGTATGTGGATATGTATACTTATGTATATATATGCAGGGGTGGGTCGGGAGGGGGTTGGGGGCTGGGTTTCCGGACCCACCCACCCCCCCCAACAGCCCCCACCCCCTGGCAAAATCTTCAGAATTTAAAAAGGATTGTATGTGGTAACTTTGAGAGCCTCATCCTGACACCAGATTGACCCCATTTGAGTTTTAGGGGACCTTTTTTTCCGGGGGAGCCCCCGGACTCTACTAGCAAACTAGGCGCTTCGCGCCGTCGACTTTAGATCCTCCCACTTGGAAATGATGTGATCCGCCCCTGCATGCATGTATGCATGTATTCATGTATGCATGTATGCATGTATGTAAGTATGTATGAATGTATGTATGTATGAATGTATGTATTTATGTATGTACGCATGTGTCGTATGTATGTATGAGCTATGTGTGTATGTGGTGTGTAGCGATAGCGTTTGAACGGAGGAATCTAGGGCCCTCAAATTCTGCATGCGTTTAGTGTAATGATAATATCTAGGCCCAGGTTTTGGAAGATAGAGGTCATTAGTCAAAAGGCAAGGTCAGTTGGTAGCCGAAAATGCGGTGCCCTTGCGTGCTGCTTAGTCTTATGTGTGTTCGTCACACGAGTTCTATTTCAACAATTCTTGGAGGCTAAAGTGCTTCGACGATGCAATCACTCGCTCATTGTTGCAAGAGTGTTCACAGCACCCACTGCTCACAGGCGTGGTCCAAGAGCTACCAGATGAGTGCAAAGGGGGAGTATCGATCGTCGGACAAGGGCCGTTACAATTCAAATGCGTGAGAGAATGAGAGCGGAGAAGAGAGAGAAGACGATAGAGAGAGGAGACGTGAGAGAGAGAAGAGAGAGAGAGAGCGAAGAGAGAGGAAGAGAGAGAGAGATAGAGAGAGTTTTAGAGAGAGTGAGATAAGCCCCCCCTACGAATGAGAGAGAGAGAGAGAGATAGAGGGAGAAGAGAGAGATTGAGAGATATAAGAGAGACAAAAGAGAGAGAGAGAGATAGAGAGAGTAGAGAGAGAGAGAGAGTAAGAGAGAGCGAGAGAGTATTGTAGATTGGGGAGAGAGAGGGAGTAGGTAGAGAGAGAGATGAGAGAGGTGTGTGTAAAGAGTGTAGAGAGAGCGATAGCACGTAGAGAGAGAGAGAGAGAGAGATAGAAAAAAAAAAAGAGAGAGAGACAGAGATAGATGAGAGAGCGAGTGAGAGAGATAGATAGAGAGAGACACAGATAGAGAGAGAGTGAGAGAGATAGAGAGAGAGAGCAGAGAGCTAGAAGAGAGAGAGAGAGAGAGGGAGAGAGAGCAGAGGAAGACGAGAAAGAAAGAGAGGAGAGAGAGCGCGCGAACTTGGAGAGAGAACTAGAGCGCGAGATGAGAGAGAGAGAGAGACAGAGAGAGAGCGGGAGAGAGAGAGCTAGAGAGACGGAGAGATAGAGAGATGGAGGAGAGAGAGAGAGAAAGAGATAGAGAGATAGATAGAGAAAAAGATAGAGAGAGATGGAGAGAGATAGAGAGAGAGAGGGAGCCGTGTGAAGCTAGAGAGAGAGAGAGAGAGGTAGAGAGAGAAAGGGAGAGAGAGAGAATTAGGGAGAGAGAGAGAGAATGAGAGAAGGATGGAGAGAGAGTAGCTGCGGCGCGCGCGATGATGAGAGCAGAGAAGAGAGTGATATAGAGATGAGAAGAGAGAGAGCTTAGTAGACAGACAGAGAGAGAGAGATCGCTTAGAGAAGTAGAGAGTAGAGAGCTAGAGTAGATAGAGAGAGAGAGAATAGATCGATAGAGAGATAGAGAGGTAGTGAGAAATGTGAGAGAGAGAGTTAGAGAGGTAGCAATATGATAGAGAGAATAGAGTATAATTTAGAGAGATGACTTGTCAGCAGAGTGAGCAGAGAGAGAGAGAGAGAGAGAGAGATCTAGGAGAGAGAGAGTCAGATTTGATTATTTGTACTTTTTTCGAAGGCAGTGTGGTGTATCTCCATTTTCACTTTTCGCTTGTGTTTTCTCTTGGCGCTGTTGGGTGCATGCAAAGACGAGTTTGTGGTGCCTCAGGAGGGTATAATGCGGGAATACAAATTGCATGGGTTGATGTGTGTGCTGCGCTCGCAGGCGCTACGCGCACAAAGTCGACGGCGTGACGTCTTCTTGTCAAATGTAATGTATGTCAGGTCAATGTATGTGTGTGTGTTTCAGGTGCGTTTGCAAATTCGGGTAAGCTGATGAATTTGTGGTGGATTGTTTATAACTTTATTTCTATTTAAGTGTGTGTATGTTCTTTTTTCGATGTTATGAGCTCTTTTTGCCTTCTCGTTTATTGAATATGTTATTTTGACTTCAATATAATGTGTTCACCCTGTCCCGTTTAAATTTGTTTTTAAAAATAAAATCTTTTCCTCAATCTTTCAGAATGTTTATGTTTGTGTATTTGATTGCCTCTCGCTCTCCTCTCTCTCTCTGTTCATTGTTCTCACTCAAACTCTCTCTGGGGTCTCTCTCTCTCTCTCCTCTCTCTCTCTCCTCGCTCTCTCTCCATACACTTCTCTCTCTCTCTCGTCTCTCTCCTCTCTCTCTCTCTCTCCCCTCTCTCCTCTTTTCACGAATAACATCTCTCCTTAATCAGTCTTCACTGTCATATTATTATTATCGGCGATCTCTATCTGTTCTATGTCTTCTCTGTACTTGAACTGCTGACATCTAATTTCTATGATTAGTTTATTAGTTGTCCCGAGTGTGTGTGTGTGTTGGGTGTGGTGTGTGTGTGTGTGTGTTGTGTGTGTTTATGTGTGTATGTTGCTGTGTTGCAATAATTTTAAAAAAACTTACGGGACATAATTTCAATTCACCATGGGTACGATAAATAAGTGTATCCCCGAAGGAGAAGAGACTTAGTGGAATTTTTTCACGCCAGAGGGCAATGACGCTCTTGTGGGGCTAATATTCCTCCTCTATATCCTTGGTTTTGTATAAAGAAGAGAGAGAGAGAGAGTGAGGTGGTCCCTTCCATCACTCTCTCTCATCACGTACGCCCTTGTAAAGGAAAATCGTGTGATAAGCCCCTGGTGCATTTGACTGCCCCCTCTGGCGTGAAAAAAAATCGCACTAAGTCGTCTTTCTAACGGCAGGAAATTTTAAAAGTAATAGTAATGTTGTGTATATCTTAGCTAAAAATAGTAACAAACTGAATTATGTCCCTTTATTTGGATTTTGGCATGGTAGGCTACACAGCTTTTGGCCTCTCGAGAGACCGTGTTCTTTAGTCCACGAGAGCGTTTGTGATATTCTTGCTTCTGATACTACTACTACTACTACTACTACTGAACTGCTGCTATGCTGCTGCTGGCTGCTGCTAGCTTAGCTTGCTGCTGCTGCTTCATCTGCTGCTGCTACTACAACAGCTACTACTACTACTACTACTGCTGCTTGCTGCTAACTACTACTACTACTACTTACTATTACTACTACTACTACTACTAGTACTAATAATACTACTACTACTACTAATAAATACTACTACTACTACTGCGGCTTGCTGCTGTCACTGTTACTACTACTGCTACTACTACTACTAATCCTACTACTACTACTACTACTACTACTACTACTACTACTAGTACTAGGCCTACTCACTTCCATTAAACTAGCTAGCAAGGTGGCAAATTTCTTCGTGGACCTGACATGTGTCTTCTAGGAAAAGTAAGAGACCGCATGGAGAAAAGTCCTGATAACAATTGACTCCCATAATGGGCTTTGACTTGAAGTTGAGCTCTCTATGTTTGCCCAGACTAGATTTTGTGGTTGACTATCGTTACGATACTCAAGTGGATTCGAAAGAAAACAAGGGATGTAATAAGAACGCTGACCCTTATTTAACAAATCCCATCCTGGCCACTGCATGGTGCCATTGAGGAGCGTTTTTCGTCTAAGCGTGGTTTTTTTTCATCGTCTCCCACACCCCCCCCCCCACCCCCCCACCAAATTAGTATGGTCAAAGACTGTACAGGTGAAGATTAAACATCCGGTCCTCTTTTTCCTATATGAGTATGAGTAGTCAGGACAGAAACCCAATGTTATGATCCCATTTGACAAACAGTGCCACACATTTTACGCGTCGATAGGCCCATATTGACATTCTCCGTTAACATTTCCCAGTCCGAGGTTATTTGGATAGCCTCCACTGGGGAAATGTATACACTTCCGCATTAACGATAAACCTATCAGCCCGGTTTGCCAAGCTTATTAAGTAAATCCACATTTTACCCTCTTAGAATATTCTCTAGGTATGGTAAAGTGGGGCAAAACGCCACGCAGTGAGGTCAAAGAGCCACCTTCAAAATTTCCCAAACTACTGAATACAAGCGCGAATCAATATCAAGTGTAGCATGTTGTCTTTCATAGATGGGATGTAGGGGAAGACGGGGTAAAAAGCGCATGGGCGGGTAAGAAGCCCCCCCCAATTATCTCATGAAATAAAGAAAATTTCAGTCAAACATTTGCCAATGAGAACGAAAATGCTAGACATTAACGCTCGTCTCATGGTCAAAATGTGACTGGAATTTTCTTTATTTCATGAGATTATTTGGGTGGGCTTCTTACCCGCCCATGCTGCTTTTTACCCCGTCTTCCCCTAAGTGCCACAACGCAAAAGAAACACACAAGTCACGTGTTTTTGTTTTAACGCTGTTAAAAACCGCCACCACCGCCCCCCCCCCCCCTACTTAATCTATAAACATATGACAGCTACATAAAACATGTTGCCAGTATCGTAATGTGCTATTATGCTTATCAGTGACACACGTGACGAGGTACAAATAGCCGATGAGGTTTTATCCGAGGCGTGGTTACCGCTGCACCTAATCTGCATTGTACTAAACAAATCGGGCCCTTACATGGTGTTGTGCGCGTGCCTCCGGGCGTTGCCTCTAGGATCGTTTCCCTTTCCCACCATCTTTGTATCCTACTAAATGTCCGGCATATGTGTGTGTTCCAGACCGAGAGGACATAAAACAGCAATTTTTCAATTTATGTTTCTTCATTTTTTGGGTATTAATTGCTTCGATGGGTGTCTTTGTTCTAATCAGCGAGATCGAAAGTTTGCAGCGAAATATTGTCATAAATTCATCGACCATTGCTATCCTACACAGAGACCAATCCCTGATCAAACATTGCTTTATGCCCGTCATACTCCAGTAGGAGACCGTCTCTAAATCGGGCCTAGAAAATGAGATTTTTCATTTTCTTAATTATTTGAGATGGCTAAAAAATTCCAACTGGTATTGATAGTATGATGTTTAAGAAGTATTATAGTAAAAAATCGCCACTTATATCCTGATCAACATGAAGATATACCCGTTTAAATACAGAATTTTAGGTAAATTCTGTCTTCAAAGATATATCTTTGTATTGATCAGGCGATGTTGTACTATAATATTTCTTAAACATAATGCCAGTTGGATTTCTTTTAGCCATCTTAAATTATTAAGAAAACGTTTTCTAGGCCTAGGCGATTTAGAGGCGGTTTCCTTCTGGACTATCAAGGATCAAAGGACAGCACCCCCAATTCTATGTTTTACGTCACAGGTGTATCATCAGTTCACCTGTGCTTGGAGTCGTGTTGTGCGATGCGTGCTGGCTTTCGGTGGGCTCTGCAGTCATGAAAAACGGGCTGATACACTCATGGACTCCGCTTGTGTCGAATTCGATGGTCGCCGAGTCGAGAGCAACGAAGTATTAAGTATTTAGGTACTTTATAGTCACAGAGGCGTCGTCTGTGAAATTCGGTTGCTCCCACCAAGAGAGGGCGTCGCAGCCAGAGGCGCGTCACCCCATTTTTTTTCTCTCTTACTAAGTGCTCTTGTGTACAAAATGAAATATCCGTGTGTGTACCTATGCCCCAGGCTTCCAGTACTGGCGTAAGGCTGCTCTCGTGTTGGTAGGGTAGGTAGGGCTGGTTCGTCTCTGGGTGCCGTCGGTACGTTCGGATGTTTCGTTTCAAGCTCCCACAATGTCTGGCAGCAAATGTCACTGGGTCGTCAGACAGTTGACAGTGGTCTTCTTCTTCTTCTTCTTCTTCTTCTTCTTCTTCTTCTTTTTCTTCTTCTTCTTCTTCTTCTTCTTCTTCTTCTTCTTCTTCTTCTTCTTCTTCTTCTTTTTCTTTTTCTTTCTTCTTCTTCTTCTTCTTCTATTGGGGATGTTTATCCTACCCCACGCCCAAAGTATTTCGTTTAGACTGCTATTGGCGCACAAGATGCATGCTATGTGAGTTTGTGTCATCCATCCCACCGGCACAACATGGCCTTCTCCTACCGATTAGTGGAATGGGCTTTAACGTGCGCGCAAGATCTTTGTGCATGCGTTCGCACACGGGACCTCTGTTTAAGTCTCATCCGAAGGACTTTTTCCCCAACTGACGTCAGGTACCCATTTACACCTGGGTGGAGTGAGGAAAATAGGAGTAAAGTGCCTTTCCCAAGGACACAAACACCATTCGTCAGTATGTCTGTTAGAAGTTCCTTTCGCCATCAGAAATAGTAATAATAATAATAGTAATAATAATATAATAATAATAATAACAATAATAACAACAACAATAATAATAATAATACCGCAAGTGGCGCAAAATCTTGCTAAGCAACTCAAATGCGTTTTCACTCACACAATTCGTACAAACAGGCAATACTAGATGCACATTATAACACACATTTTGTAAAAGACTAGTTCACGTATCCTCACCATACATCTCCATGAAATTGCAGTGATAAAATAAAAGAATGGATGACATGACATAAATAAAAAATATGAAAAACAACGCATGTAGTCATAACACAACCTCCCTCCCTCCCCACCTCCCTGGCGCGCGCGCACGCATTAACCTCATCCTCGACATCATAGAGCCGGAAGACAAGAGTGTGTACGCTTTACATCGAGAAAGCTTTCCTATAGAAGTGGGTTTTCAGTCCCAGTTTTTAGTCGTGACTTGAATGAAAGAAACCCCCCCCCCCCCCCCCCCCCCCCCCCCCCCCCCCCCCCCCCCCCCCCCACCCCCCCCCCCCCCCCCCCCCCCCCCCGTGGGGATACCGGGGGGGTCTTTTTAATAAATAGTTCCCCCACCTTCTGGAAGTTCTGTGCTTGTAACTTCCTCTAATCTGTCACTCTCTTTGACTCTGCCTTTTCCCTTTGCTTGCTGTCATCTACTATCTTTCTGCCTTTCGGGTCCATTCTCCTGCCCTTTTTTTTTTTTTTTCTTCAAGAAACGCTTTCAAAAAGATTTCCTACCAGCCGAAGTCGGGACATGCTGGGGCCTAATTATTTCTTACTTAGGCGCAGAACGGCAGCATGACGCATCTGCGCTCATTATTGACAGGAAACTGTCTGAGCGACCGAAGGAGAAGAAGAATGAAGGAAGAGTGGACTGGTTACGGATATAGTCAGGGGGAGAATTCCAGAGCCACTACCTATCTCTTATTAAAAAAAAACCACAACCCAACAAAACCAAGCAAACAAACAAAAAATCTGACACTGTGAACACACAAAAGAGACTCAGACCAAGCACAAGATACCACGAAGAAGCGCTTAAGTTTTTAGTTAATTAGTTAGTCTATTATAGTCCCGTCAACAGCCCGTCAATCAATCAATCATCAATCAATCAAAATCATTTATTGTCTTCCCCATCTCATTAAAACAAAGACATTTGTCTTGCAATCAATCAATACAAAAACAACAACACAACTGTCACCACATAAAAATCTACCACGTATTTTTTGTCCAGCAAACACAAATCCAAGAATCTCATCAACGTACAAACTCAGTACCTGACAAACAAAACAAGCGCGAAATCGCTAATAGTTTTTGTGGCACGCGGTCTATTTTTTACCACTCCAATCATGAGTTACCTACCTCCCTGGCTTTTCAATAATTTTAATCTGTAAAACCAGAATGTTATCTCTGCACCATTTCGTAACTTTTTATATCTTTTGGAAACATTTAAAACTATTTATCCTACTTATACTCATCAAAAGAAGCACCGCATACTCGTCGTGTCTGTTGTAGTGTCTGTATTACGTATGTTTATTATTTTGTACGCTTTTAAAATACATCATTTTAAAGAGCGGACTCAATTAATTTCGAAGTGTAGCCTCGATTTGAAGTGCGACAATTTTGTCAAAATGTGCGACAATTTTGGAACGACAGACCAACCTACCGACAAAGTGAGTTATAGGTTTGTGGCTTGAGCCACAAACAAAAATGTAGTACAATTCATAACATGACACGTTGCCATTTATTATACCGTACGGAAAACCCTAAATAAGTGGAATAAAGAAGGATAAAAGTTTACGCATAAGCTTATAGGGGAAATTCGGACACGTGCGCAAATCTGTTTCCTTTACTTGGTTAACTTATTTATGGATTGCGCACGGGTTTCCGCATGGAATATCCGCTTATGTGTGCACACGGCCTTAGGGTACGTACACATACATGCGGACATTCCGTGCGGAAACCCGTGCGCAATCCGTAAGTAAGTAAAAGAAAGAAGGGGAAATATTTGCGCACGTGTCCGTATTTCCCCTAATCCGTAATATTTTTCCTTCTTTCTTTTACTTATTTGCGGATTTCGCACTGGCTTTGCGCGTGAACTGTGTACGAGGCCTAAAACTTAAAAGGAAGAACAATATAGCACCCACCAACCCCCTTAAAGACAATCAATCAATCAATCATCAATCAATCAATCATCAATCAATCAATCAATCAATCATCAATCAATCAATCATTTATTGTCGTACCCCATCTCATTAAAACAAGGAAATATGTCTTGCAATCAATCAATACAAAAAACCAAACAACAAAACACACAATAAAATGCAATAAATTAAAACACCCTAAGGTGTCTGTACACGTGAGCACCCCCACCCCCACCACGGCAACAGAGCAACGGGCCAGTCAGCAAACACGTAGCATAAGTACATTTGTATGCAAACGTATACATTTGTATGCTATGTACAAGTAGATGTATTAAGTAGTGAATATAATCATACATTCTGGAGAAGAAAAAAAACCCACCTCAACACATTGTCATGAAAAGAAATACTTCAAATAGCAATTGGGTTGTTATTTTTAGACATGTTTCTAAAAGTACGACATTAGGCCTATACATTTTAACCCTTTCGCCGCCAGCCATTTTGCAGCCAAAAAATACCTTTAAACTTAACTTGGTAGAGAAAAAAAAAATCTGCAAAATTGGGAATTCCTCTGTGACATTTATAGCATTATACCTATCCTTACCTCCCAATATTAAGAAAATAGTGTCTTTGGATAACAGACCCTGATTTTATGCCATTTAATGACGTAGGTGTTAAACCATTGTGGAGCATAAATGCGACATTGGCGGTGAAAGGGTTAAACATTGATCACTCTAACCAATACTGATATGTTACAAATTACGAACACAAATCTTTTATACTCCTTTCTCATTCACCCACCCCCCCACCCCCCACCCGCACCCCCCAAGACACATTCTTTTATCACCCACACCGGTTCCTTTTTCCTTCGCAATTTTCTGCTTCGAAATGTCATATTACAAAAAAAAAAGATGTCCTTTTTGTTTCTACGTTACTTCCCCCCCCCCTGAAACGCCCCCCTCCCCCTCCCACACTTCCCCACCTTCTGCCTATTTATTAGTCCGACTTCCAAGCTTTTTTTTCTTTTGCTTTTTTTTAACGACGGCGTATTGCCAAACAAATTTCCAGATGAAATTGTGTTTGAAGTAATGTCCTATGTATATACACATTCACCAGATGAATCCCAAGTTCACACATTGTTTTTGCGAATTCGATGCGTCCAAGCGCCCTAAGGTGTTTGCTCATCGACCCTAATTGGCCCTGCCACGATTGAACCTATGTGTGGTGTGTGCACGATCTTAACTGGATGTTTGTCATCTGCCCGTCACCGTGTTTGCAATGCTAAGAGAGAAAAAGAAAGAAAGAGAGAGAGAGAGAAAGACAGAGAGAGAGAGAGGGGGGGCAGACATAGAGAGCGAGAGAGAGAGAGATAGAGAGAAAGAGAGAGAGAGAGAGAGAGATAGAGAGGGGAGAGAGAGAGAGAGAGACAGAGAGAGAGAGAGAGAGAGAGAGTGAGAGAGGAGAGAGAGAGAGAGAGAGAGAGAGAGAGAGAGAGAGAGAGAGATCGTGATAGAGAGAGAGACACACACAGGGGGGGTAGACAGAGAGAGACATGTGATGAGAGAGAGAGAGAGAGAGAGAGAGAGAGAGGGAGGAAGAGAGAGAGAGAGGTAGAGAGAGAGGGAGGGAGAGAGAGAGAGACACAGGGGGGTAGACAGAGAGACAGTGAGAGAGAGAGAGAGAGAGAGAGAGAGAGAGAAGAGAGAGAGAGAGAGAGAGAGAGAGAGACAGAGACAACGGGGAGACAGAGAGAGAGAGAGACGAGAGAGAGAGAGGAGAGAGAGAGAGAGAGAGAGAGAGAGAGAGAGAGATGCAGACAGATAAATAGATATCACGATAGACAACCTCAAACTTCTACAGACAGATGAGATAGACGTATAGACAGATAGACACCACCCGCAGGATGTGATTATGAGGTGTGCGCTTATTTTGGACCATGGCAATAATAATTTCGGCCCAAGGCAATATTCACTTCGGCCCAAGGCAATATTCACTCCGGCCCAAGGCAATATTCACTTCGGGTCAAAGCTATCGTCACTTCGGGTCAAAGCTATCGTCACTTCGGGTCAAAGCTATCGTCACTTCGGGTCAAAGCTATAGTCACTTCGACCCAGGGCAATATTCACTTCGGCCCAAGGCAATATTCACTTCGGCCCAAGGCAATATTCACTCCGGCCCAAGGCAATATTCACTCCGGCCCAAGGCAATATTCACTCCGGCCCAGGGCAATATTCACTTCGGCCCAAGGCAATATTCACTTCGGCCCAAGGCAATATTCACTTCGGCCCAAGGCAATATTCACTTCGGCCCAAGGCAATATTCACTCCGGCCCAAGGCAATATTCACTCCGGCCCAAGGCAATATTCACTTCGGCCCAAGGCAATATTCACTTCGGCCCAAGGCAATATTCACTTCGGCCCAAGGCAATATTCACTCCGGCCCAAGGCAATATTCACTCCGGCCCAAGGCAATATTCACTCCGGCCCAAGGCAATATTCACTCCGGCCCAAGGCAATATTCACTCCGGCCCAAGGCAATATTCACTCCGGCCCAGGGCAATATTCACTTCGGCCCAGGGCAATATTCACTCCGGCCCAAGGCAATATTCACTCCGGCCCAAGGCAATATTCACTCCGGCCCAGGGCAATATTCACTTCGGCCCAAGGCAATATTCACTTCCGGCCCAGGGCAATATTCACTTCGGCCCAGGGCAATATTCACTTCGGCCCAGGGCAATATTCACTTCGGCCCAGGGCAATATTCACTTCGGCCCAGGGCAATATTCACTTCGGCCCAGGGCAATCAATATTCACTTCGGCCCAAGGCGCAATTGACCATAGGGATAAAAAATAATAAAAAAAATAGGCGCAAGAGACTTGTACCGGATGGCACACATTTCTCTGTTCTGAGAGGTTTTGAGAGATTTTGCCGTGTGTCAGTGCCTTCGTGCGGACAGCGCTTCTGTTTGAACAGTTTTAAGTCGGGGTACGTCGCATTTCCCCCCCAAATGTGATTGAAAAAGACCTACTTTGATAAAAACAACAACAAACGAAACAAAACAAATCCACCCTGTTTCCTTTTGAATAAACTTCGACAAAAGTTGTAGCATAGAACCCCCACCCCCCCCCCCCCCCGAAAAAAAAAAAAAAATGTTTACTACTCCCACTCTCAAAGTCTGGTTCTTTCAGTTTCATGACAATAACCCTAGGCTGATCCTATCCCTATCCCTTTCCTGAGAACGGCAGTATGTGGCTTCTCGGTGAAGATTTGTAGCGCGAAAATGTGATCGGGTGTCTAGAAACTACAACCAGAATTCTTCTTATTATTCCCCTTCTTCCCCTCCTCCTCCTTCTTTGTCTCCTTCTCCTCCTCCTCCTCCTCCTCCTCCTCCTTCTTCTTCTCTCACCACCCTCACCCCACCCAAACAATATCTTCTGAATTTACCCCCACCCCCACCCCCACACACCCCGCACTACCCCATGACGTCTCACGTTTCTTTGCGTTGTTTCTGCTCTGAGTATATTGTTGTTGTTGCCTGTCTGTCGTTTCCGACCATGACTGCCAGATAGCAGAGAGTGGGGGGGGGGGGGGGGGGGGGGGGGGGGGGGGGGGGGGGGGCACTGCTATTCCGGCGGGCTGGGCTACAATTTGTGTATTGCGTCGAAGCCTTGCCCATGGTACATCCCCACTCTCTCGGCCAAACGGGATTTGAGGACGAGAGTTGGCATCGGGGGAAGGTCCCCAAAGGCCAACCAATCCCACTGGCTGCAGCACTAGAGCCAGTGCAATCCCCACCCCCCCATTTACACTTCATTAGAGAGTCATATTATTCCACGAAAGACTTAGGCCGTGTACACACATAAGCGGATATTCCATGCGGAAACGCGTGCGCAATCCATAAATAAGTGAAACAAAGAAGGGAAAAGATTTGCGCACGTGTCCGAATTTCCCCTATATCATCAATATGCGTAAACTGTTATCCTTCTTTCTTCCACTTATTTAGGGTTTTCCGTTACGGAACTTACGCGTCTAATGTGAACCCGGCCTTAAGCTGTACCATGGTATCTCCTTCTGTGGTTGGTGGCCAGCTTCTTTTTATAGCAGTAAAAGCACACACTTTATATTGATATTCCAATAATGTAGAAAATCATAATTGCAGCACAGCTCTCGTTTACTATTGGCCCTTGCTACGAGGCCAACGTCAACCAGTGATAAAAGCCATTTCGAGAAAAAAGTCCAAGTAAAGCTGTGAGTATACACAGCCCTTATTACCACGGGGAGGCCCTTGGTCGGCAGTGGCCCTCTAATAAGCTGTCACAACACGGGTCAATCAGGCAGGCGATAACGGCGAGCTAGCTGGACATTTGTTTGTCCGCCCTCTCACTCACTACTTTACTTCTTTTATTAAGGTCGGGGCATGCAGTGGGTGGATGCCTCGTGCCTCCATACGGGGAGCTGGACGATCCTGCCCTCCCACCCCCCACCCCCATCTCCACGAGTTTCTCCCCGTGGGGGATACCGAGGGTGGGTTTAGGTGTCTTTCGTGTCGTAAAAATAGTTCCCCCAGCCTTTTTGAAGTTCTGTGCTTGTAACTTCCTGCTGCTCATGTCTGCCACTCTCTTTGACTCTGCCTTTTCCCCTATCTTTGTGCTGTCATCTAACTATATTATTTCAGACTTATTGTCCCATTTCTCCTGCCTTTTCTTCCCCCGCCCCCCCCCCCCCCCCCCCCAAAAAAAAAAAAAAGGGGAAAGAAAAGAAAACCAAAGACTGAAAAAGAGAAGAGAGGCTGTGAAAAGAGAAAAGCCCCCCCCCCTCTCCCCCCTGCCCCCTCCCTCCCCCCCTCGACCCCATTTCCCCACTCCGTCCCCCCTCCCCACGCACACGACAATTGTGTTTTGCAAATATTGTGCTTAATTTATCTTGTTATAGAGGTTTACCGGGTGTAGGTTAAGAGCAAATCGATCACTCTTTAGTGAAAGTCCTCGCTCTCTCTCTCTCTCTGTGTCTCCTCTCTGTGTCTCTTGTCTGTCTATTTGTTCTGTCTGTCTGTCTGTCTGTCTGTCTCTCTCTCTCTCTCTGACGTCTGTAGTCTCTCTGTCTCTCTCTCTCTTTGTCTCTGTCTCTCTGTCTCTGCCTCTGTCTGTCTCTCTCTCTCTGTCGGGCATCTCTGGCTGTCTATTTGTCTGTCTGTCCCTGTCTGTCTCTCTCTCTCTCTCTGTCTGTCTCTCTCTGTTTCTGTCTGTCTCTGTCTCTCTGTCACTCTCTGTCTCTGTCTCTCTGTCTCTCTCTCTCTGTCCTCTCTCTCTCTCTCTCTCTCTCCTCTCTCTCTCTCTCTCTCTCTCTCTCTCTCTCTTTCTATCTCCATCTCTCTTTTGTTTTTTACTCTGTCTCAACTTTGAAATCCCTCCTCTCTTTTTCACTCTCTCTTAACTTTATATTTTCTTTTAACCCTATCATATTAAAATTGAAAGCCCCTTTCCCATAATCTTTACCCACCCACTTTTTCTCCCTCCCTGTGTGTCTTTCTTTGTGTCTCTATCTCTGTCTCTCTGTCTCTCTCTGTATCTCTATCTCTGTCTCTCTCTCTCTCTGTCTCTCTCTCTCTCTCTTTCTCCCTCTCTCTCTCTCTCTCTTCTCTCTCTCTCTCTCTCTCTCTCTCTCTCTCTCTCTCTCTCTCTCTCATTCTCTCTCTCTCTCTCTCATCTCATCTCTCTCTGTCTCTCTCTCTGTGAGTCTCTTTCTCTGTCTCTCTGTCTCTCTCTCTCTCCATCTCTCTCTGTCTGTCTCTCCCTCTCTCTCTCATGCGTGGTAAGACTTATCGTGGTGACAGCCCTGACATGGCCGTAGTTGTCGATGGGGCTATAATTTTTAATCTCTCTCTGTCTCTCTGTCTCTCTCTCTGTCTCTCTCTCTGTCTCTCTCTCGCTCTCTCTCTCTCTCTCTCTCTCTCTCTCTCTCTCTCTCTCTCTCTCTCTCTCTCTCTATCTCTCTCAATCTCTCTCCCCCTCCTCTCTCTCTCTCCCTCTCTCTCTCAAACTTAACACCCCCACCCTCCGCCATTCCATTCACGCATTCCCCTTCTCAACTCAACTGTCCACGACACACCCCCCCCCACCCCCCCACACACACTACTACTTCTCTCTCAATATTTATTTCATGCCACATTAGCTAAAGCGTCATGGTATGGTTCCTGATACTTCCAAGGAAAAACAACCCAGGCTGGCTTGATCACCAATTAGAATAGATCTTTCCGGGGGCCAAAGAAACTGGGGTGGGGGTGTGGGTGGGAGGTGGAGGTTGGGTTTGGGATTGAGAGGTGGAACGAAAGCAAACTGAAACGGGGAGGGGGGGTGGGTGTTGGGTGGGTGGTGGGGGGGGGGCAGCACACAAATTCCCCTCATTCTGGCTCCTTAGTTTTCCTTTTGTTTCAAGTTATTTCTTTTAAAGTATTATTTTTAATGATTACGGTTAGGAATAGAACAAGACCTTACAAGTGCTATGCCACAATAAAACAATGTAAGCATATTGGATACGAAAACGAAAACGAAAACGAAAACGAAATTTTATTTAACCAGGGAACATGAGATAAGCAAGTTACATGC
>CM065685.1:28818331-28838331 GCA_017654935.2 Phymorhynchus buccinoides | reverse complement strand
TATTCTCCCATTTTCTTGAAAGTAACACGAAATGGCAGCTCCTTTGGTGCTTGAATAAGAATTTGTTTTCATGACGAGGATATAATTATTTGTGCACCTAGTTATTTTGCATCACTCTCTCTATATATATATATACAATCTATTTTGATGAAATTGCTAGCATTGATTTAAATGGCGAAAGTAGCGTCTACTTATTGGAACCACTCTATATGATTGGGTTTTACAAATGACGAGAGTTATCCTGATAACTTTTTCTAAGAATTAAATAGTGAGGCCAAGAGAGGAGATAACGAAATTGAATCGTAATCAACTTTGGTGGAGGGGAGTTAATTAGAAAGAGAGTTTTCCCCCTTTGTTCAATTTTGATAACTTTCTCTATTGAAAAAAAGCCTACTCCTCAAAATCAACGACTTTTGCTTCCCGTGTGGGGTATGTTGGATAACGGTGAAAAGCATGTGTCGTAATGTTAGAAACTCTTTCGCTAAACATGGAGGTGTTATGTAGATGTTGCTGCCGAACGCTATGACGCAACGTTATGCCGCGCTTTTCCCTGAGGAAACCCTACCCTGGTAACCAGGGTGGAAGGCTAATTGGGGGATTAATTAATTAATTAATCAATAAATTACGTGGTGGTTGCGTGGGATGGTAACATCGTCGTTGCGTGGTGTATACACATGTAGTGCCTTCGGTCTTTCACATTGCTGGTCACACCGACGTCAAGCACAATCCATTGTAAGTTTGTATTAATGAAGAAATGTAATAATTTATCGAATGGTTTTTAAATGTCTCTGGCATTTAATATAATTATTAGGTATTAGGTACTTTATTGTCACAGAGGCGTCTCTGCAAAATGAGTGTTCCGATCCTTGAAAAGGCTGTCTTTCTTGTGATCTCGACGTGTTTCTTGCAAAAAAAAACTAATCCGTCAGGGTCCACCTTGAAAGGTTATTGCCATTACCGTTGTTATTCCCTGTCTTTTGTTCTAGAAACTCTTACGAAGGTTTTCTATAGCAAAAGACCGGACATCTTGGGCCTACCTAACTATTTATTTTAGGTATTTGCATAATAACTGCAGCATGACTCATCTGCGCTCAAATGACGGGGAAACTGTCTGAGAGATCGAGGACGAAGAAGAAGATGGATGCTCCGGTCACTAAGATAAAAGCAACAGTAAGTCAACTAGGCCTTATCGGGTCAAGAGGACGTAAAAGTTTAAATTTCGTAGTACTAGGTCTGATCTTCCAGCTGCTGTTTACTTTCGAGTCGTTGCCCCCCCCCCCCCCCTCCCGTTGGGATTCCGGGGGTCTTTTGCATAAACAGTGTCCCCCACCTTCTGGAAGTTCTGTGCTTGTAACTTCCTCTAATCCTGTCACTCTTTTTTGACTCCGCTTTCCCCCTTTGCTTACTGTCATCTACTATCTTTCTGCCTTACCGGTCCATTCTCCTGCCTTTTTTTTAAAATTAAAGAAACACTTTCAAAAGGATTTCCTCCAGCCGAAGTCTGACTTGCTGGGCCTAACTATTTCTTAATTAGGCGCATAACGGCAGCATGACGCATTTGCGTTCAAAATTGACAGGGAACTGCCTGAGCGATCGAAGAAGAAGAAGAAGAAGAAGAAGAAGAAGAGTCGTTGGGGATATAGGCCAGATGCTCTGATTCTCTTTGTCTCTCTTTCTGTCTGTCTGTCTGTCTGTGTCTTTCTCTCTGTCTCGGTGTGTGTCTGTCTGTTAGTCAGTCAGTCTGTCTGTCTGTCTGTCTGTGTCTATCTGTCTGTGTCTGTCTGTTAGTCTGTCTGTCTGTCTGTCTCTCTTTCTTTATTTTTTTTTCTCTCTCTCTCTCTCTCTCTCTCTCTCTCTCTCTCTCTCTCTCTCTCTCTCTCTCTCTCTCTCTCTCTCTCTCTCTCTCTCTCTCTCTCTCTCTCTCTCTCTCTCTCTCTCTCTCTCTCTCTCTCTCTCTCTCTCTCTCTCTCTCTCTCTCTCAGCCCCTCCTCCAAAAGTCGGCAAAACGTCAATGTAGGTTTTAATTGTTTTCAGTACTACAGCTAGACAAGCTCTCTTCTCACCAACCAATGTAGAGTGTTGTGAACACTGTGGTGGTTCAAAACATCCGTGTGTCGTCTGTACTGTCCTGGTAATATTGAACACGCAGATCCAGTTTTACAGAAACAAGGTGGACACCAAAAAGCACTATAATTATCAACCCTCGTTATTACTTTAGAGTATAGTAGTAAGACAATCTGGCATTTTAATTTAGCCCTTAAAAGGAGCCACTGAAGCTCAGTTGGTAAGTCCGAGTCGCTAGCTCGTAAAATCCGTCAGGTTTGCGAATGCGCGGGTTCGAGCCCAGTTAGATTCACAGTGGTGTGTCCTTGGGAAAGACACTTTACTCCTATTTTCCTCACTCCACCCAGGTGTAAATGGTTACCTGACGTCAGTTGGGGGGGGGGGGGGGGTGTCATTCGGATGAGACTTTTCAAAAACCGAGGTCCCGTGTGCGAACGCATGCACAAGATCTTGCGCACGCGTTAAAAGCCCATCCCACTATTTCGGTGCGAGTAGGCCGTGTGTGTGTGCCGGTGGGATGGATGACGCGAATTCACATAGCACGCACCCTGTGCGCTATTAATGGTCTGAATGAAGACCGGTGAGCGAGGGGCAGGATAAACATCCCCAACTGGAAGAAGAAGAAGAAGAAAAGAAGAAGAATGATAGTACCAGCTGGCATTAAACGCTTCACTAATTCTGAATGTCCAGAGCCCGACAAAGAAGTGAGTCCTCACTGGAGCCAGTGGCCGCAGCCCCCTACAGAGCAGAAGAGACCAGGCAACAAGTCCTCAGTTGACCACTACATCCATCATCACCACCCTCGTGGACATCATCATCACCATCATCATCAGCATCGGCGGCCCGTGAGACCCTCCACCGCCCGTCCCCAGCCAACCTACGACTACCAGGTAACCACTGACCAGTAGAGTCTCTGCTGATGATGCCATTTCTGCATCCTTGTAGAAGTAGTGGTAGTAGTGGTGGTGGTAGTGAGAGTAGTAGCATACGTCGTCGTCGTCGTCGATGTAGTAGTAGTAATTGTAGCAGCAACAGCAGCAGCAGCAGTATGTCTTAGCATTAGTAGTTGTAGTAGGCATATGTAGTAGTATGTAGTAGTAGTAGTAGTAGTGGTAGTAGTAGTAGTAGTAGTAGTAGTAGTAGTAGTAGTAGTAGTAGTAGTAGTAGTAGTAGTAGTAGTAGTAGTAGTAGTGGTGGTAGTAGTAGTAGTAGTAGTAGTAGTAGTAGTAGTAGTAGTAGTAGTAGTAGTAGTAGTAGTAGTAGTAGTAGTAGTAGTAGTAGTAGCAGCAGCAGCAGCAGCAGCAGTAGTAACAATAGCAGTAGTAGTAGCAGCAGTAACAATAGCAGTAACAATAGCATACAAATGAAGAGTGAAACTAACGAGAATCATGGTCATCCTATGACTGTTCACGTCTTCTTCTCCACAGAATCCTTACTCAGCGCAGCCTAGTGCGTATGATCCAGTGATCAACACTACCCACACAACCCATCATAACAACGGTTAGTAAACCACAGACATGTCAGTTTTGTTTGTTTTGTTTGCCCCCCCCCCCCCCCCCACCCCCCCCTTATCTAACATTCCCAAATAACGGCATGCTTCTCAACGCGAGGTCTGCGTGTCTGAAAAAAAAGAAGATATCTGGGCCTGTATTCACATTAAGATAGTATGAGACTTATCATCATGATATATTAGAAGTTCTTCTAAAGTCCTGTTAAATCCTGTTACGTTAGAAGGACTTCTAAGATATCATGATAAGTCTCATAGTATCTCAACGTGAATACCAGGGCCTGTATTCACAGTGATATAGTACGAGACTTATGCTATTATCATTATTATTGCTGATTTGGCAAGTGAATGCCAGTATAAGAAAGTGCTGTCTACTTTCTTCTAAATTCTTATGTTTCATTTCATGATTTCATTTTTACATATTGCTTCCCATCTCTCTCTCTCTCTCTCTCTCTCTCTCTCTCTCTCTCTCTCTCTCTCTCTCTCTCTCTCTCTCTCTCTCTCTCTCTCTCTCTCTCTCTCTCTGTTGTTTTTGTTTAAAAAACCCACCAGGCACCATGTCCCGGAAGTACAGTGACGAGATGAGCGTCATCATGCACCGCGGGTTGTCTCCCCGCCGTGCTGCGCCCCCTGCCATGCCGGGGAGGTCGCTGACCCACTATGGCGGTTTCGGCGGAGGTCAGCGGGACTACATCGGCAGTCTGGACCTGTCTATCCCTGGCCGCAGCACCCAGTGAGTGGACATGACATAGAAATGAATTGTATATGGGAAGACGGGGTAAAAAGCCCATGGGCGGGTAAGAAGCCCATGCCAATTATCTCATGAAATAAAGCAAATTTCAGTTACATTTTGCCCATGAGACGAGTGTTAATGCTTAGCATTCGTTTCATGGGCAAATTTGACTGAAATTTTCTTTATTTCATGAGATAATTGGCATGGGCTTCTTACCCGCCCATGGGCTTTTTACCCCGTCTTCCCCTAACAACAAGTACACTTGATTATATGATCATTGTGTTTCGATGGCTTGAAGTCAAAACGGACTAACTATTAAAAGGCCTGTTTTGAGAAAAACGCTGTTAAATGATGGAAAATTCCTGTCAAAAATTCTAAGCTTCCAAATTACATGAATTTTGGCGTGGGTTTTTTCCACGTTACTCTCTCCTTACTAATAAACAACATTGATCACATCAGTCACGTTACTCTCTCGCTACTAATAAACAACACATTGATCACATCAGTCACATTACTCTCTCTTTACTAGGGGAAGACGGGGTAAAAAGCGCATGGGCGGGTAAGAAGCCCACCCCAATTATCTCATGAAATGAAGCAAATTTCAGTCTCATTTTGCCCATGAGACGAGCGTTGATGTCTAGCATTCGTCTCATGGGCAAATTTGACTGAAATGTTCTTTATTTCATGAGATAATTGGGGTGGGCTTCTTACCCGCCCATGCGCTTTTTACCCCGTCTTCCCCTAATAAACAACAAATTGATCACATCAGTCACAATACTCTCTCTTTACTAATAAACATACATTTTGGAGTGTTAATGCATTGGGGTCTCAAGGATATTATTGAAAATCCGGGAGTTATTTAGAATACAAACCATGAAGTATTTGACAGTGTTGTTAGATAGTCCGTTTATGATACCAAATTGGTGGCCGCAGCACTCCGTGAGTGGGTCTAACATACAAATGAATTGCATAGAAAAGTACACTTGATTATATGATTATAGTTGTTATTTGTAAAAGGCCAAAGGTACAGTTTTATGGGTCCATAAATCCGTACTCCTCGATCCAGGCCATGGCTATGCCACCCAGTGACAACGCACAAACTGTTTGCATTTGTCGTTTAAACAAGCGCGAAAATCGCAATAGTTTGTGGCACGCGGTCTATTTTTACCACTCCAATCATGAGTTACCTCCCCTGGAGTTTCAATAATTTTAATCTGTAAACCAGAATGTTATCTCTGCACCATTTCGTAACTTTTTATATCTTTTGGAAAACATTTCAAACTATGTATCCTACTTATACTCATCGAAAGAAGCACCGCATACTCGTCGTGTCTGTTGTAGTGTCTGTATTACGTATGTTTATTATTTTGTACGCTTTTAAAATACATCATTTTAAAGAGCGGCCTCAATTAATTTTGAAGTGTAGCCTCGATTTGAAGTGCGACAATTTTGTCAAAATGTGCGACACTGGTTTTTGGATATTTGTATTTACAAATGTCCCATACCTGACAGACAAGCCGACCGACAAAGTGAGTTATAGGTTTGTGGCTTTGAGCCACAAACAAAAAATGAAAAACAAAATCAACTGACCCTAAATTGACACTAACCCTATTCAAACCATGACACTTACTGTAAACCAAACTTTAAAACATTAATCAAAGAATGAAATAGTGAGGCCAAGAGAGGAGATAACGAAATTGAACAAAGGGGGAAAACTCTTTTTCTAATTAACTCCCCTCCACCAAAGTTGATTACGATAAAACATTAAATTGATTACATGAACTAAGAAATGCGTGTAATTTAAAAAAAAAAATCCGATCTGTCATAGTCCTGATCAGGAAGATCCCCTGAATTTCACAAAATAAAATGATGTGGGCTATAAAGTATAGTTATGTTTTTATTGGAGATTTTTTATAACTTGAGCATGGCGATTAGTATCTTGTCATGGTTTGCTGTCCGTTGACCCAGAGCATAACTGGGCAAAGTGGTACAGACTGTAGAAGTTTTGTCGCGGTCTGTTTGCTGTTTGTTTGTTTCTTTCTTCTTGAGTTTTTTTCTTTCTGTCTGTCCGCCCGGCTGTTTCTCGTCTTTGAAATCAATTCATGCCCAGGATGTTATTAATTTATACACCTGGGCCTGTATTCATGTTGAGATAGCATGAGACTTAGCATCATGCTAACTTAGAAGCTCTTCCAAAAGTCCTAGTAAATCCTATAGGACATTGGAAGAGCTTCTAAGTTAGCATCATGCTAAGTCTCATGCTAGCTCAACGTGAATACAGGCCCAGGATCGTTTTGCAAATCAGTCATGACGAAGTAGGCTAATCGAATCGCTTTGAAATCTAAAGTTAAGGAGCATTATTCAATAGCCCTCCTGGCCTGCCTCTCTCTCTCTCTCTCTCTCTCGTCTCTCTCTCTCTCTCTCTCTCTCTCTCTCTCTCTCTCTCTCTCTCTCTCTCCCTCCTCTCTCTCTCTCTCTCTCTCTCTCTCTCTCTCTCTCTCTCTCTCTCTCTCTCTCTCTCTCTCTCTCCTCTCTCTCTCTCTCTCTCTCTCTCTCTCTCTCTCTCTCTCTCTCTCTCTCTCTCTCTCTCTCTCTCTCTCTCTCTCTCTCTCTCTCTCTCTCTCGTCGTCCACACACAAATAATTAATTATTACTCATCCCGGCTCATGGAATGACATTTTTGTATGCTACATATTTTTGTTCTGCGGACATATAAGAGTTGTTTCCTTGTCAGCTGAGACTGATCTCCACTCAATCAATCAATCTCTCTCTCTCTCTCTCTCTCTCTCTCTCTCTCTCTCTCTCTCTCTCTCTCTCTCTCTCTCTCTCTCTCTCTCTCTCTCTCTCTCTCTCTCTCTCTCTCTCTCTCTCTCTCTCTCTCTCTCTCTCTCTCTCTCTCTCTCTCTCTCTCTCTCTCTCTCTCTCTCTCTCTCTCTCTCTCTCTCTCTCTCTCTCTCTCTCTCTCCCTCTCTCTCTCTCTCTCTCTCTCTCTCTCTCTCTCTCTCTCTCTCTCTCTCTCTCTCTCTCTCTCTCTCTCTCTCTCTCTCTCTCTCTCTCTCTCTCTCTCTCTCTCTCACGTCCACACACAAATAATTAATTATTACTCATCCCGGCTCATGGAATGACATTTTGGTATGTTACATATTATTGTTCTGCGGACATATAAGAGTTTGTTTCCTTGTCAGCTGAGATTGATCTCCATTTCTCACCACATTTGCTTAAGCATTAATGAGGCTTTATACTGCTCCTTGCCGACACGAAAGGGCGATAATTTTAGGCCCGAACTGCCGATGCCCCCTGGTGACAAGTCAGGAGCAGAGAGAAAATGGAGTTTTACGTCCTCTTGGTCTGAAGCAGACACATATGGGACATTTGTAAATACAAATATGGTTGGAACAATACTGGAGGCAATGCCCGGAGGCAGTACGAAACCAGTAAAGTCCCGATTTTTTAATATTAATATAGATAGCTGTAGCGGTGACCACGCCTCGGTTAAACCTCATCGGCTATGGCACCGCCACAAGTTCTTCTGCAAGGATACAAGTCAGGAGCAGATAATTGTCTGTGGCTATATACTACTAGTTCCGGACAGGCAAGGGCGATGATCTTAAGTAGGTGGCGTTGGCATCACAGGCCACTAGACAGGGGCAGATAATTTTCAGTATAATATTGTTACCTTTTGATGTTTTTTTGTCCTCCCCACTGTCCCCCCCCCCCCCAAAAAAATTGTTTTTTTCTACCCCCCCCCCCCCCCCCCCCCCCCCACCCCACCCCCCCCCTCCCCCCCCCCCCCCCCCCCCCCCCCCCCCCCCCCCCCCGTTTCCTTTCGATTGTCTATGTATTACATTAATATATAAAACAAATTTGACAATAATTAAGATAGCGCTTCATTATTCTGCTTGGCCGTCCGTCACTACTATTATTGTCTGTTTCTTTGAAACAGGGCTTTCTATAAGTTTCCTTTTTGCCCTATCGATTTTCATTTGTGAGTTTGAGAAATAAAATGCTATTCAAGCCCAGTAGGCTAATCATGTTTGACTGGTGATTTGTGACAGCTGGCGCCCTGCCCACTCCAGCCGCAGTTCCCGGGAAAGCAGGCCCATGCACCGCCACCTGAAAGCCTCCCGCCAGGAGGAGGGCTACCTGCACAACAACAGCATCTACTACGTAAATACTTGTCCCTGTCTACTTCTTCCCTGGGTGCAGGGGAGTTTTCCCTCTCACTCTGCACTAGGCCTTGCGGTCTGAACGTGGAGTCCTTCGGATGAGACGATAAAACGAGGTCCCGTGTGCCCATGCACTTAGCACACGTTACACCCAGTGGCAACGGAAAAGTTGTCATTTGGTCAAAATCAGTCACACACACACACAACATGCAAAATCAATTGGGTGACGCGCCTCTGGTTGCAACGCGCTCTCCAGGTGGGAGCAACCCGAATTGCACAGAGACGCCTCTGTGACTATAATGTACCTAACCTAACCTAACCTAACCCTGTCTCCCAAGGAAAGTAAACGCTGCCTGCAGTACCTACCCCCCCTCCTCCCCCTCCTCCCCCCCCCCCCCCCCTCCCCCCCCCCCCCCCCCCCCCCCCCTCCTCCTCCCCAAAAACCCCCAACCCAGGGTTCCCAGGGACCCCCATTTGGGGGTCTATGAAGTACTAAAATTCTAAAGGACCCTCTAAAAGATTGTGCAAGGGGTCCCAGGGATGCACTAGAAAAAAAATCTTTTTAGTATTCGCAATGCCACTGGGACCCTCTATCCCGCCTCTAGGACCCTCTATGCTGTAAGTGAAGGAGTCCCCGGGACCCCTTGTTTTGCGGGACGATTGGGAGTCCTGCAACCTTAGGTGGGGTAGAAAGGGGTACCCGAGAAAGGGAAAACCACAACGTTTCGATTCATGGAATCTTCATCGGGTGTGATGCTGTTGTTGCTGTTGTTGTTGTTGTACCCTGGCTTAAAGACTCCAGGGATCATCTCAACAGCCGAGCCACTTGAACACTATGGTACAAAATGAATGCACCAGCTAGGGATGAGAATATTTACGCGTGTTACCGGTTTTTTTTTTATTACCCCGCCACGTGAGCAGCCACACTCCGACGTCGGAGGATTGTGGACTGATGATGATGTTACGCCATGATCTTGCCACGACTAAAGGCAACCCCCCCGCGTAACTATGCAGAACATAGCAACATTTTGATGTAGCATTGGTGTTCTAGCTTATGCCAAGGCGAATCTGGTGTGGTGATTGTCAGACTTCATGGTAGTGTTTGCAGTGCAGGTGAGACAATTAGGATTGAAAGAGCGAGTCTAGGAGAGAGGATGATTATAGTCAAATGAATAAAGGGGGACGTAACTCTCTTGCTAATCAACTCCCTCCACCAGTTAACAAGAGAGTTATCATACTTCCCCTTATTCACGAGACAATTCTGTCTTTCCGCCTTACCGGTCCATTCTCCTGCCATTTTTTCTCCAAAGAAATATTTAAAAAATATATAAAATCCTCCAGCCAAAGTCGGACTTGTTTGGGTCTAACTATTTCTTAGCTTGGGGCGCATAACGGCAGCATGACGCATCTGCACTCATAATTGACGGGGAAACTGTCTGAGCGATCGAAGAAGAAGAAGAAGAAGAAGAAGAAGAAGAAGGAGGAGGAGGAGGAGGAGGAGGAGAAGAAGAAGAAGAAGAAGAAGAAGAAGAAGAAGAAGAAGAACATCAGCTACGTAACCGTGAGACTTATCTATTATTTTGTTGTTGTTACTGTCGTTGTTTGTTCGTGTTGTGTATGTTCATTCACTTGTTATTATCTCTTAATGTTCCCTTTCTGCTTGTTATTTCATTGTTATGTTCTGTTCCAGTGTCTTATTACTTTTGGCAGCCAATATTGTGTAACATATCTGTGTTTGACCGCCTTGTATAAGCTTTAAGCTTGTTGTGCTCATTTGCATTTGTTTATGTTGCTGCTGTATTGATTTTCAATTTTTAAAAAATTCGTTTAACCCATTCACCGCCAGCCATATTTCAGCCAAAAATGTCCATTATATTTACTGTTAGAGACAAAATCCATCTGCAGTATTGGGGATTGTTCTGTGACATATCTAAAATAAGTTCTATCCTTACTTCCCAAACACAATAGGGTCTTTGGATAACAGACCCCAATTTGATTCCTTTTAGTGACATGGGTGTTAAATCACCGTGGTGCTAAAATGCGACTTTGGCGGTGAAAGGGTTAAAACCCTTTCAACGCCAGCCATTCCTCAGCCAAAATCTACCATTAAACGTACCCGGGTAGAGAAAATATTTTGTCTGCAATATTAGAAATTCCGCTGTGACATGCATAAAACAGGGCCTATCCTTACCTCCCAAAATGAAGAACATAAGGTCACTTGATACCAGACCCTCATTTGATGCCTTTGAGTCACATGGGTGTTCAATCATTGTGGTGCCAAAGGGTTTTAAAAATGAAACCAACCGAAAATAACGGTAAGGACTGGATGCTGTGTTGCAGAGCACCACCCCGAACGTGATGGGCTACTTCATCATCCACCCGGACTGGGTGTCCGAGCGTCTGTCCATGCGCCGATCCAGGTCCCTGATGGGCTTCTAGTGCTGGGTAGACTCTCCCCCTATAAAGGGGGGGCCGATCCACGCGTCCAACTACAGCCTCACGACTATCCAGCTTGCTGACATTTTTTGTGAGGCGTGAGATTCTCTCTCGTGAAATGTGAAATACTACTTGTCTAAACGAATCTGATGAAATCCTACAAGTTTCATTTTGTAGACGTGCCACCCCATGCAAGAATCTGACGAAATAGTTGTATTTCTGTATCAGATTTTTTGTTTGTTTGGCAGGTTGCCTTGTGGCTTTTTTGCCAATGGAAGGATTCGTGAAATTAATAAATCCGAATTATTGTATTTAATGAAAACAAATCAGATTCGTGCTTTGGGGTTTCACAGGAATATGGCGAACGAAAATAATAGCATTTCATCAGAATCTTTTAGACAGTATTATTATTATTTTTTAAATTATTTGTTTACCAGAATCATGCCCGACAGACGTCACAGTTGGATAGTCGTGCGACTGAAATCGCACGCGTGAGTCGGCCCCTTGACTCCCTCCCTCCTACCACTCCGTCCATCATCCCCCCCCCCCCCTCCATCCTCCTCCTCTCTCCATGCCACTCTCTTCCACTCCCCACGCCAGTTCTACGGTTCCACTTCCAATCCTTTTTTAAAAATTTATTGCTTTCCATGCTCACCATTCTTAAAAAACAATCCCCCAGAATAGTCTGTGATTCTTTCGAACTTAGGTCCAAGTCCTGAGCTGATCTAACTTTGATCGTATGCTCCGATCTTATTGTCGCATTGGCAGGCTAACATTTTATATATATAATTATATCGATCTTAGTCATAATACACGTTGGTATTTTTCGCCCTTTCCCCATGGCAACACAGTGACACGCAAGTCACGGTATGGTCACAGTAGACGTTGCTATTTTCCTGCTCTTTCCCCAGTGGCATTATTAAGCAAGTCATAAATGTGACCCAGCACCACGGAAGGGACATTCAAGTCGCTGGGCTAGTTTCTCCACAACAGGCTTGCAAAGTCAAAAAATATAATTTAAAAAAAAAATCAGTTTTGAGTTATGGGTATTTGTGTGCTCTCTAAAAAAACCCATCTGCTTTAAAACGAGTAGGTCAATGCATTTTTCGTCAGCTAGGCTAACTTACACTTCTGACTTGTGATTTATCACAATGACCGACACCAGTATTGCTCTCAACTTTAGGCTAAATACTCATAACTCTAAAACGGGAAAAATAAAGTTACAAGAACGGTTCTGATATCATTTGAAAGAGAATTCTGACGTTTCTAGCTGTACCATTTTCTCAAAATGCTCAGTTTGACACTTAATGTCCCTTTCGTGGTGCTGGATCATTATTACCAGCGTTAAGAGGGAAAAGCGAAAACTAGCATCGTCTTATTTTGACCATTAGATTGCAATGACGAAAACGAGATATAAGCTATATCATGAGTGATCTTCTGTCTATAGACATGTTGAAAACAAACTGTGTGAATTTAAGAAATCTCTGATTAGATAAATATTTCTCGTAGGCGCGGCGTGTGCGCATGTATTTCATGACTCTCCTTCCCGATCTACTTAATTTCCTAACATTCATTACAATCATAATATAAATATATTCAATAGATTCACACACGCAAATATACACACATACATACATACACACACACACACACACACACACACACACACACACACACACACACACACACACACACACACACACACATATACATGACGCACGCACGCACACATGCACATTCACAGTTAATCACTGATCTTTTAGCCCCAGCGTTAAGAGAGAGAACAAGAAAAGAGAGAACCTTTTATTGGAAACAGTATTAAGATACGCATGAGTACAATTATTTATTGAAATAATGCATGTGTTGAAGCTGCATTTTGTTTTGACAATAAAGGACTGACAAGAAAACTTGTTTGTGTGTGTGTGTGTGCGCGCGCGTGTGTGTGCGTGTGCGTGCATGTGTGCGTGCGTGCGTGTGTTTGTGTGCATGTGTCCGTGTGTGTGTGGAGAGAGAGAGAGAGAGAGAGAGAGAGAGAGAGAGAGAGAGAGAGAGAGAGAGAGAGAGTGAGAGAGAGAGAGAGAGAGAGAGAGAGAGAGAGAGAGAGAGAGAGAGAGAGAGAGAGAGAGAGAGAGAGAGAGAGAGAGAGAGAGAGAGAGAGAGAGAGAGAGAGAGAGAACGTGGTAAGGTTTAGTAGTCTAGGGACTCTAACTGTAGCTTGACTGGCGATAGTTTTCACACGGGTTAGTTCTCTTGATAACATTAGAGTAATTGAGTTTAGACGTGCCGTTTTTACAACAACCACACACACACAACCCAACCCATTGTCTGATAATAAAACAATATGATTCACTGTCTATGTCAGCTAGAAATTCACTGTCTATGTCAGCTAGAAATTGTCTCTTCATACTACGGCAAGCGTGCACACACACCAGCGCACCCGCGGTTTTTTTGTTCACACACACACATACATTATCTCTCTATCTCTCGCACACTCACTCGCATGCATAACTGACCCAGCAACACGGAATTAAGGGACATTAAGTCGCTGGGCTAGTTTCTCACAACAGACTTGCATAGTCAAAAATATTTTGTTTAAAATCAGTTTTGAGTTATGGGTATGTTCGTGCTATCAAACAACCCATCTTTCATATTTATTAAGACATTTCTTCGTTTCTTCATATTTATTAAGGACAATTTTTAGAAAGGTCTAAAAAAAAAGTGCTTTAAAATGAGTAGGTCAATGCGTGTTCTTCAACTAGGCTAAACGTCTGACTGCGATTTCTCAAAATGGCCGACAGTCATCCTACCAACTTTAGGCTAAATGCTCATAATAGCTCTAAAACAGAGAAGAAGAAACATAGGGGAAGACGGGGTAAAAAATGGGCGGGTAAGAAGCCCACCCCAATTATCTCATGAAATAAAGAAAATTTCAGTTGCCCATGAGAATGCTTCTTATATTATGGGGAATTTGCTTCATTTCATGATAATTGAGGTGGGCTTCTTACCCGCCCATGCGCTTTTTACCCCGTCTTCCCCTAGTTACAAGAATGGTTCTTATATTGTTGGAAAGAAAAGTGTCTGACGTTTCTAACTGTACCATTTGTGACCCAACACCACAAAAGGGACATTATTGTTTTATTTGTTTTTCTTCCCATTGTACACTAACATTGATGTTGTGCTGTTTATTTCCATGCTTGTGGCAGCCAATACTATGTAATTGAAAAATGTTGGAGTGCCTTGTATAAGCTCTAAGCTTGTTGTGCTCTACTCATTTAAATTATGTGCTGCTGTATGTGCTTCATTTGAATAAATCTTGTTTAAACCAAAGGGACATTAAGTTGCTGGGCTTGTTCTTCACAACAGGCCTGCAAAGTCCAAAATCTCAATTTATGTCAATTTCGAGCTATGGGTATTTCCGTGTTCTCTAACATCTTATCTTTCATATCCGTAAAGGACAATCTTTAATGTGGTCTCTAAATATTCAAAAAAATGCTTTAAAATTAGTAGGTTGATACATTTTCTTAGGATAGGCTACACTTTAGTGTGTGATTTGTCAAAACGGCCGACAGTCACCTTACCAACTTTTAATGTTCATATCTTTGCAATACAAAAAGATAGAAGAATGTGTTGTTTTTTTGTTTTTTTTTTTGCTGTCCCATCTTCTGGGCTGTACAGTGGCGTTGCCCCCACGCCGCTCGTTCCGAATCCCAATTCGCAGCTACACCCGGGTTTGTTCAAGTCGCAGAAACAGATACCAGCAGTCCAAGGGGAGTGAATCTATGTTAGGCCGTCAGGAGGCAACCAACCGAGGAGACACTGCACTTCTGCTGAGTCACTTCGGTGGAGTTCAGTGGAGCCTGTTCAGGACACCACCTACTAAGCCCCCTACTGACGACACTATTCTCTTAGTCGCGGAGCCAGCGTGAGTGAGGTCCTCCTCCGAGGGCGCCACCACGACCGTCCACCGACAGCTCCCCAGAACACACTGATCCCCATGACTTTGACCCGAACGCACCAAGGCATAGACTGGATTGGAAACCGAAACTGAGGTCACCATGAGAGCAGGGCATGCAAAGCCACAGAATTTGAAACATTTTTTATTTTTTTATGATTGATGGAAAATGAGGCCGATGATAACGATGATGATGATGCTATGGAGTTCCGTATCGGTCTGAGACTGCTTGGCAGGGCTGTATTCTACGCTTCCTTTCATAATGATATCCCGGCGTTAACCAGGCCCGAGAACTACAGACACCTGCAGTGTTGGTCTTGCAATTAGAGCAACACTCTCAGAATCGCATCCGCTTACTCGACTGTGTGGTTTCAGTCTTCCCATTGAGCCCACAGCCACTCACTCTGGGTAGGAGTCGGTCCAGGACCGAAAAAACCCTCGCCTCTGATGGGATTCGAACCCAAGACCTCCCAGCCAGTAGTCCGCGACGCTAACAAGAATGTTTTTGATATCATCAAAAAGAGAATAGTCTGAAGTTTTTAACTGTACCAGTTTCTCAGGATGGTCGTTTTGACACTTAATGTCCCTTTCGTGGTGTTGAGTCACAATATTAGAATCTATGTGTAGGGAGGCAGAGCCAGAACAAGCAGCCTGCAGTCATTTTGTGAACCTCATCAACCCAGCATCCCCCATTTTAATGGCGCAGAAACGGGAAGTCACTCTGGAAGAAAAAAACCAACAGTCGACGGAACAAAATGAATCACCAAAATAATCACTAGAAAATTGTATCTAAACTGCCATAATCAGTGGAGGAGGTTTTCAAAATGTTGACCTCCACACAAATGTTAATGTTTAGAAGCTTACAGCTTTGCACATACACACTAACTCACAGATAGACACACACACAGACACACACACGCGCGCGCACACGCACACACATGCACACTCAACACGCGCGGAAAGAGAGAGAGAGAGAGAGAGAGAGAGAGAGAGAGAGAGAGAGAGAGAGAGAGAGAGAGAGAGAGAGAGAGAGAGAGAGAGAGAGAGAGAGAGAGAGAGAGAGAGGAGAGAGAGAGAGAGAGAGAGAGAGAGAGAGAGAGAGAGAGAGAGAGAGAGAATGTATAAAAATACAAAGGAACGCAACATGACTATTTCAGAGACGGTATTTATTCCAATAGGTGGCATTAATATAAAAAAATATATATGGCGTAGTATACTTGCAGGGCTAGCTTTAAAAGCAAAATGTAGCATGAACAATGAAATAAATCGGTGCACAATAAACCAGTAGCAAAGATGTGGAGTGGAGTGGAGTAGGTTGGGTGGCAAGAATTTTAGGCAAGAATTCCCATTAAATTTACCTGGGTAGAGAACAAAATCCATCTGCAGTATTGGGCATTCTTCTTTGGCATATGTAAAATAAGGGTGCTTCCCAAAACTAAGACAATAGGGTCTTTGGATAATAGACCCTAATTTGATGCCTTTTAGTGACATAGGTGTTAAATCACTGTGGTGCTAAAATGCGACTTGGGCGGTGAAAGGGTTAAAACTCTTTCCCATGAAATATAAAGATACCTATTGAAGATACAAAGAACCGCTCTCTTTGTTTCCGACCGTAGTTCTTAATTGCACTAATGAGAGTCTGAATGTGATTTGTACCTGAAAGTTTCATCTATACTTTGTCAAAACTTTCCCGAAACAAAAAGGATGACAGAAAAAGAACAACATTTCTAGCACTATGTATTTTTGGATCAGTCTTTTCCTCAAGTCTCAGTGTCAGGCTTTCAGTGAACTCCAACTTACTGTCGCACAACTAGAAACACACATACACGCAAATACACATATACTCTCTCGCGCGCACACACACACACACACCACACAATAGGCACACAAAGCTGCACAATTTGACTTTCATGCCCGCACACGCCATAAACACACAAGCGATCTCTCTCTCTCTCTCTCTCTCTCTCTCTCTCTCTCTCTCTCTCTCTCTCACACACACACACACATACACGCAGTCCCTCGCCCACCAAGAGCCACACACAAAAACGTACACATAAGCAAACCACACACACACAAACACACACACAAACGCGCACACGCACACACTACACGACACTCACACTAACCCACTCCCTCCCCTACAATCACACTTTGGGAAACACATCCCCTCCACCCAGAGCCACGGGTACAATGGCGTCCATCTCAATGGGCGGGGCAACCTGCTCGTTATGCCCGTTCCTGGCATGCCCCGCCCTCACCAAGGGGTCCTGCATGGCAGGGAGGGCGTACTCCAGCTTGGCCCAGAACCACTTGTCCTCCGTCTTCAGGTACGTGTTGGTGCGCAGGTACGCCAGCAGTTGCCGATCCAGCAGCCGGGTGTCCACGGGCCCGTGAACAGCGATCAGCAGCTTGGCCTCAGGGTCTTTGAGCAGGCGAGCGTGCGCCGTGCGGAACTCGTGCCGGCACCACTCGCTGGCCAGGAAGTCTTTGGTCAGAACCAGCAGCGTGCAGCGGGAGTGGCTCACCGCCCAGTTGACGTTGTCGGCGATGGGGGCTCCCACGGGGAAGTCCCTGAGGTGGATGCACAGCCTGTAGGGCCTGGCTCTATTCTCCAGCTGGTCCACCAGCTTCTCCACCACCCAGTGGTAGTCGTGCTGGCTGAATGACACGAAGACGTCGAACTGGAAGTCCCGGGGGGCCTTGTTGTTGTCGTACTTGTACATGTCGAAGGGTCGCAGTCTGAAGCGGGTGTAGAGGAAGACGAGCACCTCCAGTCTGTACTTGACCAGCAAGGACGCCACGATGAGGGCGGCAGCGAGCAACACGGACAGCGCGATGACCAGAGGCAGGTAGCTGAAGATGCCGCAGTTCAGGTCGAAGGCGTCCAGGTCCTGGACCATTTCCCCGGTCCAGCGACAGCGCACGCTGTGGAAGTTGTAGAGGACGTCCCGGTGCTTGTCCAGCCACTGGGGCATCCACAGGTCCAGGCAGCCGCAGGTCCAGGGGTTGTCGCCAAGGGAGACGTTGGTGGCCGCGGACAGGGTCAGGTTCTGGGTGAGGGCGGGGAGAGACCTCAGCAGGTTGTTGTCCAGGCTCAGCACACGCACGTCCCGCAGCGCCTCCATGGCGCCAGGGCTGACGCTGCTGACCTTGCTGTGGGCGGCGTGCAGCTCGCTCACCTGGCGGAGGTAGGGCCTGTGATCCAGCCTCTTCAGGGCAGACTGGTTGATGTACAACACCAGGGAAGCACCGGAAGGCACCACGGGCATCTCAGCTGGCAGTGTGGTCTGCCGGGTGTGAGAACAGTCCACTGCCACCTGTTGGGGTTCACCTCTTCTCAGCTTGCATTTACACAGCGCCGGACAGCCATCCATCAAAGGGCATTCCTCTTCGAAGGAAAGAGTGTGAAGACGTGTGTCCTTCATTTCTTTCGGTTGACTGCACGTAAAGTCTTTAATGTCCTCGTAAGGCTGGTTGACGCTGGGATCGTGGCCGTTCCAATCCCAGTAGCCCAGACTGTACCAACGCTGCTGGCTGGAGGAGTTCAACACGTTTAGAAACTCCAGAAAGCTGTGGAGCTGGCAGTCACACCTGAAGGGGTTGTTGCTTGCGCTGATGCGGGACAAGCGAGGAGCCACAAACCCGGTGTCGGCGAAAGGAGGATACCTCAACTGGTTGTGACGGAGATCCAGGGTGGCTGTCTCGGAGGTGAGGGGAGCATCGTCAAAGTCAAAGGAGCTGATGTGGTTGTGGCTGAGGTTCAAATAGTGGAGCACTGGCAAGGCCACCAGAGGCCCTTTGTGCACAAGGTGCAGGCTGTTGTGACTCAGGTCCAGCCACTGCAGCAGTTTGTTGGCGGCGAAAGCATCAGGAGCAAGGCTGTGCAGACGGTTGTGACTGACATCCAAGGAAAAGAGGGCAGCGTTTTCTCTCAGATAGGGAAGACTCTCCAGTTGGTTGTGAGCCAAATCCAGATACATGACATAAGGCTTACGGCTCGATTCGTCTTCCGGCTTGTCGATCAACGGTCCGTTCAAAGTACTGATGGAGTTGTGACGCAAGGACACGTGATGAGCGTACTTGGACCCATCCAAGAAACAGGGCGGCACTTCAGTCAGACTGTTGTTGTCCAGATTCAGCGAAGAGACCATGGAGGCCTGTATTTCACAGGAGAAGTTCCGCAGCTTGTTGTCGGCCAGGCGGATGACCATGATGCGGTACACGGGCACCCCGGACCATCGCGTGGGCAAACTGACCAGGCTGGTGTTGGAGATGGACAGGGCCAGCAAACCCAGGGCTCTGCTGATGTCCAGGCTCTGCACGGCCTCCTCCGGCACGTGGTCCAGATCCAGCACCCACAGGTTCACGGGCACGACCATGCTCTCCGTGCCGTTCCCCTTCTCCACGGAACACCCCGAGATGTCCAGAATGCTGAGGAAAGCGTCAAAGGCGGAGAGATCCCACACCACGCTGGACCCTGGCCCGCACCGGATCTTCAACGCTCTGAAGGACAGGCTGGACATGTCCAGGAGGTCCGAGAGCCGGACTCGCTCGTTGTCGGGCAGGTGGCAGCTGAAGTCGCTCATGGTGCCCTGCCAGGCGGTCAGCACGGTGACCGTGGCCCGAGCCTCCTTCTCCAGGTTGTCCTGCATGTGCACACCCATGTACGGCAGGTACTTGCTCAGGTAGTCCTGCAGCACCTCCTCGGCCCGCCGCGTGGTGCAGTTGCAAGGACTGGGGCATTTCGGGGGCTCCTTTGTGGCAAAGAGGGACCCCAGCAGGCTGCTGAGGTCGAAGGCTGCTGTGGAGGGAGGCAGGGTCAGTGTCAGCGGCATCAGCAGACAGAGAAGCGGAGGCAGCGCCAGCGGAAAGGGACGGCGCTGACACGGTCTGCTCTGTGAGGCGGCCATTCATTCGGATGCTCCCTCAGCGTCTGCAAAAATCAATCGATTGATGGAATTTAATCAATCAATCAATTAATTAGTCGATCGACCTATCAGGGTTTGGTTAATGTAAGGGATAGGGTTAGAGATATGGTCTGGAACATGTTAGAGCCAATTTTAATTAAACAAAATGTTAAGACCATGAAAAATGCACACAATGTTTTGCGTACTGTGACTGAGCGTCGTAACCGTAAACTGG
>CM065685.1:28808331-28813331 GCA_017654935.2 Phymorhynchus buccinoides | reverse complement strand
ACCCTGATTTGATGCCTTTTAGTGACATAGGTGTTAAATCATTGTGGTGCTGAAATGCGACGTTGGCGGTGAAAGGGTTAATATTAATGTTCAGTTTAGATTTTAAGCCACACATACACCCCCCCTTTTACTTGATAAAAACAAGTTACATGAAAAGGAATAAAACTTCTTCATCAAACAATAAAACAATAAAACTTAACACAAATGAGTGATACACTCTATCCAAAAAACATACAGTTCATGATTTACCATCCTCACTCACTCCTAACTGCACACTCCCTCCCTCCGCCCATCAAAAGGGACAAATCCCACTTAATCAAGTTTGACAACAAATATTATACACTTACCAAGAGCTAACAAAATACTTTGAAAATACCTTCTTTTACGAATAAAGTTATACTTAAAAATTCACTTTTTATTTAATAGTAAGGTTCAGTTTAGATTTTAAACCACACACACACAACTTTTTACCAGATAATGTTTTCACAAGCTATGAAAACGAATAATACTTCTAAAACAAACAATAAAACAAATAATGGTATTCTTTTAGAAGTAACAGTCAAGCATAAAAAAGACTTACAATTACAAGCAAAGTTGTTCTTTCTTACACAGCCAACACATATGTACGTAAGAAAGGGGAATTCAGTGGTTTTTAAGCCAGCCGAATAATCAATGCAAAAATGTTTAGGATAACAAAACAAAACAAACACAAGAAAACAACAAGAGAGAGAGAGAGAGAGAGAGAGAGAGAGAGAGAGAGAGAGAGAGAGAGAGAGAGAGAGAGAGAGAGAGAGAGAGAGAGAGAGAGAGAGAGAGAGAGAGAGAGTCTTATCAAAACAGATTTCCAGAAAAAGACAACACAATCCACGATTAAACCCTGAATTATTGTTTTTTATCATGTGTGTGCGCAAAAGACCATGCATGCGTGCGCTTGTGCCAAGCATGTGCATAGCTTACCTATGCGTGTCTTTTTGAGTCTGTGCGTGCTTGCGTGCACTGGCCTGTGTGTTTGTGTGCTCACTGTGCGCAAGTGAAGTGACAGGAGGAGAAGGTTCGCATAGCCTTGGCTCCTCCTGTTCATGTCATGGTGTAATGGTTTTGTGATGCGTTCATCGACAATCCAAATCTTCCTTATTGTGATGCACACTGTTTTGTTGTTGTCGTTGTTGATGAATTGTTAGCGGTTGTGTTTCGTGTTACGCCCTATTGACTAACTACGGTTTTTCTCTGAAACACCTTCTTAATGGTCTAGTTATGAAATCGATCGGAATTGCTCTGCTTCGTGATTGCTCGCTTTGATAGGGTGAGGCTAGATGCCACCATTTTCCTTCTCCCCGTCCCAATGCTAAAATGTTTTTTAACCGTCGTTACTCCCTTTGCAATAATACCTTTTGGCATCTAACAAGGGAAAATAATACCACCTTCTGGCTTTGAATCCCTGAAATGGGCTTGCAAAATAAAGTGTCACACAAACCGAAGACATTGCTGTTCATGAGCATGACTGTATTCTTGAGCTCGCTGGCAGTAAAATCCCCTTCTCCATTACAGTAGTTCTACTTTAGGCGGGTCCGGCAGATAAAAGAACAGTTTCTTCCAGAACCAGTGATCGTGCGCACTGAGATAGGTGTTGGCCTTGATGAACTCCTGCACCTCCCGAGGCACCTGATCCTCCTCCACGGGCTCCAGCATCACCATCAAGAACTTCATCTGCGGCTGGCGTGCGTTCTCCGCACAGGCCAGCTGGAAAGCGTACAGCCACCAGTCGTCACGGGCAGCATCCACGCTCACCAGACACAGCGTGGCTTTAGCACGCGCGATGCTGGACGCGTAAGATTCCGCTGTGGACATGCCCAGGAGAAAGTCCCTGTCCGGAACGCAGACCCGATGCTGAGTGTCGTTGGTGCGGGGAAGTAAGCTGTTGAGCACCCAGTCGACCGCGAGGTTGGACTTGCCATGAATGACGAGGAACTCGTGATCGTAGTCGTCCTCGTTGTAGTGCGGCATGCGCGTGAAAGGTCGGATGTGGAAGCGGTCATGGAGGACCACCATGGCTTGCAGGCGGTAGAAGTAAAGCAGAGGGCCCAAGACGGCTGCCAGAGCCAGCACCACTCCCAGGGATACCGCCCACAGGAGGTAGCTGAGGGGAATGCAGTGCGAAGAATCCCACTCTGCCACTCGAACACCGGGGTCTGTGTCGTTACTGCACCACACGTCTCTAGCATCAGACACCCGAACTCCATTCTTCACTCTTCCGTCCATCATTTCAGCCAGCCAGGAGCTCAGATTCACGGCGTTACAGTCACATGACCACGGGTTGTGGCCCAGTCGTATTTCCAGCACTGGCCATTGTTTTGGGCGAGACTGAAAGCATGCAGGTAAGTGTTGAAGTCTGTTGTATGACAGGTCCAAGACCTCGCCCTGTTTCAAAGACTCACACAGAAAATCTGGAATTGTTGTCAAACCCCGCCCTGAAGCATTAACGCTGACCACTCGGTGCAAATATTCGTTGTCCTGAAATGTTGAAAACGTCGGAGTGTTGTTAGCACTCTGAAACTCCAACTGCAGTTTATGGTTGTTGGGGAATGCTTGTGGGAAAGAAGCTTGCTGCACACCGGCACAGTCAATAACCACAGTACTGTCATTGCGATGCAACGTGCACGTACAGCCTGCCGGACAGTGTGAAACCACGGGACAAGTGTCTGTGAAAACCATGTCATCAAGAGGTTGACCGTTAAGATAGAAAGGGTGCACACACTGCATGTCACGCCGGTCTAAATAAAACTTGGTCAGACTGGAATTGTTTGTGGCGGAGGCAAACGCGGACATGGCACAATCGCAGGCAAAGGGGTTGTTATTGGCGTACAAATAAAGCTCAGTCCCTGGATTGTAGCCTTGGCTCTGGAAAGGAGGGTGAGAGAAGCGGTTGTGCCTCAGATCAATGGTGCAGTTTAAAGGGGGACCTATTCGTAGAGGACTGACAGCACCATCCAATTTATCTAAGAAGTTGTGTTGAAGATTCAGATTTCTGAGATAAATCAACGACTTGAATGAACCTGGATGCAGCTGGTGAAGGTGATTGCGGCTAAGATCGAGGACACTCAAGTTAGGAAGACGAGTAAACGATAACCTGTTGAGAAATGAAATCTTGTTCCCAGCTAAATACAGCATGAATACTTTCATGTCACTGAAAATGCCAACGTCCGTGATGTTGTTATAGCTCAGATCCAGGCTGTCCAGATTGGGGCATGGTACGAACCTCGGGAACTGAAACACAGAGATGTCTGAGATGGAGTTGTTGGACAGATCCAGTATCTCCAGCGACTTTCGTAATATGCACGGAGGCACTGCTTCTAAGCCGTTATAACTCAGCTTCAGCCTGCTCCAGTTAGCGGGGGCACGGATGAGTTGAGAACAATTGAAATTTCCCAAACTGTTGTTTTTAAGGGATATTGTTTCAGCGTTCTGAAACCACACCAAAATCTGACCAAGCTGAGGAACAGTAAGAGAAGAATTTGCAAAAGAAAAGTCTTGAATTATTGGGAAGCTCGGGAAACCAACACTTGTTTGTGAGTCATTCGACACTGTGGTGTTTTGACCTGATGGGATCCTGGTATCATTGGCTTTCTCATCTTTAATTTTAGACATGGTGATATTCTGAAACCACATATCACTTTCGCTGTTTAAGGCTAACTCTATCAGCGACCAGTTTCTGTGCATTGTCAGGGTACCTTCAGTAACGACCTGGCACCTCGTGCTACTCCACCGACCATACCTGTAGAGAGACGTTTCCTCTGTGATTACTACCCTAGACCCTTCGTGACACACAAAGGTGATGTTGTACATTTCGTGACTTTCCAGTTTTTTATCACTACCCATGTCTTCCTTAGCCGCAGGAGTAAAGACGTTATTTCCCCATTGATTCAAGGTCTTGGATATGAATTCGATCTGAACAGCTTTGAAATGAGTTTGGGGAAACAGCCTGCTTTCAGCATCAGCATTCAGATAGAAAGTGGTGTTGGCCTTGATGGTGCAGGTGGTTACACCAAACCTGGCCCAGTGCAGAAAGAGGATCGCTTCGACGTTGCCATCTGACATAACTTGGTAGAAGAGGTGTCCCAACATTGACTTCAACGATTCCGCATTGGTGGCAAACTGCTGATACAGGTACAGCTTCAGAACATAGTCTGTGTAGTTCTTCGCCCTGGAACCCAGCTGTCGACGTAGATATGGCAGAAGAAACGTGACCCAGTGTTCATAGTCCGGGCAGTAACACATGTCTGGACACTGTTTAGTGACATTGGCTGAATTGTTAATAGGAGTAACTCCACTGCTGATGTTGGAGTTACTGCTTTCTGTGCTGGTAAGGGTTAAAGGACTGGTGGTGCTGTTGGCTTTGGGGGAGGTGCTATTCTTACTGTTGTCTTTGATTGTAGTCTCACTCTTTTGTATCTCATTACCAGCTGTGGGTGCAATACTGTCGAGGGTGTTTTCCCCTGTTCTAGTGTCATCATTGGCAATGGAACTGGATGGATTTCTTACATCACTCTCTGGTTTGTCTGATAGCGTTCTGAGCATAGTACTAAGTGTTGTTGTCGAGAGCAGTGGTCTTTTTGTATTTGTGTCATTATTTGCAGATGGTGAGAAGTATGCAATTGATGGTGCATCGGGGACACTGTTTGCAAAGTCTGTGCCATCAAGTTTTGTTCCATTGAACAAACTAGAGGCAGACGAAGGCTGCACATACAAAAGTGGTAACAATACAGAAATGATAGAGAAAAAGAAAATTAATTTCATATTTGAATAATGTTTTTGTACAGAAGGATGCTGCTATTGAATGGCTGAGACTCTTCTGTTGACACTAATAAATATATATGGTGACACAATGGTGGAAAAGAAACACTTGACTCAGTTCGCAGTCGTACAGACTACTTGTGCTTGACTTCTGGATCCATCGCTTGTTTCCAAGGAACAAAAATCGAAAGGCACAGTTCTAATGCTCT
>CM065685.1:28800831-28803331 GCA_017654935.2 Phymorhynchus buccinoides | reverse complement strand
CGTCACAATCGGATCGTATTGGGGTCAAATCGTATGCAGTGTGGCTGACCCATTAGGGACTGAGAGTTCTTAACTACTAAGACATTGTATTGTTTGAAATAACTCACACGGCCAAGGCCACTGCATCATTCCGTGCCGTCTCTACTTTTCTCTCTCTCTCTCTCTCTCTCTCTCTCTCTCTCTCTCTCTCTCTCTCTCTCTCTCTCTCTCTCTCTCTCTCTCTCTCTCTCTCTCTCTCTCTCTCTCTCTCTCTCTCTCTCTCTCTTTCCCTCTCTCTCTCTCCCTCTACGACTCTCGACTCACACGGCCAAGGCCACTGCATCATTCCGTACTGTCTCTACTTTTCTCTCTCTCTCTCTCTCTCTCTCTCTCTCTCTCTCTCTCTCTCTCTCTCTCTCTCTCTCTCTCTCTCTCTCTCTCTCTCTCTCTCTCTCTCTCTCTCTCTCTCTCTCTCTTTCCCTCTCTCTCTCTCCCTCTACGACTCTCGACTCACACGGCCAAGGCCACTGCATCCTTCCGTACCGTCTCTACTTTTCTCTCTCTCTCTCTCTCTCTCTCTCTCTCTCTCTCTCTCTCTCTCTCTCTCTCTCTCTCTCTCTCTCTCTCTCTCTCTCTCTCTCATCGTATCGTACATTCGTGCGATTTTAGCTGACACGTGGCTGGCCCTTGATTTGTAAATAATTCATCATACACACGATACATGTCTGTATATTCGTCTGTTCGTCATCTCTCTCTCCTTCTCGAATCGTATCGTACATTCGTGCGATTTCAGCTGACGTACGGCTGGCCCTTTAGAGACCAAGGGTTCTTATATTAAGTTATAACTAAGCCTAATGGACAACCTTGTTCATCAGTAATGTTAATTCATCAGTGTTACTACAAACATTACCAATGCCATCAACTTATGTCCAGATTCTAGTAACTCTCTCTCTCTCTCTCTCTCTCTCTCTCTCTCTCTCTCTCTCTCTCTCTCTCTCTCTCTCTCTCTCTCTCTCTCTCTCTCTCTCTCTATCTCCTCTCATATTCCCATCTTATCTTATAATTTTTATTTGTTTCTTAAAAGTGGTATTATTCTGAAAAATTGTCACTGTCTCAGAATTGTTTTCCCTTTTTTTGGTACTTAATTCAAACCACCAATTCAAGTATCCATGTTTGCTTTTAATTCCCATTTGAAACTTTTTCAATTATTTCATGTGCCAATTTTTGTTCCATTTTCTTGACTTGATTGATTGTTTTTAGGTCAAATTTTCTTTGCTTGATGCATGGTGTGAATGTGTGTGAGTGAGAGTGCAATGTGCAAATAAGCTATTGTAGCTTATCCTTTTTACCCTCAATACAACATTCGTATTCGTATTCTCTCTCTCTCTCTCTCTCTCTCTCTCTCTCTCTCTCTCTCTCTCTTCTCTCTCTCTCTCTCTCTCTCTCTCTCTCTCTCTCTCTCTCTCTCTCTCTCTCTCTCTCTCTCTCTCTCTCTCTCTCTCTCTCTCCAACGTCCTTATATTGTCTGTTTGTCCTTAACTCTCCTCCCTCTTACTTTGATATTTTGTATATATTGTTGTTTTTGATAATTGTTGTTTTGAATGAATGCTGTTGGTGTCTATGTTTACATAATCATTTTTTTGGCATTACTTATTTTTCTTTGGGTTTATTTAATTTTCTTGTTTGGCCACAGGTCTGAGTGTGAACAAAGCATGATGCTTATCTCATTACCCTGTGTCAGGTCTCCCAATCGTCCGACAAAACAAGGGGTCCCAGGGACTCCTTCACTTACAGCTTAGAGAGTCCTAGAGGCGGCATAGAGGGTCCTAGTGCATTGCGAACGCTAAAAAGAATGTTTCTAATGCATCCCTGGGACCCCCTGCACATTCTTTGAGAGGGTCCTTTAGAATTTTAGTACTTCATAGACCGCCAAATGGGGATCCCTGGGAGAGCTGCTGTATAAATAAAAATTCGTTCGTTCGTTCGTTCGTTCGTTCGTTCGTTCTAACTTCGTTGATTCATATCGTTTTCGCTGCTAGACTCAAGTCTCCAAAACCCCAACAATACACAGCTATTATATTATATATCTATTATATACCAGGGCCTGTATTCACATTGAGAGAGTAAGAGACTTATCATCATGATATTATCGTAGAACTCCTTCTAAAGTAGTAGGATTTGATAGGACTTTTAGAAGGACTTCTAAGATATCATGATGATAAGTCTCATACTTATCTCAATGGGAATACAGGCCCTGCCCTTTACCGTGTTTGATTCTCCCCAGCAATTCCAAACAGATTTAAACGACTCTCTTTTTCCCCCCCCCCCCCCTCAAATTGCAGACAGTAATTTCATTTTGGACAGTAATACTAATGGTTGGTGTCATTTTTGTAAACGGCAAACGACTTGGAAAAAGCTGCGGGGGAGGTTGGGGATTGTGGGGGGGGGGGGGGGGGGGGGTGGAGAGACGGAAGTGGAGGGGAAAAAAGGGGGGTGTGTGTGCGTGTGTGTGTGTGTGTGT
>CM065685.1:28758331-28793331 GCA_017654935.2 Phymorhynchus buccinoides | reverse complement strand
GAGAGAGAGAGAGAGAGAGAGAGAGAGAGAGAGAGAGAGAGGGAGAGAGAGAGAGAGAGAGAGAGAGAGAGAGAGAGAGAGAGAGAGAGAGAGAGAGAGAGAGAGAGAGAGAGAGAGAGAGAGAGAGAGAGAGAGAGAGAGAGAGATATTGATTGAGTGGAGATCAGTCTCAGCTTACAAGGAAACAAACTCTTATATGTCCACAGAACAATAATATGTAACATACAAAAATGTCATTCCATGAGCCGGGATGAGTAATAAATTATTTGTGTGTAGACGTGAAAGAGAGCGAGAGAGAGAGAGAGAGAGAGAGAGAGAGAGAGAGAGAGAGAGAGAGAGAGAGAGAGAGAGAGAGAGAGAGAGAGAGAGAGAGAGAGAGAGAGAGAGAGAGAGAGAGAATACGAATATGAACTTTTTTTTAAAAACTGAGCGTAATTGGATAAGCTGAGACATTTGAATAAATGTGCAGCCCGTGGATCAGCAACCTATTCATTTGCTTTGCTTTTTTATTTCTTTATTTTCTTTGTTCTTTCTTTCTTCTTTCCTTCCTTCCTCTCTTCCTTCTTTTCTTTATTTATTTCTGCCTTCCTTCCTTCTTTCTTTCATTTATTGTTTCTTTCTTCCTCCCTGCCTTCCTTTCTTTTTGTCTTTCTTTCTTTCTTCATCTCCTCCTTCTTTCCTTTCTTTCCTTTTTTTCCCTCTTCCTTCCTTCCTTTCTTTTCCTCGTTTCTTTTTTTTTCTTCTTTCATCTTTCCTTCTTTCTTCTTTCTTCCTTCCTTTCCTTTCTTCTGTTATTTCTTTCCTTCTTCCTTCCTTCCTTCCTCTCTTTCTGTCTGTTATTTTCTTCGTTCTTTCTTTTTCCTCCCTTCCTGTCTTTTTCTCTTTCTTTATGTTTGCTTCCTTCCTTCCATCCTTCCTTTTTTCTTTTATTTCTTTCCTTCTTTCTTCCTTCCTTCATTTCTTTCTATTTGTTCATTTCTTTGTTCTTTGTTTTTTCCTTCCGTTCTTTGTTTCTTGTTCCTCCCTTTCTTTTTCTCCTCCTTTCTTTCATTTATTTATTCCATTCTTTCTTTCTTTCATTTATTTCTTCCATTCTTTCTTTCTTTCATTTATTTCTTCCATTCTTTCTTTCTTTGATTTATTTCTTTTCTTTCTTTCTTTCATTTATTTCTTCCATTCTTTCTTTCTTTCATTTATTTCTTACATTCTTTCTTTCTTTCATTTATTTCTTCCATTCTTTCTTTCTTTCATTTATTTCTTCCATTCTTCTTTCTTTCATTTTTTCTTCCATTCTTTCTTTCTTTCATTTATTTCTTCCATTCTTTTTTTCTTTCATTTATTTCTTCCATTCTTTCTTTCTTTCATTTATTTCTTCCATTCTTTCTTTCTTTCATTTATTTCTTCCATTCTTTCTTTCTTTCATTTATTTCTTCCATTCTTTCTTTCTTTCATTTATTTCTTCCATTCTTTCTTTCTTTCATTTATTTCTTCCATTCTTTCTTTCTTTGATTTATTTCTTCCATTCTTTCTTTCTTTCATTTATTTCTTCCATTCTTTCTTTCTTTCATTTATTTCTTACATTCTTTCTTTCTTTCATTTATTTCTTCCATTCTTTCTTTCTTTCATTTTCTTTTTGTTGCTTTCTTTCTTCCTTCTTTTCTTTGTTCTTTCTTTCTTTCTTTTCTTTGGTACTTCCATCCTTCCTCCCTTTCTTTCTTTGTCATTTTATTCTTTCTTTCTTCCTTTCTATCTTCCTTTCTTTCTTTCTCTCTTTTTTTTCAATTCTTTCTTCCTTCTTTCTTTGTTTTTTCCCTTTCCATCCTCCCTTCCTTTCTTTCTTTCTTCCTTCCTACCTTTCTTTCTTTCTTTCTCTTTTTTTTCAATTCTTTCTTCCTTCTTTCTTTGTTTTTTCCCTTTCCATCCTCCCTTCCTTTCTTCCTTTCTTTTCTGCCTTCATTCCTTTCCTTCTGTCTTTCTATCTTTTCTTTGTTCTTTCTTCCAGGGGATAACTTGAGATGTGCGCCCGCCCAGATTAGCCAGTCTTTAGCCACATGTAGTCCCTGATAAATAGCTTAGGGTGGGGATTTAATTATCTGAAGGGTGGGTATGTGTGTATCTCTTCCCAACAGCACACTCAATATAATTCCAGTTAAACTTCGACTTCTGGTAAGCCTCGTTTAACTTTACAATTATATCTCGTTTGCTGATTGGTCAGAGGTACACACACTCTGACCAGGGGATTGATAACTTGAGACTTCAGAGTCGGGGACCACATGTATTATACAAACATAAGCATGCTCACAACATTTTTTGTCATAGTGCACATGTGCTATGCTGACTTATTTGTTGTGGTTTTACTGACAAAGCTGTCCAAGACTGATTTGCTCAAGGACCTTTCTGTTCTCTTGCGCTCTCCTCTCTGCTGCTTTAAACAGTTTTGTGGTAGAATCTGCTGAAAGCGCTTGAATTGGACCAGCCAGCGGCCATGACAATGCAGTTCATTGATACACTTCTGCTTATCATTGCTGTGGTACTCGCACTTCTAGTTGAATGAGGTGAAATGTTTTTCTGTGTCCACACCGCAGTGCGTAAGACTGTTTTGATCCATCTACAAATAGTGTCCCTGGACACAGCCCTGTACAGTTTCAGACAAGTGATAAAGAGTTGTTTCGCATCCCTTAGCTCTGCAGTCTTGTTTGTTTACAGTTTTAGATAATGAACAATAGATAGTTTTTTGTTCGCAACGTCTTCTATTTCCAGTGGCCGAACATGGACACCTGGGTCTGGATTGTTTAAGTAGTGAACTATATACCACATATTTAGATACATTTTTACAACGTCTATGGTCAGTTGGTGAATTGTCTGTCTTCCCAGACCTGACAACCACGTAAAAAGCATGACTGTTCTGTGAGCCTTTGCAAAGTTAGTTCTGGGTTTCACAGTAGCTTTTCTCAGCTCCTTTCAATTCATGCCTTTTGTTAACACTCGTCACCAGCATAAACCAATTTAAAGTGTTTTATCCATTAGGCTTACATTGTTTTATAGTGGCATACCACTTGTAAGGTCTTTTCCTATCCCTAACCAAAATCAATGATAAGAATATTTGCCTCTGTAAAAAGAAATAACTTGAAACAAATAGCTCTCTGTGGAAAACTGAAAGGAGCTAGAAGGAGGGGAATTAGTGTACTGTGGTTTAGGAATGAGCAACAGCACTTCTAGAAAGCAGGAGCTTGGGGATCTGTATCCACTCTGCATAATGCAAACATTTTGATATTAAGCGTAATTTTCCATATTGTACAACTGTCCACAGGTGTGTGTCTCGTGTGTGTGTGTGTAGATGTCTAAGCTGAGGCAAAGATGCAGTTAGTTTAACATTACAATCATCAATTTATCCCTTAGAATGAGCATTGAACCAATATGAAACCAAAGATCATGAAAATCCGTTTAACGTCCTCCGGTCTGAAACACACACATATGGGACATTAGTAGATATAACTAGAGCATTAAGACGCTAAATCACCAACCGTGCGGCAGCGTTTTCGGCTCCAGTGACCTTGACCTTTGACACATGACCATTATCGAACTTGGGCTAGATCTCTCCATTACCTACCCGCATGCAAAATTTGAGCATCCTAAGTCCATCCATTCAAACGCTAGAGAGGATACCGCGCGGCAACGTTATTCGGCTCCAGTGACCTTGACCTTTGACCCATAACCTTCATTATCGAACTTGGCCTAGATCTTCCTACTACCTACCCGCATGTAAAATTTGAGCACCCTAAGTCCATCCGTTCAAACGCTAGAGAGGATACATACAAACAAACATACAAACATACAAACACCACCTCAGACACGAGTGAAAACATTACCAATCCGCTCTCTACGATCACGGTTGGCAAAGATGGTGAGAACGATCCTGGAGGCAATGCCCGGAGGCAGTCAAAATGAAAGAAAAAAGAAAGGAACCAAAACAATCTCCTCACCTTTTTTCAAAGCCTATTTCTGAAAATACCGTGAAACGCTTCAACTGCTCTGATAAACTCTGTTCTGAACTTGCTGCCTGTCAAACAGTACATGTAGAAGTTGATGGAACTGTTGGCGTACCATAGGATTGTGGAAACTGAATGACACAGGAACATCCGTCCGTTTACTATTGGATCGTGCAAGTCGACATACCTGTATAATATCATAGAGATATTCATTAGTGAAGTCAGAAATACAAAACACACACTGGCAGCAACCAAGGTGACGGTCAGTGAAGACACCTTCTGTCGTCTGGAAGCTTGCGTGGTTTGTTGTACAGAAAGACGTTGGTTTGTTCTGACAGATCTGACCATTGTCCACAACAGAACGCTGTTGCTGACTGCCAACAACATAAATGGTAAGAAACATCCTTGTGCCATGTCCATCCAAGGCCAAATGAAGCCAAAGAACCATTGGTACATATCTGATCCATACTCGTTGCACCTTCCTCTTTGAAGATCAAATCCCAAGAGGAGGTGGCAATTAATCAAAGCGACAACGATGACCACTGTAACAACAGCGACCCCTGACTTTCTCTTAGTCCACACAGCACCAACACGAAGTGGCCACAGCACAGAAGAAGCTCTGAGCATGGTGAGTGACACCAGCATCCACGATGACACAGGTGACGTTATGTACGTAATAAAGAACTGGCTTTTGCACTGCCAGGAGCCCCTTTGCTTAAAGAATGCTATATCAAAATACGCGTGAAGTAAAAACTGAAAGGGTTCAACCAAAAGCAGAATCTGATCTGACACAGCAAGGACTATAAAGAAAACACTTGACTTGGACATAGGGAGACGAAACATGATCACAATTGACATAACATTCCCAAACAATCCTAAGCTTAACACAGTAGGTCTGCCAATATTGTAGATTACCAATTGTACATCCATATATGGTTTGCGTACGTCATGCCAAGCATCGCGTATTAGGTGGACTGATGTATCCATTCCTGTGGTCACAAAATGCCTGAAGCCTGAACGTAGCTGGATCCAACTGAGTTTATAGCAATACAATTTATTTGACATTGTAAACCACCCTTTCAAACCTACCCTAGTGGGGCAGCACAGTTACAGAAAGGGTGTCGGGTTCGTGGTAGATAGGTTAGGATTTCTTTTAAAAAAGGTAGAAAGAGAAAAGAGAGTTTAAGAAGAAAGAATTGAAGAGGGTGAAGGAGTTGTACACTTTCACCATGAGGGATACACAATAAACCAAAGAAGACAATTTGGAATTTTCACTCTTTAATCAATCTACTAAACTACAAAAAGAAATAAAAGTCAAAGTAAAAGGTAAGCAAACGAAAAGGATATAAAAAAGGAAAATAAAAGGATAAGAAAAGGGAAGGAGACTAAATCAAAGGATAAGAAAAATAAAAAAAGGACTCTAGCAACAATGCGACCTGCAACAACAATGACATAGCACAAGCATACAACAACAGGCTCACAATGAACTAGAATAATAAAAGAATGTTACGATCAACATCCTTAAAACAATAACATGAAAATCAACGATGAACATAATAGGGATATCTTCTCAGTGATCAACAACGAATTAATTATTATCAAAGGGGAGATAATCCCTGGACACTCTCGAGGATTACTTATAGCAAGTTTAGTCCCTTGTTTTGGATTTGCATAGGTTAGTTACAGAGAAAAACCTATCCAGAACAATGACACACGTTTAACGCCATCAGTTAAACCTAAGCTACCCAAGCCGAAATTATCACTATTCTGAAATTCAGATTAACTTCAACAAGGTTTACATCTATCCTCGTGTCTTATTAACCATCCTTTGATTCAATCAATCAAGATAATCCCCAATAACATCGTCAATAGCATTCAATACACGACAATTACCAATACACATAAAGATAAACTAATATTATGACTTTCTAACATTAAACAACAAGAAAGCACATGTTTCCGTTTACATTCAACCCATTAGACCTAGTCTCAATGAACTCCTTCATTTAGACCATGACCATCCCTTTCAACAAAGGCCTTTCTCAACACGTGGACCTCGCCTTAGCAGTACAATAGGAGCCAATACAAAAAGCCGCCAAGGAGGCCTACTTTTGTTCACTCCCTCATTCAACTGCCCACTACAGCTCGCCTGACCCGACTCTAAACTTATCAAGTGGCCAAGAACTCGTGGTTAATTCTACTATTCAATTAAACCGTCTCGCCCTTTCAAACCCAATAAACTCCATCAAATTACCTAGGTAACAAATCTGCCTAGGTCATCTTACAATGATACTCTCAAACCTAACAAAACAGCAAAAGTATATAAATCGTCAAACAATCATAATTATCTCAACTAACAAAGCTACACAATCGTGGAAGGTTAAATCATCCATAAACAGAAAAGAATATTAACCTTCACTAACACACTTTATGAGATATTTGACTCTCTCAACAAGAATCGAGAGAGAGAGAGAGAGAGAGAGAGAGGAGAGAGAGAGAGAGAGAGAGAGAGAGAGAGAGAGAGAGAGAGAGAGAGAGAGAGAGAGAGAGAGAGAGAGAGAGAACGATGCCGTCTATGGGACCATGTTTGGATCAAAACTAGTAATCCAATTTCAATTCAATTTGGTTTTCTTCCAATAAAACGCTTTAACAGAAAGAAGATCTCAATTGAATTCTACAACCAAAAATAACGCGAAATCCCATGAAGACTGTTCCCTTAGAAATATCGGAAATGCATATTACAAACATGGCAATCTTTATCTCACAAAATCAATCACGAACTAGAAAATCAAAGTCCTAAAATGTCAATACTCACACACACATCCCAGGCAAAGGACTGAACACCAGCTACAGACTTCAGAGTCTTCAGAGCAAGTTCAGACTTCTGCTGCTGGTCATACAAGAGAAAGCCTAGAATACTTTCACGGAATATATAGCAAGCTTCTACCCACATTTAGCCCTCGGATCCCAATACCTAATCCCATTGGATATCTGACCAGTGGTTCGTTTCTGATTGGTCACTTTAGCAAACAGTTTAATTTCATTGGTTTGAACATTTCACCTCCTTAGTAGGCTATGACATCCCTTGTGGACAACGACAACGCCTCAGCTGTACAGATAGCCCTGGGCAGCTGGGGGAATGAACTGAAACAAAGTTCCTAGCAAACCCTCCCAGACAAGTATGTGCTAAATCGCTGAGGTTCCCATCTAACCTACCTCGAAGGCGAGGGTAGGGTGTGGGCACTTCACAATCACAAAGGCCAAGGTGATTAAAGCTTTAAGAAAAGATTTGGGCATCCCTGCCCCCTCTGTGGACAGACAGACTGGCGCCTATTGTCCACTCAAACCGAACTTGTAAATCTACTTAGGGGAGAATTTCACACACCCTGGGGATACCCGTGTCTATACACTCGAGACAGACAAGGAAACAACCACACCCACATACAAACACTGGTACAAACGCTTACGTGTTGCATACACACACACACAACCGCATAAGCATAACTAGTACACTTTTTACAAGGGTGTACACATACCCCTCCAGAGTGAGATGTTTCCCACAAAAATTAACAAAATTTTGGAAACATCGACACCCAAAATATTAAACGATCAAAAAAAGCAACAACAAAAAACTCTCCAAATTCATTTCTGGTACAATTCCAGCTTCAAAGTACCTGGACAAAAACTAAAAAGAATCCAAGCACAAAGGTATCATCATCAAGAAAAGCAACATCAAAAACAACATCTGTCCCATGCATGAAAACAATGCTGCAAAAATATACCTAAATACAAAAAATGTATCAAAGCAAAAAGATGACTGCAACTTCAGCCATTGGTTAACAAAAACTGAACCATGGATGTATCATTTAGGCTTGACCTAACATTGTCTTAAGTACAGCTAATACCTGTTTAGCCGCCCCAGCCTTCTGTTTCCCCAGCCTACTCTCTATTACGTTTTCTAGGGCATCTGTGTGTTCCACGACCAGACTCAGTGACTCTACCTGGCTCCCATTGAAGTCTGTATAACGGTTGACTGGCTTCCTTGACCTACCAGACCGCCGTGGAAGATCTGTCTCTGCTCCAGATTCTGCTGGAGATGAATCTCCATCTGTGTCTTCAGAATCCCCCACCTGAGAAGTTTCTTCCTCCAGTTCATCCTGATCATTCAATGGAGCGTCTGGGAGTCTGTCACCAGTTTCAACCTCAGTGTGCTCATCAGAGTCAGCCAAATCCTCCGACTCAAACTGAGGTAAAACTATTTCCTGCAGCTCAGAACCCATTATATCACCACTGGCTGACACTGTAGGAACAAACGGTTCAGCCTCAGGTCTGAGTGCTGGCCCTGGCTGAGGTTCATAAAATAAGGATGCAAGTGTATCCTCATCGTCAGACTCTTCTTCCTGCTTACCAATGATTGGCTCTCTGTGTTTCTCTTCGATGGTTCGTTTGACAACTGGTTGTTCAAACTCCCCAATAGCTCCTACAGGAAGAAGAAGATTTCTGTGTAAAGTCCTATTTGGGCCTTTACTACCTTCTGGTCTGAGAGTGTACACTGGGAGTTCATGATGGCGGGAGATCACCACATAGACGTCCCGCTCCCAGCGATCATCCACCTTGGATGTAACACTCGGTCCTAGCTTCCTTACAAGACAGCGGTCACCTGGTTCCAAGGCATTGGCATGGGCCCGCAGATCATAACGAGCCTTATTCCGTGCTGCTCCTTTCTGCATATTAGCAGAAGCAAGGTCATATGCGCGTTTGAGGTTCAACTTCATGTTCTTGACATAATTAGTCATGGAAGTCGTCTTTCTTTCAAAAGAGATCCCAAACGCTAAGTCAATGGGAAGTTTGGGCTGCCGCCCAAAGAAGAGATAGAATGGACTGTAGCCTGTGCTCTGGTGAACGCAACAATTATATGCGTGGACACATGCCTGCAGGTGTTTACGCCAGTCCTTCTTCTTTTCTTCTTCCAAACTGCGGAGCATTCCTATGAGAGTCCTGTTCCACCTCTCTACTGGGTTCCCTGCAGGATGGTAAGGTGTTGTACGGCATTTTTCTATGCCTAACATCCTACAAAGTTCCTTGACTATACGTGACTCAAAATCACGCCCTTGATCACTCAGGATGCGCTCTGGAAATCCGTACATCATAAAGATATTATCCCAGAGGGCTTTGGCAACTGTCCTTGCTGTTTGATCTCTTGTGCAGATGGCTTGAGCGAATTTGGTAAAGTGGTCCATCACCACTAAGATGTTTTGCTTCTGGCCCTTAACTTCAATGGTGAGGAAGTCAATGGAAAGCAATTCCATAGGACTACTTGTCTCAATAGTCCCTAAAGGCGCTTTCTGGGCTGATCGACTTCTCCTTAAGCACCGCTCACATCATTTTATCCGTTGCTCAATGTGAGTGGTCATGAAGGGCCAGTAGAACCGGGATCTAGCGTGACGAATGGCATCCTCAAAATGTGTGTGGAAGAGATCATCATGCACCCCTCTCATAGCTGCTTCCTGATGTGACTGGGGAACAAGGATCTGCATCTTGCTGGGGCCACTTTCATTCTTTACTTCCCGATACATGACTCCATGTCTCAGTATCAAATGCTTCCTTTCCCGTTGATAAGCTTTCAGCACAGCACTTGTAGTGGGGATAGGTTGTCCTGACTGTAAACACTTCTTTACCGTGGCTAAATCTAGGTCAGACTGCTGTATCTTCACCCAGTCTGGTGGAGTCATATTGAGAGATGGAACAACTGGCTCCAGCACCGAGTCAGGGATGGCAGAAGGATCCTTGCACAGGGCCTCAACAGCGGGGATATGAAATTCGTCTGAGTCCATGAGGGCTATGTCATCCTTCTTGCTAACAGCCATCCTGTGACACTGGACTTCTTTTCGTACCCCTTTTGCCTGCATGATGGCGGCAACTGCCTCTTGCTTAACTTCTGCCTTTGGGACCTCGTCCCAAGCTCTCGCTTTTTCTATAAGGAACCCAGTTTTGTCTATCATGTCCAGGTAATCAGGGTCTTCCTCTGGTGGTGGCTGTGGTCGTCTGGACAGTCCATCTGCATCGGTGTGAGAGCTCCCTTTCTTATATACAAGATCAAAATCATACAAGGCCAATGATGCTAACCACCGATGGCCTGTGGCGTCCAACTTAGCACTCTTCAGCACATAGCATAAGGGATTATTATCCGTATAAACAGTGACTTTTGAACCCAACAGATAGTCGTGGAATTTCTCTGACATCGCCCATTTCAGTGCTAAGAATTCCCTCTTATGGGCAGGGTAGTTGGTTTCTGATTTATTCAGACCACGACTGGCGTAGGCTATCACCTTGGACCCTGAGTCATGTTTCTGGTAGAGGACTGCACCAAGACCTATCCCACTAGCGTCACAGTGAAGCTGGTAGTGCCTCTGAGAATCAGGAAACCCGAGAACAGGAGCTGACGTCAATGCCTTGATGACAGACTCAAACGCTGACTGGTGTTTGTCACTCCACAGATGGGAGACATCCGAAGACAGCGTCAACAGCGGTTTCTTACCTGTCTTCCTGGCAGTCTTTGTAGGCAAGTAGCCAGCCGTCAACTCGTTAAGAGGCTTCACTATACTGGAGAAACCCTTTACCCATCTTCTGTAAAACCCACAGAAACCCAAGAATGACTTAACCTCCCTCACAGTCTTAGGTACAGGCCAGGTAGTAAGAGCCTCTATCTTTTCTGGATCTGGCCTAACCCCATTCCCTGAAATGAGAAAGCCTAGATGTTTCACCTCCCTCACGCCAAAACCACATTTTTCTGGATCTAATTTAAGCCTATAGTTCCTAAGCTTCCCCAACACTTTAAGAGTGCGTTCTCCCATTTCTTCTAATGTCTCCCCATGAACCAGAACATCGTCCAGGAACACAATTCTGAGAGATTCATATCCTGGAAACACTTCTCCATTAAGCGTTGGAACGTACTTGGAGCGTTAACCATCCCAAAACTGAGTCTTTCAAACTCATATAGTCCTAATGGGGTTATGAAGCCTGAGACTTTCTGTGCTCTTTCCGTCAAAGGAACCTGATAATAAGCCTTTGAAAGATCCATGGAACTGAAATACTGTGCACCTGTTAATGTTCTAAGCAGATCCTCTATCTTTGGCACAGTGTAACTATCTCTAATAGTCCTAGCATTCACTGCCCTGTAATCCACACATAACCTTAACTGCCCCGACTTTTTCCTGACTAACACAATGGGGCTGGCAAATGGAGATGAAGATGGCTTAATAATGTTAGCATCTAACAGTTCCTGAATATGGCTTCTGACATCTTCTAAATCCTGAGGAGGTATGGGTCTAGGACGTGCCCGAATCGGTGGTCCTGGTGTCAACTCAATATCATGGGTTACATCAGTCTTACCAATGTCAAAATCCGACTGAGCAAAAACATCAGAATACATCAACAGCTCATCAGTAAAAGAGGCTTTCCACACAGGGTCCACATCCTCATCAAACCTGAATTTAGATTTCAAAACATCAAACTTACCAGTCTTTTCAGGATTTCCCTGTGAGGTTTGAACAGGCTCTCTATCTTCTGTAGCACAGTCTTCTTTCATCTGCTGCAGCACATTTGATACAGCATATTCAGCACGGATCATAAACAAGTCAGCAATGACCTGCTTCCTCTTGATCCGCACTGGAATGTCACTACTATTTACTACTGTCACTCTTACCCTTGGAAAAGTGGCTGTTGGTGCCTTGTTTGCCAGGACTGCAAGACCAGCTGGCAAGGCGTCCACAGTCGGTTCCTGGACCAGAACCGCATCCCGGGTGGTGAGTTGGTTGAGGCGTGTTGATCCACGGAGGTCCATCGCAGAGTGAGCTGGTATGGTGACAGCCCGCCCCACCAACCTGACTGGAGCAAGATGGCCATCCTGACTGCCCGTCGCCTCATTGCAGGCGAAGGCCACCTCACAGCGAAGGTGGGATGAATGCTTCATCTCACCTGAAGAGAGACGACAAGCCCTGGCAAAGCTGCGGATTGTATTGGTGCCCAGGATGATGGGTACCCGAGTGGAGAAAGGGGTGTCAGGACTAACAATGGCCACAGTATCTACTGTCTCTGTTGCCCCTCCAATGTCTTCTGGGAGCACCACTGTGACCCTGACACACCCAAGATAGGGGACCTTCTGACCCCCAGCACCATTGATGACAAGATCGATGCTGGGTTCCTCCAACTGGACAGATGATAGATGTGTCCGGTAGAAGGTCTCCGAGATGATGGTGACCTGCGATCCACTGTCCATTAACGCATTCGCCTTTGTCCCATTAACCCTGATACTAGCCTCACAGCATGGTCCGACTAAGGCTTCTAGACCAAGTCCAGCCTCTAAGTCACTATTAGCCATATTCACCTGAAGCTCAGCTAAAACGTCCTTGGAAGTTACTGTCACACTCTGCTTCTTTGACACGTTCGTCACCATTAACTTCACTAGTGTATCTGTCACCATTTCTGCTTCACTTACCTCCACTTGAGGAGGCAACCAGTCTTGGTTACGCGGCAGGACACTGACAGGTGTAGGAGGTGTTCTGGACAGGTGGCCCCTCAGTTCACATGACTGGCCTGGAGACAGCCTCAGTCTGGCATTTGCTGCAAGTCTCACTGGTTTCAGCTCAAGGAGGTCCTGGTCTAGGACCTCTACTGCTTTCTCCAGCAAGACCTTCGATGCATAAGGGTTCCCTTTAATGTGGGCCGCAGCGTCCCCATCCGCCTTGGCCCCCTTTAGTTTAAAGGAAGCTCAGGCAGTCCCTTCTTCTTACGCCACTCATTGCTCTTCTGGCGTCTCTCCAAGTCTTTTTGTGCCACCAAGCGCGGGTTGGGTCTATTTCTGCAATTCAGATAAAAGTGTCCCTCTAGACCACACTTATAGCAGGATCCTTTGGCCTGCCTCACTGATGATACCTTGGGGTCTGCTTCACCTCCATCATCTGGTATCTGTGTTACCAGACTTGTTGCCTTGGCCTGCTGATTTCTCCTGGACTCAGCTGTTGGGATGAGTCCTTCCACCTACTTAACTGCTTTGAGGAGATCAGAAAACGTCGGATCCCCTCCGCCAGGCAAGCCAAACTTCCTTTGTAACTCGAGAGAGACCAAACCTGAGCAGCTTTTGCTGAACGCTAGGTACAACCGCTTGTTGATGCTGTTGCTTTGGTCATCCACTGATGCTTGCAATTCTGTTACCCTCCCAAACAACCACAAGAGGTGGTCCGATAAGGCCTGCCCTGCTTTGGGTCTCGAACCACAGAGGTCCAAGAACTCGTCCTCTGATGATCTCTGTGTCCCAAAGAGACTACTGAGTTGCTCCACGATGCTGACTGCGTTGTTGGTGGGCAAGCTCTTGGCATGGTGGAGAGCTGGCCCCCGCAAGTGACGTTTCACGAATGCAGCCTTGGTCACAATGGCCTCATCCTCCAGGGCATCCCGCATTGAGGAGTACCACTCCACAAAGGTTGTCTCCTGAGGGGAAGTGGGTGGCAGGCCTGTAAAGATCTTAAGCCTCGGTAACATTGGGGGTGGCTGCGCAATGACTGTGACTGGCTGTTGCCCGCCAGACTGCAGGGCGCTGATCTCTTGTTGATGCTGCATCTTCACTTCTGCCAGCATCACACGCAGGGCGGCCACATCATCTTCTGTGGTCCACGCCTCGTCCAGAGTCACCTCTCCTCCCTCCTTGGCCGCCATGGATGTCGTGTCACGATGGTGTTGCCAGAGCCCTTTTACTTAAAACCTATCTAAGTCCCTTATTGGGCGCCATAATGTAAACCACCCTTTCAAACCTACCCTAGTGGGGCAGCACAGTTACAGAAAGGGTGTCGGGTTCGGGGTAGATAGGTTATGATTTCTTTTAAAAAAGGTAGAAAGAGGAAAGAGAGTTTAAGAAGAAAGAATTGAAGAGGGTGAAGGAGTTCAGTACACTTTCACCATGAGGGATACACAATAAACCAAAGAAGACAATTTGGAATTTTCACTCTTTAATCAATCTACTAAACTACAAAAAGAAATAAAAGTATATCATAGAAGGTAAGCAAAAGAAAAGGATATAATAAAAGGAAAGGAAAAGGATAAGAAAAGGGAAGGAGACTAAATCAAAGGATAAGAAAAGGAAAAGGACTCTAGCAACAATGCGACCTGCAACAACAATGACATAGCACAAGCATACAACAACAGGCTCACAATGAACTAGAATAATAAAAGAATGTTACGATCAACATCCTTAAAACAATAACATGAAAATCAACGATGAACATAATAGGGATATCTTCTCAGTGATCAACAACGAATTAATTATTATCAAAGGGGAGATAATCCCTGGACACTCTCGAGGATTACTTATAGCAAGTTTAGTCCCTTGTTTTGGATTTGCATAGGTTAGTTACAGAGAAAAACCTATCCAGAACAATGACACACGTTTAACGCCATCAGTTAAACCTAAGCTATCCAAGCCGAAATTATCACTATTCTGAAATTCAGATCAACTTCAACAAGGTTTACATCTATCCTCGTGTCTTATTAACCATCCTTTGATTCAATCAATCAAGATAATCCCCAATAACATCGTCAATAGCATTCAATACACGACAATTACCAATACACATAAAGATAAACTAATATTATGACTTTCTAACATTAAACAACAAGAAAGCACATGTTTCCGTTTACATTCAACCCATTAGACCTAGTCTCAATGAACTCCTTCATTTAGACCATGACCATCCCTTTCAACAAAGGCCCTACTCAACAAATGGACCTCGCCTCCCTTAGCAGTACAAAAGGGGCCAATACAAAAAGCCGCCAAGGAGGCCTACTTTTGTTCACTCCCTCAGGCAACTGCCCACTACAGCTCGCCTGACCCGACTCTAAACTTATCAAGTGGCCAAGAACTCGTGGTTAATTCTACTATTCAATTAAACCGTCTCGCCCTTTCAAACCCAATAAACTCCATCAAATTACCTAGGTAACAAATCTGCCTAGATCATCTTACAATGACACTCTCAAACCTAACAAAACAGCAAAAGTATATAAATCGTCAAACAATCATAATTATCTCAACTAACAAAGCTACACAATCGTGGAAGGTTAAATCATCCATAAACAGAAAAGAATATTAACCTTCACTAACACACTTTATGAGATATTTGACTCTCTCAACAAGAATCGAGAGAGAGAGAGAGAGAGAGAGAGAGAGAGAGAGAGAGAGAGAGAGAGAGAGAGAGAGAGAGAGAGAGAGAGAGAGAGAGAGAGAGAGAGAGAGAGAGAGAGAGAGAGAGAGGAGAGAGAGAGAGAGAGAGAGAGAGAGAGAGAGAGAGAGAGAGAGAGAGAGAGAGAGAGAGAGAGAGAGAACGATGCCGTCTATGGGACCATGTTTGGATCAAAACTAGTAATCCAATTTCAATTCAATTTGGTTTTCTTCCAATAAAACGCTTTAACAGAAAGAAGATCTCAATTGAATTCTACAACCAAAAATAACGCGAAATCCCATGAAGACTGTTCCCTTAGAAATATCGGAAATGCATATTACAAACATGGCAATCTTTATCTCACAAAATCAATCACGAACTAGAAAATCAAAGTCCTAAAATGTCAATACTCACACACACATCCCAGGCAAAGGACTAAACACCAGCTACAGACTTCAGAGTCTTCAGAGCAAGTTCAGACTTCTGCTGCTGGTCATACAAGAGAAAGCCTAGAATACTTTCACGGAATATATAGCAAGCTTCTACCCACATTTAGCCCTCGGATCCCAATACCTAATCCCATTGGATATCTGACCAGTGGTTCGTTTCTGATTGGTCACTTTAACAAACAGTTTAATTTCATTGGTTTGAACATTTCACCTCTTTAGTAGGTTATGACATCCCTTGTGGACAACGACAACGCCTCAGCTGTACAGATAGCCCTGGGCAGCTGGGGGAATGAACTGAAACAAAGTTCCTAGCAAACCCTCCCAGACAAGTATGTGCTAAATCACTGAGGTTCCCATTTAACCTACCTCGAAGGCGAGGGTAGGGTGTGGGCACTTCACAATCACAAAGGCCAAGGTGATTAAAGCTTTAAGAAAAGATTTGGGCATCCCTCCCCCCTCTGTGGACAGACAGACTGGCGCCTATTGTCCACTCAAACCGAACTTGTAAATCTACTTAGGGGAGAATTTCACACACCCTGGGGATACCCGTGTCTATACACTCGAGACAGACAAGGAAACAACCACACCCACATACAAACACTGGTACAAACGCTTACGTGTTGCATACACACACACACAACCGCATAAGCATAACTAGTACACTTTTTACAAGGGTGTACAACATATACATAAACATAATGCCACGGATGCTGATAGAATTACATTGGCATCCATGCATTCAACTCAACTCAACCCAACCCAAAGCATTTTAGAATTAGGTCATCTGCCCATATCAAGAAGGGCAGGTAAGAGTGAAGAGGTACTGGTGAAAATAATATGATTATAAATACAGTAAAAAATATATAATCGAAGCTACACTGAAAATAAACCACAACTGAAACGAAAACATTACGTAAGCACTATGGGTATAAAAAAAACACGAAAACCCCCCGAACATTATAACATCTAGTTCATAGTATTGTATGGGTACACTAGTTTAAACTAACATCCATACATTGATAGCAAGTTGGCAAATAATCTAAATGACCAAATAGAGTAGCATTTAGTGCAAATATATAGTTGGTCAGATGTTACATACACTGTGTAGATGTTGGCCCACTATTCTCGGTGTGTCAAATAATTGTTGTTGTTTTTTGTGATGATCAGCGCCACACACTCTTTACTATTAACAACAAAAAGACCACAATGATGATCAGCGCCACACACTCTCTACTATCAACAACAAAAAGACCACAATGATGATCAGCGCCACACTTTCTTTCTTTCTGTCTCTTTCTTCACAAAGAAACAGGAACATATAACTGTAACCAAGAAAGAGTACTATAGGCAACGGTACTATACATACAGTTCACACATACACAAACCCCTTTCCCCCACCCCTCCCCACACGCACACACTCACACCTCCGAACACGTGAAATAAAAAGTCGTGTCACTTAAATAAGGTTAAGGAGGCTACCTTGACTATTTCCCTTCCTTTCCCTTTCTTTACATTAAAAAAAAACAACTAACAAAAATAGTTCCAGCATAATTTTTAACCATTTCACGGAATCGTTCAGAAGATTATGCGCTCATAGTCACCCACAAATAAGATAAATAAAGTGTTAACAATAATTAATAGATAAAGCATCATCATTATCATAATATAATACAAATATGGACAAACACATGCATAGCCCACAATTATTTAGGTCAACTTTCTGTAATAATTAGCTTATTCCACAAGAGGACCATTCTTCTGTAAAGCGAGGTAGCTTGCTTTGTATATACGATGCATACTTTTCCACAACATATCTTTGTTTCAATATGTGACGAGGTAATGGGTTAAAAGGCTAAGTCCCTAGGGAAGACTTTAGAAAATTTGCCTTTAGCCCACTTCTCTAGGGTATGGGAGATGAGCAACTTTCCCAGCCCCTTTTCATCTAATAAATTTATATTTGTGCCCGGGTTCTGGCTCGTATGGTTGTAAGAAATACAAGTGGTTGAATTGCTCTAAATGGCAGACAGAGAGAAGTAGGGTTTTACATGAAATTACAAGACTCCCACTCTCATCAGTCTGACCAAAGGGTTCAGGATTATTTGACACTTGTATTTTATTTACTCCCAAAATCTGCATAAGATTATGCAACAATAATAATAAAGCAGCTCAATGGCGCCAAAACAAAATATGAATAAAAAAACAATGAAATCCGAAAGGATTCACAAGACTTTTGTCTTTCTATAAGGTTCGCCCCATGCCGGAAGGGTTACTAATTATCTTCAGTGTCCGTAGGAAAGTTCAAATGATTGGCGCAGTCCGGTGGACTTAGCTGTTTCATGTTCCTCCGTGGTGATCGGCGAGTGCTGGGTTGGCTGGGCTTGCTCGTCAGATGAGAGTAGCTCCCAGTCGTTCCGGTTACGGCTTCGCGGGATGGCACGGTTCAAGCGTGGTCTCCTCGCGGATTCTGGGTGCGGGTCGTCTTGGCGACGGACCCGTCTTGGTGCTTGGTGGAGTCCGGGATGATCGTCCGGCCCACGATGCCCTGCTGATAATCACAGGAGAAGGTGGATGTAGATCTCTATGGCTTAGAGACAAGGGGCTTCAGTCGGCAGGGCATTAGTGAATCCCAACCGGCTAGAAGGCTTCCCTTGTACAATAGCACTAGTTAATCAATAGACTGAATTTCAGTTAACAAACTGAGATCAGTAAAACATAAAAGGTGATCAAGACAACATCACTCTCCATCCAACACCTGGAAAGGAATGGTATCATAAAGTGCAAGATTGCGGCCCATAGGTTTCCTACTAAAAATAGACAAAAGGGTTAGTAGGCATAAACTCCGGTTCTGGTACCAAAAGTGTTCAAGTCAAAAACACACACACACAAATAATCAGTGCACATAAATAGAATAGAATGTTTACCACTTCTTTTCTATAACATATCTATCTACTCCTTATTCATCATTGAACATAGGATCTAGATCAAAACTAGGGTCAAACAAACAACCAGATCTCAATCACCTGCCATCAATAATACTTACTAGTGGGCTTATGATGACTGGTTGTGAGTGTTGCTCTAGCTACGTTTCAGCATCTTGTGTGACAACTTTTTCTCACCACTCCAATTATAGCCTTCACTTTCAAACAATGAAAGCCTGCTATTGGTTTATTACAGTCGACACGTCACAAGATGATGTTCAGAGTGTACAGAACAATCACGCGCCTATTACATCCTTATCACATTCCTGACATTCCTAACCTTGTGATTGGAAAGGCAAAACCGTCTTCAAAGGGAGATAACCGTGGTTGTCACTTTCTTGTGATGGGTAAGGGCGAGGTGTCTTACAAAGGGAGCCGACTGTTGATATCACTATCTCGTGATGAGACGGTAGATAAGAGAGGGGGGGGGGGGGAAGGGAGATAACCTCTGTAGGGGTTACATGCCGACCGGGGAGACAAATCCCTTACTCGGCGTTCTCTTTGAAGCGGCCGGGCAATTAACGTGGCGGCTGGTCGAGACATGAAAAAGAGAGGGGGGGGGAGGGGAGAAGGGGGGGGGGGTGTAGATAAGGAATAAAGAAAGCGGGTCGCGCTGGACACTTACGTCACACAATACACCGAGAAAGCCCTGCAGAACTGGGATGGACTCAATGAATCTACACTAATATACATAAAACTTAGCAAGCAATATCTTTTTTTAATTAATCAGAACCACACATGTACTTATAACATTCATTAACCGTTAACACTGCCAGAGATTCAGAAGAAAGAAAGAGGGAGGGTGAGAGAAAGAAGAGAAAGAGAGAGAGAGAGAGAGAGAGAGAGAGAGAGAGAGAGAGAGAGAGAGAGAGAGAGAGAGAGAGAGAGAGAGAGAGAGGAGAGAGAAGATTCGGAGAGAGAGAGAGAGAGAGAGAGAGAGAGAGAGAGAATACGAATGTTTAATCAGGTCAAGGCCATAGCCCAATACTGATGAAGTTCACATAAACAAATTTGTATTATAAGAAAACGAAGGATGAAGCCAACAAGCAACCACATCATAATTCAAATAATGCACACAAAAAGTGCAACACAACGCAATACTACTAAATCAAAGTATATGCCTAGGACAATGCATTATGAATTCTCTTGCTAGCTTCGTAGATGTACAAAGCTAAATCCAATAGAGTGCCAACAATAGAATCATCCGAAAGTTGCATGGGTCAGAATATAACTTTGGCTTTATGAATTTCATTCTAAGATCGTTCAAGACTGGACAGCAGATTAAGTGTCATTCTTTTTTGTGTGTATGTACCCAAACGAAGGAGTTACACTCAGAAACGTCGGTTTTGTTTTTATTTGTGTTGTTGTTTAGTGTTTTGGATTTCCCCAACCCACCACTTTACTGTGAAATCCTGCATTTTTTTTCTTTTAATGTTTTTTTTTTATCAAATCATTATTATTTACATGTCTGAATCTTAAACGATGGCATGCAATTATTGAAACACTAAGTCTAAATTTTGTTAAAGCAGCTTTGACATATCTGTTCATGTTTAATTTAATTCAATATAATATTCTAAAGTATGATCTGGTTTAAATAATCTATACTGAGCAAACCTGTCACTGTCATATATGTGATTATGCCCGTCTTGCCACCTACAATCAATAATTCTTTGCTTCAAACATTTAAAAAAGCCTGATAAATTTTCTACACACCGGTTATCCCAAACATATCCAAACCCATATGAATTTAGAAATTTACGAACATTTGTAGCCCATGTATTTTATCCACTTTTATCTAAATTTAATAATGTTTTATCACATTTAAATGGTATCCTATTATTAGCTAACCTAGCTAAATGTGACCAGTATTTTATGCATTTAGCATACGAATTAAGATAAATCAGGTATAATTAATACATTTAATGAGCCTTCCTAAAGAAGGTGAGATTTAATTGTAATTATTGTGAGGTTAGTAATGTTAGTGAGAGGACAGTTTGAGTATCCGGATGCTAGCTGCCAGACCTTCCCGCTTCAGGATTTAGCAAAATGCAAGTTCTCTAGACTGAAAAATAAAAGTTACGACTTACAGGGAGGGAACTGCTACATATGAAATTGTAGAAGGGAGGGAACTATCCTCCCACTAACATTACTAACCTCACAATAATTACAATTAAATCTCACCTTCTTTAGGAAGGCTCATTAAATTTATTAATTATTATTCGGTTAGTAATGTATTTAGTGGTAAGGACTGTTTGATATTTTAGAGCTATATCTAGAGAACTTGCAGTACATAAGTTGCGAACAGACTTGAAACAATCGATTGCAACTAATATTGGAAAGAATTTTGTCCTACCTCATAAGAGAGGAGTATACCTCTCTATTCAGCCCCAAGCACTTGTCTGCGTGAAGGTTGCCCAGACTGTTTGTGCACCATTCAAAATCAGCATCATATTTACACGAATTACATAATCATTATTGCACCTGGGTAATCCACCAAATGTGAATGAAATTCCATAATGTTAATGTACATTATTTCTTCACAAAATTGTCCAACATTGTTTGACTAAAAACTACTTGTGTTTGTTCAGCTTTTTTTTTTTATAACTTCACAAAAGTCCTCTCACTGCTCCACCAGCAATCTTCATAATCGTTGATAACGGAACAACTCTTTTTCCGCTGCTGAAGTAGATGCACTCCTGGTGCTGTGGGCCGAGTGTTTGAGAACTTGCAATATAAAATGTATGAGTAGTTTAAGAACAGTTTGTTCCCTTCCTCCCAAAGATAGGTACCATTCTTGGAAAATGATGATGATAATAGTAATAATAAGGGGCTTCAGTCATACACTTCGTTTTATACTAACCGACTTTGCGTTTTTATGCAATTGATGAAATTTGTACTGACTACTTAATATGATATACAATTGTTGTTTGTCATAATTTCTAGTGCTGTGCAAATTAAGAATTGAACCTATACCACAGGTGGAGCTATCGACAAAGCCAAAATTATATTGCTATTGAAGCTTTTGTTGCTTCCCATTGAGACCTAATGGTCCTTGTCATCGATTCTTGCTCTGCCTTGATTCTTGCATTGCCTTTGGTATTAAGCTATATATATATATATATATATATATATATATATATATATCAGAACAAAAAAAGAAGGAAAACTAACAAGAAAGAATGTAGACTATTCCCAATATTTCGGCTTTTGGCCTTGGACGCGGGACAGACAGTAGAACAAACTTGACGTAACAAATACAACACGTAACTTTTCTTGACGTCATTGTTGTGACCCACATTCTGTGTGTATAATTAGATTGTGTTGCAGTGTGTGTGTGTGTGTGTGTGTGTGTGTGTGTGTGTGTGTGTGTGTGTGTGTGTGTGTGTGTGTGTGTGTGTTTGATAATTCGTTTGGACTATTGAGTCCACATAATAAAAAAAATGAAATAAAAAAAAGAAATCCCCCAGTACAGTCTCCTCTCTCTCTCTCTCTCTCTCTCTCTCTCTCTCTCTCTCTCTCTCTCTCTCTCTCTCTCTCTCTCTCTCTCTCTCTCTCTCTCTCTCTCTCTCTTCTCTCTCTCTCTCTCTCTCTCTCTCTCTCTCTCTCTCTCTCTCTCTCCCTCTCTCTCCCTCTCACTCTCTCTCTCTCTCATATCCATGTCCGCTCTGTCCATCTCTGTAGTTATCACTTCCAAACTATGTAGAACTAACGCCAGATGTCTTAAGACCCTTTAGTTAAGAGAGTGGGCATGTATCATGGGTAAAGCATCTTCATTATAAACAAATTCAGCATCTCCACTATGATAATGCCAAGAGAGTGGGTGTGTAACCTGGGCCAAGCGCCTCCACTATAAACAAATAAAGCATCTCCCCTAGGAACAGGTCAAGAGAGTGGATCCTGGGTAAAGCATCTCCACTATAAACAAATAACACAGCTCGATGGAGAAATAACTGCCCTCTCAGACAATTCATTAGAGAGAGTTCAGACCCAGCGGAGCCATGGTCTTCAGCTTGTCCATCCAGAACTTTTCACGACGGAGTCTGGACTCCTTGCTCTGGACAAAGACCTGTTCGAGGATGATGCATCTGACATTCTCACAGGAATGTCCGGCCAAGTTGAAGTGCTCTGCCACCAGAGTCCCAGTGTTGTGCCTGATATGGGACCGGTGTAGAGTGAACCTTACGCTAACTGAGTTCTTTGTCTCTCCAACATACTGGGCGTTTCTACATAATTGGCAGAACAGCAGGTAGATGACGTTAGTAGATCCACAGCATAGGTTCTGCCTGATGGTGAACCTCTCCCCCGTCCTGTCACTGGAGAACCCCGTGGCTTCCATCAGATGAAGACGGCAGGCAGCGCACGTCTTGGAACATCTGTGGCAGCCAGGATCCACATCACAGGGCAGGGCAGGGCAGGAGGAGCTGAAGGCATCAGCAAATCTCTCAGGGATCTGCTGTTCCGTTCTCCCAGGATGGGGGGTTCAAGAGCCACTTTCCTCATCCTGGCGCTCTCTCTCTCTCTCTCTCTATATATATATATATAGTTAAGAAATAAATCCTATAGACCAACGATCACCATCAGATGGTGAGCTGTGCAGGACAGATGAATCAAATAATACAGAAAAAGATACAGAAAAAGATAACAGCCGCACAAGCCAAACTTCCCACTCCACACAACTCCGTAGGACTAAAAAGTTGTTGCATTTGAAATGCCGAATTTATGAAACTATTCTGTATCTAATGTATGAATTTGTGAACTTCAGAAACAAGTTAACGTTATGAAATATTCTGTGTTCCCCCCAAAAGTGTTTTTTTGTTTTAATAATAAAATGTGCTGATTTACTTTCCAACGTTTTGCCTCCACCATAGCATACTACTATTTGTATCCTTAATTTGGATATCACCTCAGTAGTTTGCCCTCTTTAGTCAGATCTATTAGGTTTTTGAAATTCAAATTTCAGAACATTATTATTTTGTTCATTTTACATAAGATTTTTTACTTTTTCTGGTTTAACTTTATGCTGGTTTGCTTTTATTGTGGATTTTCGATTTGGTGCAAAGAAGACACCATTCTCTTGTAGAATGTCTTTTTTGTTCAGGTTGGCATCCACTGGACAGTCAAATTGCAGCAGGAGTGGGCAAAATAATTGGAATCTTATGCCAAAGCCCACTCCTGGATACCTAAAATAGTCCAGGGGGGACTATTCCTTTCCATCCCACCTAAGACACAATCTCTTCTTTTCCGTATAAGAACTAGGTCATATTACTGTAAATATAAAAAACCTGACCTGTAATTGTAATAACACACCTGTTTAATCCCTGTAATCATATTCAAAATCAATTTACAACTTTTTTTGAGAAATTAAATACAGTTAAAATCCCCTTCACCCAAAACTCCATTCTAACTTATGGCCCACAGGAATGGTCTTCCCTGGTTTGGTTCGTAGAAGCCATTCGAGATTCCTCGTTTGGTCACCTATTCTAATAAAATAAAAATAACAATCATAAGAAAAACAAATAACAACTTAGTCTCAATACATACTTTACACTGGTGGGGGAGGGGTCCCCCCAGACAGAGGGCCGCGTACCTGACTACACCCCAGATTCACCTTTACCCCCCCCCCCTCCTTTTTTAATACACAGCACGCTCTACTGCTAGTGCTGACTCTTTTGAGTGTCACTTTTTACTCCCCTCCCCCCAGTAGATGGGTGCGCGGCCCGAACTCCGGGGGGGTGGTCTCGTAGCAGTCGCGCCTCAGCATCTGGGGTCCCCCGCACCTTGTGCAGGACCTCTGTACACGGCGCCTTTCCTCTGCTTGGGGTGGGGAGGAGGGGTCCCTCTCCCTCCCTCCCCCCACCTCAAGCATGAAAGAATCGTTAACCTCCCCCTCCACTCTATCCCACTCTCTGATCTCATCTGGGCTCCCATATTAAAAAATAAAAATAATAAAATAATATTGATTTGTGTTGTGTTCACTTGTAAGATAGCAAGGGCGGGGTGGTATGTGTGGCTCTGAGAGAGAGGGGGGAGAGAGAGAGAAGGAAAGCGAGAAAGGGAGGTGGTAGGGGTGGGGAATTAAGAGGGAGAGAGGGAAAGAGAGAAAAAGAGAGAGAGAGAGAGAGAGAGAACTAGGGAGAGTTGTATAAAGTAAGAAGGAAGTAGGGAGAGAGCGAAGGGATGGGAAAAACAGGAAAGTACAAAGCAACGCAGACACAGTGCTTTGGTAAATGAGAAGATAATCAAGAATAAATAAATAAAATAAAATAAAATGCAATAACAAATCATCCAAATACATTTGTCATATCTCCCCAAACTTCATCATTAGTAAAATGATTCAGCTTATTCGAGCTAATTTAGATACAAATTTGGCTAGTTTCCTATTATCTGAACTTCAACAGATTCATGCATAAAGAAAAAGAGAAGAGAGAACGGGGGAGGAAATGGAAAGAGGAGAGAGGGAGAGAGAGAGAGAGAGAGAGAGAGAGAGAGAGAGAGAGAGAGAGAGAGAGAGAGAGAGAGAGAGAGAGAGAGAGAGAGAGAGAGAGGAAAGTAAGAGAAAGACCGTGGAAGCGTGGAAGGGGAAAGGGGAAATATAAGCACCAGTAATTGCAATGTTAGATGGTAAAGTGGGGATAATAATGTTTAAAACAGATGTAAAAAAGTGTTTAAGAAGTTTCTCATCTCTATCACATCAAAACACTACATTTGCAGTAATTGATATGGGTGGTAATTAAGATCGTCCCTGAGTCAAGCAAACATATCAAAACACATGCTATCCGCTTTCAATACATAACATCCAGGGGTTTCTTTGGGTGGTGGTGGAGAAATAGTGGGGAGGAGAGTGTGGGAGTGGGGGCGGGGGTAGGCAAGGAGAGGACGCTTTTTTATGCAAGTTACAAAACTATAGAGTCCATCTTCGAGATTTGACTCCACACTTTTCCTCGAGTAAGAGTTTCTATCTTTGCATTGATCAGAACTGCACTCTGTTTTTATAGGTAATCATGGTGTTCAAGTCCGTCCTGCTGTTCAGACCAGCACAAATGGTGCCCAGATTTGTTGCCTGCCAATACGTTTCCTTGTGGATCAGTTGGTCTGCACTTTGGGCCTGTTCTATAGCATGGATAGTCCAGAAAGACATCTGGGGGTCTTGCGAGTGGGGGGTGTCGGCCACATGCTTAGCTGCACCACATCGTTTTGTGTTTCCATTCTTGCAGTCCGATTTATGATTGGCCCATCTTTTCTTCAGGTTTGTGGTCGAGCCCACATACCACTGGTTCGGGTGAAGTTCACATCTGAGAATGTAGACAACGTTGGGTGTGGTGCAGCTCAAATGTCCCCTTACGTTCCACTGTCTGCCATCCCATGGAGCCTGGAAGTTTTTCAGGCTCCAGGAATGGCTGCAGGTATCACACTTCGCTTTGCATGTGAAGAATCCTTGTTCCTCTTTGGGACCATGTTGGGGAAACCTCCTGGGGACTGTAGATTTGTAGGATTCCGCTAGATTTTTTCGTCTTCTTTCCGCTGTAATCAGGTTTTCCCGGGGGAATATGTCTTTGTTCTTGGCATTAGAGTAGAGTATGTGTAGATTTTCTTTGAGGATGGTAGTTTTCGATGGTAGTCGTGGGTCGTATCTTGTCATCCAGGCTATTTTTTTAGTTTTTTTCTTCCTTGGTCTGTTGATGATCTCCTTTCTTCCCTGCTCTGCCCCTTTCGAAAGCATGTTGAGTGTTTGGGAGTATTTCCAACCTGTCAGGGTGCAGAAATGCGCATACTGTTTTAATCGTTCTTGAAGTACATGGTCCGATGTGCAGAGCATTCTTAGGCGGGTGCCTACCCCAATCATGAGTCCTTTGAAGACTTGTGGAGGGTGACAACTAGATCTGGGTAGGTAGCAATGACAGTGTTTGGAATTTACATCTGTCTCAATTCTGCCTTCTTTGGTGGAGAGCTTCAGGTCTAGGTATTCTACTTCGTTACCCTCCTTCACTGTCCATTTGATGTTCTCTCTCTCTCTCTCTCTCTCTCTCTCTCTCTCTCTCTCTCTCTCTCTCTCTCTCTCTCTCTCTCTCTCTCTCTCCTCTTCCTTTCCCTCCCCCGTTCTCTCTTCTCTTTTTCTTTATGCATGAATCTGTTGAAGTTTAGATAATAGGAAACTAGCCAAATTTGTATCTAAATTAGCTCGAATAAGCTGAATCATTTTACTAATGATGAAGTTTGGGGAGATTTGACAAATGTATTTGGATTATTTGTTATTGCATTTTATTTTATTTTATTTATTTATTCTTGATTATCTTCTCATTTACCAAAGCACTGTGTCTGCGTTGCTTTGTACTTTCCTGTTTCTCCCCTCCCTTCGCTCTCTCCCTACTTCCTTCTTACTTTATACATCTCTCATCTCTCCCTAGTTCTCTCTCTCTCTCTCTCTTTTTCTCTCTCCCTCTTAATTCCCCACCCCTACCACCTCACTTTCTCGCTTTCCTTCTCTCTCTCTCTCCCCTCTCTCTCTCTCTCTCTCTCCCTCACTCTCTCTTTCTCTCAATCTCTCTCTCTCTCTCCCTCTCTCTGTCTCTCTATCTCTGAAACTCCACTAAATCAGGAATAAAGAACTATGTTCAGGTAGTCAGGACATTGCTTCGGTGAAAATCGTGCAAAACGAAGTGCTCTTGGGAATAGGTGATGATTTTGATTTGGGGTTTAAAGAATGAAATCCGTGCAATGTATTGTATTTTCTTTATATTTTCTTTTTTTAAGTGAGATGTATTCTTAGGTATGGGAGAAAGAGAAAATGTGCTGTCATTGTTACATTCATTCTGTGATCAAGCCAGCTACTGGTGAAACGTTAGAATAAAATAGTGAAAGAAGCTTGACGGCTTATTTTGTCCCTATCTACTACTACTACTACTACTGCTGTTGTTTTCGCTGTAAGTACTCAATCCCCTTCCCTCAGCACCGCTATTCCAACCATGTGTGGTGCCTGACCCAGAGAGGAACTGTTTTTCCGAACTTCACTTTATATATATATATATGTCAGTGCAAGAACTAACGAAAAGTTCACAATTAGAGAGAGATTTGACTGTGAAAGCTCCAACATTATCTATCTTTTGTTTTGTGGTCAGTGCCAAAACTCAGAAACAAAGAACTCATTATATTTACATCGTTCTAACTTTAACAAAAACACAGGGACGCTGGTTGCTCAGCACTGTAATTCTACAGGCCATTCACTACGTGATTTAAAGTGTGTTGTCATTGAAAGAGTACATAACGTCAATCTTCAATCGAGGTTAAAACGAGAGCAGTTCTGGATTGGTAAACTTAAAACTTTGACACCCTTGGGTTTGAACTGCATTGAAAATGAATTTTGAATGGTACCATCAGACAGTTTTAGGTTTTCATTGATTTTGTTTGGACATATGCCAAATGTTTGAAATCATGCCAGTGGCTTTTTTACGTGTTCTTACCTTTTAGTGTAACTTTTATTATGAGACTTTTCAGAAGAGTTGGGGGCGCCTTTAGTTCTCCTGTAAATGAGAAGAATTATTTTAATACTTGCTAAACCCCCTTTTTTATATGTATGTTTTACTAGTGCGTTTATGAAAGCACGGAAAACTACTATACTTACTATGTTGCATATATAGGTGCACCCAAAAATGTGCGTATATAGATATTGTGTTTGTGCATGTGTGCGTACGTGCGTGCGTGAGTACATGCGTACGTGCGTACGTACGCGGGTGCGTGTGTGCGTGTGTGTATGTGCGTGCGTGTGTGATACTTTCGTTCTTGCCTGAATAAAACTTCTTTCTCTCTGATATACTTACCGGTAATTCACGATTTGACCATCTATTGCCAAATTACTGTGGAAAACGTAAAATATGTTTTATTCAAATGTGTTTGATTATATTGGTGCATGTTATTCTCATTTGGTTAGCTGCATGTATTTGTTGTCAATAATGGTTTCACTACAATATGCTTTAGGCGAACATACACTGATTTATAATAATTTCCTGGGACATCACAACTCATTTTGTGGTGACGGGTCACATTTATGTAAATTGGGTTGCGTCACTTTAACTTATTTCCATTTATGATTTTAATTTTTTTTTTTTTAATTGAATCTCGCTGAAATTTGCAGGAAAATTTAAGGTTGCTATTCTTATGCTAAATTGTCAATATAAAACCAATTGGGCAAAATGTGGCCGAAAATGCAAAATGTGGCCAAATTTTAAACTTGAATATATCGGAAACAGCTGCACAAAATACAATCATATTTTCGATATTTACTCAGGAGTTGCGGTGCCACGCTTCCATGTCAAACCCAAAATCGGAAGTGGGTTGGAAATGGCGAAATGTGGGTAAATTTTAATCTTAAATAACTAGAAAACGGCTGCACGAAATGCATTCCGATGTTGTGTGATTATTAAAGATTAATGATGCAACACTTCCGGTATCAATCAGAGCCAGAAGTGGGGAGGGAAAGGCTGGTGGAGGGGAGAATCCTGTCATGTTTGTTCTCAAAGGCAAACATAAGCCCTCTAGTTAAACATGATGACTGATTTTTCAGCTGAATTAACTGAAGTGACAGTTCCATTTGATAAGTCACTAGACTTTGTCGAATTGTTTATGGTTGTTGTTAAATCGTATGCTATTTTTAGTTATTATTTGTTTATATCCTAATTCTATCCAGGACTTGAAACAGTTCCATTGTTTCTAATTACCCTATTACCCCATTCCCACTTACTTGTTCACTGTATTTCTTTGATCATTTTCAATTAGTGCTCTGCATGTATTGATATTATATGTTTATCATGTCTACTACTTTAGATAAATGGCCTTCATGGGAGGGACTCCGTATTGGATACCTCAATATAAATAGCGCCAGAAATAAGACAGATGAAATAGCAACACTATTGCGTAACAAAGGTAATCATTTTCATTTATTTTGGATAGCTGAATCCTGGCTAACTGATGTGATCCCCGACTCCCATATGTCCATGCCAAACTATGATATGATTCGCTTAGATCCCATAGCACCCAGTTCAACTGGTTTGCTTTTACATTGTACTCGTTCATTAACTCTCAAGAGAATACCTCATTTAGAAAATCATAACATAGAGAGCATTTTGGTTAAAGTAAGTCTAAACCATTATAAACCAATCATGGTGGGGTTCCTTTACAGAAATCCTACAGAAACAGTTGACTCGTATGACAGATTTAAGTCAATGATGGATGCTGCAATCCTTGAATCGAAAGAAATAATACTATTTGTCGACTTTAATATTGACTTAACATGGCCAGGGACAAAATGGAAACAAATGTATGAACGTTATGATTTGGAACAAATAATTGACGTTCCAGCTCGTATCACAAATCATTCAAGAACTCTAATTGACCACATCTATGTCAACAACAAAGCTAATATAATAGAAGCGTCCTCTGTACAGACCTGTTGTAGTGATCATTCCTCTGTTGGCATAACTTGGAAGAAAAAAGGTGTCAAAATCCCTAAGTCCGGTCACAAAGAAATATTTTATAGGTGCTTCGGGAACTTTGATCAAAATTCATTTCTGCTTGACATAATTAATTCGGATTTAGATTATGTTGATCAAATTAGGGACCCATACTTAGCAATTGAGTTTTGGATAAATGCGTTTCAGGAAATATATGACCAACATGCTCCCTTAATTAAAAAAGAGAGTTAAACACACCAGCAACCCCCCTTAGATAACTAAAGATATAGACAACGAGGGATATAAAAGAGATAGCTTACTAACTTCAAAAGACAAAAAGGCATTCAATAAACAGAGGAATAAAGTGAACTCAATGAACAGAAGGTCAATGAAAACATATTTTCAAGATTTGGTAACTTCCTCACAGAATCAGAAATCAATTTGGAAAGCTATTAACCTTTTGACTAACATAAATTCTGACAACAAAGCGCATTGTCCAATATCAGAATTATCACCTGATGATTTAAACTCATTTCGCTTCCAGCGTATTTAATTGTCTTTGCAGGCCCACAAAGTTGTTGATAATAGAATAATATCGCCTGCAAAGAGTAAGATAATCAGTTCTAAAAGATCAAAAGTTACTCCATGTCTGCCATATTCAATAATGTCTAATGCCAGTTCATTGATAAATAATGAAAACAAAACAGGACTACAAACGTCCCCCTGTTTGACTCCACTTGTACACCTAATACTATCTGATAACTTTACAACTGATCTTACTCTTGCTTTTAAGTCATTGTACATGTTTGTTTTATACATCTGAATAGTTTGCCTTTAATTCAATTTTTTTAAAAACCTGGCCACAATAACCTACTAGAAATGGAATCAAAAGCCTTCTCAAAGTCCACAAAGGATACATAAAGTTTCTGATTATTTGAAAATTGTTTCTGTACAGCAGCAAGTAGCACAAATATATGATCGATAGTCGTATAACCTTTCTTAAAACCAGCTTGATGTTCTCTGGTTGTATTGTTTTGATTTACCCATTCCTGTAGTCTATTATTAATGATATAACTATAAATTGTCCTGCATAATACATAAATATATGCCTCTATAGTTATTTACATTATTTATTTCACCTTTTTTGAACACGGGTAAAATGATGGATTCTTTACAGCTATCTGGATAAATTCCAGAATCAAAGAGATAGTTAAATAGCTTTACCAGAAAATTTATAACACACATGTCTGCATTTTTGAAAAACTCCTATTAATCCATCTGGGCCAACAGATTTCCAATTCTTTAATTTTCTGATAGCTCGTACCCTCTTTCTCTTCCTCTTCTCTTGAGAGCCCACGGTCAATGAGCTGACCATTCTGGCTCCTTTTGAAAAAAAGACTGAAAAAGAGGGGTTCACGTGGTGTTCAATTTCAGTTGGCAGTGGTGGTGTAATAACAAAAAAGTAGAGATTGGAGTGGGCAAGGGAGAAGCAAGGGCGGAGGGAGGAGGGGTGGAGGGGGGTGGAGGGGGGGGGGCAAGACTAATGAGTTACTGATCAGCCTACAGTCCTGACGTGCCACACACATCAGCAGTGAAGGCTGTGGTGGAGTCCTGCCGCAGTTCGTTCCACTCCCTGATGGTCCTTGGGAGGAACGAGTTGGATCTGTACTTAATACGGCACTGAATGCGCTGAAACTGCAGGTGGTGTCCACGCATTTGCCGAGATGGAAGCGGCACCAGCTTGGCTTGCAGATTCGGGCAGTGTACAGCGTCGGTGCTGATCTTGTGCAGCATGGAGAGCCTGGTCCTCTGCCGTCTGCTCTCCAGTAATTCCCAGCCTAGGTTTTCGAGCATGGTGCTCACACTTGATGTAGGCCTGTACTGGTTGAGCACAAATCGTGCTGCCCTACGCTCCCCCTTAAAATGGTCAAACCATTCGAATAAAGAAATGTTATTGCATGTTGGAGATTTTTTCGTTGAAATCTTATGTACAGTTTCCCCCAAAGCCTGTCCACAGAGCAAAGTGATTGGCCCTGCCTCCAATCTTCTAACCAAGAGAGCTTTTTGAGTGTTAATATTGATAATAATATCCAAAAGCCAACAAATCTCCAAAGATGCATCACCAAAAGCAATTGTAAAAGCCCTCTACGTGTAATCACTCATTCTCTAAAGACAGGGTTTTAGCATGATTTTCATCATTCTTAAAAATCAATTGCAATAAAGCTTTTATTATGGTATATCTTATAATCTGTAGTAGAAGCTAAGGCCAATCTAACCAACTGCACCATTTAATTGATACTTTTTTTGTGTCGTGTCAAGCATTCTGAGCTGAGGAAATGGATAATATTACTAAGTTGACTATTAGATCTAGAAGCGAAACAAAAAGTAGGCGAATAGATCTGCAATGTAAACCGGTTGCGTTTGAATACTTCCAACAAAAATAGAACCGTCAGTAGAAGATGGACTAATAAGATCATGTTTGTTGACAGTTGAAATACCAATAGTGCATTAATTGTAATGTTTACCGTTTCAGTTCTAGCAGTTTCATTGGTGATTTTAATGTATTACAGTGATTAAAGAAAACAAAATGCAACACTCTACAATCGAATGAATTTAATGAATAGATCTGCACCTAAACACAGGGGAGCTTACTGTTTTGACAACTTTTTTTTAACTCCCCTTTTTTGGGGACGAAATAGTTCGTTTTCAAAAAAGTCAATTTCTCATTATTGTACCCTAGTTGGAGGTTAATAATAGTAAAATTACATTATTTTTGCATTCCATCGAAATTCTGTGACAATGGAACATAGTTCCGCGGGGTGTTGTAGGTCAGTGAAATAATTTTATGGGTAAGAATGCCACCTAATTAGTCATTGTTAATACATCTACCCCTAACATTAAATGCAATGGGCAAATGGTCAGACTCAAGCCTGTCCATGAGACCATAACACTCAAAGTAGCATATTTACTCAAATACTGTAATAAATTCATTCACATTAAAAAATAGTCGTTAACTCGGCAGCCTGTCAGATATGTAAGTGTAGTGGCCTTTAGGATCACCAGAACACATTCCATTCAATACTCTTAAACCTAAAACAGTACACATGTTCAATAGTGGTTTTTTTTACCAAACGTGTTTAAGACTTTATCTTGAGAAATTCTGTTTAAATCTGAATCTGAATCTGGCTACGCTGCACTATCCCACTGGACACTTATACAGCGTTGTGACAGAAAGAATAATAAACCAAACTAGAAATCAACACAAAAGCAAACGAAAAATAGAAGTCTCCACAGTGTTTCATATCTCGGGTCAGGCCAATCAGGCTTCCATAGCGGCCGCGGGGACGTACCCCAACTAGTCTGGGCAATAACCTTTATAAAAAAGGAAGGAGGTTGTTTTGGTATATTTATTAAGTTTTTCAACGGATTTAAAATATTCAATATTTCATTGTTTCAAATCCGTCAAAGGCCAAGTTTAATAATTTTATAGTGGGCAACTTTCGTGGTCTTTGTAGGTAGGCTAACATCCACTTGTTTTCACATTCTCTCCATAGCCAGCTGTTCCTAAGGACAAAGGAAGCACACTTGGATAAGGCCCAAAGATATGACGCGCAGGGGTCACTTTGGGCAAAATGGTAAGTGAAGTCAAACTCCGTTACTATGCTCGTTAAAAGCATCGTAAAAATTTATTGGGCACAAGAAATCACTACTTAAATGCAACAAAAATAAACTATGTTATACACTATTGTATACTTAAAGGTAAATTGAAGTAAAAGTAACAAAGTTAGCTTGCATGCTTTGCAACCAAGCAAACCTTGAGAAATGGACTCACCCTTGCGGGAAAGATCCACAAGAAGTTTGCTTTTTATTTGACCTTAGCAACACGTGTGTTCTGATAGATGAGAGATGTGTTTGAGCGACCTAGTAATGATACTGCATCTTTCTTGAACTAAAACCACAATGATTGTTCGATTAAATCGCCATGTGAGTGTATGAAAGCAGAATAGATGTTGAAAAATGAACCTGAATGAATGAGAAAGTGAAGAGTAAGGCCTACTTGTCCAGTAAATAGAACTAGGCTTGATTGGATGTGACTAGGGAATGAGGTAAAGGTGAAGTCTCTAGGGGAAGACATTTAAAGCGTTAAATTTTCAATGAGAAAATTTTCATTTTGAGCCCACTTCTCTAAGGTGTGGGAGAAGAGCAACTTCCCGGCCCCTTTTCATCCAATAAATTTATATTTTTGCCCGGGTTCTGGGTTGTATGATGGAATGAAATACAAGTGGTAGTTTGCTTTAAATGGCAGACAGAGAGAAGTAGGTTTCTACATGAAAACTACAAAACTTTCCACTCTCATCAGTCTGGACCAAAGGTCAGAATTATCTGTAACTTGTATTTTATTTACTCACAAATCGCATATCAGGTATGCATCAATAAGAAAAGCCAGTGCAATGGCCGCCAAACAAAAAGATGTATGAACAATTAATTCGAAAGATTACACAAGACTTTGGCTTCTGAAAGGTTTAGCCCTAGCCGGAAGGGTCACTAATATGATCAAGTGTCCTGGGGTAGATAGATTTTTTTGCACTGTCCAAGGACTTATCTGGCGTAAGGTTCTCTGTCGAGTATCAGTGAGTGTGGGGTAGGCTAAGGCTGGCTCTTCAGGTGAGAGTTGCACCAGTAGTCCTGATGAGGATCGCGAGGATGGCACGGCACAGGTGTGTGGTCTCCTCGTGGTTCTGGGTTGCCGGTGTCGGGTTGACTGCGGCCCCGTCTCGTAGTCGTGAGTCAAGGGTTATGCTTCTGACCACGATGCCCTGCTGAGAACCACAGGAAAATATGGGGTGTAGATCTCTATGTGAGAGACATGGGCTCAGCCAGTGGGGATAGTGGAGGACAAATGGCTAGAAGGCCGCCCTTGTACATTAAC
>CM065685.1:28717319-28757831 GCA_017654935.2 Phymorhynchus buccinoides | reverse complement strand
GTGAGTGAGTATGTGAGCATGTGCTTCACTGAGTGTAATGCTCTTCTCGTATGTTTGCTTGTTTGTTGTTTCACTTAACACTTTTCCAAACCACAATACGCAGTAAACATCTTCCACCACTCAAGTCATCTTGTTCGTTCCCGGATCTGACTAAGAAGGCGAAACAACTCAGGGCCAATGTAATTCTCAGTCGGTGGTCGGGGGGCCGTTTCACAATTTAAGGGCTTTCTTTTTTCGAAGTGCAGTAAAAAAAAAAAAACAAGCGCGAAATCGCAAATAGTTTGTGGCACGCGGTCTATTTTTACCACTCCAACCATGAGTTACCTCCCCTGGCTTTTCAATAATTTTAATCTGTAAACCAGAATGTTATCTCTGCACCATTTCGTAACTTTTTATATCTTTTGGAAAAACATTTAAAACTATGTATCCTACTTATACTCATCGAAAGAAGCACCGCATACTCGTCGGGTCTGTTGTAGTGTCTGTATTACGTATGTTTATTATTTTGTACGCTTTTAAAATACATCATGTTAAAGAGCGGCCTCATTTTGAAGTGTAGCCTCGATTTGAAGTGCGACATTTTGTCAAAATGTGCGAACAATTTTGGACCGACCGGACAGACGGACCGACCGACAAAGTGAGTTATAGGTTTGTGGCTTGAGCCACAAACAAAAACAAGCGCGAAATCGCAATAGTTTGTGGCACGCGGTCTATTTTTACCACTCCAATACAAACATGAGTCACCTCCCCTGGCTTTTCAATAATTTTAATATGTAAACCAGAATGTTATCTCTGCACCATTTCGTAACTTTTTATATCTTTTGGAAAACATTTTTAAAACTATGTATCCTACTTATGCTCATCGAAAGAAGCACCGCATACTCGTCGTGTCTGTTGTAGTGTCTGTATTACGTATGTTTATTATTTTGTACGCTTTTAAAATACATCATTTTAAAGAGCAGCCTCATTTTGAAGTGCAGCCTCGATTTGAAGTGCGACAATTTTGTCAATATGTGCGACAATTTTTGGAACCGACCGACCGACAGACCGACCGACAAAGTGAGTTATAGGTTTGTGGCTTGAAGCACACAAACAAACAAGCGCAAAAATCGCAATAGTTTGTGGCGCGCGGTCTATTTTTACCACTCCAATCATGAGTCATCTACCCTGGCTTTTCAATAATTTTAATCTGTAAAACCAGAATGTTCCCCTATCTCTGCACCTTTTCGTAACTTTTTTTATATCTTTTGGAAAACATTTAAAACTATGTATCCTACTTATATCATCAAAAAGAAGCACCGCATACTCGTAGTGTCTGTTGTAGTGTCTGTATTACCGTGTTTATTATTTTGTACGCTTTAAAATACATCATTTTAAAGAGCTGCCTCAATTAATTTTGAAGTGTAGCCTCGGTGCGACAATTTTGGAACGACCGACCGACCGACCGACCGACAAAGTGAGTTATCGGTTTGTGGCTTGAGCCACAAACAAAAAAGGAAAATAGTTCCTTTGTTCGTGAGCGACACTCCTTTAGATAAAATAAAATAAAAAATAAAAAATAATAAATAAAAAGGCTTATATTGCGAACATTTCGTGCAAACGATTTGGTCTAAACTCAGGCGGCCATTAGGAAAAGAGACGGCACACGCCTTCTCTTTGGGTGAAAGAATTTGACTTCCAGCACCTCCGCCAAGGAGGAATCGCCGATTTGACGGTTTGATTTCTAGGAAACCAGAGCAAAGTTGAGTGTTGCAATCTCTGTAAAAGGGTGTTTTCTTTGTGATCTTGCAAAAACTCATCCGTCAGGGTGTCCCTTTAACACTTTTTGAATCAACAATACGCAGTAAACATCTTCCACCACTCAAGTCATCGTGCTCGTTCCCGGATCTGACTAAGAAGGCTTGGCCTTCTATATGGCGAAACAAGTCAGGTCCAATGTTATTCTGTCAGGTAAAGGCAGAAAGATAAGTAGATGACAATAAAAGCACGGGGAAAAGGCAGAGTCAAAGAGAGTGACCAGACTAGAGGGAAGTCACAAGCCACAGAACTTCCAGAAGGTGGGGAAACGATTTATCACAGAAGACTCCCGGTCTTCCCCGCGGGGCGGTCCAACCCTCACCGAGACCGCCTGGGCTATCAGTGCCTGTGAAGTGCAACCTCACTTGGCTGATGGAGCAGGTCTGTGAGAGAGAGTGAGAGAGTAGAGAGAGAGAGAGATAGAGGAGATGAGAGAGAGAGAGAGAGAGAGAGAGTGATGAGAGGGAGAGAGAGAGAGAGACAGAGAGAGGGAGGAAGAAAAGGAGAGACAGAGAGATAGAGAGAGAGAGAGAGAGGAGAGAGGGAGGAGAGAGAGAAGAGAGAGAGAGAGAGAGAGAGAGATTGTGTGTGAGAGAGAGGGAGAGAGAGAGAAGAGTAGAGATGAGAGAGGCGGTGAGAGAGAGAGAGAGGGAGAGAGAGAGAGAGAGTAGAGAGAGGAGAGACAGAGAGAGACACAAGAGAGAGAGGGGAGAGAGAGAGAGAGAGAGATTAGAGAGGAGAGAGAGAGAGAGAGAGATGAGAGAGAGAGAGAGAGATTGATTGAGTGGAGATCAGTCTCAGCTTACAAGGAAACAAACTCTTATAATGTCCAGAGAACAATCATATGTAACATACAAAAAATGTCATTTCCATGAGCCGGGATGAGTAATAAATTATTTGTGTGTAGACGTGAGAGAGAACGAGAAGAGAGAGAGAGAGAGAGAGGGGGGGGAGGAGAGAGAGAGAGAGAGAGAGAGAGATGAGAGAGAGAGAGAAGAGAGAGAGAGAGAGAGTGAGAGACACGGAGAGAGAGAGAGAGAGGGAATACGAATATGAACTTTTTTTAAAAACTGAGCGTAATTGGATAAGCTGAGACATTTGAATAAATGTGCAGCCCGTGGATCAGCAACCTATTCATTTGTTTTGCTTTTTTATTTCTTTATTTTCTTTGTTCTTTCTTTCTTCCTTACTTTCTTTCCTTTCTTTTATTTTTTGCCTTCCTTCCTTTTTCTTTCATCATTGTTGCTTCTCCCTCCATGCCTACCTTTCTTTTGTCTTCGTTCTTCTTATCTCCTCCTTCTTTCCTTCCTTTCTACTTCCGTTCCTCCTTTCTTCCTTCCTTTCCTTTCTTCTGTTATTTCTTTCCTTCTTCCTTCCTTCCTTCCCTTCCTCTCTTTCTGTTCTGTTATTTTATTCGTTCTTCCTTTTCCTCCATTCCTTTCTTTCCTTCCTTTTTTCCTTCCTTCCTTCCTTCCATTCTTTTTTCTTTTATTTCTTTCCTTCTTTCTTCCCTCCTTTATTGTTTTCCTATTTGTTTCATTTTCTTTGTTCTTGTCTTTCTTCCCTGGTCCGTTTCTTTGTTTCTTGTTCCTTAACGGAATATTCGCAGTGACTCCCTTTCTTTTTCCCTCTCCTTCTCTTTCATTTATTTCTTACCTCCATATTCTTTCTTTCTGTTATTTTTTCTTTGCTCCTTCGCTTCCTTTTTTTATTCCTTCATCTTAACTTTGTCTTTCTTAATCTATTGTCTTTGGTACTGTCGTCCTGTCCTTCCTGCCTTTCGTTCTGTTTCAAATTCTTACCCCCTTTTCTTTCTTTCTTCCTTCCTACCTTCCTTTCCCTCTTTCCGGGTCTTTTTTTTCAATTCTTTCTTCCTTCTTTCTTTGTTTTTTTTTTCCCTTTCCATCCTTACGTCCTCTGCCTTTCTATTTCTTCCTTGTGTCCTTCCTAGCTTTTCTTGTAATTTCTTTCTTTCTTTCTTATCTTTTTTTTTGAATTCTTTCTTCCTTCTTTCTTTGTTGTTTTCCCTTTCCATCCTCCCTTCCTTTCTTTCTTTCTTCCTTCCTCCCTTCCTTTCTTTTTTTCTTCCTTCCTGACCTTTCTTTCTTTCTTTCGGAGTCTCGATTTTTTTCAATTCTTTCTTTTCCTTCTTTCTTTGTTTTTCCCCTTTCCATCCTCCCTTCCTTTCTTTCTTTCTTTGCTGCCTTCATTCCTTCCTTCTGTCTATTCTATCTTTTTCTTTGTTCTTTCTTCCAGGGGATAACTTGAGATGTGCGCCCGCCCAGATTAGCCAGTCTTTAGCCACATGTAGTCCCTGATAAATAGCTTAGGGTGGGGATTTAATTATCTGAAGGGTGGGTATGAGTGTACCTCTTCCCAACAGCACACTCAATATAATTCTAGTTAAACTTCGACTTCTGGTAAGCCTCGTTTAACCCTACAATTATATCTCGTTTGCTGATTGGTCAGAGGAACACACACTCTGACCAGGGGATTGATAACTTGAGACTTCAGAGTCGGGGACCACATGTATTATACAAACATAAGCATGCTCACAACATTTTTTGTCATAGTGCACATGTGCTATGCTGACTTGTTTGTTGTGGTTTTACTGACAAAGCTGTCCAAGACTGATTTGCTCAAGGACCTTTCTGTTCTCTTGCGCTCTCCTCTCTGCTGCTTTAAACAGTTTTGTGGTAGAATCTGCTGAAAGCGCTTGAATTGGACCAGCCAGCGGCCATGACAATGCAGTTCATTGATACACTTCTGCTTATCATTGCTGTGGTACTCGCACTTCTAGTTGAATGAGGTGAAATGTTTTTCTGTGTCCACACCGGCAGTGCGTAAGACTGTTTTGATCCATCTACAAATAGTGTCCCTGGACACAGCCCTGTACAGTTTCAGACAAGTGATAAAGAGTTGTTTCGCATCCCTTAGCTCTGCAGTCTTGTTTGTTTACAGTTTTAGATAATGAACAATAGATAGTTTTTTGTTCGCAACGTCTTCTATTTCCAGTGGCCGAACATGGACACCTGGGTCTGGATTGTTTAAGTAGTGAACTATATACCACATATTTAGATACATTTTTACAACGTCTATGGTCAGTTGGTGAATTGTCTGTCTTCCCAGACCTGACAACCACGTAAAAAGCATGACTGTTCTGTGAGCTTTTGCAAAGTCAGTTCTGGGTTTCACAGTAGCTTTTCTCAGCTCCTTTCAATTCATGCCTTTTGTTAACACTCGTCACCAGCATAAACCAATTTAAAGTGTTTTATCCATTAGGCTTACATTGTTTTATGGTGGCATACCTCTTGTAAGGTCTTTTCCTATCCCTAACCAAAATCAATGATAAGAATATTTGCCTCTGTTAAAAGAAATAACTTGAAAACAAATAGCTCTCTGTGGAAAACTGAAAGGAGCTAGAATGAGGGGAATTAGTGTACTGTGGTTTAGGAATGAGCAACAGCACTTCTAGAAAGCAGGAGCTTGGGGATCTGTATCCACTCTGCATAATGCAAACATTTTGATATTAAGCGTAATTTTCCATATTGTACAACTGTCCACACGCTTGTGTGTCCACACAGTGTGTGTGTGTGTGGATGTCTAAGCTGAGGCAAAGATGCAGTTAGTTTAACATTACAATCATCAATTTATCCCTTAGAATGAGCATTGAACCAATATGAAACCAAAGATCATGAAAATCCGTTTAACGTCCTCCAGTCTGACAAACAGACACATATGGGATATTAGTAGATATAACTAGAGCGTTAAGACGCTAAATCACCAACCGCGCGGCAGCGTTTTCGGCTCCAGTGACCTTGACCCTTTGACCCATGACCTTTATCGAACTTGGGCTAGATCTCTCCATTACCTACCCGCATGCAAAATTTGAGCATCCTAAGTCCATCCATTCAAACGCTAGAGAGGATACCGCGCGGCAACGTTATTCGGCTCCAGTGACCTTGACCTTTGACCCATAACCTTCATTATCGAACTTGGCCTAGATCTTCCTACTACCTACCCGCATGTAAACTTTGAGCACCACCCTAAGTCCATCCGTTCAAACGCTAGAGAGGATACATATACAAACATACAAACACCACCTCAGACACGAGTGAAAACATTATCAATCCGCTCTCTACGATCACGGTTGGCAAAGATGGTGAGAACGATCCTGGAGGCAATGCCCGGAGGCAGTCAAAATGAAAGAAAAAAGAAAGGAACCAAAACAATCTCCTCACCTTTTTTCAAAGCCTGTTTCTGAAAATACCGTGAAACGCTTCAACTGCTCTAATAAACTCTGTTCTGAACTTGCTGCCTGTCAAACAGTACATGTAGAAGTTGATGGAACTGTTGGCGTACCATAGGATTGTGGAAACTGAATGACACAGGAACATCCGTCCGTTTACTATTGGATCGTGCAAGTCGACATACCTGTATACTATCATAGAGATATTCATTAGTGAAGTCAGAAATACAAAACACACACTGGCAGCAACCAAGGTGACGGTCAGTGAAGACACCTTCTGTCGTCTGGAAGCTTGCGTGGTTTGTTGTACAGAAAGACGTTGGTTTGTTCTGACAGATCTGACCATTGTCCACAACAGAACGCTGTTGCTGACTGCCAACAACATAAAAGGTAAGAAACATCCTTGTGCCATGTCCATCCAAGGCCAAATGAAGCCAAAGAACCATTGGTATATTTCTGATCCATACTCGTTGCACCTTCCTCTTTGAAGATCAAATCCCAAGAGGAGGTGGCAATTAATCAAAGCGACAACGATGACCACTGTAACAACAGCGACCCCTGACTTTCTCTTAGTCCACACAGCACCAACACGAAGTGGCCACAGCACAGAAGAAGCTCTGAGCATGGTGAGTGACACCAGCATCCACGATGACACAGGTGACGTTATGTACGTAATAAAGAACTGGCTTTTGCACTGCCAGGAGCCCCTTCGCTTAAAGAATGCTATATCAAAATACGCGTGAAGTAAAAACTGAAAGGGTTCAACCAAAAGCAGAATCTGATCTGACACAGCAAGGACTATAAAGAAAACACTTGACGTGGACATAGGGAGACGAAACATGATCACAATTGACATAACATTCCCAAACAATCCTAAGCTTAACACAGTAGGTCTGCCAATATTGTAGATTACCAATTGTACATCCATATATGGTTTGCGTACGTCATGCCAAGCATCGCGTATTAGGTGGACTGATGTATCCATTCCTGTGGTCACAAAATGCCTGAAGCCTGAACGTAGCTGGATCCAACTGAGTTTATAGCAATACAATTTATTTGACATTGTAAACCACCCTTTCAAACCTACCCTAGTGGGGCAGCACAGTTACAGAAAGGGTGTCGGGTTCGGGGTAGATAGGTTATGATTTCTTTTAAAAAAGGTAGAAAGAGGAAAGAGAGTTTAAGAAGAAAGAATTGAAGAGGGTGAAGGAGTTCAGTAGACTTTCACAATGAGGGATACACAATAAACCAAAGAAGACAATTTGGAATTTTCACTCTTTAATCAATCTACTAAACTACAAAAAGAAATAAAAGTATAAAGTAAAAGGTAAGCAAAAGAAAAGGATATAATAAAAGGAAAGGAAAAGGATAAGAAAAGGGAAGGAGACTAAATCAAAGGATAAGAAAAGGAAAAGGACTCTAGCAACAATGCGACCTGCAACAACAATGACATAGCACAAGCATACAACAACAGGCTCACAATGAACTAGAATAATAAAAGAATGTTACGATCAACATCCTTAAAACAATAACATGAAAATCAACGATGAACATAATAGGGATATCTTCTCAGCAATCAACAACGAATTAATTATTATCAAAGGGAGATAATCCCTGGACACTCTCGAGGATTACTTATAGCAAGTTTAGTCCCTTGTTTTGGATTTGCATAGGTTAGTTACAGAGAAAAACCTATCCAGAACAATGACACACGTTTAACGCCATCAGTTAAACCTAAGCTACCCAAGCCGAAATTATCACTATTCTGAAATTCAGATTAACTTCAACAAGGTTTACATCTATCCTCGTGTCTTATTAACCATCCTTTGATTCAATCAATCAACGATAATCCCCAAATAACATCGTCAATAGCATTCAATACACGACAATTACCAATACACATAAAGATAAACTAACAGTATGACTTTCTAACATTAAACAACAAGAAAGCACATGTTTCCGTTTACATTCAACCCATTAGACCTAGTCTCAATGAACTCCTTCATTTAGACCATGACCATCCCTTTCAACAAAGGCCTTTCTCAACACGTGGACCTCGCCTCCCTTAGCAGTACAAAAGGGGCCAATACAAAAAGCCGCCAAGGAGGCCTACTTTTGTTCACTCCCTCATTCAACTGCCCACTACAGCTCGCCTGACCCGACTCTAAACTTATCAAGTGGCCAAGAACTCGTGGTTAATTCTACTATTCAATTAAACCGTCTCGCCCTTTCAAACCCAATAAACTCCATCAAATTACCTAGGTAACAAATCTGCCTAGATCATCTTACAATGATACTCTCTAACCTAACAAAACAGCAAAAGTATATAAATCGTCAAACAATCATAATTATCTCAACTAACAAAGCTACACAATCGTGGAAGGTTAAATCATCCATAAACAGAAAAGAATATTAACCTTCACTAACACACTTTATGAGATATTTGACTCTCTCAACAAGAATCGAGATCGAGAGAGAGAGAGAGAGAGAGAGAGAGAGTGAGAGAGAGAGAGAGAGAGAGAGATGAGAGAGAGAGAGAGAGAGAGAGAGAGAGAGAGAGAGAGAGAACGATGCCGTCTATGGGAACATGTTTGGATCAAAACTAGTAATCCAGTTTCAATTCAATTTGGTTTTCTTCCAATAAAACGCTTTAACAGAAAGATCTCAATTGAATTCTACAACCAAAAATAACGCGAAATCCCATGAAGACTGTTCCCTTAGACATATCGGAAATGCATATTACAAACATGGCAATCTTTATCTCACAAAATCAATGACGAACTAGAAAAATCAAAGTTCTAAAATGTCAATACTCACACACACATCCCAGGCAAAGGACTGAACACCAGCTACAGACTTCAGAGTCTTCAGAACAAGTTCAGACTTCTGCTGCTGGTCATACAAGAGAAAGCCTAGAATACTTTCACGGAATATATAGCAAGCTTCTACCCACATTTAGCCCTCGGATCCTAATACCTAATCTCATTGGATATCTGACCAGTGGTTCGTTTCTGATTGGTCACTTTAACAAACAGTTTAATTTCATTGGATTGAACATTTCACCTCTTTAGTAGGTTATGACATCCCTTGTGGACAACGACAACGCCTCAGCTGTACAGATAGCCCTGGGCAGTTGGGGGAATGAACTGAAACAAAGTTCCTAGCAAACCCTCCCAGACAAGTATGGCTAAGTCTCTGAGGTTCTCATTTAACCTACCTCGAAGGCTAGGGTAGGGTGTGGGCACTTCACAATCACAAAGGCCAAGGTGATTAAAGCTTTAAGAAAAGATTTGGGCATCCCTCCCCCCTCTGTGGACAGACAGACTGGCGCCTATTGTCCACTCAAACCGAACTTGTAAATCTACTTAGGGGAGAATTTCACACACCCTGGGGATACCCGTGTCTATACACTCGAGACAGACAAGGAAACAACCACACCCACATACAAACACTGGTACAAACGCTTACGTGTTGCATACACACACACACAACCGCATAAGCATAACTAGTACACTTTTTACAAGGGTGTACACATACCCCTCCAGAGTGAGATGTTTCCCACAAAAATTAACAAAATTTTGGAAACATCGACACCCAAAATATTAAACAATCAAAAAAAGCAACAACAAAAAACTCTCCAAATTCATTTCTGGTACAATTCCAGAACTTCAAAGTACCTGGACAAAAAACTAAAAAGAATCCAAGCACAAAGGCATCATCATCAAGAAAAGCGACATCAAAAACAACATCTGTCCCATGCATGGAAACAATGCTGCAAAAATATACCTAAATACAAAAAATGTATCAAAGCAAAAAGATGACTGCAACTTCAGCCATTGGTTAACAAAAACTGAACCATGGACCTATCATTTAGGCTTGACCTAACATTGTCCTAAGTACAGCTAATACCTGTTTAGCCGCCCCAGCCTTCTGTTTCCCCAGCCTACTCTCTATTAGGTTTTCTAGGGCATCTGTGTGTTCCACGACCAGACTCAGTGACTCTACCTGGCTCCCATTGAAGTCTGTATAACGGTTGACTGGCTTCCTTGACCTACCAGACCGCCGTGGAAGATCTGTCTCTGCTCCAGATTCTGCTGGAGATGAATCTCCATCTGTGTCTTCAGAATCCCCCACCTGAGAAGTTTCTTCCTCCAGTTCATCCTGATCATTCAATGGAGCGTCTGGGAGTCTGTCACCAGTTTCAACCTCAGTGTGCTCATCAGAGTCAGCCAAATCCTCCGACTCAAACTGAGGTAAAACTATTTCCTGCAGCTCAGAACCCATTATCTCACCACTGGCTGACACTGTAGGAACAAACGGTTCAGCCTCAGGTCTGAGTGCTGGCCCTGGCTGAGGTTCATAAAATAAGGATGCAAGTGTATCCTCATCGTCAGACTCTTCTTCCTGCTTACCAATGATTGGCTCTCTGTGTTTCTCTTCGATGGTTCGTTTGACAACTGGTTGTTCAAACTCCCCAATAGCTCCTACAGGAAGAAGAAGATTTCTGTGTAAAGTCCTATTTGGGCCTTTACTACCTTCTGGTCTGAGAGTGTACACTGGGAGTTCATGATGACGGGAGATCACCACATAGACGTCCCGCTCCCAGCGATCATCCACCTTGGATGTAACCCTCGGTCCTAGCTTCCTTACAAGACAGCGGTCACCTGGTTCCAAGGCATTGGCATGGGCCCGCAGATCATAACGAGCCTTATTCCGTGCTGCTCCTTTCTGCATATTAGCAGAAGCAAGGTCATATGCGCGTTTGAGGTTCAACTTCATGCTCTTGACATAATCAGTCATGGAAGTCGTCTTTCTTTCAAAAGAGATCCCAAACGCTAAGTCAATGGGAAGTTTGGGCTGCCGCCCAAAGAAGAGATAGAAAGGACTGTAGCCTGTGCTCTGGTGAACGCAACAATTATATGCGTGGACACATGCCTGCAGGTGTTTACGCCAGTCCTTCTTCTTTTCTTCTTCCAAACTGCGGAGCATTCCTATGAGGGTCCTGTTCCACCTCTCTACCGGGTTCCCTGCAGGATGGTAAGGTGTTGTACGGCATTTTTCTATGCCTAACATCCTACAAAGTTCCTTGACTATACGTGACTCAAAATCACGCCCTTGATCACTCAGGATGCGCTCTGGAAATCCGTACATCATAAAGATATTATCCCAGAGGGCTTTGGCAACTGTCCTTGCTGTTTGATCTCTTGTGCAGATGGCTTGAGCGAATTTGGTAAAGTGGTCCATCACCACTAAGATATTTTGCTTCTGGCCCTTAACTTCAATGGTGAGGAAGTCAATGGAAAGCAATTCCATAGGGCTACTGGTCTCGATAGTCCCTAAAGGCGCTTTCTGGGCTGCTGGACTTCTCCTTAAGCACCGCTCACATCGTTTTATCCGTTGCTCAATGTGAGTGGTCATAAAGGGCCAGTAGAACCGGGATCTAGCGTGACGAATGGCATCCTCAAAATGTGTGTGGAAGAGATCATCATGCACCCCTCTCATAGCTGCTTCCTGATGTGACTGGGGAACAAGGATCTGCATCTTGCTGGGGCCACTTTCATTCTTTACTTCCCGATACATGACTCCATGTCTCAGTATCAAATGCTTCCTTTCCCGTTGATAGGCTTTCAGCACAGCACTTGTAGTGGGGATAGGTTGTCCTGACTGTAAACACTTCTTTACCGTGGCTACATCTAGGTCAGACTGCTGTATCTTCACCCAGTCTGGTGGAGTCATATTGAGAGATGGAACAACTGGCTCCAGCACCGAGTCAGGGATGGCAGAAGGATCCTTGCACAGGGCCTCAACAGCGGGGATATGAAATTCGTCTGAGTCCATGAGGGCTACGTCATCCGTCTTGCTAACAGCCATCCTGTGACACTGGACTTCTTTTCTTACCCCTTTTGCCTGCATGATGGCAGCAACTGCCTCTTGCTTAACTTCTGCCTTTGGGACCTCGTCCCAAGCTCTCGCTTTTTCTATAAGGAACCCAGTTTTGTCTATCATGTCCAGGTAATCAGGGTCATCCTCTGGTGGTGGCTGTGGTCGTCTGGACAGTCCATCTGCATCGGTGTGAGAGCTCCCTTTCTTATATACAAGATCAAAATCATACAAGGCCAATGATGCTAACCACCGATGGCCTGTGGCGTCCAACTTAGCACTCTTCAGCACATAGCATAAGGGATTATTATCCGTATAAACAGTGACTTTTGAACCCAACAGATAGTCGTGGAATTTCTCTGACATCGCCCATTTCAGTGCTAAGAATTCCCTCTTATGGGCAGGGTAGTTGGTTTCTGACTTATTCAGACCACGGCTGGCATAGGCTATCACCTTGGACCCTGAGTCATGTTTCTGGTAGAGGACTGCACCAAGACCTATCCCACTAGCGTCACAGTGAAGCTGGTAGTGCCTCTGAGGATCAGGAAACCCGAGAACAGGAGCTGACGTCAATGCCTTGATGACAGACTCAAACGCTGACTGGTGTTTGTCACTCCACAGATGGGAGACATCCGAAGACAGCGTCAACAGCGGTTTCTTACCTGTCTTCCTGGCAGTCTTTGTAGGCAAGTAGCCAGCCGTCAACTCGTTAAGAGGCTTCACTATACTGGAGAAACCCTTTACCCATCTTCTGTAAAACCCACAGAAACCCAAGAATGACTTAACCTCCCTCACAGTCTTAGGTACAGGCCAGGTAGTAAGAGCCTCTATCTTTTCTGGATCTGGCCTAACCCCATTCCCTGAAATGAGAAAGCCTAGATGTTTCACCTCCCTCACTCCAAAAACACATTTTTCTGGATCTAATTTAAGTCTATACTTCCTAAGCTTCCCCAACACTTTAAGAGTGCGTTCTCCCATTTCTTCTAATGTCTCCCCATGAACCAGAACATCGTCCAGGAACACAATCAATTCTGAGAGATTCATATCCTGGAAACACTTCTCCATTAAGCGTTGGAACGTACTTGGAGCGTTAACCATCCCAAAACTGAGTCTTTCAAACTCATATAGTCCTAACGGGGTTATGAAGGCTGAGACTTTCTGTGCTCTTTCCGTCAAAGGAACCTGATAATAAGCCTTTGAAAGATCCATGGAACTGAAATACTGTGCACCTGTTAATGTTCTAAGCAGATCCTCTATCTTTGGCACAGTGTAACTATCTCTAATAGTCCTAGCATTCACTGCCCTGTAATCCACACATAACCTTAACTGCCCCGACTTTTTCCTGACTAACATAATGGGGCTGGCAAATGGAGATGAAGATGGCTTAATAATGTTAGCATCTAACAGTTCCTGAATATGGCTTCTGACATCTTCTAAATCCTGAGGAGGTATGGGTCTAGGACGTGCCCGAATCGGTGGTCCTGGTGTCAACTCAATATCATGGGTTACATCAGTCTTACCAATGTCAAAATCCGACTGAGCAAAAACATCAGAATACATCAACAGCTCATCAGTAAAAGAGGCTTTCCACACAGGGTCCACATCCTCGTCAAACCTGAATTTAGATTTCAAAACATCAAACTTACCAGTCTTTTCAGGATTTCCCTGTGAGGTTTGAACAGGCTCTCTATCTTCTGTAGCACAGTCTTCTTTCATCTGCTGCAGCACATTTGATACAGCATATTCAGCACGGATCATAAACAAGTCAGCAATGACCTGCTTCCTCTTGATCCGCACTGGAATGTCACTACTATTTACCACTGTCACTCTTACCCTTGGAAAAGTGGCTGTTGGTGCCTTGTTTGCCAGGACTGCAAGACCAGCTGGCAAGGCGTCCACAGTCGGTTCCTGGACCAGAACCGCATCCCGGGTGGTGAGTTGGTTGAGGCGTGTTGATCCACGGAGGTCCATCGCAGAGTGAGCTGGTATGGTGACAGCCCGCCCCACCAACCTGACTGGAGCAAGACGGCCATCCTGACTGCCCGTCGCCTCATTGCAGGCGAAGGCCACCTCACAGCGAAGGTGGGATGAATGCTTCATCTCACCTGAAGAGAGACGACAAGCCCTGGCAAAGCTGCGGATTGTATTGGTGCCCAGGATGATGGGTACCCGAGTGGAGAAAGGGGTGTCAGGACTAACAATGGCCACAGTATCTACTGTCTCTGTTGCCCCTCCAATGTCTTCTGGGAGCACCACTGTGACCCTGACACACCCAAGATAGGGGACCTTCTGACCCCCAGCACCATTGATGACAAGATCGATGCTGGGTTCCTCCAACTGGACAGATGATAGATGTGTCCGGTAGAAGGTCTCCGAGATGATGGTGACCTGCGATCCACTGTCCATTAACGCATTCGCCTTTGTCCCATTAACCCTGATACTAGCCTCACAGCATGGTCCGACTAAGGCTTCTAGACCAAGTCCAGCCTCTAAGTCACTATTAGCCATATTCACCTGAAGCTCAGCTAAAACGTCCTTGGAAGTTACTGTCACACTCTGCTTCTTTGACACGTTCGTCACCACTAACTTCACTAGTGTATCTGTCACCATTTTTGCTTCACTTACCTCCACTTGAGGAGGCAACCAGTCTTGGTTACGCGGCAGGACACTGACAGGTGTAGGAGGTGTTCTGGACAGGTGGCCCCTCAGTTCACATGACTGGCCTGGAGACAGCCTCAGTCTGGCATTTGCTGCAAGTCTCACTGGTTTCAGCTCAAGGAGGTCCTGGTCTAGGACCTCTACTGCTTTCTCCAGCAAGACCTTCGATGCATAAGGGTTCCCTTTAATGTGGGCCGCAGCGTCCCCATCCGCCTTGGCCCCCTTTAGTTTAAAGGAAGCTCAGGCAGTCCCTTCTTCTTACGCCACTCATTGCTCTTCTGGCGTCTCTCCAAGTCTTTTTGTGCCACCAAGCGCGGGTTGGGTCTATTTCTGCAATTCAGATAAAAGTGTCCCTCTAGACCACACTTATAGCAGGATCCTTTGGCCTGCCTCACTGATGATACCTTGGGGTCTGCTTCACCTCCATCATCTGGTATCTGTGTTACCAGACTTGTTGCCTTGGCCTGCTGATTTCTCCTGGACTCAGCTGTTGGGATGAGTCCTTCCACCTACTTAACTGCTTTGAGGAGATCAGAAAACGTCGGATCCCCTCCGCCAGGCAAGCCAAACTTCCTTTGTAACTCGAGAGAGACCAAACCTGAGCAGCTTTTGCTGAACGCTAGGTACAACCGCTTGTTGATGCTGTTGCTTTGGTCATCCACTGATGCTTGCAATTCTGTTACCCTCCCAAACAACCACAAGAGGTGGTCCGATAAGGCCTGCCCTGCTTTGGGTCTCGAACCACAGAGGTCCAAGAACTCGTCCTCTGATGATCTCTGTGTCCCAAAGAGACTACTGAGTTGCTCCACGATGCTGACTGCGTTGTTGGTGGGCAAGCTCTTGGCATGGTGGAGAGCTGGCCCCCGCAAGTGACGTTTCACGAATGCAGCCTTGGTCACAATGGCCTCATCCTCCAGGGCATCCCGCATTGAGGAGTACCACTCCACAAAGGTTGTCTCCTGAGGGGAAGTGGGTGGCAGGCCTGTAAAGATCTTAAGCCTCGGTAACATTGGGGGTGGCTGCGCAATGACTGTGACTGGCTGTTGCCCGCCAGACTGCAGGGCGCTGATCTCTTGTTGATGCTGCATCTTCACTTCTGCCAGCATCACACGCAGGGCGGCCACATCATCTTCTGTGGTCCACGCCTCGTCCAGAGTCACCTCTCCTCCCTCCTTGGCCGCCATGGATGTCGTGTCACGATGGTGTTGCCAGAGCCCTTTTACTTAAAACCTATCTAAGTCCCTTATTGGGCGCCAAAATGTAAACCACCCTTTCAGACCTACCCTAGTGGGGCAGCACAGTTACAGAAAGGGTGTCGGGTTCGGGGTAGATAGGTTAGGATTTCTTTTAAAAAAGGTAGAAAGAGAAAAGAGATTTTAAGAAGAAAGAATTGAAGAGGGTGAAGGAGTTCGGTAGACTTTCACAATGAGGGATACACAATAAACCAAAGAAGACAATTTGGAATTTTCACTCTTTAATCAATCTACTAAACTACAAAAAGAAATAAAAGTCAAAGTAAAAGGTAAGCAAAAGAAAAGGATATAAAAAAAGGAAAATAAAAGGATAAGAAAAAAGGAGACTAAATAAAAGGATAAGAAAAGGAAAGGATCTAAAAGGAAAAGGACTCTAGCAACAATGCGACCTGCAACAACAATGACATAGCACAAGCATACAACAACAGGCTCACAATGAACTAGAATAATAAAAGAATGTTACGATCAACATCCTTAAAACAATAACATGAAAATCAACGATGAACATAATAGGGATATCTTCTCAGTGATCAACAACGAATTAATTATTATCAAAGGGAGATAATCCCTGGACACTCTCGAGGATTACTTATAGCAAGTTTAGTCCCTTGTTTTGGATTTGCATAGGTTAGTTACAGAGAAAAACCTATCCAGAACAATGACACACGTTTAACGCCATCAGTTAAACCTAAGCTACCCAAGCCGAAATTATCACTATTCTGAAATTCAGATTAACTTCAACAAGGTTTACATCTATCCTCGTGTCTTATTAACCATCCTTTGATTCAATCAATCACGATAATCCCAAATAACATCGTCAATAGCATTCAATACACGACAATTACCAATACACATAAAGATAAACTAACAGTATGACTTTCTAACATTAAACAACAAGAAAGCACATGTTTCCGTTTACATTCAACCCATTAGACCTAGTCTCAATGAACTCCTTCATTTAGACCATGACCATCCCTTTCAACAAAGGCCTTTCTCAACACGTGGACCTCGCCTTAGCAGTACAATAGGAGCCAATACAAAAAGCCGCCAAGGAGGCCTACTTTTGTTCACTCCCTCAGGCAACTGCCCACTACAGCTCGCCTGACCCGACTCTAAACTTATCAAGTGGCCAAGAACTCGTGGTTAATTCTACTATTCAATTAAACCGTCTCGCCCTTTCAAACCCAATAAACTCCATCAAATTACCTAGGTAACAAATCTGCCTAGATCATCTTACAATGAGGCTCTCTAACCTAACAAAACAGCAAAAGTATATAAATCGTCAAACAATCATAATTATCTCAACTAACAAAGCTACACAATCGTGGAAGGTTAAATCATCCATAAACAGAAAAGAATATTAACCTTCACTAACACACTTTATGAGATATTTGACTCTCTCAACAAGAATCGAGAGAGAGAGAGAGAGAGAGAGAGAGAGAGAGAGAGAGAGAGAGAGAGAGAGAGAGAGAGAGAGAGAGAGTGAGAGAGAGAGAGAGAGAGAGAGAGAGAGAGAGAGAGAGGCAGAGAGAGAGAGAGAGAGAGAGAGAGAGAGAGAGAGAGAGAGAGAGAGAGAGAGAGAGAGAGAGAGAGAGAGAGAGAGAACGATGCCGTCTATGGGACCATGTTTGGATCAAAACTAGTAATCCAATTTCAATTCAATTTGGTTTTCTTCCAATAAAACGCTTTAACAGAAAGAAGATCTCAATTGAATTCTACAACCAAAAATAACGCGAAATCCCATGAATACTGTAACCTTAGAAATATCGGAAATGCATATTACAAACATGGCAATCTTTATCTCACAAAATCAATCACGAACTAGAAAATCAAAGTCCTAAAATGTCAATACTCACACACACATCCCAGGCAAAGGACTAAACACCAGCTACAGACTTCAGAGTCTTCAGAGCAAGTTCAGACTTCTGCTGCTGGTCATACAAGAGAAAGCCTAGAATACTTTCACGGAATATATAGCAAGCTTCTACCCACATTTAGCCCTCGGATCCCAATACCTAATCCCATTGGATATCTGACCAGTGGTTCGTTTCTGATTGGTCACTTTAGCAAACAGTTTAATTTCATTGGTTTGAACATTTCACCTCTTTAGTAGGTTATGACATCCCTTGTGGACAACGACAACGCCTCAGCTGTACAGATAGCCCTGGGCAGCTGGGGGAATGAACTGAAACAAAGTTCCTAGCAAACCCTCCCAGACAAGTATGTGCTAAATCACTGAGGTTCCCATCTAACCTACCTCGAAGGCGAGGGTAGGGTGTGGGCACTTCACAATCACAAAGGCCAAGGTGATTAAAGCTTTAAGAAAAGATTTGGGCATCCCTGCCCCCTCTGTGGACAGACAGACTGGCGCCTATTGTCCACTCAAACCGAACTTGTAAATCTACTTAGGGGAGAATTTCACACACCCTGGGGATACCCGTGTCTATACACTCGAGACAGACAAGGAAACAACCACACCCACATACAAACACTGGTACAAACGCTTACGTGTTGCATACACACACACACAACCGCATAAGCATAACTAGTACACTTTTTACAAGGGTGTACAACATATACATAAACATAATGCCACGGATGCTGATAGAATTACATTGGCATCCATGCATTCAACTCAACTCAACCCAACCCAAAACATTTTAGAATTAGGTCATCTGCCCATATCAAGAAGGGCAGGTAAGAGTGAAGAGGTACTGGTGAAAATAATATGATTATAAATACAGTAAAAAATATATAATCGAAGCTACACTGAAAATAAACCACAACTGAAACGAAAACATTACGTAAGCACTATGGGTATAAAAAAAAACCGAAAACCCCCCGAACATTATAACATCTAGTTCATAGTATTGTATGGGTACACTAGTTTAAACTAACATCCATACATTGATAGCAAGTTGGCAAATAATCTAAATGACCAAATAGAGTAGCATTTAGTGCAAATATATAGTTGGTCAGATGTTACATACACTGTGTAGATGTTGGCCCACTATTCTCGGTGTGTCAAATAATTGTTGTTGTTTTTTGTGATGATCAGCGCCACACACTCTTTACTATTAACAACAAAAAGACCACAATGATGATCAGCGCCACACACTCTCTACTATCAACAACAAAAAGACCACAATGATGATCAGCGCCACACTTTCTTTCTTTCTTTCTCTTTCTTCACAAAGAAACAGGAACATATAACTGTAACCAAGAAAGAGATAAGCAACGGTACTATACATACAGTTCACACATACACAAACCCCTTTCCCCCACCCCTCCCCACACGCACACACTCACACCTCCGAACACGTGAAATAAAAAGTCGTGTCACTTAAATAAGGTTAAGGAGGCTACCTTGACTATTTCCCTTCCTTTCCCTTTCTTTACATTAAAAAAAAACAACTAACAAAAATAGTTCCAGCATAATTTTTAACCATTTCACGGAATCGTTCAGAAGATTATGCGCTCATAGTCACCCACAAATAAGATAAATAAAGTGTTAACAATAATTAATAGATAAAGCATCATCATTATCATAATATAATACAAATATGGACAAACACATGCATAGCCCACAATTATTTAGGTCAACTTTCTGTAATAATTAGCTTATTCCACAAGAGGACCATTCTTCTGTAAAGCGAGGTAGCTTGCTTTGTATATACGATGCATACTTTTCCACAACATATCTTTGTTTCAATATGTGACGAGGTAATGGGTTAAAAGGCTAAGTCCCTAGGGAAGACTTTAGAAAATTTGCCCTTAGCCCACTTCTCTAGGGTATGGGAGATGAGCAACTTTCCCAGCCCCTTTTCATCTAATAAATTTATATTTGTGCCCGGGTTCTGGCTCGTATGGTTGTAAGAAATACAAGTGGTTGAATTGCTCTAAATGGCAGACAGAGAGAAGTAGGGTTTTACATGAAATTACAAGACTCCCACTCTCATCAGTCTGACCAAAGGGTTCATGATTATTTGACACTTGTATTTTATTTACTCCCAAAATCTGCATAAGATTATGCAACAATAATAATAAAGCAGCTCAATGGCGCCAAAACAAAATATGGATAAAAAAACAATGAAATCCGAAAGGATTCACAAGACTTTTGTCTTTCTATAAGGTTCGCCCCATGCCGGAAGGGTTACTAATTATCTTCAGTGTCCGTAGGAAAGTTCAAATGATTGGCGCAGTCCGGTGGACTTAGCTGTTTCATGTTCCTCCGTGGTGATCGGCGAGTGCTGGGTTGGCTGGGCTTGCTCGTCAGATGAGAGTAGCTCCCAGTCGTTCCGGTTACGGCTTCGCGGGATGGCACGGTTCAAGCGTGGTCTCCTCGCGGATTCTGGGTGCGGGTCGTCTTGGCGACGGACCCGTCTTGGTGCTTGGTGGAGTCCGGGATGATCGTCCGGCCCACGATGCCCTGCTGATAATCACAGGAGAAGGTGGATGTAGATCTCTATGGCTTAGAGACAAGGGGCTTCAGTCGGCAGGGCATTAGTGAATCCCAACCGGCTAGAAGGCTTCCCTTGTACAATAGCACTAGTTAATAAATAAACTGAATTTCAGTTAACAAACTGAGATCAGTAAAACATAAAAGGTGATCAAGACAACATCACTCTCCATCCAACACCTGGAAAGGAATGGTATCATAAAGTGCAAGATTGCGGCCCATAGGTTTCCTACTAAAAATAGACAAATGGGTTAGTAGGCATAAACTCCGGTTCTGGTACCAAAAGTGTTCAAGTCAAAAAACACACACACACAAATAATCAGTGCACATAAATAGAATAGAATGTTTACCACTTCTTTTCTATAACATATCTATCTACTCCTTATTCATCATTGAACATAGGATCTAGATCAAAACTAGGGTCAAACAAACAACCAGATCTCAATCACCTGCCATCAATAATACTTACTAGTGGGCTTATGATGACTGGTTGTGAGTGTTGCTCTAGCTACGTTTCAGCATCTTGTGTGACAACTTTTTCTCACCACTCCAATTATAGCCTTCACTTTCAAACAATGAAAGCCTGCTATTGGTTTATTACAGTCGACACGTCACAAGATGATGTTCAGAGTGTACAGAACAATCACGCGCCTATTACATCCTTATCACATGCCGGACATTCCTAACCTTGTGATTGGAAAGGCAAAACCGTCTTCAAAGGGAGATAACCGTGGTTGTCACTTTCTTGTGATGGGTAAGGGCGAGGTGTCTTACAAAGGGAGCCGACTGTTGATATCACTATCTCGTGATGAGACGGTAGATAAGAGGGGGGGGGGGGGGGGAAGGGAGATAACCTCTGTAGGGGTTACATGCCGACCGGGGAGACAAATCCCTTACTCGGCGTTCTCTTTGAAGCGGCCGGGCAATTAACGTGGCGGCTGGTCGAGACATGAAAAAGAGAGGGGGGGGGGAGGGGAGAAGGGGGGGGGGTGTAGATAAGGAATAAAGAAAGCGGGTCGCGCTGGACACTTACGTCACACAATACACCGAGAAAGCCCTGCAGAACTGGGATGGACTCAATGAATCTACACTAATATACATAAAACTTAGCAAGCAATATCTTTTTTTAATTAATCAGAACCACACATGTACTTATAACATTCATTAACCGTTAACACTGCCAGAGATTCAGAAGAAAGAAAGAGGGAGGGTGGAGAGAGAGAAAGAGAAGAGAGAGAGAGAGAGAGAGAGAGAGAGAGAGAGGAGAGAGAGAGAGAGAGAGAGAGAGAGAGAGAGAGAGAGAGAGAGAGAGAGAGAGAGAGAGAGAGAGAGAGAGAGAGAGAATACGAATGTTTAATCAGGTCAAGGCCATAGCCCCAATACTGATGAAGTTCACATAAACAAATTTGTATTATAAGAAAACGAAGGATGAAGCCAACAAGCAACCACATCATAATTCAAATAATGCACACAAAAAGTGCAACACAACGCAATACTACTAAATCAAAGTATATGCCTAGGACAATGCATTATGAATTCTCTTGCTAGCTTCGTAGATGTACAAAGCTAAATCCAATAGAGTGCCAACAATAGAATCATCCGAAAGTTGCATGGGTCAGAATATAACTTTGGCTTTATGAATTTCATTCTAAGATCGTTCAAGACTGGACAGCAGATTAAGTGTCATTCTTTTTTGTGTGTATGTACCCAAACGAAGGAGTTACACTCAGAAACGTCGGTGTTTTTTTTATTTTTTGTTGTTGTTTAGTGTTTTGGATTTCCCCAACCCACCACTTTACTGTGAAATCCTGTTTTTTTTTTTTTCTTTTAATTTTTTTTTTTTTTATCAAATCATTATTATTTACATGTCTGAATCTTAAACGATGGCATGCAATTATTGAAACACTAAGTCTAAATTTTGTTAAAGCAGCTTTGACATATCTGTTCATGTTTAATTTAATTCAATATAATATTCTAAAGTATGATCTGGTTTAAATAATCTATACTGAGCAAACCTGTCACTGTCATATATGTGATTATGCCCGTCTTGCCACCTACAATCAATAATTCTTTGCTTCAAACATTTAAAAAAGCCTGATAAATTTTCTACACACGGGTTATCCCAAACATATCCAAACCCATATGAATTTAGAAATTTACGAACATTTGTAGCCCATGTATTTTATCCACTTTTATCTAAATTTAATAATGTTTTATCACATTTAAATGGTATCCTATTATTAGCTAACCTAGCTAAATGTGACCAGTATTTTATGCATTTAGCATACGAATTAACATAAAAATCAGGTATAATTAATACATTTAATGAGCCTTCCTAAAGAAGGTGAGATTTAATTGTAATTATTGTGAGGTTAGTAATGTTAGTGAGAGGACAGTTTGAGTATCCGGATGCTAGCTGCCAGACCTTCCCGCTTCAGGATTTAGCAAAATGCAAGTTCTCTAGACTGAAAAATAAAAGTTACGACTTACAGGGAGGGAACTGCTACATATGAAATTGTAGAAGGGAGGGAACTATCCTCCCACTAACATTACTAACCTCATAATAATTACAATTAAATCTCACCTTCTTTAGGAAGGCTCATTAAATTTATTAATTATTATTCGGTTAGTAATGTATTTAGTGGTAAGGACTGTTTGATATTTTAGAGCTATATCTAGAGAACTTGCAGTACATAAGTTGCGAACAGACTTGAAACAATCGATTGCAACTAATATTGGAAAGAATTTTGTCCTACCTCATAAGAGAGGAGTATACCTCTCTATTCAGCCCCAAGCACTTGTCTGCGTGAAGGTTGCCCAGACTGTTTGTGCACCATTCAAAATCAGCATCATATTTACACGAATTACATAATCATTATTGCACCTGGGTAATCCACCAAATGTGAATGAAATTCCATAATGTTAATGTACATTATTTCTTCACAAAATTGTCCAACATTGTTTGACTAAAAACTACTTGTGTTTGTTCAGCTTTTTTTTTATATAACTTCACAAAAGTCCTCTCACTGCTCCACCAGCAATCTTCATAATCGTTGATAACGGAACAACTCTTTTTCCGCTGCTGAAGTAGATGCACTCCTGGTGCTGTGGGCCGAGTGTTTGAGAACTTGCAATATAAAATGTATGAGTAGTTTAAGAACAGTTTGTTCCCTTCCTCCCAAAGATAGGTACCATTCTTGGAAAATGATGATGATAATAGTAATAATAAGGGGCTTCAGTCATACACTTCGTTTTATACCAACCGACTTTGCGTTTTTATGCAATTGATGAAATTTGTACTGACTACTTAATATGATATACAATTGTTGTTTGTCATAATTTCTAGTGCTGTGCAAATTAAGAATTGAACCTATACCACAGGTGGAGCTATCGACAAAGCCAAAATTATATTGCTATTGAAGCTTTTGTTGCTTCCCATTGAGACCTAATGGTCCTTGTCATCGATTCTTGCTCTGCCTTGATTCTTGCATTGCCTTTGGTATTAGCTTTTATATATATTATATATATATATAATATATATATATATATATATATATATATATATATATATATATATATATATATCAGAACAAAAAAAGAAGGAAAACTAACAAGAAAGAATGTAGACTATTCCCAATATTTCGGCTTTTGGCCTTGGACGCGGGACAGACAGTAGAACAAACTTGACGTAACAAATACAACACGTAACTTTTCTTGACGTCATTGTTGTGACCAACATTCTGTGTGTATAATTAGATTGTGTTGCAGTGTGTGTGTGTGTGTGGTGTGTGTGTGTGTGTGTGTGTGTGTGTGTGTGTGTGTGTGTGTGTGTGTGTGTGTGTTTGATAATTCGTTTGGACTATTGAGTCCACATAATAAAAAAAATGAAATAAAAAAAAGAAATCCCCCAGTACAGTCTCTCTCTCTCTCTCTCTCTTCTCTCTCTCTCTCTCTCTCTCTCCTCTCTCTCTCTTCTCTCTCTCTCTCTCTCTCTCTCTCCTCTCTCTCTCTCTCTCTCTCTCTCTCTCACTCTCTCTCCTCTCTCTCTCTCCCCTCTCTCTCCATCTCTCTCCCTCTCACTCTCTCTCTCTCTCATATCCATGTCCGCTCTGTCCATCTCTGTAGTTATCACTTCCAAACTATGTAGAACTAACGCCAGATGTCTTAAGACCCTTTAGTTAAGAGAGTGGGCATGTATCATGGGTAAAGCATCTTCATTATAAACAAATTCAGCATCTCCACTATGATAATGCCAAGAGAGTGGGTGTGTAACCTGGGCCAAGCGCCTCCACTATAAACAAATAAAGCATCTCCCCTAGGAACAGGTCAAGAGAGTGGATCCTGGGTAAAGCATCTCCACTATAAACAAATAACACAGCTCGATGGAGAAATAACTGCCCTCTCAGACAATTCATTAGAGAGAGTTCAGACCCAGCGGAGCCATGGTCTTCAGCTTGTCCATCCAGAACTTTTCACGACAGAGTCTGGACTCCTTGCTCTGGACAAAGACCTGTTCGAGGATGATGCATCTGACATTCTCACAGGAATGTCCGGCCAAGTTGAAGTGCTCCGCCACCAGAGTCCCAGTGTTGTGCCTGATATGGGACCGGTGTAGAGTGAACCTTACGCTAACTGAGTTCTTTGTCCTCTCCAACATACTGGGCGTTTCTACATAGTTGGCAGAACAGCAGGTAGATGACGTTAGTAGATCCACAGCATAGGTTCTGCCTGATGGTGAACCTCTCCCCCGTCCTGTCACTGGAGAACCCCGTGGCTTCCATCAGATGAAGACGGCAGGCAGCGCACGTCTTGGAACATCTGTGGCAGCCAGGATCCACATCACAGGGCAGGGCAGGAGGAGCTGAAGGCATCAGCAAATCTCTCAGGGATCTGCTGTTCCGTTCTCCCAGGATGGGGGGTTCAAGAGCCACTTTCCTCATCCTGGCGCTCTCTCTCTCTCTCTCTCTCTCTATATATATATAGTTAAGAAATAAATCCTATAGACCAACGATCACCATCAGATGGTGAGCTGTGCAGGACAGATGAATCAAATAATACAGAAAAAGATAATACAGAAAAAGATAACAGCCGCACAAGCCAAACTTCCCACTCCACACAACTCTGTAGGACTAAAAAGTTGTTGCATTTGAAATGCCGAATTGATGAAACTTTTCTGTATCTAATGTATGAATTTGTGAACTTCAGAAACAAGTTAACGTTATGAAATATTCTGTGTTCCCCCCAAAAGTGTTTTTTTGTTTTAATAATAAAATGTGCTGATTTACTTTCCAACGTTTTGCCTCCACCATAGCATACTACTATTTTTATCCTTAATTTGGATATCACCTCAGTAGTTTGCCCTCTTTAGTCAGATCTATTAGGTTTTTGAAATTAAAATTTCAGAACATTATTATTTTGTTCATTTTACATAAGATTTTTACTTTTTCTGGTTTAACTTTATGCTGGTTTGCTTTTATTGTGGATTTTCGATTTGGTGCAAAGAGGACACCATTCTCTTGTAGAATGTCTTTTTTGCTCGGGTTGGCATCCACTGGACAGTCAAATTGCAGCAGGAGTGGGCAAAATAATTGGAATCTTATGCCAAAGCCCACTCCTGGATACCTAAAATAGTCCAGGGGGGACTATTCCTTTCCATCCCACCTAAGACACAATCTCTTCTTTTCCGTATAAGAACTAGGTCATATTACTGTAAATATAAAAAACCTGACCTGTAATTGTAATAACACACCTGTTTAATCCCTGTAATCATATTCAAAATCAATTTACAACTTTTTTTGAGAAATTAAATACAGTTAAAATCCCCTTCACCCAAAACTCCATTCTAACTTATGGCCCACAGGAATGGTCTTCCCTGGTTTGGTTCGTAGAAGCCATTCGAGATTCCTCGTTTGGTCACCTATTCTAATAAAATAAAAATAACAATCATAAGAAAAACAAATAACAACTTAGTCTCAATACATACTTTACACTGGTGGGGGAGGGGTCCCCCCCGGACAGCGGGCCGCGTACCTGACTACACCCAGATTCACCTTTACCCCCCCCCCCTCCTTTTTTAATACACAGCACGCTCTACTGCTAGTGCTGACTCTTTTGAGTGTCACTTTTTTACTCCCCTCCCCCCAGTAGATGGGTGCGCGGCCCGAACTCCGGGGGGGTGGTCTCGTAGCAGTCGCGCCTCAGCATCTGGGGTCCCCCGCACCTTGTGCAGGACCTCTGTACACGGCGCCTTTCCTCTGCTTGGGGTGGGGAGGAGGGGTCCCTCTCCCTCCCTCCCCCCACCTCAAGCATGAAAGAATCGTTAACCTCCCCCTCCACTCTATCCCACTCTCTGATCTCATCTGGGCTCCCATATTAAAAAATAAAAATAATAAAATAATATTGATTTGTGTTGTGTTCACTTGTAAGATAGCAAGGGCGGGGTGGTATGTGTGGCTCTGAGAGAGAGGGGGGAGAGAGAGAGAAGGAAAGCGAGAAAGGGAGGTGGTAGGGGTGGGGAATTAAGAGGGAGAGAGGGAAAGAGAGAAAAAGAGAGAGAGAGAGAGAGAGAGAACTAGGGAGAGTTGTATAAAGTAAGAAGGAAGTAGGGAGAGAGCGAAGGGATGGGAAAAACAGGAAAGTACAAAGCAACGCAGACACAGTGCTTTGGTAAATGAGAAGATAATCAAGAATAAATAAATAAAATAAAATACAATGCAATAACAAATCATCCAAATACATTTGTCATATCTCCCCAAACTTCATCATTAGTAAAATGATTCAGCTTATTCGAGCTAATTTAGATACAAATTTGGCTAGTTTCCTATTATCTGAACTTCAACAGATTCATGCATAAAGAAAAAGAGAAGAGAGAACGGGGGAGGAAATGGAAAGAGGAGAGAAGAGAGAGAGAGAGAGAGAGAGAGAGAGAGAGAGAGAGAGAGAGAGAGAGAGAGAGAGAGAGAGAGAGAGAGAGAGAGAGAGAGAGAGAGGGAAAGTAAGAGAAAGACCGTGGAAGCGTGGAAGGGGAAAGGGGAAATATAAGCACCAGTAATTGCAATGTTAGATGGTAAAGTGGGGATAATAATGTTTAAAACAGATGTAAAAAAGTGTTTAAGAAGTTTCTCATCTCTATCACATCAAAACACTACATTTGCAGTAATTGATATGGGTGGTAATTAAGATCGTCCCTGAGTCAAGCAAACATATCAAAGCACATGCTATCCGCTTTCAATACATAACATCCAGGGCTTTCTTTGGGGGGGGGGGGGGGGGAGAAATAGTGGGGAGGAGAGTGTGGGAGTGGGGGGGGGGGGGGGGGGTTGGTAGGCAAGGAGGGGACGCGCTTTTTTATGCAAGTTACAAAACTATAGAGTCCATCTTCGAGATTTGACTCCACACTTTTCCTCGAGTAAGAGTTTCTATCTTTGCATTGATCAGAACTGCACTCTGTTTTTAAAGGTAATCATGGTGTTCAAGTCCGTCCTGCTGTTCAGACCAGCACAAATGGTGCCCAGATTTGTTGCCTGCCAATACGTTTCCTTGTGGATCAGTTGGTCTGCACTTTGGGCCTGTTCTATAGCATGGATAGTCCAGAAAGACATCTGGGGGTCTTGCGAGTGGGGGGTGTCGGCCACATGCTTAGCTGCACCACATCGTTTTGTGTTTCCATTCTTGCAGTCCGATTTATGATTGGCCCATCTTTTCTTCAGGTTTGTGGTCGAGCCCACATACCACTGGTTCGGGTGAAGTTCACATCTGAGAATGTAGACAACGTTGGGTGTGGTGCAGCTCAAATGTCCCCTTACGTTCCACTGTCTGCCATCCCATGGAGCCTGGAAGTTTTTCAGGCTCCAGGAATGGCTGCAGGTATCACACTTCGCTTTGCATGTGAAGAATCCTTGTTCCTCTTTGGGACCATGTTGGGGAAACCTCCTGGGGACTGTAGATTTGTAGGATTCCGCTAGATTTTTTCGTCTTCTTTCCGCTGTAATCAGGTTTTCCCGGGGGAATATGTCTTTGTTCTTGGCATTAGAGTAGAGTATGTGTAGATTTTCTTTGAGGATGGTAGTTTTCGATGGTAGTCGTGGGTCGTATCTTGTCATCCAGGCTATTTTTTTAGTTTTTTTCTTCCTTGGTCTGTTGATGATCTCCTTTCTTCCCTGCTCTGCCCCTTTCGAAAGCATGTTGAGTGTTTGGGAGTATTTCCAACCTGTCAGGGTGCAGAAATGCGCATACTGTTTTAATCGTTCTTGAAGTACATGGTCCGATGTGCAGAGCATTCTTAGGCGGGTGCCTACCCCAATCATGAGTCCTTTGAAGACTTGTGGAGGGTGACAACTAGATCTGGGTAGGTAGCAATGACAGTGTTTGGAATTTACATCTGTCTCAATTCTGCCTTCTTTGGTGGAGAGCTTCAGGTCTAGGTATTCTACTTCGTTACCCTCCTTCACTGTCCATTTGATGCTCTCTCTCTCTCTCTCTCTCTCTCTCTCTCTCTCTCTCTCTCTCTCTCTCTCTCTCTCTCTCTCTCTCTCTCTCTCTCCTCTTCCTTTCCCTCCCCCGTTCTCTCTTCTCTTTTTCTTTATGCATGAATCTGTTGAAGTTTAGATAATAGGAAACTAGCCAAATTTGTATCTAAATTAGCTCGAATAAGCTGAATCATTTTACTAATGATGAAGTTTGGGGAGATTTGACAAATGTATTTGGATTATTTGTTATTGCATTTTATTTTATTTTATTTATTTATTCTTGATTATCTTCTCATTTACCAAAGCACTGTGTCTGCGTTGCTTTGTACTTTCCTGTTTCTCCCCTCCCTTCGCTCTCTCCCTACTTCCTTCTTACTTTATACATCTCTCATCTCTCCCTAGTTCTCTCTCTCTCTCTCTCTTTTTCTCTCTCCCTCTTAATTCCCCACCCCTACCACCTCACTTTCTCGCTTTCCTTCTCTCTCTCTCTCCCCTCTCTCTCTCTCTCTCTCTCCCTCACTCTCTCTTTCTCTCAATCTCTCTCTCTCTCTCTCCCTCTCTCTGTCTCTCTATCTCTGAAACTCCACTAAATCAGGAATAAAGAACTATGTTCAGGTAGTCAGGACATTGCTTCGGTGAAAATCGTGCAAAACGAAGTGCTCTTGGGAATAGGTGATGATTTTGATTTGGGGGTTTAAAGAATGAAATCCGTGCAATGTATTGTATTTTCTTTATATTTTCTTTTTTTAAGTGAGATGTATTCTTAGGTATGGGAGAAAGAGAAAATGTGCTGTCATTGTTACATTCATTCTGTGATCAAGCCAGCTACTGGTGAAACGTTAGAATAAAATAGTGAAAGAAGCTTGACGGCTTATTTTGTCCCTATCTACTACTACTACTACTACTGCTGTTGTTTTCGCTGTAAGTACTCAATCCCCTTCCCTCAGCACCGCTATTCCAACCATGTGTGGTGCCTGACCCAGAGAGGAACTGTTTTTCCGAACTTCACTTTATATATATATATATATATGTCAGTGCAAGAACTAACGAAAAGTTCACAATTAGAGAGAGATTTGACTGTGAAAGCTCCAACATTATCTATCTTTTGTTTTGTGGTCAGTGCCAAAACTCAGAAACAAAGAACTCATTATATTTACATCGTTCTAACTTTAACAAAAACACAGGGACGCTGGTTGCTCAGCACTGTAATTCTACAGGCCATTCACTACGTGATTTAAAGTGTGTTGTCATTGAAAGAGTACATAACGTCAATCTTCAATCGAGGTTAAAACGAGAGCAGTTCTGGATTGGTAAACTTAAAACTTTGACACCCTTGGGTTTGAACTGCATTGAAAAATGAATTTTGAATGGTACCATCAGACAGTTTTAGGTTTTCATTGATTTTGTTTGGACATATGCCAAATGTTTGAAATCATGCCAGTGGCTTTTTTACGTGTTCTTACCTTTTAGTGTAACTTTTATTATGAGACTTTTCAGAAGAGTTGGGGGCGCCTTTAGTTCTCCTGTAAATAAGAAGAATTATTTTAATACTTGCTAAACCCCCTTTTTTATATGTATGTTTTACTAGTGCGTTTATGAAAGCACGGAAAACTACTATACTTACTATGTTGCATATATAGGTGCACCCAAAAATGTGCGTATATAGATGTTATTGTGTTTGTGCATGTGTGCGTACGTGCGTGCGTGAGTACATGCGTACGTGCGTACGTACGCGGGTGCGTGTGTGCGTGTGTGTATGTGCGTGCGTGTGTGATACTTTCGTTCTTGCCTGAATAAAACTTCTTCCTCTCTGATATACTTACCGGTAATTCACGATTTGACCATCTATTGCCAAATTACTGTGGAAAACGTAAAATATGTTTTATTCAAATGTGTTTGATTATATTGGTGCATGTTATTCTCATTTGGTTAGCTGCATGTATTTGTTGTCAATAATGGTTTCACTACAATATGCTTTAGGCGAACATACACTGATTTATAATAATTTCCTGGGACATCACAACTCATTTTGTGGTGACGGGTCACATTTATGTAAATTGGGTTGCGTCACTTTAACTTATTTCCATTTATGATTTTAATTTTTTTTTTTTTTAATTGAATCTCGCTGAAATTTGCAGGAAAATTTAAGGTTGCTATTCTTATGCTAAATTGTCAATATAAAACCAATTGGGCAAAATGTGGCCGAAAATGCAAAATTTGGCCAATTTTTAATCTTGAATATATCGGAAACAGCTGCACAAAATACAATCATATTTTCGATATTTACTCAGGAGTTGCGGTGCCACGCTTCCATGTCAAACCCAAAATCGGAAGTGGGTTGGAAATGGCGAAATGTGGGTAAATTTTAATCTTAAATAACTCGAAAACGGCTGCACGAAATGCATTCCGATGTTGTGTGATTATTAAAGATTAATGATGCAACACTTCCGGTATCAATCAGAGCCATAATTGGGGAGGGAAAGGCTGGTGGAGGGGAGAATCCTGTCATGTTTGTTCTCAAAGGCAAACATAAGCCCTCTAGTTAAACATGATGACTGATTTTTCAGCTGAATTAACTGAAGTGACAGTTCCATTTGATAAGTCACTAGACTTTGTCGAATTGTTTATGGTTGTTGTTAAATCGTATGCTATTTTTAGTTATTATTTGTTTATATCCTAATTCTATCCAGGACTTGAAACAGTTCCATTGTTTCTAATTACCCTATTACCCCATTCCCACTTACTTGTTCACTGTATTTCTTTGATCATTTTCAATTAGTGCTCTGCATGTATTGATATTATATGTTTATCATGTCTACTACTTTAGATAAATGGCCTTCATGGGAGGGACTCCGTATTGGATACCTCAATATAAATAGCGCCAGAAATAAGACAGATGAAATAGCAACACTATTGCGTAACAAAGGTAATCATTTTCATTTATTTTGGATAGCTGAATCCTGGCTAACTGATGTGATCCCCGACTCCCATATGTCCATGCCAAACTATGATATGATTCGCTTAGATCCCATAGCACCCAGTTCAACTGGTTTGCTTTTACATTGTACTCGTTCATTAATTCTCAAGAGAATACCTCATTTAGAAAATCATAACATAGAGAGCATTTTGGTTAAAGTAAGTCTAAACCATTATAAACCAATCATGGTGGGGTTCCTTTACAGAAATCCTGCAGAAAAAGTTGACTCGTATGACAGATTTAATTCGATGATGGATGCTGCAATCCTTGAATCGAAAGAAATAATACTATTTGTCGACTTTAATATTGACTTAACATGGCCAGGGACAAAATGGAAACAAATGTATGAACTTTATGATTTGGAACAAATAATTGACGTTCCAGCTCGTATCACAAATCATTCAAGAACTCTAATTGACCACATCTATGTCAACAACAAAGCTAATATAATAGAAGCGTCCTCTGTACAGACCTGTTGTAGTGATCATTCCTCTGTTGGCATAACTTGGAAGAAAAAAGGTGTCAAAATCCCTAAGTCCGGTCACAAAGAAATATTTTATAGGTGCTTCGGGAACTTTGATCAAAATTCATTTCTGCTTGACATAATTAATTCGGATTTAGATTATGTTGATCAAATTAGGGACCCATACTTAGCAATTGAGTTTTGGATAAATGCGTTTCAGGAAATATATGACCAACATGCTCCCTTAATTAAAAAGAGAGTTAAACACACCAGCAACCCCCCTTAGATAACTAAAGATATAGACAACGAGGGATATAAAAGAGATAGCTTACTAACTTCAAAAGACAAAAAGGCATTCAATAAACAGAGGAATAAAGTGAACTCAATGAACAGAAGGGCAATGAAAACATATTTTCAAGATTTGGTAACTTCCTCACAGAATCAGAAATCAATTTGGAAAGCTATTAACCTTTTGACTAACATAAATTCTGACAACAAAGCGCATTGTCCAATATCAGAATTATCACCTGATGATTTAAACTCATTTCGCTTCCAGCGTATTTAATTGTCTTTGCAGGCCCACAAAGTTGTTGATAATAGAATAATATCGCCTGCAAAGAGTAAGATAATCAGTTCTAAAAGATCAAAAGTTACTCCATGTCTGCCATATTCAATAATGTCTAATGCCAGTTCATTGATAAATAATGAAAACAAAACAGGACTACAAACGTCCCCCTGTTTGACTCCACTTGTACACCTAATACTATCTGATAACTTTACAACTGATCTTACTCTTGCTTTTAAGTCATTGTACATGTTTGTTTTATACATCTGAATAGTTTGCCTTTAATTCAATTTTTTTAAAAACCTGGCCACAATAACCTACTAGAAATGGAATCAAAAGCCTTCTCAAAGTCCACAAAGGATACATAAAGTTTCTGATTATTTGAAAATTGTTTCTGTACAGCAGCAAGGAGCACAAATATATGATCGATAGTCGAATAACCTTTCTTAAAACCAGCTTGATGTTCTCTGGTTGTATTGTTTTGATTTACCCATTCCTGTAGTCTATTATTAATGATATAACTATAAATTGTCCTGCATAATACATAAATATATGCCTCTATAGTTATTTACATTATTTATTTCACCTTTTTTGAACACGGGTAAAATGATGGATTCTTTACAGCTATCTGGATAAATTCCAAAATCAAAGAGATAGTTAAATAGCTTTACCAGAAAATTTAACACACAAGTCTGCATTTTTGAAAAACTCCTATTAATCCATCTGGGCCAACAGATTTCCAATTCTTTAATTTTCTGATAGCTCGTACCCTCTTTCTCTTCCTCTTCTCTTGAGAGCCCACGGTCAATGAGCTGACCATTCTGGCTCCTTTTGAAAAAAAGACTGAAAAAGAGGGGTTCACGTGGTGTTCAATTTCAGTTGGCAGTGGTGGTGTAATAACAAAAAGTAGAGATTGGAGTGGGCAAGGGAGAAGCAAGGGCGGAGGGAGGAGGGGTGGAGGGGGGTGGAGGGGGGGGGGCAAGACTAATGAGTTACTGATCAGCCTACAGTCCTGACGTGCCACACACATCAGCAGTGAAGGCTGTGGTGGAGTCCTGCCGCAGTTCGTTCCACTCCCTGATGGTCCTTGGGAGGAACGAGTTGGATCTGTACTTAATACGGCACTGAATGCGCTGAAACTGCAGGTGGTGTCCACGCATTTGCCGAGATGGAAGCGGCACCAGCTTGGCTTGCAGATTCGGGCAGTGTACAGCGTCGGTGCTGATCTTGTGCAGCATGGAGAGCCTGGTCCTCTGCCGTCTGCTCTCCAGTAATTCCCAGCCTAGGTTTTCGAGCATGGTGCTCACACTTGATGTAGGCCTGTACTGGTTGAGCACAAATCGTGCTGCCCTACGCTCCCCCTTAAAATGGTCAAACCATTCGAATAAAGAAATGTTATTGCATGTTGGAGATTTTTTCGTTGAAATCTTATGTACAGTTTCCCCCAAAGCCTGTCCACAGAGCAAAGTGATTGGCCCTGCCTCCAATCTTCTAACCAAGAGAGCTTTTTGAGTGTTAATATTGATAATAATATCCAAAAGCCAACAAATCTCCAAAGATGCATCACCAAAAGCAATTGTAAAAGCCCTCTACGTGTAATCACTCATTCTCTAAAGACAGGGTTTTAGCATGATTTTCATCATTCTTAAAAATCAATTGCAATAAAGCTTTTATTATGGTATATCTTATAATCTGTAGTAGAAGCTAAGGCCAATCTAACCAACTGCACCATTTAATTGATACTTTTTTTGTGTCGTGTCAAGCATTCTGAGCTGAGGAAATGGATAATATTACTAGGTTGACTATTAGATCTATAAGCGAAACAAAAAGTAGGCGAATAGATCTGCAATGTAAACCGGTTGCGTTTGAATACTTCCAACAAAAATAGAACCGTCAGTAGAAGATGGACTAATAAGATTCATGTTTGTTGACAGTTGAAATACCAATAGTGCATTAATTGTAATGTTTACCGTTTCAGTTCTAGCAGTTTCATTGGTGATTTTAATGTATTACAGTGATTAAAGAAAACAAAATGCAACACTCTACAATCGAATGAATTTAATGAATAGATCTGCACCTAAACACAGGGGAGCTTACTGTTTTGACAACTTTTTTTTAACTCCCCTTTTTTGGGGACGAAATAGTTCGTTTTCAAAAAAGTCAATTTCTCATTATTGTACCCTAGTTGGAGGTTAATAATAGTAAAATTACATTATTTTTGCATTCCATCGAAATTCTGTGACAATGGAACATAGTTCCGCGGGGTGTTGTAGGTCAGTGAAATAATTTTATGGGTAAGAATGCCACCTAATTAGTCATTGTTAATACATCTACCCCTAACATTAAATGCAATGGGCAAATGGTCAGACTCAAGCCTGTCCATGAGACCATAACACTCAAAGTAGCATATTTACTCAAATACTGTAATAAATTCATTCACATTAAAAAATAGTTGTTAACTCGGCAGCCTGTCAGATATGTAAGTGTAGTGGCCTTTAGGATCACCAGAACACATTCCATTCAATACTCTTAAACCTAAAACAGTACACATGTTCAATAGTGGTTTTTTTTACCAAACGTGTTTAAGACTTTATCTTGAGAAATTCTGTTTAAATCTGAATCTGAATCTGGCTACGCTGCACTGGACACTTATACAGCGTTGTGACAGAAAGAATAATAAACCAAACTAGAAATCAACACAAAAGCAAACGAAAAATAGAAGTCTCCACAGTGTTTCATATCTCAGGTCAGGCCAATCAGGCTTCCATAGCAGCCCCGGGGACGTACCCGGACTAGTCCGGGCAATAACCTTTGTAAAAAAGGAAGGAGGTTGTTTTGGTATATATATTAAGTTTTTCAACGGATTTAAAATATTCAATATTTCATTGTTTCAAATCCGTCAAAGGCCAAGTTTAATAATTTTATAGTGGGCAACTTTCAGTATAAAGTGGTCTTTGTAGGTAGGCTAACATCCACTTGTTTTCACATTCTCTCCATAGCCAGTTCCTAAGGACAAAGACGCCACTTGGATAAGGCCAAAGATATGACGCGCAGGGGTACCGGGCAAATGGTAAGTTAAGTTCAAACTCCTTTACTATGTCGTAAAAGCATCTTAAAAATTATGGGCACAAGAACACTACATAAATACAACAAAATAAACTATGCTTACACTATGTACTAGTTACAGGTATATTGAAGTAAAAATAGCAAAGTTAGCTAGCAGGTTTTGCAACCAAGTAACCCGTGAGAAATGGACTCACCCATGCAGGAAATACCCACAGGAAGTTTACCTTTTATTTGACCTTAGCAACACGTGTGTTCTGATAGATGAGAGATGTATCTCAGCGACCTGATAACGATACTGCATCTTTCTTGAACTAAAACCACAATGATTGTTCGATTAAATCGCCATGTGAGTGTATGAAAGCAGAATAGATGTTGAAAAATGAACCTGAATGAATGAGAAAGTGAAGAGTAAGGCCTACTTGTCCAGTAAATAGAACTAGGCTTGATTGGATGTGACTAGGGAATGAGGTAAAGGTGAAGTCTCTAGGGGAAGACTTTTAAAGTGTTAAATTTTCAATGAGAAACTTTTCGTTTAGCCCACTTCTCTAGGGTGTGGGAGATGAGCAAAGTTCCGGCCCCTTTTCATCTAATAAATTTATATTATTGCCCGGGTTCTGGCTCGTATGATTGAATGAAATACAAGTGGTAGATTTGCTTTAAATGACAGACAGAGAGAAGTAGATTTTTACATGAAAATTACAAAACTTCCACTCTCATCAGTCTGACCAAAGGGTTCAGAATTATCTGTACACTTGTATTTTATTTACTCACAAATCTGCATATCAGATTATGCATCAATAAGAAAAGCAGTGCAATGGCGCCAAAACAAAATATGTATGAACAATTAATTCCGAAAGGATTACACAAGACTTTTGTCTGTCTGAAAGGTTTAGCCCCTAGCCGGAAGGGTCACTAATATTATCAAGTGTCCTGGGGTAGCTAGAGTTTTTGCACTGTCCCAAGGACTTATCTGGCGTAAGGTTCCTCTGTCGAGATCAGTGAGTGCTGGGGTGGCTAGGCTGGCTCTTCAGGTGAGAGTGCACCCAGTAGTCCTGGATGAGGCATCGCGAGATGGCACGGCACAGGTGTGGTCTCCTCGTGGTTTCTGGGTGCGGTGTCGGGTTGACTGCGGCCCCGTCTTCGTAGTCGTGAGTCAAGGGTTATGCTTCCTGACCACGATGCCCTGCTGAGAATCACAGGAAAATATGGGTGTAGATCTCTATGGATTAGAGACATGGGCTTCAGCCAGTGGGGATTAGTGGATGACAACTGGCTAGAAGGCCGCCCTTGTACATTAACACTATGAACACTAACATGAAATAAAATATGACATGTGTACTGGAATCAACTGTTATGATTCAGTAACAAACTAGATCAAAATCTATGATCAAGCCAACAAATATCACTCTGTCCAACTCTTGGAAAGGAATGTAATCTGGTTCTTGTACTAAAAGAGTTAAAGTAAAAATCAAACACAAGAATGAATATGTGCACATAATTAGAACAGCATATTTACCAATTCTTTTCACTGACACCTCTACTACTTATTCAACATAGAATATAGGATCTAGATCAAAAATAGAATCAAACAAAAGTAAATATAAAGCAATTATGTTACACCCAAACACATTCAATATTACTCATGAGTAGGGCTAATATTATTACTGGCAGGTAACAGCAGAGGGTTTGTTCCTACAGTGTTGACTCAGCCAGGTTTTAGTTTGCTTGTGACTAGACTAAGAAAATGTCTTGAGGTTTGCCTCCCACTATGCATTTCCCACTTAATTTATAATCTATTTAAAAAAGCCAGCCACAAAACACCAATGTTACAAGCTTTCGAGATTTTTATTATCTCTTAGCAGCAAAATGTGTTTTAAAACAGACATGAGATAAAAAGGTACAGCTAAAGAGTTTATAAAACTTTTCTGTGTCCAATGTCTGTATTTGACCAGTTAACATTAACTTTATGGTTTTTTTGTGCTGATTTCCTTTTCCTCCCAATGGGGGAAGGACAGTGGGTGGGTGGGTGGGTGGGTGGGTGTATGTTTGAAATCTAAATATATTCTGACCACCACAACCCATAACCCATTGAAGTAAAACCCATAACAGTTACCAGCATTTTGCACGTGGTTTTCATTGTTGGAAGTGTCAGGCACGGGATTCTCATGTTTGCAAAACTAATGTACGGGAATTTAACCACTTTTAATTTATAATCTATAGAGTGTTTTTATTGGCTGGGTAGTAGACAAGAGAGACAGCTACAGATCATGCGCTTACAGTGACAGCACATGCTTGTCGGTGTCAGCATCACATGCTTCTACAATGTCCGTGTCAAAACTCATGACCCGGGAAGGGGGGGGGGGGGGGGGGAGGGAGAACGAGAACAAAGAAATGCTGCTTGTAATCGGGGAATCCTGTGATGTCACTGGATGGTCGCCGTGCCGATAAGATTAAAGAATAGCGGGATGAAATAGTCAGGGGTGGGGGGTGTAGAGGAGAAAGTGGGGCACGCGTGACACATTCCATCACATTTGATGCACTCGCGCTTCTGTGTGTGTGTGTGTGCGTGTGCGTTGTATGTGTGCGGGAGGATGGATGGGTGTATGTTTGAAATCTAAATATATACTGACCACCAAAACCCATAGCCCATTGAAGTAAAACCCATAACCCTTACCAGCATTGTGCACGTGGTTTTTATTGCTGGAAGTGTCAGGCACCGGATTCTCATATTTGCAAAAATAATGCACGGGAATTTAACAACTTTTTCGCTTTGTAACTCTGCAATTCACAATCACATTTTTATGCCCCTCTTTCCAACCAGAAGAAAACACATAATTGGACTGTGACTGTTTTTTGTACCCCTATCAAAATGAGTGTGGTAAAATGTACTATTACTGCTACTTGTACTGTTAATATCACCACTGCTGTCACAAAACAGCCAGCCAGACCATTATTCAAATTGAATGAGTGTGTCCCCGTCATCTACTCCATATTTCTTACCCCATTGATCCAGTGATCATACACCATGGAAGACATCTTGTTCTGATATCTAGCAGTCTTTAAAGGGACAAGATTTTTCCTGATCTATCTGATAGGCAAATGTAAGTCCTCTCCAATAAAGATATCTTTATCTCTTTAAGTTTGCACTTAGCTCTCAATATTTTATCCTTATCTTTAAAGAAAGAGAAGGATGCAATGATTAGAGAGTCTGCTTTGAACTTATGCGATGAACTCATTCAAATTTAACATCACTTAAAATTTCAAGTTTTATCATCATGTCTCTTACCAGACCTTCATAGTCCTGCCATGCTTAGTTTGGTCTGCAAGGAATACCAAGAATAATAACATTATTCCTCTTAGATCTGCCTTCCAAGTCCACAATTCTTTGTCTAAGTTTTCTAGTCTTTGAGTTAGTCTGTCATTCTCACTTTTCAGTCTAGTGTTGTCGGTTTTCAGATCTGTCACTTCCTGTCTTAATTTGGACACTTCTCCCTTCAAAGTGGAACACAAACCTTTCAAGTCTACCATATCATCAGTCATCGGGTCAAACTTACTGTTCAGATTGTTCATTTCTGACCTCAGCTCATTCTGGAACCCATCATAGTTTTCATCATGTCCTTTAAGGCGGGGTCTGTTGATTGATCTGTCACTGACGCTGACTCACCGGAAGTAGATGATTCTTTGGTGGTAGATCCAGGGACACTGTCTCTTCGTGATGATGTACCGTCAAGGCGGGTCTGACGAGATTTGTCTCCCTTTGGTGGACCCGGATTCTGTTTCACGTCTCCCACACGCAGCAGCAATGCACACAAAAAACAGGGATAGCAAAAGTCCAAAGGTAGCACCGTCACCTCGCCTTCTCAGGGTCAACACGGACATTTTCATGACTAAATATTGCACAGCACATAAACGTTACCTTTCCACTTCGAGTATTCAGACATTATATACACTGTGTACATGCCAAATTAAAAAAACCATCTTTTTTTTAATTAATCATAACCACATATGTACTTATAACATTAATTAACCGTTAACACTGACAGAGATTCAGAAGAAAGAAATAGGGAGGGAGGGAGGGAGAGAGAGAGAGAGAGAGAGAGAGAGAGAGAGAGAGAGAGAGAGAGAGAGAGAGAGAGAGAGAGAGAGAGAGAGAGAGAGAGAGAGAGAGAGAGAGAGAGAGAGAGAGAGAGAGAGAGAGAGAGAGAGAGAGAGAGAGAGAGAGAGAGAGAGAGAGAGAGAGAATGACAATGACAAAACGATTGTATTGCTTTCAGCTATAACAGCCATAAAAGCAAAAGGGTGAAAAAAGCGAAAAGAAAAATGATTTGGCTTGAATGACATTGCGGCGATTACTATATCAAAACAGTAATTTATAATAAACAAATCAAGTAATCATTCATCCAGGACAGTCAATTCATATTTGCGATCTCTAGTCGAACACTTAATCAACTTACCTACTCACCTCTGTCTCTACACAAGTATAAACCCTGACCCCCACCCTCGCACCCCACCCGTATAAACATCACCCACTTTCCCTTTTTATTTAATTCCCTTCACCGGAATAATGCATGAGAAAAAACCCCCACTGTCACAGATACCTCATTACACGCTCCAGTTCACACAGTTGGACGAGCAACAGTGAACGTATGCATGTGATAACGCTCATAGGCATGCATG
>CM065685.1:28694819-28712319 GCA_017654935.2 Phymorhynchus buccinoides | reverse complement strand
TACTGAGGAACTTTTCATAGACTCTAACAATGATTTCCCAAAACGAGCTAGAAACATCTCATATTTACAACCAATTAGAAATTACTCGTCTACACTTATGTCTGACAGTAACATTGATTTAACATCAGTTCCAGAGGTTCCCATCATACCTAAGATTCCTCCTTGGGAGCATATGTGTGGAAATTTTGATTATGATTACACAAATGTTTTGAAAGGTGAAAATGTAAATGTTTTGGTGAATGAAGTCAGAGAACACATAGACAGCTGTTATAGTAATCACCTTAAAATCTATACTGATGGCTCAGTTATAGATAACATTGGTAGTGGTTCTGGATTTGTCATACCAAGTCTAAATATTAAAAAGAATTTTCATCTTGGCAAAGGATTTTCTATATTTACAGCAGAATTATATGCAATATTGATGGCTTTGACTTACATTTATGATACTCCCATGTCCTTTTATAATATTCTTATATTTGTAGATTCAAAATCTGTCTTACAATCTCTACAAAATTGGGATGGTAAGGCTCGACGAGATTTACTTTTTGATATCCATCATCTCATACATTGTATAAGGATTCAAGGAATATATGTAGATTTTTGTTGGGTTCCTTCTCATTGTGTGTTGACAGGAAATGAAAGAGCGGATAGACTAGCTAAATCTGGAGCTAAGCAACGATTTGATTGTGATTTAACATTCCCCTTGAAGATGTCTTCGGCTGAAATGTTGTTAACTTTGGAAACTTGTGTCTATAACGGAGGAAATCGTGGGGGGAAACTCAAATATTTGACTACTTGTCCTCGCTACATTTCTAAGATAATAACTACACTAAAATTAAATGCATGGAACACTAAATATTCTAATAATGTTTTGTGTACCTGTGGTATGCCTATCTCAGTGCGTCATTTGTTGATAGAATGCTCTATATTAACTCCAATTTATAGAGACAAATCTATTGACGTTGTCAACTTTCAAAATGACAGTCAAATATTATCCAGCCTTTACATCATTAATATTGTACTATAATTGCACAATCTCAAGTTGTAGAGTTGCTTTGATGTGTCTTTTATCGATTTCAATATGTTAATTTTATTGTTCCAATTATCACTTATGTTATTAATTGTTAGTTAGAGATTATCTTGACTACCATTGTTTTCTTCTTTTATTTTTCGTCTAATATCATCAATGGTGAACAGACGTTAAATAAACCACTGAACTGAACTGATATTTATTTATTAAGCTTTACTGTGCTAAAATGTATTGGCGCATCATTGTAATGTCTTACATTCTTGCATAAGCATTAACGTTGAAACGTTATTTAAGAAATCAGCTAATTGATGCATTAAGTGTGTGTATACGTGCATCTGTGTGTCTGCGTGTCTTGTGTGCATGTTTACATTTGTGGCTCACTCGTGTTGCTTTGTTGTTGTTTTGTTGCTGTTGTTTTGCATAAGATTACATGATATTTTGCAAAAGGCACTGAACTCGTTACAAATAAACAAATGAACATTAGTACACGTGTCTTTCCTTTTACGTACACTAAAGCAGACCCAGCACACAGTACTGTGTTATAACTGATTAAGCAATGATAGAAAACTAGAGGCATTATATAGCAGATCAGAAACACTCGTTGATCAATTAAACAATTTTTTTGGTATTAGTGTAAGCCTGTCTGCATGCGTGGATGAATGTGCATGTGTGTACATGCAAGCATACAACGACCTGTTTCACGTAACCTCTTGATTTATATCTTTCTTCACAGAGTGATTTATCACTTTTGTTTCTGCCACCCTCCGTTCTCCCATCATTTGATCTATTACTGTCACGCTGCTCATGCTACCAGAAAACAAAAGTGTCGTGAAGTAACTTACACCTAGTATGTGTTGAAACTAAAATTTAGCATGCAGCAGCTAATCAATGATGGCAGCGTGCTACTTAGTACTGTTAAGCATCGAATACAAATACAAGTGCAACGAATTAAACCGAAAAAAATAATGCCGAAAAGGATCAGCATCATAACACCATTACCGCAAATAAATTGTGACTACTATTAGGCAACTACTAAAAAAAATAATCAAAATGTTTGACCAGTGATGGAAATATGTCACAATATTCTGTTGCAGTGTGTGCTTGCTTCATAACCCCAGAGCACATGCAATTATTTCAAAAGTATATGAATGATGCGTTGATACGTTCAGTTTAAATTCGTGTATTACATATGGAAGTCCCTACTAAGAACTATTGAGTATTATTAGTATTTTAGTATTTAAGAGTTTCAGTCAGAGGGAAAGCAATGAAATCTTGTGGAGGTAGGCTACGTGACAAAAAAGATAAGCATATAAAACGTTTATGCGTGTTTTTGAATATTGCAATATGCATAGTTTAATCAACTCTAAGGATGCTTCCAAGCAAACGTAAATGATTCAAACTTCTGAAGCCTCCGCCGTTAAAACATGCACGGACTCAAACAAAACAATGTAATTATTCAAAACAAAAACTGTGATGTGCATACGTTTGTTACAAATTGCAGCTGTTTTTATTCGGTGCTTTATTTAATGCCATCTGTAATAACCATATTGGATATTAAGCTAATATAGCTTAAGAATGGGTTTTAGCTGGGTTCTGAACCTAACAATGGAAAAGAGACCTTACAGCATTTAAAATATCAACACAAGGTATTCTATTGAACATGCTTTATTTCTAAACACCTTGTTACAGTTCGTGAAATATTACGGAACAAAAACATTTTTTTTGGGGTATTTTGTGGATGTTAAAAGCAGTAGGTGGGAATAGCTAACACAAAACCATCAAACAATAAGAACAGGTCAATAATATAGAACATTGTGCTATATGTCTGCCATGTATGCAGTTTGTTTTAATTGTGTTTGCCAGATCCTCTTGTTGCTTTATTGTGATATTGAATACTATATGTATATGTGTGGGCATATGCACTTTGTGCTGCGTGTTAGAATACTGTCATTCAATTGATTTCAATTGAACTATTGTCCCGTGATAAGCTCACTGTGTTCATTTTCAATTGATTTCACACTGAGCTAACATGGATCACACAGAGAAAATCAACCCACATTCAGCTGACATGGATCACACAGACATAATCAGTCCACCGAGCTGATACGGATCACATAGAATCAGTCCACACTGAGCTAAAATGGACCACACAGACATAATCAGTCTACAATGAGCTGCCATTGATCACAAATAGGGAATCAGTCCATGCTGAGCTCACATGGATCACACGGACAGAATCAGTCCACACTGAGCTCACATGGATCACACAGACAGAATCAGTCCACAGTGAGCTGGCATGGATCACACAGACATAATCAGCCCACACTGAGCTGACATGGATCACACAGACAGAATCAGTCCACACTGAGCTGACATGGATCACACAGACAGAATCAATCCACACTGAGCTCACATGGATCACACAGACAGAATCAGTCCACACTGAGCTCACATGGATCACACAGACAGAATCAGCCCACACTGAGCTGACATGGACAGAATCAGTCCACAGTGAGCTGGCATGGATCACACAGACATAATCAGTCCACATTGAACTGACATGGATCACACAGACAGAATCAGTCCACATTAAGCTGGCATGGATCACACAGACAGAATCAGTCCACATTGAGCTGGCATGGATCACACAGACAGAATCAGTCCACAGTGAGCTCACATGGATCACACAGACAGAATCAGCCCACGCTGAGCTGACATGGACAGAATCAGTCCACAGTGAGCAGGCATGGATCACACAGACAGAATCAGTCCACATTGAGCTGACATGGATCACACAGACAGAACCAGTCCACACTGAGCTCAAGACTCAAGACTCAGGAATACTTTATTATCTCATAAAGAGAAAATATGTTGTGGCTTGGCATAAAATCACATACATTTAAGAAGATAGTATTAAATAAACAAACACATAGAATTTTAAATAACATGTAAAATGGAGAAGAATGTTTTACTATAACAATGCATGTGTACATCTCATAATTATATAATAATACAGACCTAATTTTAACATAATGCATCATATAAAAGCGATGGGATAAAATAAAAAAGAACATATCACAAACAAAGTTTAAAAGGTATATATGATAGACTTACACGCAGAGACGGTAAGAGAGGGAAGGGGAAGCAGAGAAAGAGGGGATAGGGGGAGGGGGAGAGAGGAATATAATAAGACCAGGAAACACATACAATTTCATATAATAAATGCATGTAAAAAGGGAATATTATCATAACATCATTAAGTACTAAAACAAGAAATACAATCAAATAGCATCTCAACGTAATAAAATGCAAATCCAGCTATAACCAAATATATTTAGAATATTATTATCACATCATTAATTAATCAAGTAATAAACAAGAAATAATATTTATTAAAAAAACGTCATACACTCAGTCATAAAAAGAATCCAGTTATAATCAAATATCAACAACAGCACAACAAACAACGGAAAGGCGCGCACACCCCCGTCCCTCACCCACTCCATACAGCATGCACACACTCATCAGAGAGAGAGGGGGGGACGGAGGGGGAAGAGAGAGAGGGGAAGGAAGGAGGGAGCGAGCGAGCGCGAGCGAGCGAGAGAGAGAGAGAGAGAGAGAGAGAGAGGGGGGGGAGGGAAGGGGAGAGAGAGCACACTTCTCTATCACTCACCAAGATCGCTTAGCACACACATACTGCCATTCACTCAGAAGCACATTCATTTGTTCAGCAGAGAGATGGAGACTGGGATAAAACTGTTTCTTGTTCGGAGGGTCCGGGATTTGGGGGTGCGGTAGCGCTTCCAGAGGGTAGGAGCTCGAAATATGACTGCTGTCGGTGGCTATCACTCGCGCCTTTCCTTTCACTCGTCGCTCGTACAACACATTCATACATTCTTGTCTCACTCCCACAACCTTGCTGCAGATATTCACCGTTTTGCTCAACACATTCTTATTTTTCACACTCAAGCTGCCAAGCCAACAAATGAAGGAAAACGTTAAAACAGATTCAATAAAGCACCTGTAAAAGCCTTGAAGAACAGTTTCATTCACACCAAGATTTCTAAGCTTTTGCAGACAATGCATTCTAGATTGGCATTTCTTGTGTATAAGATTGACATTGGCAGTAAAATTTAGCTTATCATCAATAACAGTCCCTAAATATTTGTACTCACTCACTCGCTCAACTTTCACACCACGAATAAAAAGGTCAGGCAAAACAGGTGGATTCTTTCTAAAATCAATTAACATTTCCTTTTTATTTTTTTTATTAGCATTCAGGTCCAGGTGGTTCTGTTCACACCATGCTGCAAAAGAAGAAACTTGATCAAATATACAGAGTCAGAGTTGGAAAGGTTTTGTAGAGCAGAATCGTCAGAGTATTTCACAAGTGGTGTGGAATCAGTGCCAGTACAGTCATTAGTGTATAGAGTGAAGAGGACAGGTGAGAGTACAGTGCCTTGAGGAGAGCCAGTAGAAGTGTGCTTTACAGACGAGATAGCGTTCTGGAAGCTGACAGACTGTGATTGATTAACAAGAAAGCTCATTATCCATTTGACAAAGCGAGGACAGACATTGTAGGAGAGGAGCTTGGAGGCCAGAAGGTGGGGCTGAATGGTGCTAAAAGCAGAAGAAAAGTCCACAACAAGAATCCGTACAAAAGAGCCAGGTTTTTCCATGTGTGTGAAAGTGTTGTGGAGGCGAGTAAGTGTTGCGTCGTCTATGCTTCTGTTGGGTCTGTATGCAAACTGATGAGGGTCAAGGAAGGGGGTTGTCTCTGCTGTAATGTGTCTGAGAACACGTCTTTCAAAGCATTTCATTACAATTGAAGTCAATGCAACCGGTCGATAATCGTTCAAAGAGGAAGGTTTGGTTTTCTTTGGGACAGGAGAGATAATAGACTTCTTCCCCAAATCAGGAACAGAACAAGTATCAACAGACCATGAAAACAACATACTGAAGACATGACACAGTTGACTAGCACATGACTTCAAAAGACGCCCACATATGGTATCAGGGCCAACAGCGTTCTTAATGTTCTGTTTACTAAATAAACACTCCACTTCTGCAGCTTCAATCACGCACTCACTGGCATCATCCACGCGCTCATCACGCATCCCATCCAGTCTATTCATAACATGGTCAAAATCCTCTTTCACGTCATCACGCTCAAACCTGCAATAGAATTCGTTCAAATTTTCGGAAAATTGTTAATGTTCCTCCAGGGGCATAACCGATGTATGGCTGGCTGGCTTATTCTGTCAAATGAGGGCTTTTAATCCTTTCCAGGCATCGGCCATGTTCCCCCGTTGGAACCTTCTCTTTATACACCTGTCTCTGTTCACGCAGTTCATGTGTCAGTGTTGTCTGCACCACCTTTCTCTCTGCTTTCGTTCCAGTCTGAAAAATAAGTTTATTTTGGTTAATCGTAGATTTCAGTGACTTTGTAATCCAGGGCTTATTGTTAGGAAATATTTTCACCGTTTTCTGGGGAATAATCATGTTTTCACAAAATACAATAATTATAGTCGGAAACAACATCAGCAGCTTCACTCACACTCTCACACGAATCAGTCAACACACTCCATTCCGTACATTCAAAACACCCTCTCAGTTCTTCCACACTTTCAGGCGTCCACATTTTCACACGCATTTTCACCACAGGGTCAGTCTGGATTTTAGGTCTATACTTAGGAATGAGACAGACAAAGTCATGATCAGAACAACCTATGGAAGGAAGAGCGACAGACTTGCATGCATTTGGAATATTCCCATAACACAGATCAAGGGTCTTTTTTTGCGGGTGTAACAAGTAACATACTGTTTAAAAGACGGGAGACAGGTTAAGAGGTCACAGTGGTTAAAATCGCCTAAAACAAAACAAGGGGCATCAGGGTTGATCAGTTGAAGGGAGCGCACGGTATCAGCGATCTCAGCAGCAGCACGCGCAGCACAGGCAGAGGGGGGCACGTAACACACGGTGACGAACAGCTGACCCAACTCTCGTGGCAAGTATCTGGGTCGCAGCGACACAGATAACAGTTCACAATCAGCTGAACACGATTGTCTTCTTGCCGTCACATGCACCCTGTCGCACCACCGTTCGTTGACGTACAGGCACACGCCTCTGCCTTGCTTTTTATTTGCTACCTGTGTGTCCCTGTCCGTTCTGTAAGGCTTGCCAAACCCATCAATAAAAAAGCATGTCATCTGACATTTTGTCACACATCCATTTCTCTGTAAACGACAACAAACAAGCGTCTCTGTACTCTCGCATGAATCATGCGTTTGCCTGTATTTCGTCCAGTGTGGTGTTCTTAGCAGTGGGCCTCAAAGATCGTACAATGGCCAGTGTCATGGAAGGAAGGATCACACAGACATAACCAGTCCACACTGAGCTGACATGGATTACACGGACAGAACCAGTCCACAATGAGCTGACATGGATCACACAGACATAACCAGTCCACACTGAGCTGACATGGATCACACAGACAGAATCAGCCCACACTGAGCTGACATGGACAGAAACAGTCCACACTGAGCAAACATGGATCACACAAACAGAATCAGTCAACATTGAGCTGACATGGATCATACAGACAGAATCAGTCCACACTGAGCTGACATGGATCACACAGACAGAACCAGTCCACATTGAGCTGACATGGATCACATAGAATCAGTCTACACTGAGGTGACAGGACCACACAGACAGAATCAGTCTACGCTGAGGTGACATGATCACCAGACAGAATCAGTCTACACTGAGGTGACAGGACCACACAGACAGAATCAGTCTACGCTGAGGTGACAGGACCACACAGACAGAATCAGTCTACACTGAGGTGACAGGACCACACAGACAGAATCAGTCTACACTGAGGTGACAGGACCACACAGACAGTCTACACTGAGGTGACAGGACCACACAGACAGAATCAGTCTACACTGAGGTGACAGGACCACACAGACAGAATCAGTCTACACTGAGGTGACAGGACCACACAGACAGAATGAGTCTACACTGAGGTGACAGGACCACACAGACAGAATCAGTCTACACTGAAGTGACATGACCACACAGACAGAATCAGTCTACACTGAAGTGACATGACCACACAGACAGAATCAGTCTACACTGAGGTGACAGGACCACACAGACAGAATCAGTCTACACTGAGGTGACAGGACCACACAGACAGAATCAGTCTACACTGAAGTGACAGGACCACACAGACAGAATCAGTCTACACTGAGGTGACATGACCACACAGACAGAATCAGTCTACACTGAGGTGACAGGACCACACAGACAGAATCAGTCTACACTGAGGTGACAGGACCACACAGACAGAATCAGTCTACACTGAGGTGACATGACCACACAGACAGAATCAGTCTACACTGATGACCACACAGACAGAATGAGTCTACACTGAGGTGACAGGACCACACAGACAGAATCAGTCTACACTGAGGTGACAGGACCACACAGACAGAATCAGTCTACACTGAGGTGACAGGACCACACAGACAGAATCAGTCTACACTGAGGTGACAGGACCACACAGACATAATGAGTCTACACTGAGGTGACAGGACCACACAGACATAATCAGTCTACACTGAGGTGACAGGACCACACAGACATAACAGTCTACACTGAGGTGACAGGACCACACAGACAGAATGAGTCTACACTGAGGTGACAGGACCACACAGACAGAATCAGTCTACACTGAGGTGACAGGACCACACAGACAGAATCAGTCTACACTGAGGTGACAGGACCACAGAGATAGAATCAGTCTACACTGAGGTGACAGGACCACACAGACAGAATCAGTCTACACTGAGGTGACAGGACCACACAGACAGAATCAGTCTACACTGAGGTGACAGGACCACACAGACAGAATCAGTCTACACTGAGGTGACAGGACCACACAGACAGAATCAGTCTACACTGAGGTGACAGGACCACACAGACAGAATCAGTCTACACTGAGGTGGCAGGACCACACAGACAGAATGAGTCTACACTGAGGTGACAGGACCACACAGACAGAATCAGTCTACACTGAAGTGACATGACCACACAGACAGAATCAGTCTACACTGAGGTGACAGGACCACACAGACAGAATCAGTCTACACTGAGGTGACAGGACCACACAGACAGAATCAGTCTACACTGAGGTGACAGGACCACACAGACAGAATCAGTCTACACTGAGGTGACAGGACCACAGAGATAGAATCAGTCTACACTGAGGTGACAGGACCACACAGACAGAATCAGTCTACACTGAAGTGACATGACCACACAGACAGAATCAGTCTACACTGAGGTGACAGGACCACACAGACAGAATCAGTCTACACTGAGGTGACAGGACCACACAGACAGAATGAGTCTACACTGAGGTGACAGGACCACACAGACAGAATCAGTCTACACTGAGGTGACATGACCACAGAGATAGAATCAGTCTACACTGAGGTGGCAGGACCACACATACAGAATCAGTCTACACTGAGGTGACAGGACCACACAGACAGAATCAGTCTACACTGAGGTGACAGGACCACACAGACAGAATCAGTCTACACTGAGGTGACAGGACCACACAGACAGAATCAGTCTACACTGAAGTGACATGACCAGAGATAGAATCAGTCTACACTGAGGTGGCAGGACCACACATACAGAATCAGTCTACACTGAGGTGACAGGACCACACAGACAGAATCAGTCTACACTGAGGTGACATGACCACACAGACAGAATCAGTCTACACTGAGGTGACATGACCACACAGACAGAATCAGTCTACACTGAAGTGACATGACCACACAGACAGAATCAGTCTACACTGAAGTGACAGGACCACACAGACAGAATCAGTCTACACTGAAGTGACATGACCACACAGATAGAATCAGTCTACACTGAGGTGACAGGACCACACAGACAGAATCAGTCTACACTGAGGTGACAGGACCACAGAGATAGAATCAGTCTACACTGAGGTGACAGGACCACACAGACAGAATCAGTCTACACTGAGGTGACAGGACCACAGAGATAGAATCAGTCTACACTGAGGTGGCAGGACCACACAGACAGAATGATGACGTCAGCGCTTGGTGGTCGGTGGATTTGGGGAGAGAGGTGGCGGTGAGAGGGGTCGTCATCTATAGAGGAAATGCAGGTGGGTGGTGTGACATAACTATTTTTTTGGCGTCTGTCTCTCTCTACCCCCGCGCGCGCGCGCGCGCGCGTGTGTGTGTGTGTGTGTGTGTGTGTGTGTGTGTGTGTGTGTGTGTGTGTGTGTGTGTGTGTGTGTGTGTGTGTGTGTGTGTGTGTGCGCGCGTGCGCGTGCGCGTGCGTGTGCGTGTGCGCATGTGTGCGCGTGTGTGCGTGTGTGTGTATGCAGGTGTGTGTGTAGGTGTGCGTGCGTGTGTGTGCGCGTGCGTTTGGGCCTCTCAGAGTTGAAAACCGTTTGTTGGAGACATCATCATCATCATCATCACCATTATTCGGTAGGCCTACCAGATGCTTTTCTTGCTATACTATACATACTGCTAAAAACAAAGTAGGGGATAATAAACAAAATATTGGTTTAATTAACCTTTTCGCCGCCAGCCATTTTTTAGCCAAAAAGTACTGTAAAACTAAACGGGGTAGGCTATCCTTACCTCTCAAAATTAAGAAAGTAGGGTCTTCAAATAACAGGCCCCGATTTTATGCCTTTTATGGGTGTTAAATCATTGTGGTGCATAAATGCGACATTGGCGGTGTAAGGCTTAAACAACTTTGTTATTAACACAATTTCATGCAGATACAAATATATATCAGCGCAAGAGTACAACAAGCTAAAGCTTATGGGCGTACTCAATACATTTATAAATTACAAAAAAACAGCTGCATAATTAATTAACAAGAATCATCATGAAAAAAAACCCCATTTAACAAAGAAGGCAATGGATAATATGGAAAAAGTAAACATACAAGGGTACAACATTTACAAACACACGTGTAAGAATAAATGTAAACAAAAAAGCGTAATCAAAAGAGAAAAACTGGGGCAAACAATTGTACGCGATTAGTCAAATTTTAAGTTCAAACATGTTTCATAATCATGAATAATCAGTGACAAGTTTATTTACGTAGAATAGAACATTAGTCATACACAAAAATGCATTTATTCGTATGAAAAACGGTTGGTATCACAGATGAACTTTCCAACCATCTGAAGAATTTGAACATTTTCATGGAAAATGTTGTCGGCTCTCTCAAACAGAAGTGCCTGGGCATTGTTCTATACATCATCAGGAAGAAGATCAATTGTCTGGGCACGCCAGCCTTGTAAGAGTGGACAGTTAGTCAGAAAGTGGGCAGCATCTTCTCTCTCGAATCCACATTCACATTCAAAGTTACTAGTACTATGCCTGTTGAAGAGGTCATGATTTAGGTCACTCATTCCCAATCTAAGTCGACACAGAAGAATTTCAGATGTCCTGTCAGTCAGGTAATAATACTTTGGTACAACACTATTATTTCTACTGAGAAAGCGTTTAAGAAGACTAAGAGAGTCAGACTGCTTAATTTTTTCAGGTAAGTTATTCCAGAGAACGTAAGTTGAGGGATAGTAAGATCCACACGCGCAACTACAGTCGTACGACTATCCAATAGTTTATGAGGCACGATTCACATGAAATACAACCGTCAACATATTTATTAAATCTTATGAAGTCCTACTAGTCTGCTTCACCAGAGTTTCCCCAACCCCCACCTTTTTAAAAATTGTATTCCCACATGAATCTGATTAAAATATATATATTATACATAATACATTATGTAACTTCCTATTATCTGTCACTCTCTTTGATTCTACCTTTTCCCTTTGCTTACTGTACTATATTTCTGCTTTACCAATCCATTCTCCTGCCTTTTTTCAAGAAACACTTTAAAAAATGTTTGTCTCCAGCCGAAGAAGAACTTCTAAGATATCATGATTCCCCCCGTGGGGATACCGGGGGGTCTTTTGCATAAATAGTTCCCCCACCTTCTGGAAGTTCTGTGCTTGTAGCTTCCTCTCATATGTCACTCTCTTTGATTCTACCTTTTCCCTTTGCTTACTGTACTATATTTCTGCTTTACCAATCCATTCTCCTGCCTTTTTTCAAGAAACACTTTAAAAAAATATTTCCTCCAGCCGAAGTCGGACTTGCTGGGCCTAACTATTTCTTAGGTGCATAACGGCAGCATGACTCATCTGCGCTCATAATTGATGGGAAACTGTCTGAGCGATCGAAAAAGAAGAAGAAGATATCATGATGATAAGTCTCATACTATCTCAATGTGAATACAGACCCTGGTTGCTTGAGTTTGTTTACTTACGTTCCATGACATGAGTGACCCCCTAGTGATATAGTGAAGGTGTTGACAGAATGCACGCACCAATACTGTCCCAAAAAAATCAGCCATGAATCGTAAAGGGGCACCCTGACGGATGAGGTTTTATTTGCAAGAAACGCGTCGAGATCCCCAGGAAAACACGCTTTACAGAGATCGCAAAACTCACTTTGCTCTGGTTTCATAGAAATCGAACCGTCAAATCGGCGATTCCTCCTTGGCGGAGATATTTCTTTCAGTGAAAGAGAAGGGATGTGGCTGCTCTTTTCTAATGTCCGCCCGAGTCGCTTAGACCAAATCACAAATTTCCAAAATACAAGCCTTTTTATTTACAGTTTACCAAATGGAGTTTTGCTCACAACAAAGGAAATAGCTCCCAATTTCTTTTACTGCACTACACAGAAGAAAAAAACCTTCAACCACTCTGAGTGTTCTCCACCCACCCCGTCCAAAATGGCTTATCTCTCCGGCAACAACGCCAAGGAGGAATCGCCGTTTTAACGGCTTGATTTCTAGGAAACCATTTTGGCATTCATGATCTTGCTCTTTCCTGGTTTGATAACTTGGCTAATCGTAAGCAGACAGTTTGTGTTAGTGGCAGATACTCTGAGCCGTCCCCCCCTTTTGTATGGTGTCCCACAGGGTTCTGTTCTGGGACCCATTCTTTTTGTGCTCTATGCTGCTCCTGTGTCCGATGTTATCAGTCAACATGCCTTGTCTCATGAGAGTTTTGCGGACGATACAGAAGTATATCAGTCGGCCACTCTTGCTGAAGTCGATGGGCTGGTATCGCGGACACAGGAGTGCATACTTGACCTTAAAATCTGGATGACCCACAACAAGCTGCAATGAAGAAAAAACTGAAATTATGTTAGCTCTTTCTACCCTTCCAGGCTCTGTCACAATCAACAACAACACTATCTCCTTCTCCTCTTCTGTCCGCAGTCTTGGTGTCACTTTGGATCAAACTCCCTTCAGCAGCATGTGTCATCTGCAGATCTGCCTCTGATTAGTTCTGTTCGTCACTATCTCTCTGAATGCCACAAAAACTGTGCATTTGTCCTCTCGAGAATAGATTATTGCCACTCCCTTGCTGGCCTTCCAAAATGGCTTTATCTCTGCTGGACTAATCCTTAAGTCCTCCAAGTTTGAACATGCCAAGGCAGGAATACAAGCTTTCCGCTCTTAGCTTTTCAACGGCTCCTACTTGATTTCAGCTTCGTTCTTCTTCTAGGAAGGCCCCAGAGCAAAGTGAGTCAGTTTTTCATCTATTCTCTGAACACTACTGTCCACCATGATCGGATTGTGAGAATGAAAGCGTGTGTGGATGATGAATCTGGGAAAGTTGGGAGACAGAAAGTGTGTGTGTGCATGCGCGCGCTGCTTATGCACGTGTGCTGTGTGGGGATCGTGTGTGTGTGTTTTGTGTCGTGTGTATGTAGGTACTGTCCGAACGTACGTACGTTATGTAAGTTCTTGTTTTCGACGCCATTCTGGACGTGTTTCTTGTTTCTTGCAAAAACTCATCCGTCAGGGTGCCCATTTTAGGTGATATTTTCAGCTTGACTGCACACGTACGAGGCGCTATTCGTCAACATATTCTATTGCATAATTCTGAATATAGGAGTTATTCTATAAACATACAATAAAATTCTATAACCTAGAATGTTTTCTGTATTATAGAAATAAAACAAAATGCTCATATATTATAGAATACATTCTGTATTATAGGAAGACCTTACATCATAAACGTTTTTCATAATGAAAATATCTCGCTATAGAATAGCCACAACGTTATGGAAAGCATCAAAACATATAGAAATAATTCTTTATTTTGAAAAGCAATCTATATTATAGAATAGCATTCTATATTACAATGAATCATGTACTTCTGCTTCAGGTGAGGCCCAAATTGGGATGCATAAAAAAAAGGAATAATGAAACCATCAATAATCAAAGTAATTACTTTTGTTTTAGGTTTACATATTTTATTTAGCCAAAAGAAACAAATAATAATTATATTTAGTTATATAGACACTCAAAAAAGTGAATAATTTGATAAACTTCGTTCAGAGAGTACTGAATCACGCTGAAGCACCAACGGCAGTTAGGCCTAACTCTTGGCCTAACTCTAGGCCTAACTCTTGGCAATGAGAAGCGCCTAGACGATCCCTATAGTAAGTCGTTGCTGGCTTTCAAGTAGGAAAACAAAATAAAGCAAAACAAAAACGTGCTTGAAATAAAAGCATTGTATGAAATAAGTCTTTTATTCGTTTTATTTTGCTCTGCGAACTTGTCGTTTATGTACATTTTAGAACCCTGAACGAACGGGCACCGGAACCGGAACGAGACGACGTAGGCGTAGATTGCCTATGCCTCTAACTTTGCTTGTGCGTGTTGAATTTCCCGTTAGGCAAGTTGTCTGTGTCGCGCTCCTATCAGGCAAGCTAGCGACAAGGGAAGTGATCCGGGATCGAGCGAGCCTGGGTGATTTAGTTTTTTTCCCTTTTTTTCTTCTTCTTAATAATGAATACTTTTTTTGGAAAAATAGAAGAAAAGAAAAGAAAGGACGGAAAAGAAAAAAAAGAAAAAAAAGAAAAGAAGTTACAAAACGTAAACTAGTAAAAAGATCTGGGTAAAGGTAAAGATGTGCCACCCCCCCCTACCTATCTCGGTTAATTGTATTTTTCCGTTATTGCCTTTCTTACCATACATAAAGCTGTATTTTAGGAACATTTTTAGCTAATAACCTTTTTCGAATACTAACCCTAACCCTAACCCTAACCCTACCCCCCACCGTATCAAGGGTGAGGGTTTGGGGTAGGGTGGAGGTGAACACATGAATGCGATAATAGAAATGGTGGGAAAGAGGGCAGTTCTTAATGTTTTGATAGTCGCTTGTATTGACCCTTCAATGTTTTGCGAAGCATGATTTGTCATTCATTTTTCCTTAGTGTTGTTTCCATTTTCCAGGCATGCAAATGTGTTTCTTTGATTGTATTGTGCTTGTACGAGACCACACTGTAATTTCACCTAACGTGATAATAAAGTATTTTTGACTTTTGACTTTGACTTGACTTTGACACACACACCCGTAGCCTATATCGAAAGCTGTAAGGACGATGAGTTAAGAAAACCGCTCGATGAGAAACGAAAACGAAATTTTATTTACCGAGGGAAACATGGGATAATCAATACAATGCTTTTTTCCACCCAGCCCTGGGGAAAATTCAAAGAAATAAATTAAAACAAAGTTAACTAACGCATATACAAGTGGGGGAAATTTTCAAACAAAAAATCAAACAAAGTTAACTAACGCATTATACAGATTGGAAAAAGCAAAGGGGTTGGTTGCACAAAAAGGAGAAAGAAAGGCTAGGGATGTACCCTGGGCAAGGCATCTCTACTATAAACAAATTCTAGCCCAGCCTGCCGGAATAGCATCTGCCCCCTCTGCTATCTGGCATTCATGGTCGGAAACGACTGACTGGCATACAAAAAAACATAATGAGCAACTTAGGACGCGGATTTGACCGCGAGGGCAATTAAGCCACTAGGGGCTTATCACGCGATATTCGTAGTTGGGCGTAGTGAGAGAGAGAGAGAGAGGAAGATAAGTCCCACCCTCTCTCTCTCTCTCTCTCTCTCTCTCTCTCTCTCTCTCTCTCTCTCTCTCTCTCTCTCTCTCTCTCTCTCTCTCTCTCTCTCTCTCTCTCTCTCTCACTACGCCCAACTAAGAATATCGCGTGATAAGCCCCTAGTGGTTTGATTGCCCCCTGGCGGTCAAATCCGCGTCATAAGTTGACCATTATGTATGTGTAAAAAGTCCGAGTGTGAAAAGTCCTAGGGTGTGAAAAGTCCTAGGGTGTGACTATGTGAAAATTCCGGTGGGAAAAGACCGGGTGGGAAAAGCCCGGAAATCATCGAATAAGCAACCCACATAAAAACAATGACAGATATCAAGAGCACCCCCCCACACACCACACAGACACACACACGCACACACGCACGCACGCACGCACGCACGCACGCGCACACACGCACGCACGCACGCACACGCACACGCACACGCACACACACACACACACACACACACACGCACACACACACACACACACACACACACATACACACACACACACACACACACACACACACACACACACACACACACACACACACACACACACACACACACCGAAAATAACCGAACATAATAAAGATAACCCTCTCTCTCTCTCTCTCTCTCTCTCTCTCTCTCTCTCTCTCTCTCTCTCTCTCTCTCTCTCTCTCTCTCTCTCTCTCTCTCTCTCTCTCTCTCTCTCTCTCTCTCTCTCTCTCTCTCTCTCTCTCTCTCCATAATTATGTTATTTCATATACATATCATTTCCTCGAAGATAGATAATGTTTATATTCAGAAAAAGTTTTACTAAAGTTTGTTCATTCTTCTTTGTTTGTTGGTTCTTGAATATAGGACCTACGTTTGTAAAAGGAATTGTGAACATGTACATTAATTCATACCCCCCCCCCCCTTTGTTTCCCTTGCTTGTGTAGCATTGGTACTGAATGCATACGCGTGTATTATAACGTATGCATTTTTTATTTGTCCCGCAGGCGGCTCCGAGCATTTCTATTAATTCCTTTGTTCAAAAATCAAACGATTATGCTGATGGCTTACTATGTATTAAGTCCACGGAAGGAGCATTGTATATTCGCGAACCGAGTGATGGTGATGATGTTTTGAGCGTTATCTATAATGGCGATGCTTTATTTAGTAACATCGTGTTTTGGTGTTATTGTGTTTTTGTCAAGATCAAAGAGTCCCCCCCCCACCCCTTCCCTCTTAAATAACTTTGTGCATATTGACTTTAATTTGTCGTGAGTATTCGTATGTAAAACCCAAGCCATTTTGCCTAAACTCTACACTCTGCTTTCATTGTGTCATGCTCACATCATTTTCACTTCATATTTCAAAGATTTTGACATACTAGTTGTTGCTTTTGTTATGTATATTTTTGTCGACACCCCCCCCCCCCCCCCCCACA
>CM065685.1:28677319-28684819 GCA_017654935.2 Phymorhynchus buccinoides | reverse complement strand
AGAACCAGCTAAGTCGCTCAGTACAGTCTCGTTTTCTACTTACAGGTAACGTGGCAGAGGAAGTAAGAGTCGAAGAAGGAGATAGCACGGGAGAGCCTGGGAGCGTGGTGGACGGGGAACGAACAGGGACAGATACAGGGGCAGGGAAGTGCTTTGCTGTGTTTGGGAACGACCCCAAGGTCACTGTACAGCTGAAGGACACCGTGGAAGTCAACTTCGTGCACGTCTACACAGAGGCGAGATATGGTGAGTGAGTGGGAGAGAGAGGTGGAGTGAGATGGAGAGAGAGAGAGAGAGAGAGAGAGAGAGAGAGGAGAGAGAGAGAGTGAGAGAGAGAGAGAGAGAGAGAGAGAGAGAGAGAGAGAGAGAGAGAGAGAGAGGAGAGAGAGAGAGAGAGAGAGAGAGAGAGAGAGAGAGAGAGAGAGAGAGAGATATGGAGAGAGAGATGGAGTGAGATGGAGAGAGAGATGGAGTGAGATGGAGAGAGAGAGAGAGAGAGAGAGAGAGAGAGAGAGAGAGATGGAGCAAGATGGAGAGAGAGATGGAGTGAGATGGAAAGAGAGATGGAGTGAGAGACATATGGAGTGAGATGGAGAGACGACGGCATTAACACACCAACTCTTTCGGTGCATACGTTTTCAGCTGATCACCTGGAAGGGCTACAAGTCTACGTAGGGGGAAAGAAATGTGCCAGCGACTTGGAGAAGACAGGCTCTCAGAACCTTGTTGTCTTGGTGGACGCCATCTGTGAGACGCCAGTCAGAGGATCTGAGGTCACCCTGAAGCTGCCTGGATTGGAACGCATCATGCGTCTGTGCGAGGTGGAGGTCTACGGTGAGAAAGGGAGGTTTCTGTTTATTTTTCAACTTGAGCGTGGAAACCGCAAGATCAAGCAGCCGCTCGGCGGTAGCGTTTTGAGCTCCAGTGACCTTGACCTTCGACCAATGACCTTCAACTTCAAAGTTGGCCTAGATATTGTAACGACCTATCTGCGTGCAGAATTGGAGGGTCCTGGATCCCTCCGTTTAAACGCTATCTTGGTAGCATGGCCGCATAGTCCCTCGGATTAGTTAGTCATCCAGGAAGAGACGCCGGTGAAAGCATTAAGCAGCTTTTGCTTCGCAGCTGATTAAGCATTGCACATTACGGTAGAATCAACATACTCTTGAAGTGCTAGTACGCACTTATATAAACAGCTGCTTCTGTTTGATGTCTCTGTTGTTGCTGCTGCTGCTGCAGCTATATTGCTACTCATACTGCAGTGGCTGTGCTACCAATTGTCCAACTAGGTCACTACTTAGATTTATCCCAAGATGGCAGCAGCTATGACGACTGCTGAAATCCAGCAATGTATTGTCACAGCGTGATGACGCTCTGTTCCAGACACTACCTGTGACTGCCCTGGAGGCTGTGTTAGTTCTGTGTACAACAAAGACACAGTCACACACACAAACACTGATTGACTGCTTTAACCCTTTCACCGCCAGCCGTATTTCGGCCAAACATTTCCATTAAATTTACCTGGGTAGAGAACAAAGTCCATCTGCAGTATTGGGGATTCTTCTGTGAAAATATATACAATAATGTCTATCCTTTCTTCCCAAAACTTAGACAACAGGGTCTTTGGATAATAGACCCTAATTTGATGCCTTTTAGTGACATAGGTGGTAAATCACTGTGGCGCTAAAATGTGACTTTGGCGGTGGTTTTGGTAGGAATAGCTCGCGTTGACAAGACGGTAATGATTATGTCAAGATATATAACTGTGACGTCAAGTTTCTAATAGCAACGGTGTATTCTTACACCTTTTCTCACGCGCGTTTACACTGAGCCTATGGGTTAATAATATATGCAAATGATATGTCAAGATATTGTTTTATATCCCACGCTCGGCAGGCTTCTTTCGCTCTCTTGGAGATCAGTATATTAGTTTATGTCGCTGCTCGTAATACTTCATACCATTTATGTATGTTCCTTCCACTTCCCTTTCTTATGCCTTGCTATGTGTTCCCTTGGTTGGTTTACTTTGGATTGGGTTCGATCATTATTGCTTACTTTTTATGTTTATTTTTCTTTTCCTTTTTCTATGAATGATCATTGTATCTACACCAACACCCCTTCCCCTCACCTCCCCTTCTTGATACGGGCAGATGGCCTAATCAAATGTTCTGAGTTTTGAGTTCTCTCTCTCTCTCTCTCTCTCTCTCTCTCTCTCTCTCTCTCTCTCTCTCTCTCTCTCTCTCTCTCTCTCTCTCTCTCTCTCTCTCTCTGTTTTAAATGTGCACATTCATTCTAAGTTGATGTAATGAATTTTAATGATAATTATTTGGTTGGTATAATTTTGTTTCACACGTTTGATTAATGTTCTTTCAGTCATGTATCTCTGTCATGTTGTTGCACCTAACCTGAATTTCTCTTTTGGAGATATTAAAGTATACTTGAATTTGAACTTGAACTTGAAACAGATACTAAGCTATATATTACCATAGCGTGGTGACGCTCTGTTCCAGACACTATATGTGACTGCCCCGGAGGCTGCGTTAGTTCTGTGTGCGACAAACACACAGTCACACACACAAATAGATGTACTCTTCATACTAAGCTGTAGATCGCTATTTCGTGGTGACGCTCTGTTCCAGACACGACCTGCGACTGCCCTGGAGGCTGTGAGGCGGAGCAGGACTTCTGCTTGGCTCCCTGCGTCAGGAGCTCCAGATGCAGGAGAAGTAAGATCACGATGATAATGACACCGCTGATAATGATGGTGAGGATGATGACGACAACGACGTAGGTTGACGTCGTCAACGACGAAGGAGTAATGACGATGATGAGTGACTATGCCGGCAAGGACGACAGGGGTGACGACGACCATGATGACGTTGATGATGATAGTGAAGACTTTGACGACGACGACGACGACGATGATGATGATGATGATGATGATAATAATGATGATGATGATGATGATGATGATGATGATGATGATGATGATGATGATGATAGTGAAGACGATGATGATGATGATGATGATGATGATGATGATGATGATGATGATGATGATGATGATGATGATGATGAATGATGAAGATGATGAGCGATGATGATGATGATGATGATTGAAAATGATGATGATGATGATGATGATATATGATATGATGAAAACACAAATGATGATGAATCATGAAGACCAGCTTGCTCTGTCAAGCGCATCTCCACCCACATCGATCAGTTTCCGTGCAATTAAAAAACAAAATACAAACTTAACATTATTGAAATTTTGTAAAATATACTTTGGATATGTGCAAAACACAAATAAGGGTAACTATGCGGTCATAAGAAATATCTCTCTCTCTCTCTCTCTCTCTCTCTCTCTCTCTCTCTCTCTCTCTCTCTCTCTCTCTCTCTCTCTCTCTCTCTCTCTCTCTCTCTCTCTCTCTCTCTCTCTCTCTCTCTCTCTCTCTCTCTCTCTCTCTCTCTCTCTCTCTGCGAGTGTGTGTGTATATGCGCGCGCGCGTATGTCTTTTCTAGCCTTTACCCAACAGTCATCACAAAGTTCACGGGACTTCCCCGTGTGCTTGACCAGCAAACACCAATAATTATTAATCCATTTTCTTACCACCTGTATCATATTATGTATCTCCCTAAGCAGAGAACCTAGCCCTAGGTAAACCAGCGAACTCCAGTCAACTCATTTCCGCTTCCGGCCCTCCCTCTGTGGTCGTCAACGGAAACACGGGCACTACTTTCGTCTCGCGGAAGGACACAGAACAGGTGGACGAACAGAACTGCATTGTATCCAAGAGCCGCAGCACGACGTCCCCTCTGATTCCACAGAGCGATTCCTTGGCGTCACCGGAATCGCGGAGGAAGCGTATGGCGTCAGCGGTGACAAAACGTTCAGCGTCATCAAATGATGATGATGACGTCAGCGCTTGGTGGTCGGTGGATTTGGGGAGAGAGGTGGCGGTGAGAGGGGTCGTCATCTATAGAGGAAACGCAGGTGGGCGGTGTGACATAACTTTTTTTTTTCGTCTGTCTCTCTCTACCCCCGCGCTCGCGCGCGCGTGTGTGTGTGTGTGTGTGTGTGTGTGTGTGTGTGTGTGTGTGTGTGTGTGTGTGTGTGTGTGTGTGTGTGTGTGTGTGTGTGTGTGTGTGTGTGTGTGTGTGTGTGTGTGTGTGTGTGTGTGTGCGTGTGTGTGTGCGTGTGTGTGCGTGTGTGCGTGTGTTCTTGACAACTCTTATGTGAATTACTTGTGCTTTTATATATGTATTTTTATGTCTTAGTTTACACTAAATGTGTTCTATTTTTGTCTTACCTTTTTTTGCCCACGCCGAAAAAGGATTTTCTTCTTTTGTTACTACTACTACTACTACTACTACTACTACTACTACTACTACTACTACTACTACTACTACTACTACTACTACTGCTGCTGCTGCTGCTGCTGCTGCTACTACTGCTACTACTACTACTACTACTACTACTACTACTACTACTACTACTACTACTACTACTACTACTACTACTACTACTACTACTACTACTACTAGTACTACTGCTGCTGCTGCTGCTGCTGCTAAGCATATAATAATAGGCCTACTGCTGCTGCTGCTGCTTCTGCTACTGCTTCGTCATCTCATTTTCATCTATTGACTATGAACCTGTAGATGACGTGTGGAGCAGCGAAGCAGTAACGGAAATCACCGTGGACGGAGAGACATGCGCAGTGTACGGACCGGAAACGCTTTCCAAAACCGAGGCTACCAGACCCAAGCTGGTGGTCAGGTGCGAACGCGTCATCGGGGGTCGAGTAGTCAAGATTTCCAGACTGCGAGCATCAGAGACGGTTCAGCCGACTCCTTTGAACCTGTGTGAAGTTGAAATATGGGGTGAGAGTTTCTTGTAGTTGTTTGTCTGTGTTGCATGTATCAACAGAAAAGACATGGCAAACATTATCCATGAAGATGCTCTTCTATTTCAGGTAGCAAATAGTATATTTGGGACCCGTTAACACTCTGACGGATTAGTTTTTGCAAGAAACACGTCGAGGTCACCAGAAAGAAAGACTTTTTTCAAGGCTATAAATACTCACTTTGCTCTGGTTTCCTATAAATCAAAACGTTAAAACTGCTATTCCTCCTTGGCGGAGTTTCCGGAGAGAGAAGCCATTTTGGACGGGGTGGGTGGAGGCCATTGAGAGTGGGTGAAGCTTTTTTTTCTTTGTAGTGCAGTAAAAATGAATTGGAGCTTTTTAGTTTTGTTGTTAGCGAAACTCCTTTTGGTAAACAGTATTATAAAAACTGTATAAAAAGGCTTGTATTGTGGACATTTTGTGCAAACGATTTGGTCTAACTCAGGCGCTCATTAGAAAAAGAGAAGCTTTCACTGAAATAATTTGTCTTCCAGCACTGTCGTCAAGGGAAGTATCGCCGATTTGACGGTTTGATTTCTAGGAAACCAGAGCAAAGTGAATGTTGCGATTACTGTAAATGGTGTTTTTTTTCTGGTGAACTCGGCGTGTTTCTTGCAAAACCTCATCCGTCAGGGTGCCCTTGCCTTTAATGCATTAGGGTTAGATTAAAGCTGTTAAAGCCAGACGCTTGTAGAAAAAGATAACTTCCCGCTCATCGAGTATAAATGAGTCTCTGTATAATCATCGTCTCCTGCTTATTTTTTCCTCTCCACACTGATACCCCTGCGCATTACAACATGACTAATAAAATAGTAAGAAAAACAAAACAAATTGCAACGTCACAAGAATACAAAAATATGATAAGGAAATCTGAATTTTATGTAACATCTGTGGGGTGCGCTTTATAATAAGGTGCGCCTTATAGTCCGTCAAATACGGTATGTCTAATCGCATTGCAGTGTTTGATGCAGTGTCTTTATCATCATCGTCATCATCATCACCATCATCATCATCATCGTCATGATTATCATCATCAGCATCATCATCATCATCGTCATGATTATCATCATCAGCATCATCATCATGGTTGTCGTCGTTGTCGTCATAGTCTTGTCATCTTGTTAACATTATTCTGCCATGTGTGTGTGTGTGTGTGTGTGTGTTTTCTGTAAGTTGTGTACCCTTTACAAGCTATGCGTGTTTGTGCCTTTGTACTCTACTTTCTACTAATGTATAATGTATGTACGCTCGTCATGATCTGATTGTATAAGATAATGCATATTCCATGTTGTATTTGTATTAAATATGTTAAGCGCTTAGAGCCCTAAATCAGAGAATAGGCGCTACATAAATAATTATTACTATTATTATTATTATTATTATTATTATTATGTTGGCAGGCTGTGTGTTCGGTTGGTACGGGGAAAACTGTCAGTACAAGTGCGGCCAATGCAGGGGAGGCAAATCCAATTGCGACCAAGTTCACGGACGCTGCAAGGATGGTGAGTGCATGCTGCCTTTATTATTTGACTCTCACAGTTGTTCCGTCCCACACAAAATCAAGCTGTTTAGTTGTTTTAAAACCCGTTCACCGCCAGCCATATTTCAGCCACAAGTTTCCATTAAATGTACCTGGGTAGAGAACAAAATCCATCTGCAGTATTGGGGATTCTTCTGTGACATATATAAAATAAGGTCTATCCTTACTTAATAATAAAGAATATTTATATAGCGCACATTCTAGGTGTACTACTCATGGCGCTTTACAAAAACTAAGAATCGCCCCACATACAAAATTACAGACATATCAAACATACTCAGACGCGCTCGCATCCCCACCCTCACCCTCACGCTGTGACATATTCATAGACATAAAAACATGCATCTTCGCATAGCACACAAACGGGTCCACACACACACACACAAAACTAAGCCAATAGGGACTTTGGATAATAGACCCCAATTTGATGCCTTTTAGTAACATGGGTGTTAAATCACTGTGGTGCTAAAATGCGACTTTGGCGGTGGAAGGGTTAATATTTGACTCTCACAGTCCCACGCAAAATCGAGCTGTTTTAGTTGTTTTAAGCAAAGTTTATTGACATCATATTATATTGCAGTGTACACACATTATTTCATGAGCACAACAAGCCAACAGCTGTTTAGTTAAAAGACTGACTCTAAACATCTTAGATAATAACAGCACCAAGTATTTGGTTGCAAAATTCATATTTTGGCTGTATGATCTGTATCTTTAAAATATTTCTTCTATCAGATGTATGGTAAAAAAACTTATTTGTGATGATCAGTATCATGCAACATATTTAGTAGAAAATGTTCTCGAATAATACACTTAGTATCGCAAACATAAATAAAATTGCCCATGAGTGAACATCTAGCAATTTCCACAGAATATTACTAATTTAGTCACATACTGCAACATATTCTTGACTGTTATTTATGAAAAGTTATTTATGGTAAACTAACGTTGGCTTAAAAACAAATTATGAAAATATTGATAAACTAAATATTCTTCCCCAAACAGCTGTGCTCCAGTTAACTGGTTACGTCAATAGACGTCTCAAAG
>CM065685.1:28649819-28672319 GCA_017654935.2 Phymorhynchus buccinoides | reverse complement strand
GTGTGTGTGTGTGTGTGTGTGTGTGTGTGTGTGTGTGTGTGAATGTTTATTAATATTGAATATTATGTGCCTTTTTTGTGACTATTGTATGTACAAATTATAGTAAGTTGTTATTTTATGATGCATGCAACTGTATTTCAGTCCTATATGTCTCTGTCTCTGTTTGTGTGTCTCTCTCTTGTCTCTTTCTCTGTCTGTCCCTCTGTCTGGCTCTGTGTCTCCGTCTCTGTCTTTCTCTGTCTGTCTGTCTGTATGTCTGTCTCTTTCTCTTTCTCTCTCTAGTTCTCTTTCTCTCTCTATCATTATAAGTGTGGGTGTGGGTGTGATTTGTTAATAGTGTGGCCTGGGCGTCTTTAAGTGTCCATCAGTGTGAGTGTTTCAAGTTGGTTGCGAAAGTGTACTGTAGATTATGTCATTCATTATTTGGGCGTGATTGATAAATTGACTGAGGGATCAGGGAAGGGGGGTGTTGGTCAATGTTTGATGTATACTTTTTGTTCATTGGGTTTACTATTCATTTTAGTGATTTCTGTAAAGCGCTTAGAGCTTAAAGATTAGGCGCTATAAAAGTTGTCTTAATAAATAAATAAATAAATAAATAAGTATCATGGGCAAAATTTGACTGAAATTTTCTTCATTTCATGAGATAATTGGCATGGGCTTCTTGCCCGCCCATGGGCTTTTTACCCCCTTATAGTGAGTGAACGAAAACAGTAGAGTGATTATTTCACGTGAATCAGGACTCACAGACATCGTCACAGTCGTATCGTATTGAGGTCAAATCGTATGCAGTTTGGCTGGGCCTTTAGTCGCATGGTCCGAGCAACATCTTTTTGGTGTAAGTTTGCAATCTTTGAGCGCGTTCAGACTATGTTTTGATCATTTTGGGGAAAATCAGTTGCTCTCCAAATGTTTGCACTTCTTGTATTAATAGGTGAAGACGGGGTAAAAAGCCCACGGGCGGGTAATAAGCCAATGCCAATTATCTCAAGAAATGAAGCAAGTTTTAGTCACTTTTTGCCCTTGAGACGAGTGTTAATGTTTAGCATTCGTCTCATTGGCAAATTTGACTGACATTTTCTTTATTTCATGAGATAATTGGCATGGGCTTCTTACCCGCCCATGGGCTTTTTACCCCGTCTTCTTTATTTCATGAGATAATTGGCATGGGCTTCTTACCCGCCCATGGGCTTTTTACCCCGTCCTCACCTACTTCGCGCAGGAAAACCCGAAGCCGTCAAAACGGAAAGTCTTTCCTACGTGGATGCCGTGTCGACGCCCCCCACACTAGCTAAAGGCTCCAACACACGCGTGTACACCAAAAACAACCCAGCTAAAGCCTCGATCACACGCGCAGACAGCAAGGACAACTCGACCTACGACACTGTCGGAGAGGAGGCGTACGATGCCTTGGACCTGTCCCAGTACGCCAACGTGGAAGGAAGTGACGAACACGTGTACACCAGACCCGTCTTCACGCGGCAAGGCAGCCAATCGTCAGGCGTCTCTCGTGAGAGCGGGGGTGGTTATTACGTCAATTTCGGAAGCGTCACTCATGAGTGATGATGTATAATGTCATAGTTGTTGCCCCCTGTTAGCTCATTCGAGTCGTTCCAGCCATATATGTGCGGAATTAATAGATAGCTGGCAATTTGATGCATTTGCTTCAAGGGAAGTACATCTGTAAGCACCCCATACCTTCGTCACTTCTAAACTCGCTTCGCCCCCTTAGATCACAATTTTGCTTCTGACTTTGCTTTTGTAGTGGTTTGTTGTGGGGTAACCAATTGGTGTAGAGCGTTTTTCTATATAAAGTCTATAGAAAAAAAAAAGATCTACCACTTCCCTATGTCTAAACCTGAATTAACAACCTGTAATCTTCTTTCATTTATCCGTTTGTTTATGTACGTTTTGTTTGTGTGTATGGCTGGAGTGATTTGTGAGGGTTTAAAAAAAAAAAAATCAAAATCGTTGCGATGCGAATGAGTTAAGGAATTTGCCTTTTGTTTTTAATTTCTGAGGAGGGGAAAGTGTACCCAAGGTTGTCTCCATTCGGTTGGGCGTTTGGTGGTAAACTGAAAATGTCTGTAGGAGTGGATATGACAATTGCAACAAAACAAAACCCCGATACAATTAAACAAATGGGGTGTCTGCTTGTGTTTGCATTCGTTATGTTAACCCTTGACTGCCCTATAACGTATCACGTACTGACTTGATGACATCACTGATGACGTCATCAGATGAAGGGAAACGACTCTGGTATGTTGGGTTTTGCTCTAACACACAGTCAAGAGAGTTATATCCCCTGAACATTTTTTGCCAGATTGGCTCTATCAGTTGTCTTTTTCATGGCATGATTTGTGCAATGAATGTTTCTTTATTTTTTTGTCTCTGGCAGTCAAGGGGTTAAGAAGCGTTAGTTTAATCCTTTACTTTGAAATGTAAAGAGTATTCACTACGGTCATTGTTACTGTGTTGTCTCCATTCGGTCATTGTTAGTGTGTTGTCTCCATACGGTCATTGTTAGTGTGTTGTCTCCATTCGGTCATTGTTAGTGTGTTGTCTCCATACGGTCATTGTTACTGTGTTGTCTCCATACGGTCATTGTTAGTGTGTTGTCTCCATTCGGTCATTGTTACTGTGTTGTCTCCATACGGTCATTGTTACTGTGTTGTCTCCATACGGTCATTGTTAGTGTGTTGTCTCCATTCGGTCATTGTTAGTGTGTTGTCTCCATTCGGTCATTGTTACTGTGTTGTCTCCATACGGTCATTGTTAGTGTGTTGTCTCCATTCGGTCATTGTTAGTGTGTTGTCTCCATTCGGTCATTGTTAGTGTGTTGTCTCCATACGGTCATTGTTACTGTGTTGTCTCCATTCGGTCATTGTTAGTGTGTTGTCTCCATACGGTCATTGTTACTGTGTTGTCTCCATACGGTCATTGTTAGTGTGTTGTCTCCATTCGGTCATTGTTAGTGTGTTGTCTCCATTCGGTCATTGTTAGTGTGTTGTCTCCATACGGTCATTGTTAGTGTGTTGTCTCCATACGGTCATTGTTACTGTGTTGTCTCCATTCGGTCATTGTTAGTGTGTTGTCTCCATTCGGTCATTGTTAGTGTGTTGTCTCCATTCACCTTGACAAAGTCTTTTCTTAAGACGAGAATTTTGTTTTCTTTATCTACGCGTTGGACTGTAGAGGGGAAGGATTGTCTTTATTTTGATCTTGATGGTGTTTTGCTCCTTCTGTTGCCTGCTTTTTGCTCCTTTTGCTATATTTGCTGTTTGCTGTTTAATTGTTTGTCTGTGTTGATAAAGGAGCATTCGCTGAAATATCCAGTAGTTTTGTTTTGTCTCTTGTGAATAAAATAAAGTCACTTTGCACTTGTGCAGTTGTTTGTTTGTTGTATGTTCCAGTGACGTTGCAGTCTGTTTCAGTTTTTTCTCTTCTTTACCTAGTTTATATGTTTTCATCTTCATGTGTTTGTGTGAGTGTGTAGCGTTTTGATGTGTTTTTAGTTCAATTAAATGCAACGAGTATTTTTTTTAATCCAAGAATCAGACATGTAAGTGAAATGACGAAGCTGTTTTTAAACTCTTGGAATCTTGCTTTTTGCAATAAGGATTGTTTCATTTAAGGACTTGTCTGGTTGAGTTATTATACACTTTGGAATTATTAAAACAATCATTAAAATATATTTATCTGTGGTCGCGCTAAAGACCCCCCACGTCACGTGTCATGTTCCCTCTTATGTTAGGAAGATTTCGTAAGATTTCTTACCAACTTTAAGAGGGAAAACACATGAAAACCGTGATTTTGACACGTGACGTGGGGGGTCTTTAACTGGTAACTGTCAGTAAAATACCGATTGCAAAACCAAAATACTGAACAAAATAAATTTGACCTGTCAGTCCCAGGGGCAGATAAATTTTGCTAACGCTGATAAATAGTTTTAACATAGGCTTTGACATTGTGAGTACGTGTGGTATTCACTGGGTTGTGTCCCCCTGGGACTGGTATTGACACCGGATGGTGGGGGAATTGTCACTGATAGGACTGGGTTTCTAAATGTGACCCAGCACCACGAAAGGGACATTAAGTGTCAAACTGACCATTCTGAGACAATTATACATTTGAAAACTTCATACAATTCTCTTTCTAATGATACTCGAAGCATTCTTGTATCATTTTTTTCTTTTCAGAGTTATGAACATTTAAATTTGGTAGGGTGAGCGTCGGCCATTTTGAGAAAACGACAGTCTAAAGTCTAGCCTAGCTGAAGAAAATGCATTGACCTGCTCATTTTAAAACACTTATAAGACCATTTAGAGACCCTATTAAATATTATCCTTTATACAGTTAAAAGATGAGATGTTAGAGAACACAAACATACCAATTACTCAACATTGACAACAAAATGAGATTTTTGACTTTGCAAGCCTGTTGTGAGAAAGTAGCTCAGCGACTTAATGTCCCTTTCGTGGTCCTGAGTCACAAATTATTGCTAGTGCGATCACGGTATTTGAGAAATGACATATATTTTTTAATGAACAAGATAATTATTGTTTGTTTGTGATGGTTATATTAACATTTTAACGCAAGCTTACAATTTGTTTTACCAAATACATTTTTTAAAAACCATTGTCCCTTTCAAATTTGTATGGATTGGTTGGAGAAATGACGTTATGATAATCCTTACATGTTTTCATTTTACAATTGACGTGTGATGCTAATCATGGTTGATGAGGTGTGTGTGTATGTCTGTGTGTGTACGTGTTTGTGTGCATGTGTGTGTCTGTGTGTCTGCGCGCGCGCGCGTGTGTGTGTGCGTGCGTGCGAGCGTATGTGCCTGTTTGTTTAAGAGAGAGAGAAAGAGAGAGAGAGAGAGAGAGAGAGAGAGAGAGAGAGAGAGAGAGAGAGAGAGAGAGTGTGTGTGTGTGCGTGTGCGTGTGCGTGCGTGCGTGCGTATGTGTGTGTTCAATTCCAATTAAGACTCATAATACATGGACTCCAGGTGGGTTTTTTTTAAATTTTATTGATAAAAGACAACATAAACCTTGAAGGAGTTCTCATACATTTCAAAGTTGGCAAAAACAATCAATCTTTGGACACACTGACACATTCTTAAAAGCAGTTTACTGTACCATGTATCAAAATCTATTCAAACAATTCTAAGACTTTGGCATCATATCCTGTGTACTAACATTCACGATCAAAATTTACAAGAGCACCCGACTCCGTTTTAATAATTAAAAAAAGAAAATTGAAATCATGTGGACATGATCTGGGGGTAATTTCTTAAGAAAAGCGTCTAGTTCCATGCCAATGATAAATTAAACCAATCTTATTTTGAACAGTTGTATTTGATTAGATTAAAAAAAACACCATAATTCAAACGTATGAAGAAATGAATAAAAATTTATTTTGCTTTGCGTCGACACAATATTTGTCATGGTAACACAAGCCAAGCTTCTTGCTAATTATAAATTGAAATAATTTTTCTTCGAACCATTTCATTCTTTAAAAAACCCAATTTGATTTGTCATAGCTTCAAAAAAAAAAATCAACTATGCATTAATCAATGAGTGACATAATAAACAACAATGTTTTGAACCAAAGAAACGTGACATGCATCTGTAGCAAAATAAAAGAAATTAAAACAGATTATAGTGATTAAAAAATGTGTAGAACCATTTTCAAGTTTCTGTTTGAACATAGTTTTATTTCCTTTTTGTGTGTCAAAACATGGAATGATATCTGAGACACATTGATTTGACTTTCAGTACACTTTCTCGAACAAACTGTCCATTCGACCTAGAAGCACAAACATGAGGATATCTTGCACTTTAGTCACCCTCCCCACCTCGATTTTTTTGCATTGAAAATTGTCACTGAAAAGCAACACTATTTCCTTTCTGGGAAAGTGGTAGGGTTAGGATCAGCCTATGATTATTTTCATAAAACTGGAATAAGCAGACTTTGAGATTGAGGGTCGTAAACATGAAGGGGGTGACCAAAGTACACGTTTGCCCAAATGTGATACCAATATATTATGTTATTACTTAAACGGGCATCAGTTTGCCCATTTTACTTCATCTCTCTCCTTGTCTCTCTGTCTCTGTCTGTCTGTCTGTCTGTCTGTCTGTCTGCCTGTGTGTCTCTGTCTCTGTTTGTCTGACCGCTGAGTTGGACCATCAGTAAAAGGGAACAGTTTTCACTGGACTCGATTTTTTTAACACATCTCTCTCTCTCTCTCTCTCTCTCTCTCTCTCTCTCTCTCTCTCTCTCTCTCTCTCTCTCTCTCTCTCTCTCTCTCTCTCTCTCTCTCTCTCTCTCTCTCTCTCTCTCTCTCTCAGGGGGGGGAGGGAGGGGAGGGAGAGAGAGAGAGAGAGAGAGAGAGAGAGAGAGAGAGAGAGAGAGAGAGAGAGAGAGAGAGAGAGAGAGAGAGAGAGAGAGAGAGATGTGTTAAAAAATCGATCACAGGACTGCTTTTGTGTTGATCATACTAAGTTTCTATGATAGTATTTTTCCTTTGGATTATTGAATGTGTTATATGCTAAGGTGTTTATTTGATAAAATGTTGATAAAAATTGCAAAAGATGCATGTCTATTAGCCCTTGTCATCAGACCTGTTGAGGTAATGACAATAAAATGGTCAGCGTTCAGCGTTCAGCGTTCAGCGTTCTCTCTCTCTCTCTCTCTCTCTCTCTCTCTCTCTCTCTCTCTCTCTCTCTCTCTCTCTCTCTCTCTCTCTCTCTCTCTCTCTCTCTCTCTCAACCTAAACCTTCATGCATCATTGTGCCTCAAGGTGTTTCAAGGGACATCACCTGCAACATACTAGGCCAACATGACACAAGACAACTAAAACAGATAGTCAAATCAATCAAGGAAGAGATAAGAACATGAATTAGAAGAAACTGAGAAAATGAAAATATCCCCACCAAAAAAAGGCAACCAGTTTCAAATTGTTTTTTTTAAGCCAACCACAACGCAGGTTACAAAAACAATATGAATTATTAAAATAATTAATTAATAATTAATTTAATTAATAACTCCTCTTCTGACACTTCTATCATCCTGATCCCTCGTTACCGCTCCAAGACCACTTGGAATACACTCCCTTTACCTCTCCGTTCTGCCAACTCCATTTCCTCATTTAAGTCTTCTCTCTGTCCACTCTTTCAAAACTGGCGTGCCCAGACAATTGATCTTCTTCCTGATGATGTATAGACCAATGCCCAGACACTTCTGTTTGGGAGAGCCGACAGAAAATTCCATGAAAATTTTCAAATTCTTCAGATGGTTGGAAAGTTCATCTGTAATACCAACCGTTTTTCATGCGAATAAATGCATGTTTGTCTATGGCTAATGTTCTATTCTACGTAAGTAAACTTGTCCCATGGTTATGAAACATGTTTGAACATAAAATGTGACTAATCGCGTACAATTGTTTGCCCCAGTTTTTGTTTTGATTACGCTTTTTCGTTTACATTTATTCTTACACGTGTGTTTGTAAAGTACGTTTACTTTTTCCATATTATCCATTGCCTTCTTTGTTAAATGTTTTTTTTCCTTGATGATTCTTGTTAATTAATTACGCAGCTGTTCTTTTGTAATTTATACATGTGTTAAGTACGCCCATAAGCTTTAGCTTGTTGTACTCCTGTGCTGAGATATATTTGTATCTGCATGAAACTGTGTTAATTAAAAGTTGTTTAAACCCAGTCTTCTCTCAAAACTACTAAGAAAAAATCTATACCTGGCTGAGCAATTTAAATCAATGGAAGAAAATAAAACTTGGAGGATTCGAATCTTCTCTGGTGCTGTACGATTACTCTGTCAGTACGCTGCGTTCCCGAGTGACGTACAAATAAAAAATAATATTACTTACCAAGATCAACAAACTACCGTATGTTACGGACTATAAGGCGCATCCGATTATAAGGCGCACCCCCAAATTTTACACAACATTTTCATTTTGTTATTATATTTCTTACTGTATTACTACTCACATTATAAGGCGCAGGGGTCTCAGTCTAGCTTTATAGTCCGTAACATGTGACGCAGCCTCACGAAAGGGACATTTAAGCGTCAAACTGACCATTCTGAGATAATTATACACTTGAAAACGTCCGATAATTCTCTTTATAAAGATACAGAAAACAGTCTTGTATCGTTTTCCGTTCCAGAGTTATGAGCATTTTAAAGTTAGTAGGGTGAGCGTCGGCTATTTTGAGAAAACACAGTCTAAAGTCTAGCCTAGCTGAAGAAAATCCATTGACCTGCTCGCTTTAAAACACTTATAAGACCATTAAATTTTAGAGACCATATTAATGATTATTCTTTATAAGTATGAAAGATAATATGTTAGAGAACACAAACATACCCATAACGCAAAATTGACCAAAAAATAGATTTTTAACCTTGCAAGCTTGTTGTGAGAAACTAGCCCAGCGACTTAATGTTCCTGTCGGGGTGCTGGGGTGCAAGCTTGTTGTGAGAAACTAGCCCAGCGACTTAATGTTCCTGTCGGGGTGCTGGGGTGCAAGCTTGTTGTGAGAAACTAGCCCAGCGACTTAATGTTCCTGTCGGGGTGCTGGGGTGCAAGCTTGTTGTGAGAAACTAGCCCAGCGACTTAATGTTCCTGTCGGGGTGCTGGGGTGCAAGCTTGTTGTGAGAAACTAGCCTGTCGGGGTGCTGGGGTGCAAGCTTGTTGTGAGAAACTAGCCTGTCGGGGTGCTGGGGTGCAAGCTTGTTGTGAGAAACTAGCCTGTCGGGGTGCTGCAAGCTTGTTGTGAGAAACTAGCCTGTCGGGGTGCTGGGGTGCAAGCTTGTTGTGAGAAACTAGCCTGTCGGGGTGCTGGGGTGCAAGCTTGTTGTGAGAAACTAGCCTGTCGGGGTGCTGGGGTGCAAGCTTGTTGTGAGAAACTAGCCTGTCGGGGTGCTGGGGTGCAAGCTTGTTGTGAGAAACTAGCCTGTCGGGGTGCTGGGGTGCAAGCTTGTTGTGAGAAACTAGCCTGTCGGGGTGCTGGGGTGCAAGCTTGTTGTGAGAAACTAGCCTGTCGGGGTGCTGGGGTGCAAGCTTGTTGTGAGAAACTAGCCTGTCGGGGTGCTGGGGTGCAAGCTTGTTGTGAGAAACTAGCCTGTCGGGGTGCTGGGGTGCAAGCTTGTTGTGAGAAACTAGCCTGTCGGGGTGCTGGGGTGCAAGCTTGTTGTGAGAAACTAGCCTGTCGGGGTGCTGGGGTGCAAGCTTGTTGTGAGAAACTAGCCTGTCGGGGTGCTGGGGTCCAAAAGGAAAGTGAAATGCTATCGCAATACCTGTTCTTATTTTCCCCGAACAGAAACTGACACAACATACCTCTTCCAGCACAGCCTCGGGTAGGACATTCTCCGCGCAACAGGCTGGATCCTTGTGCCGGAAGTACGCCATTTTGGCAGTGATCAGCTGATCCACGGAATGCATGTCACTTGCACTCTTCCCGAAGCCAGTGCGAATCTCCTGAAGGTAAAACATTTAATAGTACTTGTTTTGTTTGTCAAGATAGAGATTGCTGCTATCAGATTGCAAGAAATACGTCGATATCTCCAGAAAGACAGCCTTTTCAAGGATCGGAACACTCACTTTGCTCTGGTTTCCTAGAAATCAAACCATCAAAAATGGCGATTCCTCCTTGGCGAAGATGCCGGAGAGAGAAGCCATTTTGGATGGGGTGGGTGGTCACTCATTGTGGTTGAAGCGTTTTCTTTTTTTGTAGTGCAGTAAAAAAAAAAGGAGCTATTTCCTTTATGAGTGAAACTCCTAGATAAACTGTATAACAAAATAACAAAATAAAAATAAAAAGGCTTGTATTGCGAAAATGTCGTGCAAACGATTTGGTCTAAACGTAGGCGGCCATTAAAAAAGAGACGGCACACGCTTTCTCTTTGGGTGAAAGAAGTTGACTTCCAGCGCCTCCGCCAAGGAGGAATCGCCGATTTGACAGTTTGATTTCTAGGAAAACCAGAGCAAAGTGAGTGTTGCAATCTTTGAAAATGGTGTTTTTCTGGTGATCTCGACGTGTTTCTTACACAAACTCATCCGTCAGGGAAACCCTTTAACCTTAGGGGGCGGGGGTGGGGGTTGTTAACAGCATAATTATCACCATAATAACAGCATATCACCATGAAGGAATAAGGATAGGAAGATGAAACTTGATGTGCATGTAGGCTAGGTACTGTAGATGTGCCTTTTGGTGTCAATGTCAAGGTCACGGTCATGACCTTGACGTATGACCTTGAAAACTGAAAACCTATTTTTAGCCATGTCTCGGGCACCAGTCGACATAGGATGTTGAAACTTTGTTTGAAGGTGGTTTGGCTTATGCATCTACCGAATAGTGTTGATCAATCAAGGTCAAGGAGATCGCTGGACTCTGAAAATCGGGGGGTCGGAAAAATGGAGTTCCCAAGATGAAATCAGGTGGGAATGTTGGCTGGGTATTGTAAATGTGCCTTTGGGGGTCAAGGTCAAGGTCATGACCTTGACATGTGACCTTGAACACTAGCAACACGGGTGATTGTCGGATGCTTTTATGGGAAATGTACTCAGCAAGATAGGGACAGTCAGCAGCAGAAACAGTAAGATAGTGACAGTATGCAGCAGCAGCAAGATAATCACAGTCATCCTCCGAAGTCGGGGTGCGGCTGCGTAGCTCCGCGGGTGATTCTCGAATGCTACATTCGATAACTTTTCAATCTATAGTTACAACAACACAATGGCACAATGAAAGCATCCTGAGTTGTTAGTTTCGTTTCAACAGATAGCTCGGTCACAGTTAGCCTGTGTGATTCTGTCGTTCTTTGGTCAAATGCTGAAAAATAATACTCACAGATTGCTGGCCTGTCTTTGTGTGGCCATCAGGGTTACGGGCAGTGGCGGTCGGGGGCTTGCTGGATGCTTTCCTCTGTGGTTTATACTTGTAGTCTGGGTGCAGCTGACGATGCTGCTCTGCAAAACCATCAGCACTTCCAACAGGGCTTTTTTTTTTTTTTTTTTTTTTTTAACAGGGCTTTTTCCCATCAAACTCCTTCACCTAGTGCGTTACGTCTAATCTTAGCCCTTTCACCGCCAGCCATCTTTGAGCCAAACATTTCCATTAAACTTACGTGGATACAAATAAGCTTTTGTCTGCAATATTGTGGGATTTCTCTGCAACACATTTACAATAAGGTCAATCCTTACTACCCAAGTTTAGGAACACAATGTCATTGAATAACATACAAGGGTTTTAATGACATGGGTGGTAAATCATTGTGGTGCAAACATGCGACATTGGCGGTGAAAGAGTTAAGCCATGGGTACCTGTAATTATTTGTGGGCTTGAGTTTGTTTATGTCCATTTTGTCAGTTTAATTACCTGGTATCCAAAGTACATTAGTTGTGCGAGTAAGAATCATGTTATCTTTGTTACATAATTTATTTTGCACTGGAATGTTGGTAGTACGACTATGTTTTTCATCGTATAATGTCGCCTTTGTAAAGCGCATCGAGCATGCTACTGTATGGGTTTTAGGGCTATATGAAATAAAAAATGTGACCCAGCACCACGAAAGGGACAGTCGCTGAGCTAGTTTCTCATAACAGGCTTAAAAAGTCAAAAATCTCATTTTTGTCAATTTTGAGTTGTGGGTATTTTTGTGTTCTCTAACATCTTATCTATCGTATTTATAAAGGACAATCTTTACTATGGTCTCTAAATGGTCTCTAAAGTGTTTTAAAACGAGTAGATCAATGCATTTTCTTCAGCTAGGCTACCTTCAGCTAGGCCAACGGTGGTAGAATACATGAAAAACAATGTCAACAACAAGAAGAACAACAAGAACAAACAAACAAACAACAAAAACAGCTTAATTTAGACTCACATGAGAAACAATTGATATTTATATGATCAGAAATGTACACATTGATCACAAGAAATCAATGGAAGTAACCATGACTTAATTAAATAAATCAGGCGTAAAAGAAGCAAAACGAGAAAGGGTTTAAAAAAGTTAAAAAGAGTAGTTGGTGTTTTACAAACTCAAACTTCTTTAACTTTTGCAAATCAAAAATAGGGATATTCTCTCTACAGCCTGTGATCGGAGGCCAAAATAAAAAAGTGACTGAGGAAAGCAAGTAAATGCAACCTCCCAAACCATAGCAAAATCAATGCATGGGCCTTCTTCTTCTTCGTTCGCTCAGACAGTTTCCTGTCACATGAGTGTAGATGCGTCATGCTGCCGCTATAGTTATAAGAAATAGTTAGGCCCAGCATGTCAGACTTCGGCTGAAGAAATCTTTGTAAGAATGTATAGAAAAAGGGCAGGAGAATGGACCAGTAAGATAGAAAGATAGCAGATGACAGTAAGCAAAGGGAAAAGGCAGAGTCAAAGAGAGTGACAGATTAGAAGAAGTTACAAGCACAGAACTTCCAGTAGGTGGGGAAACTATTTGTACGAAAGACCCCCGGAATCCCCACGGGGTCGGGGGGGGGGGGGGGGGGGGGCATGTAGGGGCCTATCCTCTTTAAAATAGGTAGACACCAGTGACCTAGGCTAACTAGAGCCGTGAATTAAACGTACACTTGCTGCAAGAACAAGTGGAGACCGTACCTTTCAACTGTCTGGCAATGTCTACATACACGGCTTTTCTCTCCGCGCTAATATCTCTCCATTCTGCCCCCAGAAGGACGGAGATATGGGCGTTGCTCAGCCTGGGACACTCCGACAACATCTGGCGCCTTCTCTGCTGGGCAAACACCATGAAACAGTTGAGTGGTCGTTTGATGCGACTCGCGTTTTTCTTCGCCCGAGTCAAACCGACTCGCTTCGTGTGACAAGCCCTTTCCCCAGTCTGCTGCTCGGAGTTCGTTGAAGTTTGAAGCTGAACGTCCACTGTAGAGAGTTGAGAGGTATTCACTGTGTTACTCGCATGCATTGTGCTAAATTAATTATGAAGAGATCATCAACAGAGAGGCAACGAACGAACAGAGCCTAGCCTAAATGTCAGACTTGCTAAGCAGACTGAAGCGGACGTTTTTAGTCTGTATAATAAGTATGCGAATTCTGACTAAGAAGCTCATCGGCGGCCAAAGCGAAAAAAGCAGATTAGCCAGCGGCTGTGGTTGTTTGTTTTAGACGGGTACGCTTTATATCTAAGATAGGAGATGGTCGTGGATATAGCTGGGGGTGGGGGTGGGGGGGGGGGGGGTGAGAGTTCACACTTCAATGCTTTGCATGCATGCGTGCCTTTGTGACCACGCGCAAGGTGTGTGTCAAGTCAGGTCAAGTCAAAGTCAAAAATACTTTATTATCACGTTGTGTGTGTGTGTGTGTTTGGGGGTGGGGCGTGGCGGCAGTTTGGGAGGTCAGTATTTCTACAGCTTCTGATCACATTTGTGACGATGGCATTTAAAACCCCACTATTTCCTGGGAGCGGGCGGATGCATGTGTGTTTGTTTAATGTTAATGTTTTCACGCTTTCCGCGTCTCTCTTGTGGGGTGGGGGGGGGGGTGGGGTGGGGGGGGGGGGGGTGGGGGGGGGGGGGGGGGGGGGGGGGGGGGGGGGGGTGCTCTAGGTGGGAGAACGTCTCCATCCTGTTAACCCTGTAAGTAAGCATGATACCGTCTGGTCAATGTTTAATTCTAGAGTGAATGTAATTTAGACAGATGAAACACAAAACATTCAGGTGGTATTTGGTCCTTTTATTGAGCCTTAACAGACAAACGTTTCATACGTTTTCAATGAAAAAAATAAAAAAATAAAAATAAAATGAAAGTCTGTTAAGCCTCAATAAAAGGACCAAATACCACCTGAATGTTTTGTGTTTGATGTGTCTACGATTGGTCCTAGTGGTCACCTGATTATATATTATATGATCAGCAATGTCAAAGGAATGCATGGACAACAATTTCAAGCATTTTTACCTCGAGTATGGAAAGAAGTTCATACATGCGCGCATGTGCACACACATGTGCGCGTGAGCGAACACAACCATGCATACACAGTCGAACTCAAGTATGCAAGCAAACACACAAATGAGCAAACATGTTAAATCTCACACACAACCACACGTAAACATCACTTTGGTCATTCAATTTTAATGGAAACAACAAATCCGAAATATACAACCTAATAATATCCGGATATCTGGATTCCAAAACTTCTGTTAGTGAAAGGACCATTGCATAGCATTAGTACGAATGTGATGTACGTGAACGGGGGTTGGTTTTCATTATGGTATGGAAAAGTACTATTCTACTTGGGATGTCTTGGTTAATAGAGGTATATGCAACAAATATTGTTCTTTCTCTACATTTTTTGAAGAGTATATATGAGGCATGTTTAGATAGCAAACAGGTCATGGAGAAAAGCTCGTGAAATGAATTCACAGTTCACCCTTAAGTGTTCTTTCTTTTGTCTTTTGTTTTGTTTTTATTTTCTTCTTTTACAGATGTTTTGAGTTTTCACTCACAATTCAAATAAAAGGGTGTGCGTTATTTAGTTAGAAGTTGCCAGTCTGTGATATTGAAAAAGTTGGCTTTTACCAACGAAAATGTTATCTGAGAGAATATATCTTTAAAAAATGAAACTGTGTTTTTGTGTCTTTTATCATTTTAGATATACAACACAAAAGGAAAGAAAACTCCAACAAATCCGTGCTGGTTCCTATTTTAATTACAAGCTTTCGAGAGGTGTCCTCTCGTCTTCAGGCATGACACACTGGTAAGGAAATATATATAAATATGTGGGTGTACGCCCAATGGTTTTCAGATTACAATTGTACCGCCACTGAAATAAACAAGGTCAAGGTGAAAGTGATGAAGGTCAACAATATTTTGTACCACATAATATGTTCTTGAGCCAGTCCACCCACCTACCCGATTTGAAAGCCTGTAACGCACACCCAATTTGAAGTGATTCCATGCAGTGGTTCACGAACTATAAGAGAGTGCTGAAAAAACAAAACACGAAAGGAATGTCTGCAGCTTGGCGACACCACCAGAGTATAATTTATTTGATGCACCAATGTCTTCTACGCTTTGCATTATATCCCACACACAAAATGTGAAGCGATTCCCGGCAGTGGATCACGAGATATTACGGTGAAAATAAACGGAGGGAATGTCTGCCTCCCTGCGACACCGGCAGGCCATAATTGATTTTATGCGCCAATGTCTTCTACTCTTTATAATAATTACCCCCCTCCCCCAAAAAAATAAATACAATAAATACAAAAAATAATGAAAGATACGATTATGTTACATTTTATTTACAAATACGAATGTTTATTGATGGGCATAAGCTTGTTTACACCATGCCCTCAAAATTTAAAAAAGTAAGTAATGAAAGATACGATTATGTTACATTTTATTTACAAATACGAATGTTTATTGAGGGTTAATAGATGGGCATAAGCTTGTTTACACCATGCCCTCAAAATTAAAAAAAAAGTAAAACCAAAGGAAAGAAAGTTGAAATAAGAAAGGGGAGGGAAAAAAGGGGGGAGGGGATAACAATATTATAACAAGGGACATTTAGAAAACATGAAAATACATCTGTATCGCTAAAAATTCGGGACTTTCCTGGAGTTGCACTGCCTTTGGGCATTGCCTCCAGGATCGTTCCCACCATCTTTATATGTACTAATGTCCCATATGTGTCTGTTTCAGACCAGAGGACGTTAAACAGATTTTCATCAGAAAACATGAAAAAACATGAAGCATTTCAAGACACATGCATGGAATAAAAGACATAAATTATTAAGAAACAACATTGTATTGATCACACGCACACACGGACACACACACACACACGCACGCACGCACGCACGCACGCACGCACGCACGCACGCACGCACGCACGCACGCACGCACAGACAGACAGACAGACAGACAGACAGACAGACAGACACACATTCACACACACACACACACACACACACACACACACACACACATACACACACACACACACACACACGCTGTGCATTAGATCAGTTCGTGAGATATGCAACAAACAACAGACAGACACACAAACAAACAAACTGCAACAAAGTTATACTCCTACTTAGGAAAACCAAAAACAAACAGAAAACATGAATATGTGACTTTCTCTCTAAATTCTATGTTTGGGATGTACGAAATAAAAGCTTTTCAGAAAGTGTAATTTTTGGACCGTAATGTAGACTGTACACTTTCCCACTACTAGGTAATGTTACCACGGGAGAGCAGTCTGTGTTTCCTGCACAGAGTTTGATTAAAATGTCTCGTTACTTCCCTTGTGTCTTCATATATATACTTAAATGTTTGTATGCGTTCCCCGACTCAACAAACTCATACACAAACGCACACATACACACACACACGCGTGTGCACGCACACGCACACACACACACACACACACACACACACACACACACACACAAGCACGCGCGCACACAGACACACTCACACACAAAACATAACTTGCAAAAATGGACACTGTCAGATGGACAGACAGACGCACACACTCAAATACGCTCGCACGAACACGCACACGCACGCACGCACACACACACACACACACACACACACACACACACACACACACACACACACACACACACACCGCGCGCGAGCGCACACACACACACAAAGAGGGCGGTGTTCCAGTTTGAATATATAATTGGATTATAGTGAAGTAGGCTTATACAACCAGATATATCCAGATGGTACTACTCTTTTGTAAGCTATGTGAACATAGGTTCACTTACTTCTGACGTGATATTGATTTCCTTTTTTTCTTTTAACTATTTGATTAGGACATCCGGATAAACTAGAAGCTTACAGGACTTAATTTGAGAGTGTTAGAGGTACGCTAATGGAAAGAGATAGCGATCAACAGAAATGTATAATGTTCTCAGAATGCTCAGTTTGACACTTAATGTCCCTTTCGTGGTGCTGGGTCACATAAGTGTACTTAGGACCATAACCGGTAGCAAGTCTCTCCACGAACTTGCTAAAACCTTTATGCAAGTCCGTGGCCTCTCTAAAGGGCCAGCCACACTGCATACGATTCGAGTCAATGCGATGCGATTTCGACACTTTGTGAGGCACGATCTAGGTGAAGATGTGCCACCCCCCCTGCATTTCTCGGTTAATTGTATTTTTCCGTTTTTGCCTTTCTTACCATACTTAAAGCTGTATTTTAGGAACATTTTTAACTAATAACCTTTTTGGAATACTATCCCTAGCCCTAAACCTAACCCTACCCCCCACTGCAGTACACCGCGATTTGTCACAGTTGTGGTTCGTTGCGTTTTCCCGTCTTATAGGGTTGGGCTAGGGTTAGGGATAGGGTTAGTATTCAAAAAAGGTTATTAGCTAAAAATGTTCCTAAAATACAGCTTTATGTATGGTAAGAAAGGCAATAACGGAAAAATACAATTAACCGAGAAATGACCTTTACCAAATTATCTTATTTTTGTATCAGACATTTATTTGATTTGATTCGTGTATTGCGGTCTACGTGAGTATCGTGCACGAAAACAGTCGAGTTGTGTTTAGACGGGGATATTTAACGTGAAGCATGATCCAAGAGCCTGCTACACTACATACGATTCGCTATCAATGCGATGCGATTGTGACGATGCGGGTCATGATTCGCGTAAAATTCATGTATCGGGTCTACTTGAGTGATTCAGAGCGAAAGTAGTAGAATTATTTTTAGACGGAAGTATTTGACGTGAAACAAGAATCGCATCGTCACAATCGCATCGCATTGACAGCGAATCGCATGTAGTGTAGCAGACCCTTCACAGACATCGTCACAATCGTATCGCATAGACAGCGAATGGCATGTAGTGTCGCTAGGCCTTTATTGTATCTAGTACAATCTACTTTTCTCTAAGCTTTTATTTCGACTTAGCTGATTGACAATTCCGTGGGGAAAAAAAGGTTCGACACTCCTGACGGAATCGGCCATTGCAGAAGGAGCAGACAAAGTCTTGCAAGTCTTTCGAATGTACTTGTTCAATCTACTTCCCTAAGTTATTATTTCGACGCAGCTGGTTGACAATTCCGAGGAAAAAGGCTCGGCACTCCTGGCGGAAGCGCCCGTTGCAGAAGGAGTAGACAAAGGCATTGATGGCAGAGTTTAGATAGACGGAACGGATGAAGATGCCGTAAGAGTTGTGGCCACAGTCAGTGAAGTTCTCGCACCAGTTGACTGCGTCACTGCGGATGTATCTGTGTAAAAGAGAGAGAGAGAGAGAGAGAGAGAGAGAGAGAGAGAGAGAGAGAGAGAGAGAGAGAGATAAGGAGGAGAGAGAGAGGAGAGAGAGAGAGAGAGAGAGAGAGAGAGAGAGAGAGAGAGAGTGAAATAAAGAGAGGGAGAGAGAGAGAGAGAGAGAGAGAGAGACAGACAGACATAGGGAGAGGCAGAGAGACAGACATAGAGAGAGAGAGACAGACAGACAGCTTCAGTACATTTGTAGGCAACCAAATACCAGCCAAGGACAACAGCAACAACTGCAACAACACAAAACAACGCAAACCAAAGAAATAAACAAACAGTGAGGTATGTAAATTATATCCAATACGCAAAAAACATTATTCCATCAAATTGGAAACGAACACAAAATTATAGACAAACACCTAAGTGTGAAATGTTTGAAACGTTAAAATGCTTTCTATGAAATCGATAGAAGATAGACATTGTATCGCATAATTATGGTATTGTTAGCAAACCTGATGTACAGAACAAAAAAAGCCAACATAATGAAGCTTTACACTACTCCTAGCCGACACGAAAGGGCGATAATTTTAGACCCGAACTGCCGATGCCCCCTGGTGACGAGTCAGGAGCAGATAATTTTCTGTGGCTATAATTATACTACTAGTTCCTGACAGGCAAGGGCGATAATCTTAAGTAGGGGGCGTTCGCATCTCAGGTCAAGAGACAGGGGCAGAGAATTATCGGTATGAAGCCTCATTGTTCCATTGTTCTATGTTAAAGGGAATATCCAGAAGATCTTCTCCCAAAAACATTCATTTGAAACTCGAGATAGCGTCATTGACTGCACACAACTGTGCGTCTGTTACAGCCAGCATAGAATCTGGAGGGTACAACAGACAGACAGCAGTCTAATGTAAGGCCCAGCCACACTGCATACGATTTGATACGATCGTGACGATGTCTGTGAGTCATGATTCGCGTGAAATACTTCCGCATCAAAATAACTCTACTATTTTCCGTTCACTATGCTCATGTAGACCGCAATACACGAATCAAATAAAATGTTTGATACAAAAATAAGATATTTCATCAGATTCGTGTACGGGAGACCACAAATGCAGTGAACATAACTAGTAGGGTTTCATCAGATTTTATTTAGACAGTAGCATTTCACGTGAATCATGCCTCACAAATGTTAAAATAGGATTTTAGTGAATCGGATCTTATGTAGTGTAGCCAGCCCTTTAGACCAGTGACTGTGTGCGCTCACATAGGAATAAACAAAACGTAGTGAAACAAAGACGGGAAAAGACTTGGGCACGTGTCCGAATTTCCCCTATATGCGTAAACGTTTATTCTTCTTTTCCCCCCACTTTCCGTACGGAACGAACGCGTCTAATGTGAACCCGGCCATAGGGTAGGAGATAACAACAATGTTAGTTTGACATTTCATTTAGTTTCTTGAAGCACTTGAAGCACGTGAAGGTGTGACAATGATTTACTATTGCTGGTACCCACGTCGTCATATCCGGCCACAAGGAGCGCCACATTAACTTTTTTTGAAAAATGCCAGATCGATGCTGCGTATTTGGCTGTTCCAATTCGAAACTTATTTAAACTGTATTTATAACATCTGGATGCTTTCTTTACACATTTAGATAACATTTTTACTTTGTTTACACACAAATAAGGACTAAGATGGCGACACTTCCGTTGGAATGGTCGAGATGTGAAGAAAAGAATGGGTGTGGAGAAAAAACAAAAACGTACTAAGGTTAAAATACACATGATTCCAAGCTTGGCTTAAAACAAGCGCGAATTCGCCATAGTTTGTGGCACGCGGTCTATTTTTACCACTCCAATCATGAGTTACCTCCCCTGGCTTTTCAATAATTTTAATCTGTAAACCAGAATGTTATCTCTGCACCATTTCGTAACTTTTTATATCTTTTGGAAAACATTTAAAACTATGTATCCTACTTATACTCATCAAAAGAAGCACCGCATACTCGTCGTGTCTGTTGTAGTGTCTGTATTACGTATGTTTATTATTTTGTACGCTTTTAAAATACATCATTTAAAAGAGCGGCCTCAATTAATTTCGAAATGTAGCCTCGATTTGAAGTGCGACAATTTTGTCAAAATGTGCGACAATTTTGGACCGACAGACCGACCGACAATGTGAGTTATAGGTTTGTGGCTTGAGCCACAAACAAAAACAAGAAAACAAAAGCGTGTATTTTCGCTATACCAATAAGGTAAAAGGAAAGCAAACCTGGGGCAGTGGGTGGATGCCTCGTGCCTCCATACGGGGAGCTGAACGACTCCGCCCCCTCCACGAGTCTCTCCCCATGGGGGGGGATGGGGGGGGGGGATGGGGGGGGGGCTTTCTTAAAAATAGTTTCCTCACCTTCGGAAAGTTCTGTGCTTGTATCTTCCTCTAATCTGCCACTCTCCTTGACTCTGCCTTTTTCCTTTGCTTTCTGTCATCTAATATCTTTCTGACTTATTGGCCCATTATCCTGCCTTTGTTTTCTCCAAAACAAATTATTCTAAATAACTTTTCTCCTTTGAGCTCCTCCGAAATCGGAAAGTGTCGGCTCTATGCAGCGGGAAGACCAGTGAAAACTGAAAACCGGACACATACATACCTTGCCCATTAAGGCCTTTTGGCCTGGGAACGCATAAGAAGAAGAAGAAAAATAATTACAACTTACTATACAAGTGGCAGTACCATAGTCGATGAGGTTTAACCTCGGCGTGGTTACTGCTACACACATCTGTATTGTTAACAAAACTCGGGACTTTACTGGTGTTGCACTGCCTCCGGGCATTGTCTCCAGTATTGTTCCCACCATCTTTGTATTTTAAAATGTCCCACATGGTCGAAAAACTGCAGAGGGCGTAAAATCCTATTTCGGACATTTTGGTCAGAAGAAAAAGAAGAAGAAGAAGAAGAAGAAGAAGAAGAAGAAGAAGAAGAAGAAGAAGAAGAAGACGACGACGACGACGACGAAGAAGAAGAAAAAGACACAGCTGTTTCGGGAGGAACATTTAGTTTATCTATATTTTCATAAGTTTTTTCAAGCAAACTTTAGTTAACTATAAGTAACTTTTCATAAATAACAGTCGAGAATATGTTGTAGTATGTGCCTAGATTACTTATAGTCAGTGGATATTGCTAGATTTTCACTCATAGGCAATCTTATTTATGTTTCTGATACTAAGTATATTATTTCTACTAAATATGTTGATTGATACTGCTCAACCAAAAAAGTTTTTACCATAAATCTGAGGGAAGAAATATATTTGAAATACTATGTAGAGCATACAGCCAAAATATCTTTACCGACAATAGCTTGGTGCAGTTTGTATCTAAGATTTCTAGATTCAGGCTTTTAACTAAATAGCTTGATTTTGTGTGGGACGGAACAGCTGTGAAGAAGAAGAAGAAGAAGAAGAAGAAGAAGAAGAAGAAGAAGAAAGCAAGATATTACAGAAGTGTAGCCCACCTCATGATCAGATGCGGCAGCCAGTTGACGATGTAGAACAAGGCGAGTACGGCCATCATCAGAGTAGTGCGGGACCTCATCCGCCGTATGCCCTTGTGCACTGTGGACGTTCTGCTCACCCTGCTCACCCTGCTCTTCAGTCTCCTACCACCGCCGTCCGTCCTTGAAGACACCGGCCTTGCCTCGGGTTGGACCCTGAAAGAATGTCCTCTATCGGGAGCCGTTCCTTTCGGACATTGTTGGTTCATTGACTCGTCGCTCTGGTGTAGTTCGATGCTTTCAGGATTCGCCGCGTCTGCGTCCGGCTGTTCTTCCTGGGTCTTTGCGGTAGGCTTGGTGAAAAGAGAGCTGGAAAAGAGGTCGTCGGCGCTGGTGGACTCGCAGAAGGTTACACTCATGTCTGTTTGGATTTCTTGCTGCACTGGCTCCTGTGTGCTTGGAGCTTCCTCCGCGCTCTTCCCGTGCTCTTGTTGTCCATCACCTTGTGGGTTAGTGACTTCAGCCAGCATGCAGAGGCCCGGAGCACCCTCAGGGATGTTCTGGATTTCCTGCCCTTGGTTGAACCTCACAGTTTGCTTTCTCATCGCCTTCTTCCTCCAAAGTTTAATTCCGATGGAAATGTATGACACTCCCATGATCGTCAAACCAACAAAGAACGTGATGGCTACAACGATTTTATAAGCTACGGGATACATGGTGTGTCTGTACTCATCCTCCGTCCAACACATTCTAGCCTGAATGGCCGGCTCTGTCGTG
>CM065685.1:28639819-28644819 GCA_017654935.2 Phymorhynchus buccinoides | reverse complement strand
TACACACGCACACGCGCACACGCACACACACACACTACACGCACACACACACACACACACAAACACACATACTCACATGCACACACACACACATACACACACATACACACACATACACACACACACACACACACGCACACGCACACACGACGCACGCACACACACACACACACACACACACACACACACACACACACACACACACACACACACACACACACACACACATACACACACACACGCACACAAACACGCACACCGCGCACGCGAATCCCATGTCCTTACTCTTGCTTGGTTTGGCTAACTATAAGACTGACTTCCTTATAGGTTATGGTAACTTCCCAGACGGATGTCCAGATAGTGAAACTGTCCTTACTGACTGACAAAATCCCCATTATATAGATAATCTTGACATTGTCCTTTGTACCAGTACAAGAAAAGATAAATACAATGACTAAGGACATGTATGTATGTATGTATGCGCACGCGCGCGCGTGTGTGTGTGTGTGTGTGTGTGTGTGTGTGTATGTGCATGGGGGGGGGGGGGGGGGGGGTCAGGCCAAGTCAAAATGATCTTTATTGAAGGTTAAAGAATAAGCTAACACACCTTTTTTCTATCCTGCCCCTCCATCCTGTGTGTGTGTGTGTGTGTGTGTGTGTGTGTGTGTGTGTGTGCGTGTGCGTGTGCGTGTGCGTGCGTGCGTGCGTGCGTGTGCGTGTGCGTGCGTGCGTGTGTGTTTGCATATGCGTGTATGTATGTATGTGCGCGCACGTGTGTGTGTGTGTGTGTGTGTGTGTGTGTGTGTGTGTGTGTGTGTGTGTGTGTGTGTGTGTGTGTGTATATGCGTGTGTTGTGTGTGTGTGTGTGTGTGTGTGTGTGTGTGTGTGTGTGTGTGTGTGTGTGTGTGTGCATGGGGGGGTGTCAGGCCAAGTCAAAATGATCTTTATTGAGGGTTAAAGAATAAGCTAACACACCTTTTTTCTATCCTGCCCTCCATCCTGTGTGTGTGTGTCTGTGTGTGTGTGTGTGTGTGTGTGTGTGTGTGTGTGTGTGTGTGTGTGTGTGTGTGTGTGTGTGTGTGTGTGTATGTGTGTGTGTGTGTGTGTGTGTGTGCATATGTGTGTGTGTATGTATGTGCGCGCACGTGTGTGTGTGTGTGTGTGTGTGTGTGTGTGTGTGTGTGTGTGTGTGTGTGTGTGTGTGTGTGTGTGTGTGTGTAGGGCCAATGTATATATATTCTGAGGTTCACAAATACAGATATTGGACGAAAAAAAGTTTTATTAATGCAAACTATGTAAGAAATATAAACACTTTCGTCCCGAAAACACACACTGCAAATTTGTGTCCCAAATATTCGTTGTGATAACACAACTTCCTCCTGTGGGAGAGGGGGGGGGGGGATAAAGAGAGAGAGAGGGGGGGGAGTTGGAGGGAGATGGGAGAGAGAGAGGATAGGTATTCATAGAAAAAACAATAACGAAGGAAAAGAGAACTTAAGAAAACAACAGATATGGAAGTGTCATCACAATAGCATTGATATTGGAGGAATTAGAATCACTGGTTAGGTTCCCCCTCTCACTGGGAACAAAATATGGTAACACTTTGAACTACATAGGTTAGGTGCCCCCTCACACTGAGCACCCCAACACACATGTGTCCTTATCTCACTAGCACACAGTGTGTGTATAACCAACAGTATATTATATATATAGTATGCATGTACAATCTCAGTCATCAGTCAATACAGACATTGGACACAAAACAGTTTTATCAAAGCAAACTATATATATGTCACTGCTGGAAGTCCCAGCAGTAAAACGACAGTTACGCCAACACCCGTCTCCCCTCGATGTGCCTAACAACTGCATCATTGAGGCACTGGACCTTGTCCTGGAGAACAATTATAGCTGTGCTTACACTGATGGAGAAAACACCACTCTCTTCGCTGCTCCTAACACAGGAACAGCCATGGGACCGTGCCACGCATGTGATTATGTGGATGTGTTCATGGCTGAACTGGATGACAAGATTGTGCGTTCCACCCCTGTTCCCTTACTGACTGTATTCAACGAGTTTGATCCCAACACACCGCCAGTGGAGTGGAACAGATTCCGAGATGATGGTTTTGTCACACTGGAGGATGGCTCTAAGATGCACGAATGTTCCAATTTCTTACAAACACTGCACCCAAGCATCACATGGACGGTTACAAGCGGAAGAGCTGTTGAGTATCTTGACTTGAAAGTGTCTATCACTGAGAACGGACGAATCGCCATGGACGTGTTGTCAAAGACCTGTAACTCCTACCTCCCACCTTTCTCATGCCACTCTCCATCTGTCTTCAAAGGATTGGCTGTGGGTATGGGTGTACGGCTCTGCACTTTGATCAGTGATGATGACGTGCTAGAAAACCGCACCTTGGAGTATGTTTAGTACCTGCAATTATCCGGATGGAAGTAGTCAAGAGCAGTGCAGGACATTAGAAGAGGTGCTTCAAAAAGCAGGCCATAAGCAATCAAAGCCCAAGAGAAAGATAGCATGTATTACAACTTACGATCCAAGAGTTCCCAGCGAATCAAAGATCATAAAGAGTAACTTGGACATCCTACACACTGATCAAAAAAATCAAGTCATCTTCCTAAGGGATATGCTAGTGGGAGCGGACAGAAGAAGAAAAAAAAACTTGGGTGAGATCTACAAGCCGTCAGTGCCTAAGAGACTTATACAGCATGGACCTCACCAGAGGCCATGATTCTTTCCTTGTGCAAAATGCGATACATGTAAGCACTCAGAACAAGCCTCTGACTTCACGTGCCCATGGGACAACAGGCGTTGGACCATCTGCCAGCACATCACGTGTACGACGCCGAATCTCATCTACGTGATGAAGTGCAAGCTCCACCCTGGTACGAGGGGTCCACTGAACACCCGCGCAAGAGGATCGCAAACCACAAGAGCCACGCCAAAAATGGGCGTGTCACCCTTTGCCAGGTTGCCCGTCACGTTGCTGCCAGTCCCCACCCAGCGGACCTGTCCTGCCTGCACATCATTCCCATTGAGGCGGTCAACAACCCTCATCGGTTGCCCAGAAGGGCACTGTTCTGGCAGGCCAATCTGTGTACAGTCTTCACGGGACTAAATCAACGTTTGGAATTTAACAAGGCCCTTCATGACAGAATCTGTTGACAATGAGGCAAATAATTTCTTTCCCCCAGATGAAATAAGACAAGAACTTATGTAAATTCGTGCATAGAAGAGTGGGCGTGTATACTTGCATGTGTGTGTGTGCGCATGCCTCTGTGTGCGTGTGTGCGTGCGCGTGCGCGTGCGCGTGTGTGTGTATGTGTGTGTGCGTGCATGTGTGTATGTGTGTGTATGCTATTCCATGCAATGTGTACATGTGCGCATGTGTGTGCGTATATGTGTTTATGATTAGAGATGTTTGTGTATGGGCGTGCATGCATGAGTTTATCTGTGCATACAGTTGCTGGAAAGTAATTTTTGGCATGAAATTTAAATGGAGTATGACTATGGCGAGTCCTTTAATATTATGTGTGTATATCAAGAGGCGTGTGTCTGTGATGCGCATGAGTGTTAGAATGGGCGCACACACCTTTTCGCCCCCCCCCCTCTATCTCTCGCACTGCCTCTCTCTCTATATTGTTTTTGCATTTATCTGTCTCTGTATCTCTCTCTTTCTTTCTCTGTCTATCTCTCGCACACACACATTGCCTCTATCTTTCTCTTTTGCTCTCTCTTTGTCTGTTGCTTACGGCCTCTCTCTCTCTTTTTCTCCACCTCTCTCTGTCTCCCTCTCACTCTATCTCTCTGTCGTACCGTCTCTATCTCATCTCACTGTTTTTCTCTCTCTCTCTCTCTCTGTTTCCCTATCTCACAGTCTCTCTATCTCCCTAACCCTCTGTATCTTTGTTCTTCTTTCTGTCTCTCTCACTGTCTATCTCATTGTTGCTGTCTCTCTCATTGTCTCTGTCTCTACCTCTTTCTTTTTTAAAATTTATCTCGGTGTGTGTCTCTCTATCTCTCTTTTAGTGTGTCTATATCTGTCTCTCAATGTCTCTCTGTTGCTGTCTCTCTTTCTCTCACTGTCTCATTTTTGTGATTTTACTGAAGTCTCCGTCTCTCTCTCAGTGTCTCTCTCATTGTTTCTCTCCTCTTCACTATCTCTATCTCTATTCCCATACTTGTTAAATGCAATTGTTCTGGGTTGAGCAAATGCCTGACAAAACGGTGCAAATGTTTTAAAGGTGGACCCTGACGAATGAGATTTTTGCAAGAAACACGTCGAGATCACCAGAAAGACAGCCTTTTCAAGGATCGGAACACTCACTTTGCTCTGATTTCCTAGAAATCAAACCGTCAAAACGGCGATTCCTCCTTGGCGGAGATGCCGGAGTGAGTAGCCATTTTGATTGGGGTGAGTGAAGGTCACCCATTGTGGTTGAAGCGTTTTCTTTTTTTGTAGTATAGTAAAACAATTTTGGAGCTGTTTCCTTTGTTGTGAGCTAAACTCCTTTAGATAATCTGTATACAATTTAAAAAGAAAAGAAAAAAGGCTTGTATTGCGAACATTTTGTGCAAGCGATTTGGTCTAAACGCATGTGTCCATTATAAAAGAGACGGCACACGCCTTCTCTTTGGGTGCCAGAGAGGGCGTAAACCATTACTTCCTTCTCTTTGGGTGAAATACTTTGGCCTCCGTCAAGGAGGAATCGCCGATTTGACAGTTTGATTTCTAGGAAACCAGAGCAAAGTGAGTGATGCAATCTCTGTAAAGGGTGTTTTCCTGATGATCTGACGTGTTTCTTACACAAACTCACCCGTCAGGGTGCCCCTTTAAAGGAAAGCTTGTCTGCAATCCCAGGTGCTATTGGAACCACTCATGCAAAAATAAATAAGCTCGCACAATGAACAATGAATTTTACCCCTGTATTATTTCAATGGAAATCAGTTGGGAGGTGGGGTGCTGTTTAAAATACAG
>CM065685.1:28619819-28634819 GCA_017654935.2 Phymorhynchus buccinoides | reverse complement strand
ATAGGGTATTAATAAAAGAGAGGGAGAGAGAGAGAGACGGACAGACAGACAGAGCGAGAGGCAGAGAGACAGACAGAGATAGAGACAGACAGACAGACAGCTTGAGCAAATTTGTAGGCAAGCAAATACCAGCCAAGCACAAAAGCAACATCTGCAACAACACAAAACAACACAAACCAAACAAATAAACAAACAGTGCTGTAAATGAAATCCGGTACGCCAAAAAACACCCTCTCATATTTCATCAAATTGGAAACGAACAAACAATTTATTATAGACCAACACCTAATATAAGTGTGAAATGTTTGAAACGTTAAACTGCTTTCCATTAAATCGATAGAAGACAGGCAGTTTATTGCATATGATATATTATTTGCAAATCAGACGTACAGAACAAAGAAAAACCAACATAATGTAGCTTTATACTAGTCCTTGCCGACACGAAAGGGCGATAATTTTAGACTGGAACTGGCTATGATTATATACTACTAGTTCCTGACAGGCAAGGGCGATAATCTTAAGTAGGGGGCGCTTAAATCTCAGGTCAAGAGACAGGGACTGAGAATTATTGGTATGAAGCATCATTGTTCTATTGTTCTCTGTTAAAGGGAATATCCAGATCTTCTAAAAAAACCACCCCATCCATTTGAAACTCGAGATAGCACCATTGACTGCACACAACTGTGCGTCTATTACAGTGACACGAACCAGAAGGGTGTGCACAATGAAAATAAAGTAAACCCACTCTAGCTAACACCCCAACAACACAAACACAATTATTTCAAGTAGGCGCAAAAGCGAAATGCAATTTATTTAAAATCAAACCAATAACTTTCCTTTCACACAATCAAACCGCCGAATAAACAAACCCCAGGCGATTTAAAACAATAGATAAACAATGCCCCTTTACAAATATTACATACCACAATAATGTCCAAATAATAATAAAAAATGCAAACTCCGCTTAATGACCCAATCCAAAATAAATGTTGAAACAAAAGAATCTAAGAAAAAGGAGACAACAGCTGAAAGCTTATCTAATTTATTTCCTTTAAACTAAATTATCTCCCTTTAACCCCTACAGCAAACTCGCTTACACGCAACTTCCGCTTAAGCGGTTTCAACTGTACTTTTAACCTATTACATCAACAACAAAAATAGAATAGATGGTACAGGAATAGTTCAAGGCCAGATAATGCAGTGACCCACATACCCAACTAAACCCCTACCAACCATTATAATTACAATTAACTACGCTTAGTAAAGAACAGATGGTTTGAGTATATAGTTCAAGACCAGATCACACACAAAAGTGTTAATCAGTAATGATCTGTCTTTCCAACTAACACCCCCGCCAACTGTTATAATTACAACTGACTACATTTAGAAAAGAACAGATGGTTTGAGTATAGTTCAAGACCAGATCATACACAAAGGTGTTAAACAATAATGATCTGTCTTTCCAACTAAAACTCCCACCAACTGTTATAATTACAATTAAGTCCTAACTGAAACAAAATGTCTCACTTCACCCAAAATGAATGAACCTAAAAAAAATATAGATGAGTGCTTAACACTAGTAATTACTCATCCACCCCACAAGAGTGAACAAGTACCAATGCCCAGGAAATACCACTAAGGTTACACCCAAATGTATACACTAATAACTAAACGCTGCAGATGGCTAACCCCACCTTCCACCATCAAAGCAACAACCCCAAAAGTAAACAACCACACAAAAATGAGGTGTGTTCTAGCAAAATTAATCCCAACTGGTTACAGTCCTGGCAGTGAGGCGGCTACCTCGCCCCTCACTGTTCAAGGGCGATAACTCACTAGTAAAATATCCACTATCCAATTAATCTATTCATAAAAGTCACCCCACACACGCTATTATTATGTCCCTCTACACCAAGCCACAAAAAAATGTAGGGAAATTACCCCACACTATTATTATGTCCCTCTACACCAAGCCACAAATGTAGGGAAATTACCCCACACTATTATTATGTCCCTTCGCGACGAGTCACCGCTGTGCCGATAACTTAATAAAAATAGTGTAAATTTAATAGCTGGCACAAACGCACTAAGCCATATAACGCTATTCGTCCTTAAAACGTTCCACGCGCCGACACCTTGTTCACCTCACGTAGCTTGTTCCCTTTCTGTCTTCACGACCCTTTCCACTGTTCAAGGACAGCAACAGCAACAATGTCTCAGGTCATCAACACGCCTTTAAAATGTAAAGGCCTCCCCTTCCCCAAATGATGCCACTCCTCTTTCAGCCTCGCGACCCTTTAACTGGTTAAGGACAGCAGACGCCCCACAACTGAAAGCCTGTTTAAAACAAAAATAAAACTATTTTAACACTATGTCTCTATTAAATTATCTTCAAAATGTCCCTTTTATTTCCGCATAGCCGGATACCACTGTATCATTTACAGACGTGACCCAAAACAATTGGCCTGACAAACTTCTAGCTTGTCACTCCCCAATACTGAAAACACGAAGTGTCTCCAAACGACATGCACCCGATATTCTCGTGCCTCACAATTTACGTGCTCACAAAACCAAATCCTATCTCTGCCCTCGGGCAAAACATAGCGGAGCAAAACCAACTGCATTAAAACAACCAGCAGCTAAAATCTACCATTTAAAATCTCTAGGCCTATCTCTCTCCAGTTTCCTTCTCTCTTTCTACACATTGACACTTTATTCTATTTGCAACTCTGAGCTAACAATGACCCAACAACTTTGCATATTCCAAACAGGTTTAATTTGTTTAGGTATGGAACCCTGTGTGTAATAAACCTCTGGCCTGCTTTGAAAAAGTTACTATATCACCCACCACTATGCCCATGTGAATGCGTGTAAGGGGAAAAACTGAACTCATGGTTGGACTTGGCACATGAATCAGCAACGAACAACACAACATAAAATCTTTACTTGGTCTACAACACATACCCCGCCCCCACATAAGGATATAAGGAAACCTACATTGACGACTCGGCTATTGGTGTTTTTAAAACGAGTCGACTTATTCCATCCCATTAAATCTGTCCCCTGCCTACTTGTGGCGTTGTTTGTGGTCTCATGCGTTTACACATTCATTCATTTAATTAAAAAATATTTAAGCATATTTTACACATTCACACCTTAAATTTAACTATGCACATATCACAGTGTAAACCTGAAAATTTGGTTCGGCAAACTGACTACATTTACTCAACATATTCTCCCCTAAACTGACAATTTCCCTAAACATGACTAGTAAGTAATTTTAGCCAACCTTTGTCCATATGAAATGACTCCTGTGTCATTGTTTTTTGGGTTTTTTCTATGCCTACTCTGACACCCTATTCCTATCACACCCTATCACCAAGAAAGCTCACTACCACTTCTGCTCTTCCCGTGACAATTACACTTAACCCCAAATCCTAACCAAATGCCGAAATAAACTAATGACACACCTATAAGTCTGAGGAAATGCAGCACGCTCGTGGCTTCCTGAAACAGGTCAACCAGACTGTAGTCCCTCAGTTGCAAAACCGACACGTCCTCTCGTCTGCCAGCCCTCAGCTCAGGTACACAGCATGGCCTCTTCTTGCCGGCCCTCAGTTCAGGTGGACAGCAAGGTTTCTTTCCTTTGACGCCGGTTACCGCGACAGTTCACCCCACAAATATCGAATTTGGGGTGAAACTAAGGCTTCTCCTTGACTGACTAGCGGAATAAAATAGAAATTCTTGTTTTGCACAGAGGGCTAAATAATCGATGTTTCCCTCTGTGCAACGAACAGTAATAATAAGCAGACAGAACTTGGAAAAAAACTCAACTTTAAGTACGACCTTAAGTTTCAGAGACTCAAATTTGATTGGAGCAAACACCTAATCCAATGAGAACTAAACTTGATATGGCGTGATGCAGGACACAATCCGCAACTCAAGAATTGCCAAACGCCTTACACTAAAGACAAGAAGAAACAGATTCCGTATAGAAACTTGAAAACTGAGAAAGAAAAGGATTGTCTCCACTTTGACTGTTGGCGATTAACACGACTACCAAAATTAACACAGTAGCAAGAGAAACTTTATAGACAAAACCTGATATCCATTTCATGGCAGAAAGAGACCTAGCCTAGGCCAAAGTAAATAAGAGGAAAATTAAGTATTATACACACTTTGTCAAGTGACCTGTGACATACAGCCAGCATAGAATCTGGAGGTACAAAAGGCAGACAGCAATCTAATGTAAGGCCCAGCCACACTGCAAACGAGTTGACCCGAACACCATGCGATCGTGATGATGTCTGTGAGTCATGATTCGCGTGAAAAACTTCCGTATAAAAATAACTCTACTACTTGCGTTCACTATGCTCACTATACACAAATCAAATCAAATGTCTAATACAAATTTTTATTTTATTTTATAAGATTCGTGTACAGGAGACTACAAATATAGTAAACATAACTAGTAGGATTTCATCAGATTGTATTTAGACAGGAACATTTTACGCCAATCATGACTCACACATGTCAAAATCGGATCTTAGTTAATCGAATCGTATGCGGAGTAGCCGGCCCTTTAGACCAGTGACTATGTGCGCTCACATAGGAATAAAACAAAGTAAGGTTAAAACGCACGTGATTCCAAGCTTGACTTATAAAAAAGCAACAACAAACAAAGGCGTGTATTTTCGCCTTATCTAATAAGGTAAAACGAAAGCAAACCTGGGGCAGTGGGTGGATGCCTCATGTCTGCATACTCGGAGCTGAAAACGACTCCGCCCCCTCCACAAGTCTCTCTTCATGGGGGGGGGGGGGGGGGGGGGTCTTTCGTAAAAATATTTTCCCCACCTTCGGAAAGTTCTGTGCTTGTATCTTCCTCTAATCTGCCACTCTCCTTTGACTCTGCCTTTTCCCTTTGCTTACTGTCATCTACTATCTGTCTGACTTGTTGGCCCATTATCCTGCCTTTTTCCCCCCAAAAAAAAATATTCCAAATAACTTTTCTCCTTTGAGCTCCTCCAAAATCGGAATGTGTCGGCTGTACGCAGCGGGGAGACCAGTGAAAACTGAAAACCGGACATATACGTACCTTAGTCATTATGGCCTTTTGGCCTGGGAACGCAGAAGAAGAAGAAGAAGAAGATATTTTCCCCACCTTCGGAAAGTTCTGTGCTTGTATCTTCCTCTAATCTGCCACTCTCTTTGACTCTGCCTTTTTTCTGTGCTTACTGTCATCTACTATCTTTCTGACTTATTGGCCCATTCTCCTGCCTTTTTTTCCCAAAAAAAAAATTCCAAATAACTTTTCTCCTTTTGAGCTCCTCCAAAATCAGAAAGTGTCGGCTCTACACAGCGGGGAGACCAGTGAAAACTGAAAACCGTACCTTACCCATTATGGCCTTTTGGCCTGGGAATGCGGAAGAAGAAGAAGAAGACGATGACGAAGTAGAAAGAGAAGAAAGCAAGCCAATACAGAAGTGTAGCCCACCTCATGACCAGATGCGGCAGCCAGTTGACGATGTAGAACAGGGTGAGCATGGCCATCATCAGAGTAGTGCGGGACCTCATCCGCCGTATGCCCTTCTGAACTGTGGACGTCCTGCCCATCATTCTCACTCTGCTCATCCTTCTCCTACCACCGCCGTCCGTCCTTGAAGACACCGGATATGCCATGGGATGGACCTGAACAGAATGTCCTCTATCGGGAGCCGTTCCTTTCGGACATTGCTGGTTCATTGACTCGTCGCACTGGTGTAGTTCGATGCTTTCAGGATTCGCCGCATCTGCGTCCGGCTGTTCCTCCTGGGTCTTTGCGGTAGTAGCGGTGGGCTTGGTGAAGAGAGAGCTGGAAAAGAGGTCGTCGGCGCTGGTGGACTCGCAGAAGGTTGCGCTCATGTCTGTTTGGATTTCGTCCTGCAATGGCTCCTGTTTGTCCGGAATTTCCTCTGCGCTCTGCCGGTGCTCTTGTTGTCCATCACCTCGAGGGTTACAGACTTCAGCCAGGACGCAGAGGCCCGGAGGAACCATGGGGCTGGTCTGGATTTCCTCCCCTTGGTTGGACCTCACTGATCGATTTCTCCTCGCCTTCTTCCTCCAAAGTTTAATTCCGATGGAAATGTACGACACCCCCATGATCGTCAAACCGGCAAAGAACGTGATGGCTACAACGATCTTATACGCTATGGGATACATGGTGTGTTCGTACTCATCCTCCGTCCAACACATTCTAGCCTGAATGGCCGGCTCTGTCGTGTTGATACGGTGAATCCCGTAATACGGAATAAAGGGCGCGAAAATGACAATAGCAGAAACTACCGTAACTAACGCCACGTTAAATGCTTGACGCGAGTTGAGCTGCTTTCGTAAAGGAGCACAGATCCTGGACACCCGATCACACGCCACGAGAACCAGCAGAAACCCAGACGGTTGGGTACAGAGCGTGGAGAAAGCGAAAAAGATCCTGCAGCGCCACATGTTAGCGTTGTAAGCGTGGCGCAACGTAGCGATCATCAGAGGAAGGGCCACAGTGTTGGTGACCAGATCGATGGCTGCCATGAACAGTATGAAGGTCCGGGTAGCGCTAGGAACAGAACAGAACAGAACAGAACAGTTTAAAAAAAATATCGCCTTTAAGTCAAATACAATACGACTTATTGGGCACTAATAATTAATTCCAACAACTAACAGGATGTAACAGAACCCGTTACAATCGTGATGCTAATTATTATCATGTATCATTTTACTTGTTTTTGAAAGAATCTATATCTGGCTTTTGTTGGAAGCATTGAACATTATCGTTATTGGAATAATTTAAATCCATTAAAACAAATAAAAGAAAGGTTTTGATCGTAAAGCATTGTAATTTTTACACTCACCTAATCATTAAGGGTCTTCAATTCCATTACAACATAAGCATGTTCTATCTTCCTTTGCCACATTGTGGTCTCAAACTTTTAATCGTAAGATTGTAAGAACTTGTGCTCAATTAACTAAAAACAATGTAGAAAGAAAAGCCAACACCCAAACGCCCATAATCATAGCCTGGTAATGTTTCGGATCACCTTTGCTGAACACCAACCTTGGACTGAAAACTAAAAAACATATCAGTATTTTGTACATATCACTTGGTACATAATATATAATTCTATACTCGTTTTGTCACAGGGTATGGAATGCTACTTTAGGAGTGTTTTGCTTAAATTAATCAATCAATCAATCAGTGAAACAAGCACCTGGGTTTGAACCTGGTGCCATACACCAGCAGCACCAGAGTGTTGCCCACGAGGCCCGCCAGGCTGATCAGGGCGTGGTACACCACCACTGGGCTGCGGTTCTGGAAGGACGCCTCGCTCAGCTGGCTCAGGTACTGCTCCACCTTCAAGGGAACCAGCCAAGGTCAGAAGACAACCGAGTTCAAAGGTCTGAAATCAACCAGGCTTAGGGCACGTGCACATATATACATGGAAGTTCCGTTTGGAAACTCATGCACAATGCGCAACAAAAATAAATCTGAAAGTAAGAAATATAAATGATTGTGTACATTACACGTGGAAACCCATGCACAATCCGGTCCACTTAATTTCTTATATAATTATATTGCGGATGTAATGTATGCAAGCCCTTACAGATCAGACGTTAACAAGGTTTGAAGGTCAGAAGTCAAGGTCAAAAGTCAACCAAGGTTTCAAGGTCAGAAGTCAAGAAGGTTTAAAAAGTCAGAAGTCGACAAGGTTTGAAGGTCAGAATTCAACAATGTTTGAAGGTCAGAAGTAAACAAGGCTCAAAGGTCAGAATTCAAGGTCAGTAGTCAACAAGGTTTCAAGGTGAGAAGTGAACAAGGTCGTTTGTTTGTTGAAAGGTTTGAAGGTCAGAAGTCAACAAGGTTTTAAGGGTCATAAACCAACAAGGTTTAGAAATCAGATGGCAAGGTCAGAAGTCGACACGTTTTGAAGGTCAGGAGTCAACAAGGTTTCAAGGTTGAAAGTCAACAAGATTGAAAAGTCAGACATCAACAAAGCTAAAAGGCCAAAAGTCAACAAATATAATAAAATAATTATCAAGGTCAGAAGTCAACAAAGTTTCAAGGTAAGAAGTCAGCAAGGTTTCAAGGTGGGAAGTCAACAAGGCTTTAAGATCAGAAGTCAACAAGTTTTAATTTTGGTTTTGTGATCATCATCATGTTTAACATCATCATCACCATCAACATGGTTATCCATTGATCATTCTAGTATTGCAAGCAATTGAATAAAATATAGTAGTAGTAGTAGTAGTAGTAGTAGTAGTAGTAGTAGTAGTAGTAGTAGTAGTAGTAGTAGTAGTAGTAGTAGTAGCAGCAGCAGCAGCAGCAGCAGCAGCAGCAGTAGTAGTAGTAGTAGGAGGAGGAGGAGGAGGAGGAGGAGGAAGAGGAAGAGGAGGAGGAGGAAGAGGAGGAGGAAGAGGAGGAGGAAGAGAAGGAGGAAGAGGAGGAGGAAGAGGAGGAGGAAGAGGAGGATGAGTAGCAACAGCAGTAGTAGTGGTGGTGGTGGTGTTAGAGCTTGCAGTTGTAGTAACTTTAAGAATAGTGGTAGTATCAAAAAGCCTAAATGTCACAAAGAGTGACTACTTCACAGCCTACCAACCTTACAAAGAATGAAGCCAACTTTTTCACTTCCCACCTGGAAGGTGAAAAGGTGGAAGGTGGGGAGTGTTACGTATAGTAACAGAGGCAGTGAGTGAGTTCACAATGATCCCCACCTGTAGTGTAGGTGAAAGGGTGGGAGTAAAAAAAAAAACCGGCTTCAGTCAGCTGTGGACTGCGAACTCTTTGTATATTCAGGCTTTTTGGTGGCATCAGCACAGGTGGAACAGTGACAGTAGAATTAGCAGTAGAAGAAGAAGGGAAGGAAGAAGAAATAAAAGAAAAAGAGCGAAGAGAGGAAGAGGATAAAGAGGGGAAAAGGGAGATGAGGAAGAAGGAGGTGATTGGGGAATAATGACACCGTGTGTAGATTGAATTCTGAGCCAATAATACACATACATATTATTAGGCCTAACAAAGATAATCAACCGAAATGACCTGATCCGACCTCCGTTTCGAACATAATTGTTACTGACAAGCCATTTAAAACGTTTTGGGGTTGTTGATTTTATAAAGCGAACGTGCAAACTTCAAAGCAGTCATTTACTGACTTCTGCCGCTAAACATCTGAAGCAATAAAGTAAAAAAAAAAAAAAAAAAAAAGAAAAAAAAAGAATAAAACAAATAATCTAGCACAAAACATATTAAATAATCGCAAGAAACACGAACAAAGAATCCATTAAACATTGAAAAAGCAAACAAGCAATTGCAAATAATTATATAAATCTTACTTCTTCATCAGTCCATTCTCCCGAACTTTTATTGCCAAACATTTTGGTTTCACGGATCTCATTTGAAAGCGATTGCACCAATGACCAGCTAGAACTAGAACTGGAACTTCAACAGAACTATAACTATCTATGGCCTACAGTTCTGTTGCTCTATAGATTATGCTATATGCACGGATGTACACACGCATGCACGCACACATACACACACACACACATACACACACACACACACACACCGCAATTTCCTTGACACACGATCACTCGCACGCGAATAACATTATCCTTACTCTTTCTTTGTTTTGTTCATTACAAGACTGACTTCCTCTTAGGTTATGGTAACCCCACCAGACGGATGTCCAGATAGTGAAACTGTCCTTACTGACTGACAAAATCCCGATAAATCATCTTGACATTTTCCTTTGTATTCTCCGGCTAACCACATGCATTACAATTATACAACCACAACTGTAATACAATATATCGAAAATCCATAATAAAAGCAAACCAGCACAAAGTTAAACCAGAAATAGTAAAAATCTTATGAAAATCTTATGTAAAATGAACAAAATAGTTATGTTCTGAAATTTTAATTTCAAAACCTAATAGACATGACTAGAGAGGGCCAACTACTGAGATGGTATCCAAAATTAAGGATAAAAATAGTATGAAAGAAAAATCTCATGAATAGCCAGCTCCGTACCCCTACTCCAAAGGACTGAAAAGTTAGTGCGTTTGAAATGCAGAATAGTTTGCTTTGATAAAACTCTTCTGTGTCCAATGCCTTTATTTGTGAACCTTCATAAGATTTTTACTATTTCTGGTTTAACTTTGTGCTGGTTTGCTTTTATTATGGATTTTCGATTTGATGCAAAGAAGACACCATTCTCTTGTAGAATGTCTTTTTCGCTCAGGTTGGCATCCACTGGACAGTCAAATTGCAGGCCGATCAGCAAACTGATGAGACCTTCTCTTAGGTCGAAACAGCTGTCTTTGCATAAGGCACTGTCCCTCCCCCATTGGGAGAAAAAGTAAATCAGCACAATTTATATAATTTTTGTTTTAAATTACTCAAAGTTAACGTTAACTGGTTTTGTTTATGAGGTTCACAAATAAAGACATTGGACACAGAAAAGTTTTATCAAAGCAAACTATTCTGCATTTCAAATGCACTAACTTTTCAGTCCTTTGGAGTAGGGGTACGGAGCTGGCTATTCACTGAGATTTTTCTTTCATACTATATATATATATATATATATAGTTTGCTTTGATAAAGCTTTTCTGTGTCCAGTGTCTTTATTTGTGAACCTCAGAAACAAAACCAGTTAACGTTAACTTTGAGTAATGTTCCGTGTTAAAAAAAAAAAAAAATTTTTTTTTTTTTATATAAATTGTGCTGATTTACTTTTTCTCCCAATGGGGGAGGGACAGTGCCTTATGCAAAGACAGCTGTTTCGACTTAAGAGAAGGTCTCATCAGTTTGCATGATCGGCCTGCAATTTGACTGTCCAGTGGATGCCAACCTGAGCAAAAAAGACATTCTACAAGAGAATGGTGTCCTCTTTGCATCAAATCGAAAATCCATAATAAAAGCAAACCAGCACAAAGTTAAACCAGAAATAGTAAAAATCTTATGAAAATCTTATGTAAAATGAACAAAATAATAATGTTCTGAAATTTTAATTTCAAAACCAAATAGACATGACTAGGGAGGGCTAACTACTGAGATGGTATCCAAATTAAGGATAAAAATAGCATGAAAGAAAAATCTCAGTGAATAGCCAGCTCCGTACCCCTACTCTGAAGGACTGAAAAGTTAGTGCATTTGAAATGCAGAATAGTTTGCTTTGATAAAACTTTTCTGTGTCCAATGTCTTTATTTGTGAACCTCAGAAACAAAACCAGTTAACGTTAACTTTGAGTAATGTTCCGTGTTCAAAAAACAAAACAAAAAACCCAACAACAACATTATATAAATTGTGCTGATTTACTTTTTACTTTACTTGGGGGAGGGACAGTGCCTTATGCAAAGACAGCTGTTTCGACCTAAGAGAAGGTCTCATCAGTTTGCATGATCGGCCTGCAATTTGACTGTCCAGTGGATGCCAACCTGAGCAAAAAGACATTCTACAAGAGAATGGTGTCCTCTTTGCATCAAATCGAAAATCCATAATAAAAGCAAACCAGCACAAAGTTAAACCAGAAATAGTAAAAATCTTATGAAAATCTTATGTAAAATGAACAAAATAATAATGTTCTGAAATTTTAATTTCAAAACCTAATAGACATGACTAGGGAGGGCTAACTACTGAGATGGTATCCAAATTAAGGATAAAAATAGCATGAAAGAAAAATCTCAGTGAATAGCCAGCTCCGTACCCCTACTCTGAAGGACTGAAAAGTTAGTGCATTTGAAATGCAGAATAGTTTGCTTTGATAAAGCTTTTCTGTGTCCAATGTCTTTATTTGTGAACCTCAGAAACAAAACCAGTTAAAGTTATTCAAAGTTAACGTTAACTGGTTTTGTTTCTGAGGTTCACAAATACAGACATTGGACACAGAAAAGTTTTATCAAAGCAAACTATATATATATATATGCTTTGATAAAACTGTTCTGTGTCCAATGTCTTTATTTGTGAACCTCAGAAACAAAACCAGTTATTGTTAACTTTGAGTAATGTTCCATGTTTAAAAACAAAACAAAAAAAAACTTATGTAAATTATAGAAATTGTCATCCATTCACTGCCGTCATTGTTAAGTTTAGTGTATTGTATTCACCTCGTCAGTCTTTTTAAAGACGAAAATTTGGTTGTATTCACCGTGTTTATTGTTTATTTCACCTTCATGTGCTTGTGTGAGTGTAGCGTATTGATGTTTTTAGTTCAATTATGAAATAAAAGCTTTTCAGAAAGTGTCATTTTTGGACCGTAATGTAGACTGTACACTTTCCCACTACTGGGTAATGTTACCACGGGAGAGCAGTCTGTGTTTCCTACACCGAGTTTGCTTACAATGTCTCGTTACTTCCCTTGTGTCTTCATATATAACGTTTTTGTTTGTGGCTCAAGCCACAAAAACCTATAACTCACTTTGTCGGTCAGTCGGTCGGTCTGTTTGTAGGTCTGTCGGTCGGTCCAAAATTGTCGCACATTTTGACAAAATTGTCGCACTTCAAATCGAGGCTACACTTCAAATTGAGGCCGCACTTTAAAATGATGTATTTTAAAAGCGTACAAAATAATAAACATACGTAATACAGACACTACAACAGACACGACGAGTATGCGGTGCTTCTTTTGATGAGTATAAGTAGGATACATAGTTTTAAATGTTTTCCAAAAGATATAAAAAGTTACGAAATGGTGCAGATTAAAATTATTGAAAAGCCAGGGGAGGTGACTCATGATTGGAGTGGTAAAAATAGACCGCGTGCCACAAACTATTGCGATTTCGCGCTTGTTTTCCAGACACTTAACTGTATGTATGCGTTCCCCGACTCAGCAAACTCATACACATACACACTCACGCACGCGCGCGCGCACGCACGCACGCACACACACACATGCACATACACACACACACACGCGCGCACGCACACGCACACACACACGCACACACAAACGCACGCACACGTGCGCGTGCGCACGTGCGCGCACACAGACACACTCACACACAAAACATAACTTGCAATAATAGACACTGTCAGATGGACAGACAGATGCACACACTTACTTATACGCACATACGCTCGCACGCATACTGACATATAAACATAAACAGGCACAAACACACACACACACACGTACACACACACACACACACACACCACACACACACACACACACACACACACACACACACACACACCACACACACACACACACACACACACACACACACACACACACGCTAGATCTAATTTGTTTCTTTCAATTCAATCTGTTGAAGTCAAGACCTAGTCTATCAGTGTACCCATTCCACATTATACACAAGCACAATCGTAATCACTTACTTACTCACCTCTGTAATCGATTGGAATCAAAGCTGCGTAAAATAATGCAATTAATGACTTGATTAGGAACAATGACGAAAAGCACTTTGCGCCATTGGCGTCATCTTACTTTCGTTCTTACATTTGTTCCGGGACTGCTTTCAAAACCTGATTGGCTAAAATGAAAAGGATGTGAAATAAAATAATAGAATATAAAATAATAATGTTGTACTTTACTAAATTAAACGTAAAAGAAACATAATGTGCGCTAAATAAAGATATTTGCGTGCTAAGTTTATTTTTTTCAAACAAGATTTGTTGAAGAAGCATTATCTGCGACTTCTTTTTCAATGGCGGCCCTCCGTTTTCGTCTGCTTAGCTACCAATTTTAAAATACCAAATAAACAACAATAGACTCATAAATTTTGATGTCCCTATATGAGTAGTGAGGACAGAAACACTGGTTATGTCCCATTTAGGTTACATTAACTCTTTTTTTCAAACCTGAGAGAGTTATCTTTTCATGAGTCAGTTATACTTTGGATAACTACCCCACTAACGATAACTCTATCAGCCCGGCTCGCCGTAACTCTTAAGTAGTCCATCTTACCCTTTTAGAGTCTTTGCTAAGAGACGGACATCACCTCTTCTATAACAATCGAGTGTTTAATTAATACCCGGCTGTACTGATGGCCGTAAGCTGTGAGTGTGCCATACACATCGATTATCTAAGCTACGTGTGTTTGCCATAATCATCATCTATAGAACAACAGAACTGTAGGCTATTGCTAGTTATAGTTCTGTTGAAGTTCTAGCTCTAGTTCTAGCTGGTCATCATTGGTGCAATCGTTTTCAAATGAGATCCGTGAAACCAAAATGTTTGGCAATAAAAGTTCGGGAGAATGGACTGATGAAGAAGTAAGATTTATATAATTATTTGCAATTGCTTGTTTGCTTTTTCAATGTTTAATGGATTCTCTGTTCGTGTTTCTTGCGATTATTTAATATGTTTTGTGCTAGATTATTATTATTATTATTATTATTTTATTTTTTTTTTTTTTTTTACTTTATTGCTTCAGAGGTTTAGCGGCAGAAGTCAGCATACGACTGCTTTGAAGTTTAGTGTTCGCTTATTTAAAACAAAGAAGGAAAAAAAGTGTTTAAATTGATTTGTCAGTAAAAATTCAGTTCAAAACAGAGGTCGGGTCCGGTCATTGGGTTGATTATCTTTGTTAGGCCTAATATGTATGTGTATTATTGGCTCATAATTCAATCTACGCACAGTGTTATTCTTCTTCCCCAATCACCTTCTTCTTCTTCCTCATACTTCCTTTTCCCCTCTTTCTCCTCTTCCTCTATTCGTTTTTTCTCTCTCTTTTACTTCTTCTTCCCTTCCCTTCTTCTTCTTCTTCTTCTTCTTCTTCTTCTTCTTCTTCTTCTTCTTCTTCTTCTTCTGCTTCTTCTTCTTCTTCTTCTTCTTCTGCTTCTTCTTTCTTCTTCTTCTTCTTTCTTCTTCTTCTTCTTCTTCTTCTTCTTCTTCTTCTTCTTCTTCTTCTTCTCTTCTTCTCTTCTTCTTCTTCTCTTCTTCTTCTTCTGCTTCTTCTTCTTCTTCTTCTTCTTCTTCTTCTTCTGCTTCTTCTTCTTCTTCTGCTTCTTC
>CM065685.1:28604819-28617319 GCA_017654935.2 Phymorhynchus buccinoides | reverse complement strand
GCGTTGCTTACTTCTGACCTTCAAACCTTGTTGAATTATGACCTTCAAACCTTGTCGACTTCTGATTTTTAAACCTTATTGACTTCTGACCTTCAAACCTTGTTGACGTTTGATCTTGAATTCTGACCTTTAAAAACCTTTGTTGATTTCTGACCTTCAAACCTTGTTAACTTCTGACCTGTAAGGGCTTGCATACATTACATCCGCAATGTGCAAGTACGGAAACCCCATACAATTATATAAGAAATTAAGTGGACAGGATTGCGCATGGGTTTCTGCGTGTAACGTACACAATCCTTCACATTTCTTTCTTTCAGATTCTTTTCTTTTGTGGATTGCGCATGGGTTTCCAAAGAGAACTTCCGCGTATTTATGTGCGTGTGCCCTAAAGCCTGGTTGATTTCAGACCTTTAAACTCGGTTGACCTTTGACCTTCACTCGTTCCCCTAAAGGTGGAGCAGTACCTGAGCCAGCTGAGCGACGCGTCCTTCCAGAACCGCAGCCCGGTGGTGGTGTACCACGCCCTGATCAGCCTGGCGGGCCTCGTGGGCAACACTCTGGTGCTGCTGGTGTACGGCACCAGGTTCAAACCCAGGTGCTTGTTTCACTGATTGATTGATTGATTGATTGATTGATTGACTGATTGATTATTGATTGATTAAACAAAACACTCCTAAAGTAGCGTTCCGTACCTCGTGACAAAACGAGTATAGAATGGAATCATCATATATGTACCAAGTAATATGTACAAAGTACTCTGATGTTTTTTAGTTTTCAGTCCAAGGTTGGTGTTCGGCAAAGGTGATCCGAAATATTACCAGGCTATGATTATGGGCGTTTGGGTGTTGGCTTTTCTTTCTACATTGTTTTTAGTTAATTGAGCACAAGTTCTTACAATCTTACGATTAAAAGTTTGAGACCACAATGTGGCGAAGGAAGAAAATGCTTATGTTGTAATGACATTGAAGACGCTTAATGTTTAGGTGAGTGTACAAAATACAATGCTTTACGATCAAAACTTTTCTTTTATTTTTGTTTAAATGGATGTAAATTATTCCACTAATGACAGGTTAAGCAAGCATTACTGCTTCCAACAAAAGCCATATACAGATGCTTTCACAAACTAGTAAAATGATACATGATAATAATTAGCATCGCCATTGTAACGGGTTCAGTTACACCCGAAACTAATGACAAGCGTTGGTTTGTGTTCGATGTGTTATTTGTTGGGATTAATTATTAGTGCCCAATAAGTTGTATTGTAATCGACTTAAAGGCAATTTAGAAAAACGTTCAGTTCTGTTCTGTTGCTAGCGCTACCCGGACCTTCATACTGTTCATGGCAGCCATTGACCTGGTCACCAACATTGTGGCGCTACCTCTGCAGATCGTTACTGTGCGCCATGCTTACAACGCCAACTTGTGGCGCTGCAGAATCTTTTTCACTTTCTCCATACTCTGTACCCAACCTTCAGGGTTTCTGCTGGTTCTCGTGGCGTGTGATCGGTTGTCCAGGATCTGCGCTCCTTTACGAAAGCAGCTCAACTCGCGTCAAGCGTTTAACCTGGCGTCAGCTACGGTGGTTTCCGCTATTGTCTTTTTCGCGCCCTTTATTCCATGTTACGGTATTCACCGTATCAACACGACAGAGCCGGGCATTCAGGCTAGAATGTGTTGGACGGAGGATGAGTACAAACACACCATGTATCCCATAGCGTATAAGATCGTTGTAGCCATCACGTTCTTTGCCGGTTTGACGATCATGGGGGTGTCGTACATTTCCATCGGAATTACACTTTGGAGGAAGAAGGCGAGGAGAAATCGATCGGTGAGGTCCAAACAAGGGCAGGAACTCCAGAACACCCCCGAGGGTCCTCCGGGCCTCTGCATGCTGGCTGAAGTCAATAACCCACGAGGTGATGGACAACAAGAGCACGGTCAGAGCGCGGAGGAAGCTCCAAGCACACAGGAGCCAGTGCAGCACGAAATCCAAACAGACATGAGCGCAACCTTCTGCGAGTCCACCAGCGCCGACGACCTCTTTTCCAGCTCTCTCTTCACGAAGCCCACCGCTACTACCGCAAAGACCCAGGAGGAACAGCCGGACGCAGACGTTGCGAATCCTGAAAGCATCGAACTACACCAGTGCGACGAGTCAACGAACCAGCAATGTCCGAAAGGAACGGCTCCCGATAGAGAACTTTCTTTCAGGGTCCAACCCGAGGCAAGGCCGGTGTCTTCAAGGACGGACGGTGGTGGTAGGAGACTGAAGAGCAGGGTGAGCAGGGTGAGCAGAACATCCACAGTGCACAAGGGCATTCGGCGGATGAGGTCCCGCACTACTCTGATGATGGCCGTGCTCACCCTGTTCTACATCGTCAACTGGCTGCCGCATCTGATCATTAGGTGGGCTACTCTTCTGTATTGGTTTTATTTCTTCTCCTCCTTCTTTGTCTTCGTCTTCTTCTTCTAATTCTGCGTTCCGAGGCCAAAAGTTCATAATGGGTAACGTACGTATGTGTCCGGTTTTCAGTTTTTACTGGTCTCCCTGCTACGCAGAGCCAACACATTCCAATTTCGGAGGAGCTCAAATTATATTTTGTTTTCACAAGGCAGGAGAATGAGCAAATAGGTCAGAAATATAGTGGATGACAATAAGCAAAGGAAAAGGGCAGAGTCAAGGAGAGTGGCAGATTAGAGGAAGATACAAGCACAGAACTTTCCGAAGGTGGGGGAACTATTTTACAAAAAAACACCCAGTATCCCCTCGGGGAGATACTCGTGGATGGGTCGGAGTCGTCCAGCTCCCCGTATGGAGGCACGAGGCATCCACCCACTGCCCCAGTTTTGCTTTCGTTTTACCTTATTGGATACGGCGGAAATACACGCCTTTGTTTTTTTTTTTTTATAAGTTAGCTTGGAATCATGTGTATTTTAGCCTTACTACGTACGTTTGTCTTATTCTTATGTGAGCGCACAGTCACTGGTCTAAAGGGCCGGCTACACTACATACGATTCATTTAACTAAGATCCGATTTTGACATGTGTGAGGCATGATTGGCGTGAAGTTATACTGTCTAAATAAAATCTGATGAAATCCTACTAGTTATGTTCACTGTATTTGTAGTCTCCCGTACACGAATCTGATGAAATGTCTTATTTTTGTATCGGACATTTTATTTGATTCGTGTATTGCGGTCTACATGAGCATAGTGAACGGAAATAGTAGAGTTATTTTTATACGGAAGTATTTCACGCGAATCAGGACTCACATACATCGTCACGGTCGTATCGTATCGGGGTCAAATCGTATGCAGTGTGGCTGGGCCTTAACTTATATTGCTGGCTGTCTTTTGTACTATCCAGATTCTATGCTGGCTGTAACACACAGTTGTGTGCAGTCAATGACGCTATCTCGAGTTTCAAATGGATGTTTTTGGGAGAAGATCTTCTGGATATTCCCTTTAACAGAGAACAATGGAACAATGAGGCTTCATACCGATAATTCTCAGCCCTGGACTCTTGACCTGAGATGCGAACGCCCCTTACTTAAGATTATCGCCCTTGCCGGTCAGGAACTAATAGTATATAGCCACATAAAATTATCTGATCCTGACTCGTCACCAGGGGGCAGCGACAATTCGGGCCTAAAATTATCGCCCTTTCGTGTCGGCAAGGAGTAGCATAAAGCCTCATTATGTTGGCTTTTCTTTGTTCTGTACGTCTGATTTGCAAATAATATATCATATGCAATAAACTGCCTGTCTTCTATCGATTTCATGGAAAGCAGTTTAACGTTTCAAACATTTCACACTTATATTAGGTGTTGGTCTATAATAAATTGTTTGTTCGTTTCCAATTTGTTGGATTATGAGGGTGGGTTTTTTGGCGTACCGGATTTCATTTACAGCCCTGTTTGTTTATTTGTTTTGGTTTGTGTTGTTTTGTGTTATTGCAGATGTTGCTTTTGTGCTTGGCTGGTATTTGCTTGCCTACAAATTTGCTCAAGCTGTCTGTCTGTCTGTCTCTATCTCTGTCTGTCTCTCTGCCTCTCGCTCTGTCTGTCTGTATGTCTGTCTGTCTGTCTCTCTCTCCCTTAATACCCTATTGAATGTCACTATAAGACAAACATGTGGATAAACATGTGTGTGTGTGTGTGCGTGTGTGTGTGTGTGTGTGTGTGTGTGTGTGTGTGTGTGTGTGTGTGTGTGTGTGTGTGTGTGTGTGTGTGTGTGTGTGTGTGTGTGTGTGTGTGTGTGTGTGTGTGTGTGTGTGTGTGTGTGTGTGTGTGTGTGTGTGTGTGTGTGTGTGTGTGTGTTTGTGTGTGCATTTGTGTTTGTGGCACAAGCCACAAACCTATGACTCACTTTGTCGGTCTGTCTGTCGGTCCAACATTGTTGCACATCAAATTGAGGCTGCTCGTTAAAATGATGTTTCGTTTTCAATTGTCGCACGCCACAAACGATTGCGAATCCGCGCTTGTTTGTATGCCTGCTTCTGATTTGTTTAGTCTGTTTTGATTGTAGTTTATTTGTGTGGTTGTTTATCGTTTAATTGTTGTTTGCTTGCTTGCTTTGTCTGAGGACCTGATGAAAAAATGCCATATATTGTGCTTATTTAGTTATCATCAATAAACATTCGAGTTTCGAGTCTCTCTCTCTCTCTCTCTCTCTCTCTCTCTCTCTCTCTCTCTCTCTCTCTCTCTCTCTCTCTCTCTCTCTCTCTCTCTCTCTCTCTCTCTCTCTCTCTCTCTCTCTCTCTCTCTCTCTCTCACTCTGTCGATCTCTCTCGCTTAATTAGGCCATTGTCAATTAAAAGTTTCTGAAGCATCTCTCTCTCTCTCTCTCTCTCTCTCTCTCTCTCTCTCTCTCTCTCTCTCTCTCTCTCTCTCTCTCTCTCTCTCTCTCTCTCTCTCTATCATTGTTTGGTTATTAATTAACAAATTACCGTGATGTGGATAACACGACGCGACGAACTTCTCATTGTCGGGGTTGTGTGCATGTTTGACTGTCTTATAACTCGTTTCGTTTCTTGACAATGTATCTAGGGGCTAGTGGCAGTGTTCATTGATCTCTCTCTCTCTCTCTCTCTCTCTCTCTCTCTCTCTCTCTCTCTCTCTTCTCTCTCTCTCTCTCTCTCTCTCTCTCTCTCTCCCCTCCCTCTCTCTCTCTCTCTCTCTCTCTCTCTCTCTCTCTCTCTCTCTCTGTACACAGATACATCCGCAGTGACGCAGTCAACTGGTGCGATAACTTCACTGACTGTGGCCACAACACTTACGGCATCGTCATCCGTTCCGTCTATCTAAACTCTGCCGTCAATGCCTTTGTCTACTCCTTCTGCAACGGGCGCTTCCGCCAGGAGTGCCGAGCCTTTTTCCACGGAATTGTCAACCAGCTGCGTCGAAATAATAACTTCGGGAAGTAGATTGAACAAGTACATTCGAAAGGCTTGCAAGACTTTGTCAACTCCTTCTGCTATGGCCGATTCCGCCATGGTAACACAGTGATGCAAGTAATCTTATGGCATCTCACCGTGTTGCCATGGAGAAAGAGTACAAAAGAGTACATGAATACTTACACCATATTCATATAAATGCAATATGCAAACTTGCGAAACATGGCGCTATGGCTGAGGCTGGGGTGGGATTGACTTAGTATGGCGGCAAACCATGTATGAAAGGCCAAGGTTTAAAATTTCGATTATTCAATCAAAGTGATCTTTCTGTGGATCGTTATCTTCTTCTATTAGCGTACTTATAACACTCTCTATTCTTACTCTTCTGCGTTCCCAGGACATACAGCCATAAAGGGTAAGGTACGTATGTGTCCGGTTTTCAGTTTTCACTGATCTCCCCGCCGCGTACAACCGACACATTCCGATTTCCGAGAGAGCTCAAAGGAGAAAAATTATTTGGAGGATTTTGTTTTGGAAAAAAGGCAGGAGAATGGGCTAGTAAGTCAGAAATATAGTAGATGGTAGAAAGCAAAGGGAAAAGGCAGAGTGAAAGAGAGTGGCTGATTAGGGGAAGCTTCAGGCACTTCCAGAAGGTGGGGGAACTTTTTACGAAAGACCCCCGATATCCCTACGGAGAGTTCTACCACTCTCAAAATAATTCCTTTAAGTTTCTATGTTATCGGATGAAATAGTTGACCTTGCTTATGTTTTATTTTACTTGCTGATTTTTGGTAGCAGAACCTTCCACGTTCTAATACCTGTCCTCTTCTGCTACAATTATAATACTCATCACAATTTGTGGTATGTCCGATCTTATCAACAACATAGTGACATCATTGTTATTAAGATTTAAAAATTAAAAAAATCAATATCACGTCAGAATTAAGTGAACCAATGTGAATATAGCTTACAAATTGCTCGCAAAATCGTACATCTATAAATGCAAGACCAAAACAAAAATAATCACCACTATTCATGTCCTTTACACATACTTTAAAATATAGGTTTTCAGTTGAAAAATACAATACTAGAATTCAAATGAAAGTTGATCAGATTGAACAACTCTGGAATCCATACGAACCCTTGTTTTCTGATCTTGAATGATTATGGTCTTGAAGAAATAGAAGGGAAAGCGTTTCTTCGAACTAATTCGGTTTCTTTTCTTTTTTTTAGACCAGTGTAATTTAATATTTTCTTTGTGTGACATTTGTGTCCGTTGTGCTTAGCATACCATCTTAGTCTTTGAGCTCATTCCTTGGTAAATATATGAGCGCTAATTCTCGTTTTTATGTATTTATATTAAAAAAACAATGTTTGCCATTTATAAGTGATCCTTTCGCATATGTTCATGTCTTTATAACGCTCCTCGTTAAAACTCCAATGCCTCTTTTTATCCTTTCTTAATTTAATTTTTTTAACTTTTTTGTTTGTTGTTGGTTTTTTTCTCCCCCCCCCCCTTATTATTCTTTTTTGTCTCTGTGTCTTTATTGCATGATTTATTTTCTGTTTGTATGTATTGCTCATCTGTCAGTCGTTATCAAGTTAAAACAAAGGAATGGATATAATATGCTAAATGTAAAATGCATGTAGATGTATGCTTATGCTTGATTCAATCATTCATTACAAAATGTTGAAACAAAAACAATATAGCTTACACAAGAGTAACATCTGGATATCTCTGGTTGCATAAGCCTACTTCACTATAATCCAATTATATATATTCAAACTGGAACCTCTGGCCTCTGTGTTCTGCGCGCGCGCGCGCGCGCGCGCGCGCGCGCGTGTGTGTGTGTGTGTGTGTGTGTGTGTGTGTGTGTGTGTGCGTGCGTGCGTGTGTGTGTGCGCGTGCGTGTGTGTGCGTGCGTGTGTGTGTGCGTGCGTGTGCGCGTGCGCGTGCGCGCGCGTGTATGTGTATGTGTGTGTGTGTGTGTGTGTATGTGTGTGTGTGTGTGTGCGTGTGTGTGTATATGTGTGTAGGGCCAATATAGAAAACGTTTTTAAAACCTTTTTGTCCCTATGTCTTTGAAGCGAACATTAAAACCAGTCTATAACTTGGTATCTTGATCTATGTTCTAAAAAACATAAAGAGTGCTAGCTTAGTTTCTCCTCCTTATTAGGGAGGCAATGGCAGAACCCAAGCCGAGGACAGCTGTTTCGACTCTAGGGAGTCTCATCAGCTCGGCACTGGATGGGGTCTTAAACTAACATATATGTATATATAATTTGATTAAAACAAATGTTTGTCCAAATGTCTTTATAATCGAACATTAGAATCAAGACCAGTTACAAGAACTTAGTATCTTGATCAATGTTCTAAAACACATAGTGCTATCTTAGTTTTTCAGAGCCCAGTCCACGACAGCTGTTTCGATCTATGAGGATCTCGTCAAGTGAACACGGTATTGGGGTCTTACCCATGTCATGTGGGATTTTGTCACCTCAACACCAAGGTCCTACCATAGTGGGAAGGTTTTCCCTGTTGTATATTAGCACAAAACCCCCCAAAAGCCAAACCAACACTCAGATAAAACAATAGAAATAAGAATCTTAGGTAAAAAGATTGAACATAACAATGTTCCAATGTTAAAATATGAAAAGATAAACGACACGACCAGAGAGGGCCAGCAACTGAGATGGTGTCCGAAAGGATAAAAATAGATTTGAAATATAATCTTAGTATACTGTGCCTCTGATCTAAAGGACTTCAAAGCTAGAGAATTTGAAATGCAAGACCAGTAAAATTTGATAAACACTTTTTATCCCAAAGTCTTTATAATCGAACATTAGAATCAAGACCAGTTTCAAGAACTTGGTATCTTGATCTATGTTCTAAAAAACATAGAGTGCTAGCTTAGTTTTTTCTCCTTTTTAGGGGAGGCAAGACAGCCCAGTCCACGACAGCTGTTTCGATCCATGAGGATCTCGTCAGGTGAACACGGCATTGGGATCTTACCCAAGTCACGTGGGATTTTGTCACCTCAATACCAAGGTCATTCCACAGTGGGAAGGTTTTACCTGTTGTATATTAGCAAAAAAACCCAAAAGCCAAACCAGCATTCAGATAAAACAATAGAAATAAGAATCCTAGGTAAAAAGGTGAACATAGCAATGTTCCAAAGATACCAAGTTCTTGTAACTGGTCTTGATTCTGATTATAAAGACATTTGGACAAAGTGTTTATGAAATTTTACTAGTTTTGCATTTCAAATGCTCTAACTTTGAAGTCCTTTAGATCAGAGGCACGGTGCACAGCAGTATACTGAGATTTTATTTCAAATCTATTTTTATCCTTTTGGACACCATCTCAGTTGCTGGCCCTCTCTGGTCGTGTCGTTTATCTTTTCATATTTTAACTTTGGAACATTATTATTTTCACCTTTTTACCTAAGATTCTTATTGAATAATAATATTGAAAGATAATCATTGAATTCTAATCCCTTTGACCGCAGCACTAGAAAAGACAACCTCGTCCCTTTGGCTGCAGCACTAGAAAATACAACCAAATCCCTTTGGCTGCAGCACTAGAAAAGACAACCTAATCCCTTTGGCTGCAGCACTAGAAAAGACAACCTAATCCCTTTGGCTGCAGCACTAGAAAAGACAACCTCGTCCCTTTGGCTGCAGCACTAGAAAATACAACATAATCCCTTTGGCTGCAGCACTAGAATAGACAACCTCGTCCCTTTGGCTGCAGCACTAGAAAAGACAACCTAATCCCTTTGGCTGCAGCACTAGAAAAGAGTGCAACCTAATCCCTTTGGCTGCAGCACTAGAAAAGACAACCTAATCCCTTTGGCTGCATCACTAGAAAAGACATTGCAACCTGATCCCTTTGGCTGCAGCACTGGGTACATGGGATTTGTTCCTCTCATTCTGCACTAGGCCTTAACGGTCTGAACGTGGAGTCTTTCGGATGAGACGATAAACCGAGGTCTCGTGTGCCCATGCACTTAGCATACGTTAAACCCAGTGGCAACGAAAAAGTTGTCATTTGGTAAAAATTTACCCCCCCCCCCCCTTCCTCATCAGTCAGTGAAAAAAATCGCCTGCAAAAAAAAAAAAAATATTGGGTGGCGCGCCTCTGGCTGCGACGCGCTCTCCAGGTGGGAGCAACCCGAATTTCACAGAGACGCCTCTGTGACTATAAAGTACCTAATACCTAATGCCTAGAATAGACAACCTAATCCCTTTGGCTGTAGCACAAGAGAAGACAGCCTAATCCCTTTGGCTGCAGCACTAGAAAAGCCAGTGCAACCCCGGGAAAGTTTGCAGCTTAGTGATTATTAAAGCACACCTTGAGCCATTGCCTTACTTTTTAAATGTTTGGGGCGAAAGGGGGGTTTCCGGAAACCATGGAAACCCCCCTCAGATCCGCCCCTGCATAGCGACACACCGACCGTGAAAGCACAGTTATTTTTGTGTCTATTGGAGATACACTGGTTGATGTACGCTTACATCATGACAAAACAACCACGTTACATAAAAACACAATCATTTCCTTTCAGGTTCACAGACGTTATGGGGCAGCTGCAGAATCGTCTCTGGCTTTGAGGCAAATACGGGTCTGTCTAGGTTTTGATAATTGATGGGACATAACCTCACAGCCGTCTTCATGACTCAGCTCAGTGGTTACTTCCCTTAGCTAGTGTTTCGCTCGAGTCAAGGCATCGTTCATATAATTTCGCGTAGGCGGAGTTGAAGGAAAATGAACGTTGATGGAAACATGCAAGGACGGACCAAGTGATTCGTAAGGGGTGGGGGTGGGGGTTCCTCCGGGGATCCAGGGAGCTGTATAGGTTCCGGGTTAAGGGGCAATGCTGGTTTGGGGCTCAAGGGGCGAAGCCCCCGGACAAATAGTCACTAAATTGTGACTATTAAGGCAAAACGTCGAGTCATGTTCTTACTTTTCACCATTGCATAAGATACATCTTGGGGTAGAGGGGGAGTGGGGGGTTCTGGAAATCCAGCCCCCCCCCCCCCCCCCCGCGATCCGCTCCTGACATGTCTGTGGAATGCCATCAATCACTACACCCACTGTCTGGTATCAATTTGACTCTGATTCTCTTAGTCGTTTATTCATGCCCCCTCTCTCTCTCTCTCTCTCTCTCTCTCTCTCTCTCTCTCTCTCTCTCTCTCTCTCTCTCTCTCTTCTCTCTCTCTCTCTCTCTCTCTCTCTCTCTCTCTCTCTCTCTCTCTCTCTCTCTCTCTCTCTCTCTCTCTCTCTCTCTCTCTCTCTCTCTCTCTCTCTCTCTCTCTCTCTCTCTCTCTCTCTCATTTCCCACAACATTTCTTGATGAATGGTCTATAACACAGTTGTCATGACTTTTTCTGTGCGCGCGTGTGCGCATGATCGCGCGCGCTCAAATCACGGGTCCGAACCACAAGGCTATATACCAAAAACTATTCAGTTACGTGCTGTTTTGATGCCTTTTTATGCAGTTACGTGCTGTTTTGATGCGTTTTTATGTATGTGTACAGCCGACATATTCCGATTTCGGAGTACCTCGGCGATGCTGCGAGGGGACTTTGCAGCCGCACGGCGTTGCACTTGTTTGAATTGTGAAGGTTTTCTCATTGTTACTCCTTTCCACTGATCATTAAACAGTTGTTCATTGTTCATTGCTCTCTCTCTCTCTCTCTCTCTCTCTCTCTCTCTCTCTCTCTCTCTCTCTCTCTCTCTCTCTCTCTCTCTCTCTCTCTCTCTCTCTCTCCCCCTGCGTCCATCCGTCTGTCTCTCCGTCTCACCCTCACACACTCACTCGCCCCCCCCCCCCTCTCTCTTTAATTTTTTTTTTATTAAGCTTACTCCTCATTTCCCCATTCTTGTCATCTTTATTCCTTATTAGTCCCCGAGCTGAAGGTTCGGGGAGCTATTGTTTCTGTCTGATCTGTCTGTGCCTCCGGCGTGCCTGTCCGTCCGTCCGTCCGTCCGGCTATTCATCCGTTTTTCTCAAAAACTATTCAGTCTGTCATCATGAAATTTGGTATACTAGTTTGCCAAGATGCAAGCTATCCACTGATGTATTTAGTTTTACATGAAGGTCAAGGTGGCGCCAGTTACGGGGTTCAAACCCCAAAACACATAATCGCTAATATCTCGCGAAGTTTTGCATGTATTTCAATGCAGTTTTTTTCACAACATTTCTTGATGAATGGTCTATAACACAGTTGTCATGAATTATTCTGTGCGGGCGTGTGCGCATGATCGCGCGCGCTCAAATCACGGGTCCGAACCCTAAGGCTATATATAAAAAAAACTATTCGGTTTCGTGCTGTTTTCATGCGTTTTTATGTAGTTACGTGCTGTTTTGATGCGTTTTTACGTATGTGTACAGCCGACACATTCCGATTTCGGAGTAGCTCGTCGATGCACTTTTTTATTTTTTCCCGTAGGAGGAATTAAACACGGTTTGCAACTATGAACAAAAAAACAAAAAAGTTGATTTGACCTAGACAACATGGGAACCCATGCAGATGTACATAGTTTACTAATTCACCTTGTTTTCAAAACATTTCAGTCATAGATTGGAACATTTTTGTCACACACACACACACACACAGTAGCGCACACACGCACGCACGCACACACACATTATAAACCTCAACATACGAAACTTCCTTGGCGGATATAAACCTTTACAAGAAACCATAGCAATGTGTCACCAGTTTATATCCTGCTGTTGTTCCCATTAATATTGTGCTTATCGAAAACAAAGTGGGGCATGAAACAAGATAAAAAGAGATCAGGATTTGTTTTATCTGTTGACCTTGTCTATCTGTTGTTCTAAAAGACACTCCAGATCCAGACTTCCTTGGCTGTTTTGATAGGTAGGTCTTGTTAAGACTGTCGTATTGTATTGTATTGTATCGTATTGTATTGTACTGTATTGATAGTGTATCTATTTTATTGTATTGTACTGTTCATTGTTATGTTCATGGCCAGTTATTACTTCTCTTTTTCCCCCCTCCCATCTCTCTATCTCTGCCTGTCTGCCTGTCTGGCTTTTTAGCTAACTGAGTCTTCAATTCATTATCGTTTTTTCTGT
>CM065685.1:28592319-28599819 GCA_017654935.2 Phymorhynchus buccinoides | reverse complement strand
ACACACGCACGCATATATACACACACACGCACACGAAACACACACACGCGCGCACGCGCGCGCACGCACGCACAATAAAGACAAACACGCACGCACGCACATGCGCACACACACACACACGCACAACGCACACGCATCACGCACACACGCACAACACACACACACGCACACACACACACACCCACACACACACACACAACACACAAACACACACACACACACACACAAACACACACACACACACACACACACACACACCAGAAAACACACTAAGACACACACACACACACACGCACACACACACACACACACACACATCACACGGCACGCACTCGCGCGCGCGCGCGCGCAGCGCGCGCGCGCACACACACACACACACAAATCCATACAGAAGGTCAAAACATTTCAATCATATAAAACGCACGTGTTTGAATTTTGTGTCACTATTGAAGCACTGAAAAATGCAATAGATAAAAATGTGCATATGGGTATAATTATTAGACACAAGGCAGTGGTTTTATTTCTGTTTAGGTCCACGCCCGGAGGGAAAGACTCTGATGAGTATCCAGAAAGTGACAAACTATGTACTCACGCGCGGGCGGCGCGCGCACGGCACACACATACACACATATACACGCTCACACGCCACACACACACAGCACACACACACGCTCCCATCCCCCCCCCCCCCCCCCACACACACACACTGACCCGAACGCAAGGCAATAGAAATGAAAACAACCACCGTCTTTCAGGCTAGTCATTTCATTATACCTATACATTTTGCTTTGTTTTGTATTTAATTCAGCATATTAACCCTTTCGCCGCCAGCCATATTTCAGCCAAATATTTCCATTAAAATTACCTAGGTAGAGAACAAAATCCATCTGCAGTATTGGGGATTCTTCTGTGACATATATAAAATAAAGTCTATCCTTACTTCCCAAAACTAAGACAATAGGGTATTTTGGATAATAGACCCCAATTTGATGCCTTTTAGTGACATAAGCGTGTTAAATCACTGTGGTGCTAAAATGTGACGTCGGCGGTGAAAGGGTTAATGTAAAACGACTTGTACAAATGGCTATTTTTGATTATCTGTTTTTATAAAGGACTTACTGAATAAACAATAAAGAAAATAATTGGATAATAATAACTAAGTCAAATTATGAAAACAGAGAGTCAAAGATTAATTGAATGTTGAACTGTTTTTGACACAACGTTTGACTAGTAAATTAACGGAAGGACAAACCTGACAAAACCCACCAGACATTCCATTAGAAGGTCTCACTAATATATAAACCAAAATGTCACGTGACAGGTGACGTCACTTCCGATCTAGCAACTTTACAAGAAGCGTTCTTCCGGTGGCACGAAGAACAGGCGCCAGAGTTTTCGACATACATCGGCCACAGACATTACAACGATCGCCTGGCCAATTTCTCGTTGGAAGTTTTTGACACCCAAAGAGTAAGTTGTCAAAAGATAGCTACAACTTGGAAACTATAATTATTTTTTTTGGTCAGTAAGAAAGCAATTTCATTCATCGGGTATATAGGCCCTAATATAGGATAAGCTTATAAGATATAGATTATAGGCCTAATATACATTAAGCGCTATTCATGATGATGATGATGATGGATGTTGTTTGATGATGATGATGATGATGATGATGATGGTGATGATGATGATGGTGATTACAGAACAATGATCACACACTAACAAGCCATTAAGAATATGTTTCCATCATCATCATCATCATCATCATAAATCATCATTCATCATCATCATCACCATCATCGTCATCATCATCATCACCATCATCGTCATCATCACCACCACCTCCACTCACTACCATCATCATCATCATCATCATCACTATCACATCATCATCATCATCACCATCATCGTTATCACCACCCACCTCCACCACTACCATCATCATCACCATCACCATCATCCCATATCCATGCGTCATAACCATCATCATCATCATCATCATCATAACATCATCATCAGCAGCAGCAGCAGCAGCAGCAGCAGCAGCAGCAGCAACAGCAGCATCACCCCAACCCGGTGGCAGTCAAAAAATGTTACTTACGGCGTGGTAATTGCACACAATCCCTACCACATGTAACTTAAGAAAGTTCAAGTGAAGTTGCAGTACACGCGAACTATAACTTCACTTGTTCTCAAGTGTCAAGTGTTCTATCCGGGACATAAATTTTGATTGGATTTATTAACGGAAAAAGCCAATCTTCATACTTCAAAATCCCTATAGAGACACAGATTTTTCCGTTTAAGTAGCGGAGCAACATTTAAAGTAACAGTTCACAATGTATGTAGCAGATCAACATGTGAACTGTTACATAGGGCTATTTAGGTAGCATTTATTGACTGCCACCGGGTTCACCGTCATTAGCATCACCAGCATCATCAGCACCCCCCCCCCCCCACCACTACTACCACCATGGACCACCATCATCATCATCATCATCACCAGCACCAGCACCACGTTTCTGTTACTTCCGTATCTTTAGTATGTGTTCTACGAAACACAGTTACAGATTTGCATAAAACGTGTTGAATTATGTGTTTAATCGGTGATTAATTAAACATTGTGCCAAAAAAGGCGTTTGTTGCGTGCACTCATTTACTCCCCCAAAACTCCCAAAGTTTGAAATGAGGACTCGACTATGAATGAGCCCACAAAATATCGTTTGAATCCGTTGTGTGCAAATCGTCGCCTACACGACCACGCAAAGAGAACTATTTGGCACGGATATTTTTCTTCTAAGAAACGTGGCCCTGTTCTTCATCATTCAAGGAGCGTTGCCACCTTCTTGTCACGTTACAGGCCAGAGTGGAGCAGTTCCTTGCGGCAGCCTCGTCCATCGACACAAGCGAGCTGAGCCGCCCCCACCGGTACAGCTATGACGTCTTCATGGACACCCTGCACACACTGAAAGACAACTATGCATGGAAAAAGTGAGTGAGGAAAAATACATGGAAAATGTCTATCCTGTATGTTATAACCCCCCCCCCCCCCCCCCCCCCACGAGAACACCCCCACCCCGTTATCAACCCAGTGGCAACGAAACAGCTTACGAAACAGTTGTCATATTGGTCAAAATTTACTCACCCTCCTCATCAATCACGCTCAGTAATTGCATGCATGCGAAAAAACACCCCCTCAGGCTGCGACGCCGCTCTCCAGGTGGGAGCAACCCGAATTTAACCGAGATCCGCCTCTGTGACTATAAAGTATGCCTAATACCTAACCTAATACCTAATGCGCCCCACACACTCTCAAATGTTCTTTGTTGAAGATTTTCACTGAGAAGTAGCATTCTCTGTCTTCTTTTTTTTTGGTGGGGATAGGGTTAAGGATCAGCCTATGATTACTTTCATAAAACTGAAAGAAGCAGACTTTGAGATTGAGGCTTCGTAAACATGAGTGGGGGGGGGGGGGGGGGGCATGAGGGGGGGGGGGGGGGGCGGCTAAAGTACAAGGGTGCCGGTAAAATACAATTGGCAGCCCTTACAACTTATTTTCGCTGCCGGGTACTTTTCAATCAAAATATTTTCAATTAAGCTTAGCTGGGTAGAGAGACAACAAAATGTCTGCAATATTGGGGATTCCTTTGTGACATGTATAAAGTAAGGCCTATTTTTTACCTCCCAAAATTAAGAAAATAGCTAGAGTCTTTGGATAACGGACCCTGATTGGATACCTTGGGTGCTAAATAATTGTTGTGAATAAATGTGACATTGGCTACACACTGCATATTAATTATTTGGCATTGGTATTTGGGTATATATTCTAGTCACAGAGACTTATTTCTGTGAAATTCGGGCTGCTCTCCCCCGGAGAGCGCGTCGCCGCAAGTGCAGCGCCTACCCAATGGATTTTTGCTTTTGTTTTGGGTTTTGAGGGGGGGGGGGGGGGGGGGGGCACAGGGTGAGGAAGGGGTGTGGGCACACTTGGAAAATCTAGCTATCAATTTGGCCATACCAGGCAGCGGGATTTCTCCCTGCTCTTATCGACTTTCACTGCCGTGGGGTTTTACGTACGTAAAGCGCACGGATCAGACTAAGCTTTTAAGTCCCCATCCGAAGGACTGGACGTTCAGTTCGATTTTCCTGTCAAACTAGAAAGAAAGGGTAGAGGCCGGGATTCGAACCCGGGTCACTCACGCTGCAGTCACGCATTGAAATCGGCAGGCGAACGTTCTTAACCACTCTGCCACCTTCCTCCCTTCAATGGCTTGCTAACACATGGAGGTGTAGAGTGGCACAGAGATAACGCGTTCCGCCCTCGCATATAACATACACCCGAGTTCGAACTTGGGTACAGCGAACACTCCCGTACAAAAACAAATGGTGACCGTGCTGACCTTGATCTTGAAGTGTGACCGTGAAACCCGAAATTTCCTTTCGTTTTTTTTCTTATTATTATATTTGATCGGAAACTGTAACACATACTGCTTACTATTAATATATGGGCAGTTACGGGGCTTTGAATCCGGTCACGTTCCTGGAAGGGTTCTACCTTGACTTGGACAGCCTGATCCAAACCACGCCCTTCAGCAGCAAGGCAGACTATGAGAACTTCGTCACCAGACTACAGGCCAGGCCCACGCAGGTCAGTTAGAAAGAGGTCTTTTGGACCAGACCAACGCCTCCGACACCGAAACAATTCAAATTCAAAATTAAAAATTCTTTATTATCTTCAAATGAAGAAAATCTTTTTTTTCCAGCGTGCACTTAAATCTAAAACTGACGAGACATTAACCTTTACCGTGCTTCATGGGTCGTCCAAAACCCAGAGACGCACAAATGATTTAATATTTCAGGAACTATTGGGAATAATAAAATTTTAGGTATTTTTTAAAAACATAGTTTGGCATATGTCAGCAAATTTTGGTGCCAATACAGTAAAAACTAAAGTAATAATTAGATACGTCATTTTAACATACTTCTCCTATGTACCGCGGGTCACGGAGGACCCATACTTTAAAGAGCAGAAATATGTCACTGCAGTGCATTGAGTATGGGTCGTGGGAGACCCGCGCCATCTGGAGAAGTATAAACACATGGTGACTCTTTGACGAGTATAAGGTCCTGGAGAACCCGCATCATCTGGAGAGGGATAAATACTGTTAAAATGCATGTAAAAATCTGTGGGTACGAGGAGACCCGCATCATCTGGAGAAGTATAATCACAAGCAACATCTGGTAAAGGTTAATATATTATAAACTAAGACATAAAATACACCCGTGTGTGTGTGTGCACATGCTATTCACATAGAACAATTAAGTTTTTGTCACACATTACGAAAGCCATCACGGCGGCACCTGGCGTCCTCCCCTAGCTCCATCTCAGACCCTCCTCCTAACGCCCATCTAACCGCCCTGCGATAGTCTCTACATCGACCAACCCAGCACCAGAGTAACTCGAGAGTATGCCGTGCGGACGTAAGACACCCACTCATTAGTATAATTAGCATTTCAATTTGGGCCTCGATCCTTCTTCTTCGTCTTCCATAAAACAACCGCCATTAGCTTGTTGATGCTGTGGTAGAAAAACTGGGGGGGGGGGGTGGGGGGAGGGGGGGAGGGGGGGGGGGGAGGGATCTCCAGTTTATCGGCAATCAGTTTCCGAGGGGTCTTGAGAAAATGTTGGGGTGGGGGTTTGAGTGGGGGATTGGGTGGGGTAGTGTACTACTTTGTGAGAAATATAGTCTGTGTTTGTGTGTGGTGGGGGGGGGGGGGGGGTGTGTGGGAGGACAAGGGGATGGGAGAAAGAGGGAGGGAGGGGATGGGGTGGGTACGGTTCAGCGGGCTTGAAGCATTCCACTAATTGATGTCCATAATAAACGTCAGGTGAACAGGGAGTTCCATTCCACTTATATTGATGTTCACGGCACCCCCCCCTCCCCCCACCCCCCCCCCCCCCCGGTACGCACCCCCGGCCCCCCCCCCCCCCCGCACTTTTCTCGCATGACATGTTTCTGTGTGTGTGTGTGCAGTGCGTGCCGTGTGGCGTGCCTGTGTGCGTGTGTACGTGTGTGTGTGTGCGTGCACGCACGAGTGTGTGCGTGTGTGTGTGTGTTAGTTGTGGTGTGTGTGTGTGTGGGTGGGTGGGGGGGGGTAGGGATCTCCCTCTCTCCAGTTTATCGCAATCAATTTCCGCACTTTTCCGAGGGGTCCTTGACGAAACCCGTGTTGGGGTGGCACATGGGGGGTGGGGTTGTGGGGGAGGGGCGGGGGGTGGGGGGGGGAGTGGGGGGGGTGGGGGGGGGGGGGGGTGGGGGGGGTTTGGGACCGCCCCCCCCCCCGCGGGGGGGTCGTGACCCCACCCGGCCAGCCCCTCCGACCCGCCGAGCCCAATATAAGTGTGGGTGGGTGGGGGGGGGGGGGGTATGGTGGAGACAACGGGGGGATGGAAAGAGGTGGGGGCGGAGGGGGAATGGGTGGGTAACGTTTCAGGGCTTGAAGCCTTCCACTAATGATGTCATAAACGTCAGGTGGAAGAGAGTTTCCACTTCTTGCCATGTCGGACGCCCCCCCCATCAGCACCCCCCCCCCCCCCCCCCCCCTCACCCCCCCCCCCCCCCCCCCCCCCCCCGCAACATGATCCCCGCCGCCCCCTCCCCCCCCCCTCCCACCTCCCCTACCCCAACCCTCAACTAACTTTTCGCATGAACCACTATTTGCGTGCTGTGTGTGTGTGCGTGCGTGCGTGTGCGTAAGTGTGTGTGTGTGTGTGTGTGTGTGTTGTGGTGTGTGTGTGTGTGTGTGTTTGTGGTGTGTGTGTGTGCGTGCGTGTGCGTGCGTGTGCGTGCGTATGCGTGCGCTGCGTTTGCGTTGCGTGCTTGCGTGCATGTGTGTTGTGTGTGCTTAGGAGTATTCAGGGGCCGTGACCTTCGCTTATAAAACAATAGAAAAGGCATAAGAAATTTAGGACTAAAATACTCGAATGGGAAGAGTGGTAAAGTGGTGTGTTTTTTATCTGAATATATTTCTATAGTCTAGCTTTTGAAAAAAAGTTTTTTTTAACATTTTACACCGGAATGGTTTCCATATCAAATGAATAAAATGATTCAGTGGTTGTTGTTTTTTCTTTTTCTTTCAGATCAATCAGATGATGACCCGGATGAGGCAATCCATCCAACTGGGCACTACCTATCATAACGTCTCTGTGGTCAGTTATATTAACATGCATGCCCCTGCTCCCCACCGCTCCCCGCCCGCCTTCTGGACGTTGTCTGTGCTTGTAAACTTCCTCAATTTTTACTCTCTTTGACTCTTTCTTTCTTCCATTTCAATTTGCTCTATATTCTGTCATCCGCTATATTTCTGCCTTGTTTGTCCATTTCCTGCCTTTGCTCTATAAACTCTTGTACCCACAGGTGGGGGGGGGGGGGGGGGGGGGGGGGGGGGGGGGGGGGGGGGGGGGCTGTCTCCGCCGTCGTTCTTATATTCTAAGTCAAAAAA
>CM065685.1:28575722-28591819 GCA_017654935.2 Phymorhynchus buccinoides | reverse complement strand
TGCAAAATATGAGCGTCCTAGGTCCCTCCGTTCAATTGTTATCGTGCCAGGTGCTCGGCAGCATTTTCGGCGCCAATGACCTTGACCTTTGACCTATGACCTTCATGTTCGAACCGTGGCCTAGATATCCTTAGTGCCTATCCGCGTGCAAATTTGAGCGCCCTCTATCCATCCGTTCAAAAGTTATCGTGTTAGCCTAGTCAGATAGTCAGTCAGTCAGTCAGCTTCAGAATCCAGTGAAAACAGTACCAGCGTCGCTCTCTTCGTACGCGGCTGGTAAATATGATGAGCATGGTATGGCCAACTATTTGATTAGGACATCCGGATAAACTAGAAGCTTACAGGACTTAATTTGAGAGTGTTAGAGGTACGCTAATGGAAAGAGAAATAGCGATCAACAGAAATGTATAATGTTCTCAGAATGCTCAGTTTGACATTTAATGTCCCTTTCGTGGTGCTGGGTCACATAAGTGTACTTAGGACCATAACCGGTAGCAAGTCTCTCCACGAACTTGCTAAAACCTTTATGCAAGTCCGTGGCCTCTCTAAAGGGCCAGCCACACTGCATACGATTCGAGTCAATGCGATGCGATTTCGACACTTTGTGAGGCACGATCTAGGTGAAGATGTGCCACCCCCCCCCTGCATTTCTCGGTTAATTGTATTTTTTTTCTCGTTTTTGCCTTTCTTACCATACATAAAGCTGTATTTTAGGAACATTTTTAACTAATAACCTTTTTGGAATACTAACCCTAGCCCTAAACCTAACCCTACCCCCCACTATGTACTGCAGTACACCGCGATTTGTCACAGTTGTGGTTCGTTGCGTTTTTCCGTCTTATAGGGTTAGGGCTAGGGTTAGGGATAGGGTTAGTATTCAAAAAAGGTTATTAGCTAAAAATGTTCCTAAAATACAGCTTTATGTATGGTAAGAAAGGCAAAAAACGGAAAAATACAATTAACCGAGAAATGACCTTTACCAAATTATCTTATTTTTGTATCAGACATTTATTTTATTTGATTCGTGTATTGCGGTCTACATGAGTATAGTGAACGAAAACAGTCCGAGTTGGTTTTAGACGGGAATATTTAACGTGAAGCATGATCCAAGAGCCTGCTACACTACATACGATTCGCTATCAATGCGATGCGATTGTGACGATGCGGGTCATGATTCGCGTAAAATTCATGTATCGGGTCTACTTGAGTGATTCAGAGCGAAAGTAGTAGAATTATTTTTTAGACGGAAGTATTTGACGTGAAACAAGAATCGCATCGTCACAATCGCATCGCATTGACAGCGAATCGCATGTAGTGTAGCAGACCCTTCACAGACATCGTCACAATCGTATCGCATAGACAGCGAATCGCATGTAGTGTCGCTAGGCCTTTATTGTATCTAGTACAATCTACTTTTCTCTAAGCTTTTATTTCGACTTAGCTGATTGACAATTCCGTGGGGAAAAAAAGGTTCGACACTCCTGACGGAATCGGCCATTGCAGAAGGAGCAGACAAAGTCTTGCAAGTCTTTCGAATGTACTTGTTCAATCTACTTCCCTAAGTTATTATTTCGACGCAGCTGGTTGACAATTCCGAGGAAAAAGGCTCGGCACTCCTGGCGGAAGCGCCCGTTGCAGAAGGAGTAGACAAAGGCATTGATGGCAGAGTTTAGATAGACAGAACGGATGAAGATGCCGTAAGAGTTGTGGCCACAGTCAGTGAAGTTCTCGCACCAGTTGACTGCGTCACTGCGGATGTATCTGTGTAAAAAAAAAAGAGAGAGAGAGAGAGAGAGAGAGAGAGAGAGAGATAAGGAGGAGAGAGATGGAGAGAGAGAGAGAGAGAGAGAGAGAGAGAGAGAGAGAGAGAGAGAGAGAGAGAGAGAGAGAAATAAAGAGAGGGAGAGAGAGAGAGAGAGAGAGAGAGAGAGAGAGAGAGAGAGAGAGACAGGCAGACATAGGGAGAGGCAGAGAGACAGACATAGAGAGAGACAGACAGACAGACAGCTTCAGTACATTTGTAGGCAACCAAATACCAGCCAAGGACAACAGCAACAACTGCAACAACACAAAACAACGCAAACCAAAGAAATAAACAAACAGTGAGGTATGTAAATTATATCCAATACGCAAAAAACATTATTCCATCAAATTGGAAACGAACACAAAATTATAGACAAACACCTAAGTGTGAAATGTTTGAAACGTTAAAATGCTTTCTATGAAATCGATAGAAGATAGACATTGTATCGCATAATTATGGTATTATTAGCAAACCTGATGTACAGAACAAAAAAAGCCAACATAATGAAGCTTTACACTACTCCTAGCCGACACGAAAGGGCGATAATTTTAGACCCGAACTGCCGATGCCCCCTGGTGACGAGCAGATACTTTTCTGTGGCTATAATTATACTACTAGTTCCTGACAGGCAAGGGCGATACTCTTAAGTAGGGGGCGTTCGCATCTCAGGTCAAGAGACAGGGGCAGAGAATTATCGGTATGAAGCCTCATTGTTCCATTGTTCTATGTTAAAGGGAATATCCAGAAGATCTTCTCCCAAAAACATTCATTTGAAACTCGAGATAGCGTCATTGACTGCACACAACTGTGCGTCTGTTACAGCCAGCATAGAATCTGGAGGGTACAACAGACAGACAGCAGTCTAATGTAAGGCCCAGCCACACTGCATACGATTTGATACGATCGTGACGATGTCTGTGAGTCATGATTCGCGTGAAATACTTCCGCATCAAAATAACTCTACTATTTCCGTTCACTATGCTCATGTAGACCGCAATACACGAATCAAATAAAATGTTTGATACAAAAATAAGATATTTCATCAGATTCGTGTACGGGAGACCACAAATGCAGTGAACATAACTAGTAGGGTTTCATCAGATTTTATTTAGACAGTAGCATTTCACGTGAATCATGCCTCACAAATGTTAAAATAGGATTTTAGTGAATCGGATCTTATGTAGTGTAGCCAGCCCTTTAGACCAGTGACTGTGTGCGCTCACATAGGAATAAACAAAACGTAGTGAAACAAAGACGGGAAAAGACTTGGGCACGTGTCCGAATTTCCCCTATATGCGTAAACGTTTATCCTTCTTTTCCCCCCACTTTCCGTACGGAACGAACGCGTCTAATGTGAACCCGGCCATAGGGTAGGAGATAACAACAATGTTAGTTTGACATTTCATTTAGTTTCTTGAAGCACTTGAAGCACGTGAAGGTGTGACAATGATTTACTATTGCTGGTACCCACATGTCGTCATATCCGGCCACAAGGAGCGCCACATTATGGGAGACCGCCATCTTAGTCATTAACTTTTTTTGAAAAATGCCAGATCGATGCTGCGTATTTGGCTGTTCCAATTCGAAACTTATTTAAACTGTATTTATAACATCTGGATGTTTTCTTTACACATTTAGATAACATTTTTACTTTGCTTACACACAAATAAGGACTAAGATGGCGACACTTCCGTTGGAATGGTCGAGATGCGCACGCAGGTGGGTTGGAGCCATTGTGAAGAAAAGAATGGGTGTGGAGAAAAAACAAAAACGTAGTAAGGTTAAAATACACATGATTCCAAGCTTGACTTAAAACAAGCGCGAAATCGCCATAGTTTGTGGCACGCGGTCTATTTTTACCACTCCAATCATGAGTTACCTCCCCTGGCTTTTCAATAATTTTAATCTGTAAACCAGAATGTTATCTCTGCACCATTTCGTAACTTTTTATATCTTTTGGAAAACATTTAAAACTATGTATCCTACTTATACTCATCAAAAGAAGCACCGCATACTCGTCGGGGTTACGGGCAGTGGCGGTCGGGGGCTTGCTGGATGCTTTCCTCTGTGGTTTATACTTGTAGTCTGGGTGCAGCTGACGATGCTGCTCTGCAAAACCATCAGCACTTCCAACAGGGCTTTTTTTTTTTTTTTTTTTTTTTTTTAACAGGGCTTTTTCCCATCAAACTCCTTCACCTAGTGCGTTACGTCTAATCTTAGCCCTTTCACCGCCAGCCATCTTTGAGCCAAACATTTCCATTAAACTTACGTGGATACAAATAAGCTTTTGTCTGCAATATTGTGGGATTTCTCTGCAACACATTTACAATAAGGTCAATCCTTACTACCCAAGTTTAGGAACACAATGTCATTGAATAACATACAAGGGTTTTAATGACATGGGTGGTAAATCATTGTGGTGCAAACATGCGACATTGGCGGTGAAAGAGTTAAGCCATGGGTACCTGTAATTATTTGTGGGCTTGAGTTTGTTTATGTCCATTTTGTCAGTTTAATTACCTGGTATCCAAAGTACATTAGTTGTGCGAGTAAGAATCATGTTATCTTTGTTACATAATTTATTTTGCACTGGAATGTTGGTAGTACGACTATGTTTTTCATCGTATAATGTCGCCTTTGTAAAGCGCATCGAGCATGCTACTGTATGGGTTTTAGGGCTATATGAAATAAAAAATGTGACCCAGCACCACGAAAGGGACAGTCGCTGAGCTAGTTTCTCATAACAGGCTTAAAAAGTCAAAAATCTCATTTTTGTCAATTTTGAGTTGTGGGTATTTTTGTGTTCTCTAACAATCTTATCTATCGTTCTTATAAAGGACAATCTTTACTATGGTCTCTAAATGGTCTCTAAAGTGTTTTAAAACGAGTAGATCAATGCATTTTCTTCAGCTAGGCTACCTTCAGCTAGGCCAACGGTGGTAGAATACATGAAAAACAATGTCAACAACAAGAAGAACAACAAGAACAAACAAACAAACAACAAAAACAGCTTAATTTAGACTCACATGAGAAACAATTGATATTTATATGATCAGAAATGTACACATTGATCACAAGAAATCAATGGAAGTAACCATGACTTAATTAAATAAATCAGGCGTAAAAGAAGCAAAACGAGAAAGGGTTTAAAAAAGTTAAAAAGAGTAGTTGGTGTTTTACAAACTCAAACTTCTTTAACTTTTGCAAATCAAAAATAGGGATATTCTCTCTACAGCCTGTGATCGGAGGCCAAAATAAAAAAGTGACTGAGGAAAGCAAGTAAATGCAACCTCCCAAACCATAGCAAAATCAATGCATGGGCCTTCTTCTTCTTCGTTCGCTCAGACAGTTTCCTGTCACATGAGTGTAGATGCGTCATGCTGCCGCTATAGTTATAAGAAATAGTTAGGCCCAGCATGTCAGACTTCGGCTGAAGAAATCTTTGTAAGAATGTATAGAAAAAAAAGGCAGGAGAATGGACCAGTAAGATAGAAAGATAGCAGATGACAGTAAGCAAAGGGAAAAGGCAGAGTCAAAGAGAGTGACAGATTAGAAGAAGTTACAAGCACAGAACTTCCAGTAGGTGGGGAAACTATTTGTACGAAAGACCCCCGGAATCCCCACGGGGTCGGGGGGGGGGGGGGGGGGGGGGGGCATGTAGGGGCCTATCCTCTTTAAAATAGGTAGACACCAGTGACCTAGGCTAACTAGAGCCGTGAATTAAACGTACACTTGCTGCAAGAACAAGTGGAGACCGTACCTTTCAACTGTCTGGCAATGTCTACATACACGGCTTTTCTCTCCGCGCTAATATCTCTCCATTCTGCCCCCAGAAGGACGGAGATATGGGCGTTGCTCAGCCTGGGACACTCCGACAACATCTGGCGCCTTCTCTGCTGGGCAAACACCATGAAACAGTTGAGTGGTCGTTTGATGCGACTCGCGTTTTTCTTCGCCCGAGTCAAACCGACTCGCTTCGTGTGACAAGCCCTTTCCCCAGTCTGCTGCTCGGAGTTCGTTGAAGTTTGAAGCTGAACGTCCACTGTAGAGAGTTGAGAGGTATTCACTGTGTTACTCGCATGCATTGTGCTAAATTAATTATGAAGAGATCATCAACAGAGAGGCAACGAACGAACAGAGCCTAGCCTAAATGTCAGACTTGCTAAGCAGACTGAAGTGGACGTTTTTAGTCTGTATAATAAGTATGCGAATTCTGACTAAGAAGCTCATCGGCGGCCAAAGCGAAAAAAGCAGATTAGCCAGCGGCTGTGGTTGTTTGTTTTAGACGGGTACGCTTTATATCTAAGATAGGAGATGGTCGTGGATATAGCTGGGGGTGGGGGTGAGGGGGGGGGGGGGGGGGTGAGAGAGTTCACACTTCAATGCTTTGCATGCATGCGTGCCTTTGTGACCACGCGCAAGGTGTGTGTCAAGTCAGGTCAAGTCAAAGTCAAAAATACTTTATTATCACGTTGTGTGTGTGTGTGTGTTTGGGGGTGGGGCGTGGCGGCAGTTTGGGAGGTCAGTATTTCTACAGCTTCTGATCACATTTGTGACGATGGCATTTAAAACCCCACTATTTCCTGGGAGCGGGCGGATGCATGTGTGTTTGTTTAATGTTAATGTTTTCACGCTTTCCGCGTCTCTCTTGTGGGGTGGGGTGGGGGGGGGGGGGGGGGGGGGGGGGGTGGGGGGGGGTGGGGTGGGGGGGGGTGGGGGGGGGGGGGGGTGGGGGGTGGGGGGTGGGGGGGGGTGGGGGGGGGGGGGGGGGGGTGGGGGGGGGGGGGGGGGGGGGGGGGGGGGGGGGGGGGGGGGGGGGGGGGGGCGGGGGTGGGTGGGGGGGGGGGGGGGGTGCTCTAGGTGGGAGAACGTCTCCATCCTGTTAACCCTGTAAGTAAGCATGATACCGTCTGGTCAATGTTTAATTCTAGAGTGAATGTAATTTAGACAGATGAAACACAAAACATTCAGGTGGTATTTGGTCCTTTTATTGAGCCTTAACAGACAAACGTTTCATACGTTTTCAATGAAAAAAATAAAAAAATAAAAATAAAATGAAAGTCTGTTAAGCCTCAATAAAAGGACCAAATACCACCTGAATGTTTTGTGTTTGATGTGTCTACGATTGGTCCTAGTGGTCACCTGATTATATATTATATGATCAGCAATGTCAAAGGAATGCATGGACAACAATTTCAAGCATTTTTACCTCGAGTATGGAAAGAAGTTCATACATGCGCGCATGTGCACACACATGTGCGCGTGAGCGAACACAACCATGCATACACAGTCGAACTCAAGTATGCAAGCAAACACACAAATGAGCAAACATGTTAAATCTCACACACAACCACACGTAAACATCACTTTGGTCATTCAATTTTAATGGAAACAACAAATCCGAAATATACAACCTAATAATATCCGGATATCTGGATTCCAAAACTTCTGTTAGTGAAAGGACCATTGCATAGCATTAGTACGAATGTGATGTACGTGAACGGGGGTTGGTTTTCATTATGGTATGGAAAAGTACTATTCTACTTGGGATGTCTTGGTTAATAGAGGTATATGCAACAAATATTGTTCTTTCTCTACATTTTTTGAAGAGTATATATGAGGCATGTTTAGATAACAAACAGGTCATGGAGAAAAGCTCGTGAAATGAATTCACAGTTCACCCTTAAGTGTTCTTTCTTTTGTCTTTTGTTTTGTTTTTATTTTCTTCTTTTACAGATGTTTTGAGTTTTCACTCACAATTCAAATAAAAGGGTGTGCGTTATTTAGTTAGAAGTTGCCAGTCTGTGATATCGAAAAAGTTGGCTTTTACGAACGAAAATTTTATCTGAGAGAATATATCTTTAAAAAATGAAACTGTGTTTTTGTGTCTTTTATCATTTTAGATATACAACACAAAAGGAAAGAAAACTCCAACAAATCCGTGCTGGTTCCTATTTTAATTACAAGCTTTCGAGAGGTGTCCTCTCGTCTTCAGGCATGACACACTGGTAAGGAAATATATATAAATATGTGGGTGTACGCCCAATGGTTTTCAGATTACAATTGTACAGCCACTGAAATAAACAAGGTCAAGGTGAAAGTGATGAAGGTCAACAATATTTTGTACCACATAATATGTTCTTGAGCCAGTCCACCCACCTACCCGATTTGAAAGCCTGTAACGCACACCCAATTTGAAGTGATTCCATGCAGTGGTTCACGAACTATAAGAGAGTGCTGAAAAAACAAAACACGAAAGGAATGTCTGCAGCTTGGCGACACCACCAGAGCATAATTTATTTGATGTCTTCTACGCTTTGCATTATATCCCACACACAAAATGTGAAGCGATTTCCGGCAGTGGTTCACGAGATATTACGGTGAAGATAAACGGAGGGAATGTCTGCCTCCCTGCGACACCGGCAGGCCATAATTGATTTTATGCGCCAATGTCTTCTACTCTTTATAATAATTACCCCCCTCCCCCAAAAAAATAAATACAATAAATACAAAAAATAATGAAAGATACGATTATGTTACATTTTATTTACAAATACGAATGTTTATTGAGGGTTAATAGATGGGCATAAGCTTGTTTACACCATGCCCTCAAAATTAAAAAAAGTAAGTAATGAAAGATACGATTATGTTACATTTTATTTACAAATACGAATGTTTATTGAGGGTTAATAGATGGGCATAAGCTTGTTTACACCATGCCCTCAAAATTAAAAAAAAAGTAAAACCAAAGGAAAGAAAGTTGAAATAAGAAAGGGGAGGGAAAAAAGGGGGGAGGGGATAACAATATTATAACAAGGGACATTTAGAAAACATGAAAATACATCTGTATCGCTAAAAATTCGGGACTTTCCTGGAGTTGCACTGCCTTTGGGCATTGCCTCCAGGATCGTTCCCACCATCTTTATATGTACTAATGTCCCATATGTGTCTGTTTCAGACCAGAGGACGTTAAACGGATTTTCATCAGAAAACATGAAAAAACATGAAGCATTTCAAAACACATGCATGGAATAAAAGACATAAATTATTAAGAAACAACATTGTATTGATCACACGCACACACGGACACACACACACACGCACGCACGCACGCACGCACGCACGCACGCACGCACGCACGCACGCACGCACAGACAGACAGACAGACAGACAGACAGACAGACACACATTCACACACACACACACACACACACACACACACACACACACACACACACACACACACACACACACTGTGCATTAGATCAGTTCGTGAGATATACAACAAACAACAGACAGACACACAAACAAACAAACTGCAACAAAGTTATACTCCTACTAAGGAAAACAAAAAACAAACAGAAAACATGAATATGTGACTTTCTCTCTAAATTCTATGTTTGGGATGTACGAAATAAAAGCTTTTCAGAAAGTGTCATTTTTGGACCGTAATGTAGACTGTACACTTTCCCACTAGGTAATGTTACCACGGGAGAGCAGTCTGTGTTTCCTGCACAGAGTTTGATTAAAATGTCTCGTTACTTCCCTTGTGTCTTCATATATATATACTTAAATGTTTGTATGCGTTCCCCGACTCAACAAACTCATACACAAACGCACACATACACACACACACGCTTGCGCACGCACACGCGCACACACGCACACACACACACACACACACACACACACACACAAGCACGCGCGCACACAGACACACTCACACACAAAACATAACTTGCAAAAATGGACACTGTCAGATGGACAGACAGACGCACACACTCAAATACGCTCGCACGAACACGCACACGCACACGCACACGCACACACACACACACACACGCGCGCGCGTGCGCGAGCGCACACACACACACAAAGAGGGCGGTGTTCCAGTTTGAATATATAATTGGATTATAGTGAAGTAGGCTTATACAACCAGATATATCCAGATGGTACTACTCTTTTGTAAGCTATGTTCACATAGGTTCACTTACTTCTGACGTGATATTGATTTCCTTTTTTTTCTTTTTTAAATCTTAATAACAATTATGTCACTATGTTGTTGATAAGATCGGACTGACCACAAATTGTGATGAGTATTATCATTGTAGCAGAAATGGACAAGGATTATCAATTGAAAAGTTCTGCTACCCAAATTCAGCATTTAGAATGAAACAATAAACATTAAGAGGCTAGATCACCAGCCGCACGGCAGCATTTTCGGCTCCAGTGACCTTGCTCTATGACCTCTATTTTTGAATTTATCCGAGATATTCTTAGTACCTATCTGCATGCAAAATATGAGCGTCCTAGGTCCCTCCGTTCAATTGTTATCGTGCCAGGTGCTCGGCAGCATTTTCGGCGCCAATGACCTTGACCTTTGACCTAAGACCTTCATGTTCGACCGTGGCCTAGATATCCTTAGTGCCTATCCGCGTGCAAATTTGAGCGCCCTCTATCCATCCGTTCAAAAGTTATCGTGTTAGCCTAGTCAGATAGTCAGTCAGTCAGTCAGCTTCAGAATCCAGTGAAAACAGTACCAGCGTCGCTCTCTTCGTACGCGGCTGGTAAATATGATGAGCATGGTATGGCCAACTATTTGATTAGGACATCCGGATAAACTAGAAGCTTACAGGACTTAATTTGAGAGTGTTAGAGGTACGCTAATGGAAAGAGAAATAGCGATCAACAGAAATGTATAATGTTCTCAGAATGCTCAGTTTGACATTTAATGTCCCTTTCGTGGTGCTGGGTCACATAAGTGTACTTAGGACCATAACCGGTAGCAAGTCTCTCCACGAACTTGCTAAAACCTTTATGCAAGTCCGTGGCCTCTCTAAAGGGCCAGCCACACTGCATACGATTCGAGTCAATGCGATGCGATTTCGACACTTTGTGAGGCACGATCTAGGTGAAGATGTGCCACCCCCCCCCTGCATTTCTCGGTTAATTGTATTTTTTCGTTTTTGCCTTTCTTGCCATACTTAAAGCTGTATTTTAGGAACATTTTTAACTAATAACCTTTTTGGAATACTATCCCTAGCCCTAAACCTAACCCTACCCCCCACTATGTACTGCAGTACACCGCGATTTGTCACAGTTGTGGTTCGTTGCGTTTTCCCGTCTTATAGGGTTGGGCTAGGGTTAGGGATAGGGTTAGTATTCAAAAAAGGTTATTAGCTAAAAATGTTCCTAAAATACAGCTTTATGTATGGTAAGAAAGGCAATAACGGAAAAATACAATTAACCGAGAAATGACCTTTACCAAATTATCTTATTTTTGTATCAGACATTTATTTTATTTGATTCGTGTATTGCGGTCTACGTGAGTATCGTGCACGAAAACAGTCGAGTTGTGTTTAGACGGGAATATTTAACGTGAAGCATGATCCAAGAGCCTGCTACACTACATACGATTCGCTATCAATGCGATGCGATTGTGACGATGCGAGTCATGATTCGCGTGAAATTCATGTATCGGGTCTACTTGAGTGATTCAGAGCGAAAGTAGTAGAATTATTTTTTTAGACGGAAGTATTTGACGTGAAACAAGAATCGCATCGTCACAATCGCATCGCATTGACAGCGAATCGCATGTAGTGTAGCAGACCCTTCACAGACATCGTCACAATCGTATCGCATAGACAGCGAATCGCATGTAGTGTCGCTAGGCCTTTATTGTATCTAGTACAATCTACTTTTCTCTAAGCTTTTATTTCGACTTAGCTGATTGACAATTCCGTGGGGAAAAAAAGGTTCGACACTCCTGACGGAATCGGCCATTGCAGAAGGAGCAGACAAAGTCTTGCAAGTCTTTCGAATGTACTTGTTCAATCTACTTCCCTAAGTTATTATTTCGACGCAGCTGGTTGACAATTCCGAGGAAAAAGGCTCGGCACTCCTGGCGGAAGCGCCCGTTGCAGAAGGAGTAGACAAAGGCATTGATGGCAGAGTTTAGATAGACAGAACGGATGAAGATGCCGTAAGAGTTGTGGCCACAGTCAGTGAAGTTCTCGCACCAGTTGACTGCGTCACTGCGGATGTATCTGTGTAAAAAAAAAAGAGAGAGAGAGAGAGAGAGAGAGAGAGAGAGAGAGATAAGGAGAGAGAGAGATGGAGAGAGAGAGAGAGAGAGAGAGAGAGAGAGAGAGAGAGAGAGAGAGAGAGAGAGAGAGAGAGAAGAAATAAAGAGAGAGAGAGAGAGAGAGAGAGAGAGAGAGAGAGAGAGAGAGAGAGAGAGAGAGAGGACAGGCAGACATAGGGAGAGGCAGAGAGACAGACATAGAGAGAGACAGACAGACAGACAGCTTCAGTACATTTGTAGGCAACCAAATACCAGCCAAGGACAACAGCAACAACTGCAACAACACAAAACAACGCAAACCAAAGAAATAAACAAACAGTGAGGTATGTAAATTATATCCAATACGCAAAAAACATTATTCCATCAAATTGGAAACGAACACAAAATTATAGACAAACACCTAAGTGTGAAATGTTTGAAACGTTAAAATGCTTTCTATGAAATCGATAGAAGATAGACATTGTATCGCATAATTATGGTATTATTAGCAAACCTGATGTACAGAACAAAAAAAGCCAACATAATGAAGCTTTACACTACTCCTAGCCGACACGAAAGGGCGATAATTTTAGACCCGAACTGCCGATGCCCCCTGGTGACGAGTCAGAGATACTTTTCTGTGGCTATAATTATACTACTAGTTCCTGACAGGCAAGGGCGATACTCTTAAGTAGGGGGCGTTCGCATCTCAGATCAAGAGACAGGGGCAGAGAATTATCGGTATGAAGCCTCATTGTTCCATTGTTCTATGTTAAAGGGAATATCCAGAAGATCTTCTCCCAAAAACATTCATTTGAAACTCGAGATAGCGTCATTGACTGCACACAACTGTGCGTCTGTTACAGCCAGCATAGAATCTGGAGGGTACAACAGACAGACAGCAGTCTAATGTAAGGCCCAGCCACACTGCATACGATTTGATACGATCGTGACGATGTCTGTGAGTCATGATTCGCGTGAAATACTTCCGCATCAAAATAACTCTACTATTTCCGTTCACTATGCTCATGTAGACCGCAATACACGAATCAAATAAAATGTTTGATACAAAAATAAGATATTTCATCAGATTCGTGTACGGGAGACCACAAATGCAGTGAACATAACTAGTAGGGTTTCATCAGATTTTATTTAGACAGTAGCATTTCACGTGAATCATGCCTCACAAATGTTAAAATAGGATTTTAGTGAATCGGATCTTATGTAGTGTAGCCAGCCCTTTAGACCAGTGACTGTGTGCGCTCACATAGGAATAAACAAAACGTAGTGAAACAAAGACGGGAAAAGACTTGGGCACGTGTCCGAATTTCCCCTATATGCGTAAACGTTTATCCTTCTTTTCCCCCCACTTTCCGTACGGAACGAACGCGTCTAATGTGAACCCGGCCATAGGGTAGGAGATAACAACAATGTTAGTTTGACATTTCATTTAGTTTCTTGAAGCACTTGAAGCACGTGAAGGTGTGACAATGATTTACTATTGCTGGTACCCACATGTCGTCATATCCGGCCACAAGGAGCGTGCCATATTATGGGAGACCGCCATCTTAGTCATTAACTTTTTTTGAAAAATGCCAGATCGATGCTGCGTATTTGGCTGTTCCAATTCGAAACTTATTTAAACTGTATTTATAACATCTGGATGCTTTCTTTACACATTTAGATAACATTTTTACTTTGCTTACACACAAATAAGGACTAAGATGGCGACACTTCCGTTGGAATGGTCGAGATGCGCACGCAGGTGGGTTGGAGCCATTGTGAAGAAAAGAATGGGTGTGGAGAAAAAACAAAAACGTAGTAAGGTTAAAATACACATGATTCCAAGCTTGACTTAAAACAAGCGCGAAATCGCCATAGTTTGTGGCACGCGGTCTATTTTTACCACTCCAATCATGAGTTACCTCCCCTGGCTTTTCAATAATTTTAATCTGTAAACCAGAATGTTATCTCTGCACCATTTCGTAACTTTTTATATCTTTTGGAAAACATTTAAAACTATGTATCCTACTTATACTCATCAAAAGAAGCACCGCATACTCGTCGTGTCTGTTGTAGTGTCTGTATTACGTATGTTTATTATTTTGTACGCTTTTAAAGTACATCATTTAAAAGAGCGGCCTCAATTAATTTCGAAATGTAGCCTCGATTTGAAGTGCGACAATTTTGTCAAAATGTGCGACAATTTTGGACCGACAGACCGACCGACAATGTGAGTTATAGGTTTGTGGCTTGAGCCACAAACAAAAACAAGAAAACAAAAGCGTGTATTTTCGCTATACCAATAAGGTAAAAGGAAAGCAAACCTGGGGCAGTGGGTGGATGCCTCGTGCCTCCATACGGGGAGCTGAACGACTCCGCCCCCTCCACGAGTCTCTCCCCATGGGGGGGGGGGGGGCTTTCTTAAAAATAGTTTCCTCACCTTCTGGAAAGTTCTGTGCTTGTATCTTCCTCTAATCTGCCACTCTCCTTGACTCTGCCTTTTTCCTTTGCTTTCTGTCATCTAATATCTTTCTGACTTATTGGCCCATTATCCTGCCTTTGTTTTCTCCAAAACAAATTATTCTAAATAACTTTTCTCCTTTGAGCTCCTCCGAAATCGGAAAGTGTCGGCTCTATGCAGCGGGAAGACCAGTGAAAACTGAAAACCGGACACATACATACCTTGCCCATTAAGGCCTTTTGGCCTGGGAACGCATAAGAAGAAGAAGAAAAATAATTACAACTTACTATACAAGTGGCAGTACCATAGTCGATGAGGTTTAACCTCGGCGTGGTTACTGCTACACACATCTGTATTGTTAACAAAAACTCGGGACTTTACTGGTGTTGCACTGCCTCCGGGCATTGTCTCCAGTATTGTTCCCACCATCTTTGTATTTTAAAATGTCCCACATGGTCGAAAAACTGCAGAGGGCGTAAAATCCTATTTCGGACATTTTGGTCAGAAGAAAAAGAAGAAGAAGAAGAAGAAGAAGAAGAAGAAGAAGAAGAAGAAGAAGAAGAAGAAGAAGAAGAAGACGACGACGACGAAGAAGAAGAAGAAAAAGACACAGCTGTTTCGGGAGGAACATTTAGTTTATCTATATTTTCATAAGTTTTTTCAAGCAAACTTTAGTTAACTATAAGTAACTTTTCATAAATAACAGTCGAGAATATGTTGTAGTATGTGACTAGATTACTTATAGTCAGTGGATATTGCTAGATTTTCACTCATAGGCAATCTTATTTATGTTTGTGATACTAAGTATATTATTTCTACTAAATATGTTGATTGATACTGCTCAACAAAAAAAGTTTTTACCATAAATCTGAGGGAAGAAATATATTTGAAATACTATGTAGAGCATACAGCCAAAATATCTTTACAGACAAAAGCTTGGTGCAGTTTTTATCTAAGATTTCTAGATTCAGGCTTTTAACTAAATAGCTTGATTTTGTGTGGGACGGAACAGCTGTGAAGAAGAAGAAGAAGAAGAAGAAGAAGAAGAAGAAGAAAGCAATATATTACAGAAGTGTAGCCCACCTCATGATCAGATGCGGCAGCCAGTTGACGATGTAGAACAAGGCGAGTACGGCCATCATCAGAGTAGTGCGGGACCTCATCCGCCGTATGCCCTTGTGCACTGTGGACGTTCTGCTCACCCTGCTCACCCTGCTCTTCAGTCTCCTACCACCGCCGTCCGTCCTTGAAGACACCGGCCTTGCCTCGGGTTGGACCCTGAAAGAATGTCCTCTATCGGGAGCCGTTCCTTTCGGACATTGTTGGTTCATTGACTCGTCGCTCTGGTGTAGTTCGATGCTTTCAGGATTCGCCGCGTCTGCGTCCGGCTGTTCTTCCTGGGTCTTTGCGGTAGGCTTGGTGAAAAGAGAGCTGGAAAAGAGGTCGTCGGCGCTGGTGGACTCGCAGAAGGTTACACTCATGTCTGTTTGGATTTCTTGCTGCACTGGCTCCTGTGTGCTTGGAGCTTCCTCCGCGCTCTTCCCGTGCTCTTGTTGTCCATCACCTTGTGGGTTAGTGACTTCAGCCAGCATGCAGAGGCCCGGAGCACCCTCAGGGATGTTCTGGATTTCCTGCCCTTGGTTGAACCTCACAGTTTGCTTTCTCATCGCCTTCTTCCTCCAAAGTTTAATTCCGATGGAAATGTATGACACTCCCATGATCGTCAAACCAACAAAGAACGTGATGGCTACAACGATCTTATACGC
>CM065685.1:28565722-28568222 GCA_017654935.2 Phymorhynchus buccinoides | reverse complement strand
TTAGAATCACTGGTTAGGTTCCCCCTCTCACTGGGAACAAAATATGGTAACACTTTGAACTACATAGGTTAGGTGCCCCCTCACACTGAGCACCCCAACACACATGTGTCCTTATCTCACTAGCACACAGTGTGTGTATAACCAACAGTATATTATATATATAGTATGCATGTACAATCTCAGTCATCAGTCAATACAGACATTGGACACAAAACAGTTTTATCAAAGCAAACTATATATATGTCACTGCTGGAAGTCCCAGCAGTAAAACGACAGTTACGCCAACACCCGTCTCCCCTCGATGTGCCTAACAACTGCATCATTGAGGCACTGGACCTTGTCCTGGAGAACAATTATAGCTGTGCTTACACTGATGGAGAAAACACCACTCTCTTCGCTGCTCCTAACACAGGAACAGCCATGGGACCGTGCCACGCATGTGATTATGTGGATGTGTTCATGGCTGATCTGGATGACAAGATTGTGCGTTCCACCCCTGTTCCCTTACTGACTGTATTCAACGAGTTTGATCCCAACACACCGCCAGTGGAGTGGAACAGATTCCGAGATGATGGTTTTGTCACACTGGAGGATGGCTCTAAGATGCACGAATGTTCCAATTTCTTACAAACACTGCACCCAAGCATCACATGGACGGTTACAAGCGGAAGAGCTGTTGAGTATCTTGACTTGAAAGTGTCTATCACTGAGAACGGACGAATCGCCATGGACGTGTTGTCAAAGACCTGTAACTCCTACCTCCCACCTTTCTCATGCCACTCTCCATCTGTCTTCAAAGGATTGGCTGTGGGTATGGGTGTACGGCTCTGCACTTTGATCAGTGATGATGACGTGCTAGAAAACCGCACCTTGGAGTATGTTTAGTACCTGCAATTATCCGGATGGAAGTAGTCAAGAGCAGTGCAGGACATTAGAAGAGGTGCTTCAAAAAACAGGCCATAAGCAATCAAAGCCCAAGAGAAAGATAGCATGTATTACAACTTACGATCCAAGAGTTCCCAGCGAATCAAAGATCATAAAGAGTAACTTGGACATCCTACACACTGATCAAAAAAATCAAGTCATCTTCCCAAGGGATATGCTAGTGGGAGCGGACAGAAGAAGAAAAAAAACTTGGGTGAGATCTACAAGCCGTCAGTGCCTAAGAGACTTATACAGCATGGACCTCACCAGAGGCCATGATTCTTTCCTTGTGCAAAATGCGATACATGTAAGCACTCAGAACAAGCCTCTGACTTCACGTGCCCATGGGACAACAGGCGTTGGACCATCTGCCAGCACATCACGTGTACGACGCCGAATCTCATCTACGTGATGAAGTGCAAGCTCCACCCTGGTACGAGGGGTCCACTGAACACCCGCGCAAGAGGATCGCAAACCACAAGAGCCACGCCAAAAATCGGCGTGTCACCCTTTGCCAGGTTGCCCGTCACGTTGCTGCCAGTCCCCACCCAGCGGACCTGTCCTGCCTGCACATCATTCCCATTGAGGCGGTCAACAACCCTCATCGGTTGCCCAGAAGGGCACTGTTCTGGCAGGCCAATCTGTGTACAGTCTTCACGGGACTAAATCAACGTTTGGAATTTAACAAGGCCCTCCATGACAGAATCTGTTGACAATGAGGCAAATAATTTCTTTCCCCCAGATGAAATAAGACAAGAACTTATGTAAATTCGTGCATAGAAGAGTGGGCGTGTATACTTGCATGTGTGTGTGTGCGCATGCCTCTGTGTGCGTGTGTGCGTGCGCGTGCGCGTGCGCGTGTGTGTGTATGTGTGTGTGCGTGCATGTGTGTATGTGTGTGTATGCTATTCCATGCAATGTGTACATGTGCGCATGTGTGTGCGTATATGTGTTTATGATTAGAGATGTTTGTGTATGGGCGTGCATGCATGAGTTTATCTGTGCATACAGTTGCTGCAAAGTAATTTTTGGCATGAAATTTAAATGGAGTATGACTATGACGAGTCCTTTAATATTATGTGTGTATATCAAGAGGCGTGTGTCTGTGATGCGCATGAGTGTTAGAATGGGCGCACACACCTTTTCGCCCCCCCCCCTCTATCTCTCGCACTGCCTCTCTCTCTTATTGTTTTTGCATTTATCTGTCTCTGTCTCTCTCTCTTTCTTTCTCTGTCTATCTCTCGCACACACACATTGCCTCTATCTTTCTCTTTTGCTCTCTCTTTGTCTGTTGCTTACGGCCTCTCTCTCTCTTTTTCTCCACCTCTCTCTGTCTCCCTCTCACTCTATCTCTCTGTCGTACCGTCTCTATCTCATTGTCTCTCTCTCACTGTTTTTCTTCCTCATTATCTCTCTCTCTCTGTTTCCCTATCTCACAGTCTCTCTATCTCCCTAACCCTCTGTATCTTTATTCTTCTTTCTGTCTCTCTCACTGTCTATCTCATTGTTGCTGTCTCTCTCATTGTCTCTGTCTCTACCTCTTTCTTTTTTTAAATTTATCTCGGTGTGTGTCTCT
>CM065685.1:28545722-28558222 GCA_017654935.2 Phymorhynchus buccinoides | reverse complement strand
TCATCCACCCCACAAGAGTGAACAAGTGCCAATGCCCAGGAAATACCACTAAGGTTACACCCAAATGTATACACTAATAACTAAACGCTGCAGATGGCTAACCCCACCTTCCACCATCAAAGCAACAACCCCAAAAGTAAACAACCACACAAAAATGAGGTGTGTTCTAGCAAAATTAATCCCAACTGGTTACAGTCCTGGCAGTGAGGCGGCTACCTCGCCCCGCACTGTTCAAGGGCGATAACTCACTAGTAAAATATCCACTATCCAATTAATCTATTCATAAAAGTCACCCCACACACGCTATTATTATGTCCCTCTACACCAAGCCACAAAAAAATGTAGGGAAATTACCCCACACTATTATTATGTCCCTCTACACCAAGCCACAAATGTAGGGAAATTACCCCACACTATTATTATGTCCCTTCGCGACGAGTCACCGCTGTGCCGATAACTTAATAAAAATAGTGTAAATTTAATAGCTGGCACAAACGCACTAAGCCATATAACGCTATTCGTCCTTAAAACGTTCCACGCGCCGACACCTTGTTCACCTCACGTAGCTTGTTCCCTTTCTGTCTTCACGACCCTTTCCACTGTTCAAGGACAGCAACAGCAACAATGTCTCAGGTCATCAACACGCCTTTAAAATGTAAAGGCCTCCCCTTCCCCAAATGATGCCACTCCTCTTTCAGCCTCGCGACCCTTTAACTGGTTAAGGACAGCAGACGCCCCACAACTGAAAGCCTGTTTAAAACAAAAATAAAACTATTTTAACACTATGTCTCTATTAAATTATCTTCAAAATGTCCCTTTTATTTCCGCATAGCCGGATACCACTGTATCATTTACAGACGTGACCCAAAACAATTGTCCTGACAAACTTCTAGCTTGTCACTCCCCAATACTGAAAACACGAAGTGTCTCCAAACGACATGCACCCGATATTCTCGTGCCTCACAATTTACGTGCTCACAAAACCAAATCCTATCTCTGCCCTCGGGCAAAACATAGCGGAGCAAAACCAACTGCATTAAAACAACCAGCAGCTAAAATCTACCATTTAAAATCTCTAGGCCTATCTCTCTCCAGTTTCCTTCTCTCTTTCTACACATTGACACTTTATTCTATTTTTAACTCTGAGCTAACAATGACCCAACAACTTTGCATATTCCAAACAGGTTTAATTTGTTTAGGTATGGAACCCTGTGTGTAATAAACCTCTGGCCTGCTTTGAAAAAGTTACTATATCACCCACCACTATGCCCATGTGAATGCGTGTAAGGGGAAAAACTGAACTCATGGTTGGACTTGGCACATGAATCAGCAACGAACAACACAACATAAAATCTTTACTTGGTCTACAACACATACCCCGCCCCCACATAAGGATATAAGGAAACCTACATTGACGACTCGGCTATTGGTTTTTTAAAACGAGTCGACTTATTCCATCCCATTAAATCTGTCCCCTGCCTACTTGTGGCGTTGTTTGTGGTCTCATGCGTTTACACATTCATTCATTTAATTAAAAAATATTTAAGCATATTTTACACATTCACACCTTAAATTTAACTATGCACATATCACAGTGTAAACCTGAAAATTCGGTTCGGCAAACCGACTACATTTACTCAACATTTTCTCCCCTAAACTGACAATTTCCCTAAACATGACTAGTAAGTAATTTTAGCCAACCTTTGTCCATATGAAATGACTCCTGTGTCATTGTTTTTTGGGTTTTTTCTATGCCTACTCTGACACCCTATTCCTATCACACCCTATCACCAAGAAAGCTCACTACCACTTCTGCTCTTCCCGTGACAATTACACTTAACCCCAAATCCTAACCAAATGCCGAAATAAACTAATGACACACCTATAAGTCTGAGGAAATGCAGCACGCTCGTGGCTTCCTGAAACAGGTCAACCAGACTGTAGTCCCTCAGTTGCAAAACCGACACGTCCTCTCGTCTGCCAGCCCTCAGCTCAGGTACACAGCATGGCCTCTTCTTGCCGGCCCTCAGTTCAGGTGGACAGCAAGGTTTCTTTCCTTTGACGCCGGTTACCGCGACAGTTCACCCCACAAATATCGAATTTGGGGTGAAACTAAGGCTTCTCCTTGACTGACTAGCGGAATAAAATAGAAATTCTTGTTTTGCACAGAGGGCTAAATAATCGATGTTTCCCTCTGTGCAACGAACAGTAATAATAAGCAGACAGAACTTGGAAAAAAACTCAACTTTAAGTACGACCTTAAGTTTCAGAGACTCAAATTTGATTGGAGCAAACACCTAATCCAATGAGAACTAAACTTGATATGGCGTGATGCAGGACACAATCCGCAACTCAAGAATTGCCAAACGCCTTACACTAAAGACAAGAAGAAACAGATTCCGTATAGAAACTTGAAAACTGAGAAAGAAAAGGATTGTCTCCACTTTGACTGTTGGCGATTAACACGACTACCAAAATTAACACAGTAGCAAGAGAAACTTTATAGACAAAACCTGATATCCATTTCATGGCAGAAAGAGACCTAGCCTAGGCCAAAGTAAATAAGAGGAAAATTAAGTATTATACACACTTTGTCAAGTGACCTGTGACATACAGCCAGCATAGAATCTGGAGGTACAAAAGGCAGACAGCAATCTAATGTAAGGCCCAGCCACACTGCAAACGAGTTGACCCGAACACCATGCGATCGTGATGATGTCTGTGAGTCATGATTCGCGTGAAAAACTTCCGTATAAAAATAACTCTACTACTTGCGTTCACTATGCTCACTATACACAAATCAAATCAAATGTCTAATACAAATTTTTATTTTATTTTATAAGATTCGTGTACAGGAGACTACAAATATAGTGAACATAACTAGTAGGATTTCATCAGATTGTATTTAGACAGGAACATTTTACGCCAATCATGACTCACACATGTCAAAATCGGATCTTAGTTAATCGAATCGTATGCGGAGTAGCCGGCCCTTTAGACCAGTGACTATGTGCGCTCACATAGGAATAAAACAAAGTAAGGTTAAAACGCACGTGATTCCAAGCTTGACTTATAAAAAAGCAACAACAAACAAAGGCGTGTATTTTCGCCTTATCTAATAAGGTAAAACGAAAGCAAACCTGGGGCAGTGGGTGGATGCCTCATGTCTACATACTCGGAGCTGAAAACGACTCCGCCCCCTCCACAAGTCTCTCTTCATGGGGGGGGGGGGGGGGGGGGGGTCTTTCGTAAAAATATTTTCCCCACCTTCTGGAAGTTCTGTGCTTGTATCTTCCTCTAATCTGCCACTCTCCTTCGACTCTGCCTTTTTTCTTTGCATACTGTCATCTACTATCTGTCTGACTTGTTGGCCCATTATCCTGCCTTTTTCCCCCCAAAAAAATATTCCAAATAACTTTTCTCCTTTGAGCTCCTCCAAAATCGGAAAGTGTTGGCTCTACGCTGCGGGGAAACCAGTGAAAACTGAAAACCGGACATATACGTACCTTAGTCATTATGGCCTTTTGGCCTGGGAACGCAGAAGAAGAAGAAGAAGAAGATATTTTCCCCACCTTCGGAAAGTTCTGTGCTTGTATCTTCCTCTAATCTGCCACTCTCCTTGACTCTGCCTTTTTTCTGTGCTTACTGTCATCTACTATCTGTCTGACTTGTTGGCCCATTATCCTGCCTTTTTTTCCCCCAAAAAATATTCCAAATAACTTTTCTCCTTTGAGCTCCTCCAAAATCGGAAAGTGTTGGCTCTACACAGCGGGGAGACAAGTGAAAACTGAAAACCGTACCTTACCCATTATGGCCTTTTGGCCTGGGAATGCGGAAGAAGAAGAAGAAGACGATGACGAAGTAGAAAGAGAAGAAAGCAAGCCAATACAGAAGTGTAGCCCACCTCATGACCAGATGCGGCAGCCAGTTGACGATGTAGAACAGGGTGAGCATGGCCATCATCAGAGTAGTGCGGGACCTCATCCGCCGTATGCCCTTCTGAACTGTGGACGTCCTGCCCATCATTCTCACTCTGCTCATCCTTCTCCTACCACCGCCGTCCGTCCTTGAAGACACCGGATATGCCATGGGATGGACCTGAACAGAATGTCCTCTATCGGGAGCCGTTCCTTTCGGACATTGCTGGTTCATTGACTCGTCGCACTGGTGTAGTTCGATGCTTTCAGGATTCGCCGCATCTGCGTCCGGCTGTTCCTCCTGGGTCTTTGCGGTAGTAGCGGTGGGCTTGGTGAAGAGAGAGCTGGAAAAGAGGTCGTCGGCGCTGGTGGACTCGCAGAAGGTTGCGCTCATGTCTGTTTGGATTTCGTCCTGCAATGGCTCCTGTTTGTCCGGAATTTCCTCTGCGCTCTGCCGGTGCTCTTGTTGTCCATCACCTCGAGGGTTACAGACTTCAGCCAGGACGCAGAGGCCCGGAGGAACCATGGGGCTGGTCTGGATTTCCTCCCCTTGGTTGGACCTCACTGATCGATTTCTCCTCGCCTTCTTCCTCCAAAGTTTAATTCCGATGGAAATGTACGACACCCCCATGATCGTCAAACCGGCAAAGAACGTGATGGCTACAACGATCTTATACGCTATGGGATACATGGTGTGTTCGTACTCATCCTCCGTCCAACACATTCTAGCCTGAATGGCCGGCTCTGTCGTGTTGATACGGTGAATCCCGTAATACGGAATAAAGGGCGCGAAAATGACAATAGCAGAAACTACCGTAACTAACGCCACGTTAAATGCTTGACGCGAGTTGAGCTGCTTTCGTAAAGGAGCACAGATCCTGGACACCCGATCACACGCCACGAGAACCAGCAGAAACCCAGACGGTTGGGTACAGAGCGTGGAGAAAGCGAAAAAGATCCTGCAGCGCCACATGTTAGCGTTGTAAGCGTGGCGCAACGTAGCGATCATCAGAGGAAGGGCCACAGTGTTGGTGACCAGATCGATGGCTGCCATGAACAGTATGAAGGTCCGGGTAGCGCTAGGAACAGAACAGAACAGAACAGAACAGTTTAAAAAAAATATCGCCTTTAAGTCAAATACAATACGACTTATTGGGCACTAATAATTAATTCCAACAACTAACAGGATGTAACAGAACCCGTTACAATCGTGATGCTAATTATTATCATGTATCATTTTACTTGTTTTTGAAAGAATCTATATCTGGCTTTTGTTGGAAGCATTGAACATTATCGTTATTGGAATAATTTAAATCCATTAAAACAAATAAAAGAAAGGTTTTGATCGTAAAGCATTGTAATTTTTACACTCACCTAATCATTAAGGGTCTTCAATTCCATTACAACATAAGCATGTTCTATCTTCCTTTGCCACATTGTGGTCTCAAACTTTTAATCGTAAGATTGTAAGAACTTGTGCTCAATTAACTAAAAACAATGTAGAAAGAAAAGCCAACACCCAAACGCCCATAATCATAGCCTGGTAATGTTTCGGATCACCTTTGCTGAACACCAACCTTGGACTGAAAACTAAAAAACATATCAGTATTTTGTACATATCACTTGGTACATAATATATAATTCTATACTCGTTTTGTCACAGGGTATGGAATGCTACTTTAGGAGTGTTTTGCTTAAATTAATCAATCAATCAATCAGTGAAACAAGCACCTGGGTTTGAACCTGGTGCCATACACCAGCAGCACCAGAGTGTTGCCCACGAGGCCCGCCAGGCTGATCAGGGCGTGGTACACCACCACTGGGCTGCGGTTCTGGAAGGACGCCTCGCTCAGCTGGCTCAGGTACTGCTCCACCTTCAAGGGAACCAGCCAAGGTCAGAAGACAACCGAGTTCAAAGGTCTGAAATCAACCAGGCTTAGGGCACGTGCACATATATACATGGAAGTTCCGTTTGGAAACTCATGCACAATGCGCAACAAAAATAAATCTGAAAGTAAGAAATATAAATGATTGTGTACATTACACGTGGAAACCCATGCACAATCCGGTCCACTTAATTTCTTATATAATTATATTGCGGATGTAATGTATGCAAGCCCTTACAGATCAGACGTTAACAAGGTTTGAAGGTCAGAAGTCAAGGTCAAAAGTCAACCAAGGTTTCAAGGTCAGAAGTCAAGAAGGTTTAAAAAGTCAGAAGTCGACAAGGTTTGAAGGTCAGAATTCAACAATGTTTGAAGGTCAGAAGTAAACAAGGCTCAAAGGTCAGAATTCAAGGTCAGTAGTCAACAAGGTTTCAAGGTGAGAAGTGAACAAGGTTTGAAGGTCAGAAGTCAACAAGGTTTTAAGGGTCATAAACCAACAAGGTTTAGAAATCAGATGGCAAGGTCAGAAGTCGACACGTTTTGAAGGTCAGGAGTCAACAAGGTTTCAAGGTTGAAAGTCAACAAGATTGAAAAGTCAGACATCAACAAAGCTAAAAGGCCAAAAGTCAACAAATATAATAAAATAATTATCAAGGTCAGAAGTCAACAAAGTTTCAAGGTAAGAAGTCAGCAAGGTTTCAAGGTGGGAAGTCAACAAGGCTTTAAGATCAGAAGTCAACAAGTTTTAATTTTGGTTTTGTGATCATCATCATGTTTAACATCATCATCACCATCAACATGGTTATCCATTGATCATTCTAGTATTGCAAGCAATTGAATAAAAATAGTAGTAGTAGTAGTAGTAGTAGTAGTAGTAGTAGTAGTAGTAGTAGTAGTAGTAGTAGTAGTAGTAGTAGTAGCAGCAGCAGCAGCAGCAGCAGCAGCAGCAGCAGTAGTAGTAGTAGTAGGAGGAGGAGGAGGAGGAGGAGGAGGAAGAGGAAGAGGAGGAGGAGGAAGAGGAGGAGGAGGAGGAGGAGGAGGAGAAGGAGGAAGAGGAGGAGGAAGAGGAGGAGGAAGAGGAGGATGAGTAGCAACAGCAGTAGTAGTGGTGGTGGTGGTGTTAGAGCTTGCAGTTGTAGTAACTTTAAGAATAGTGGTAGTATCAAAAAGCCTAAATGTCACAAAGAGTGACTACTTCACAGCCTACCAACCTTACAAAGAATGAAGCCAACTTTTTCACTTCCCACCTGGAAGGTGAAAAGGTGGAAGGTGGGGAGTGTTACGTATGTGACAGAGGCAGTGAGTGAGTTCACAATGATCCCTACCTGTAGTGTACGTGAAAGGGTGGGAGTAAAACAAAAACCGACTTCAGTCAACTGTGGACTGCGAACTCTTTGTATATTCAGGCTTTTTGGTGGCATCAGCACAGGTGGAACAGTGACAGTAGAATTAGCAGTAGAAGAAGAAGGGAAGGAAGAAGAAATAAAAGAAAAAGAGCGAAGAGAGGAAGAGGATAAAGAGGGGAAAAGGGAGATGAGGAAGAAGGAGGTGATTGGGGAATAATGACACCGTGTGTAGATTGAATTCTGAGCCAATAATACACATACATATTATTAGGCCTAACAAAGATAATCAACCGAAATGACCTGATCCGACCTCCGTTTCGAACATAATTGTTACTGACAAGCCATTTAAAACGTTTTGGGGTTGTTGATTTTATAAAGCGAACGTGCAAACTTCAAAGCAGTCATTTACTGACTTCTGCCGCTAAACATCTGAAGCAATAAAGTAAAAAAAAAAGAAAAAAAAAGAATAAAACAAATAATCTAGCACAAAACATATTAAATAATCGCAAGAAACACGAACAAAGAATCCATTAAACATTGAAAAAGCAAACAAGCAATTGCAAATAATTATATAAATCTTACTTCTTCATCAGTCCATTCTCCCGAACTTTTATTGCCAAACATTTTGGTTTCACGGATCTCATTTGAAAGCGATTGCACCAATGACCAGCTAGAACTAGAACTGGAACTTCAACAGAACTATAACTATCTATGGCCTACAGTTCTGTTGCTCTATAGATTATGCTATATGCACGGATGTACACACGCATGCACGCACACATACACACACACACACATACACACACACACACACCGCGCAATTTCCTTGACACACGATCACTCGCACGCGAATAACATTATCCTTACTCTTTCTTTGTTTTGTTCATTACAAGACTGACTTCCTCTTAGGTTATGGTAACCCCACCAGACGGATGTCCAGATAGTGAAACTGTCCTTACTGACTGACAAAATCCCGATAAATCATCTTGACATTTTCCTTTGTATTCTCCGGCTAACCACATGCATTACAATTATACAACCACAACTGTAATACAATATATCGAAAATCCATAATAAAAGCAAACCAGCACAAAGTTAAACCAGAAATAGTAAAAAATCTTATGAAAATCTTATGTAAAATGAACAAAATAATAATGTTCTGAAATTTTAATTTCAAAACCTAATAGACATGACTAGAGAGGGCCAACTACTGAGATGGTATCCAAATTAAGGATAAAAATAGTATGAAAGAAAAATCTCAGTGAATAGCCAGCTCCGTACCCCTACTCCAAAGGACTGAAAAGTTAGTGCATTTGAAATGCAGAATAGTTTGCTTTGATAAAACTCTTCTGTGTCCAATGCCTTTATTTGTGAACCTTCATAAGATTTTTACTATTTCTGGTTTAACTTTGTGCTGGTTTGCTTTTATTATGGATTTTCGATTTGATGCAAAGAAGACACCATTCTCTTGTAGAATGTCTTTTTCGCTCAGGTTGGCATCCACTGGACAGTCAAATTGCAGGCCGATCATGCAAACTGATGAGACCTTCTCTTAGGTCGAAACAGCTGTCTTTGCATAAGGCACTGTCCCTCCCCCATTGGGAGAAAAAGTAAATCAGCACAATTTATATAATTTTTTTTTAAATTACTCAAAGTTAACGTTAACTGGTTTTGTTTATGAGGTTCACAAATAAAGGCATTGGACACAGAAGAGTTTTATTAAAGCAAACTATTCTGCATTTCAAATGCACTAACTTTTCAGTCCTTTGGAGTAGGGGTACGGAGCTGGCTATTCACTGAGATTTTTCTTTCATACTATATATATATATATATATATATAGTTTGCTTTGATAAAGCTTTTCTGTGTCCAGTGTCTTTATTTGTGAACCTCAGAAACAAAACCAGTTAACGTTAACTTTGAGTAATGTTCCGTGTTAAAAAAAAAAAAAAAAATAAAAAAAAAAAATTATATAAATTGTGCTGATTTACTTTTTCTCCCAATGGGGGAGGGACAGTGCCTTATGCAAAGACAGCTGTTTCGACTTAAGAGAAGGTCTCATCAGTTTGCATGATCGGCCTGCAATTTGACTGTCCAGTGGATGCCAACCTGAGCAAAAAAGACATTCTACAAGAGAATGGTGTCCTCTTTGCATCAAATCGAAAATCCATAATAAAAGCAAACCAGCACAAAGTTAAACCAGAAATAGTAAAAATCTTATGAAAATCTTATGTAAAATGAACAAAATAATAATGTTCTGAAATTTTAATTTCAAAACCAAATAGACATGACTAGGGAGGGCTAACTACTGAGATGGTATCCAAATTAAGGATAAAAATAGCATGACAGAAAAATCTCAGTGAATAGCCAGCTACGTACCCCTACTCTGAAGGACTGAAAAGTTAGTGCATTTGAAATGCAGAATAGTTTGCTTTGATAAAGCTTTTCTGTGTCCAATGTCTTTATTTGTGAACCTCAGAAACAAAACCAGTTAACGTTAACTTTGAGTAATGTTCCGTGTTCAAAAAACAAAACAAAAAACCCAACAACAACATTATATAAATTGTGCTGATTTACTTTACTTTACTTGGGGGAGGGACAGTGCCTTATGCAAAGACAGCTGTTTCGACCTAAGAGAAGGTCTCATCAGTTTGCATGATCGGCCTGCAATTTGACTGTCCAGTGGATGCCAACCCGAGCAAAAAAGACATTCTACAAGAGAATGGTGTCCTCTTTGCATCAAATCGAAAATCCATAATAAAAGCAAACCAGAACAAAGTTAAACCAGAAATAGTAAAAATCTTATGAAAATCTTATGTAAAATGAACAAAATAATAATGTTCTGAAATTTTAATTTCAAAACCTAATAGACATGACTAGGGAGGGCTAACTACTGAGATGGTATCCAAATTAAGGATAAAAATAGCATGACAGAAAAATCTCAGTGAATAGCCAGCTCCGTACCCCTACTCTGAAGGACTGAAAAGTTAGTGCATTTGAAATGCAGAATAGTTTGCTTTGATAAAACTTTTCTGTGTCCAATGTCTTTATTTGTGAACCTCAGAAACAAAACCAGTTAAAGTTATTCAAAGTTAACGTTAACTGGTTTTGTTTCTGAGGTTCACAAATACAGACATTGGACACAGAAAAGTTTTATCAAAGCAAACTATATATATATATATGCTTTGATAAAACTGTTCTGTGTCCAATGTCTTTATTTGTGAACCTCAGAAACAAAACCAGTTATTGTTAACTTTGAGTAATGTTCCATGTTTAAAAACAAAACAAAAAAAAACTTATGTAAATTATAGAAATTGTCATCCATTCACTGCCGTCATTGTTAAGTTTAGTGTATTGTATTCACCTCGTCAAAGTCTTTTTAAAGACGAAAATTTGGTTTTATTCACCGTGTTTATTGTTTATTTCACCTTCATGTGCTTGTGTGAGTGTAGCGTATTGATGTTTTTAGTTCAATTATGAAATAAAAGCTTTTCAGAAAGTGTCATTTTTGGACCGTAATGTAGACTGTACACTTTCCCACTACTGGGTAATGTTACCACGGGAGAGCAGTCTGTGTTTCCTACACCGAGTTTGCTTACAATGTCTCGTTACTTCCCTTGTGTCTTCATATATAACGTTTTTGTTTGTGGCTCAAGCCACAAACCTATAACTCACTTTGTCGGTCAGTCGGTCGGTCTGTTTGTAGGTCTGTCGGTCCAAAATTGTCGCACATTTTGACAAAATTGTCGCACTTCAAATCGAGGCTACACTTCAAATTGAGGCCGCACTTTAAAATGATGTATTTTAAAAGCGTACAAAATAATAAACATACGTAATACAGACACTACAACAGACACGACGAGTATGCGGTGCTTCTTTTGATGAGTATAAGTAGGATACATAGTTTTAAATGTTTTCCAAAAGATATAAAAAGTTACGAAAGGGTGCAGATTAAAATGATTGAAAAGCCAGGGGAGGTGACTCATGATTGGAGTGGTAAAAATAGACCGCGTGCCACAAACTATTGCGATTTCGCGCTTGTTTTCCAGACACTTAACTGTATGTATGCGTTCCCCGACTCAGCAAACTCATACACATACACACTCACGCACGCGCGCGCACACGCACGCACACACACACATGCACATACACACACACACGCGCGCACGCACACACGCACACACACGCACACACAAACGCACGCACACGTGCGCGTGCGCACGCGCGCACACAGACACACTCACACACAAAACATAACTTGCAATAATAGACACTGTCAGATGGACAGACAGATGCACACACTTACTTATACGCACATACGCTCGCACGCATACTGACATATAAACATAAACAGGCACAAACACACACACACACGTACACACACACACACACACACACACACACACACACACACACACACACACACACACACACACACACACACACACACACGCACACACACACACACACACACACGCTAGATCTAATTTGTTTCTTTCAATTCAATCTGTTGAAGTCAAGACCTAGTCTATCAGTGTACCCATTCCACATTATACACAAGCACAATCGTAATCACTTACTTACTCACCTCTGTAATCGATTGGAATCAAAGCTGCGTAAAATAATGCAATTAATGACTTAATTAGGAACCACGACGAAAAGCACTTTGCACCATTGGCGTCATCTTACTTTCGTTCTTACATTTGTTCCGGGACTGCTTTCAAAACCTGATTGGCTAAAATGAAAAGGATGTGAAATAAAATAATAGAATATAAAATAATAATGTTGTACTTTACTAAATTAAACGTAAAAGAAACATAATGTGCGGTAAATAAAGATATTTGCGTGCTAAGTTTATTTTTTTCAAACAAGATTTGTTGAAGAAGCATTATCTGCGACTTCTTTTTCAATGGCGGCCCTCCGTTTTCGTCTGCTTAGCTACCAATTTTAAAATACCAAATAAACAACAATAGACTCATAAATTTTGATGTCCCTATATGAGTAGTGAGGACAGAAACACTGGTTATGTCCCATTTAGGTTACATTAACTCTTTTTTTCAAACCTGAGAGAGTTATCTTTTCATGAGTCAGTTATACTTTGGATAACTACCCCACTAACGATAACTCTATCAGCCCGGCTCGCCGTAACTCTTAAGTAGTCCATCTTACCCTTTTAGAGTCTTTGCTAAGAGACGGACATCACCTCTTCTATAACAATCGAGTGTTTAATTAATACCCGGCTGTACTGATGGCCGTAAGCTGTGAGTGTGCCATACACATCGATTATCTAAGCTACGTGTGTTTGCCATAATCATCATCTATAGAACAACAGAACTGTAGGCTATTGCTAGTT
>CM065685.1:28533222-28535722 GCA_017654935.2 Phymorhynchus buccinoides | reverse complement strand
AAACAAATGTTTGCCATTTATAAGTGATCCTTTCGCATATGTTCATGTCTTTATAACGCTCCTCGTTAAAACTCCAATGCCTCTTTTTATCCTTTCTTAATTTAATTTTTTTAACTTTTTTGTTTGTTGTTGGTTTTTTTCTCCCCCCCCCCCTTATTATTCTTTTTTCTGTGTCTTTATTGCATGATTTATTTTCTGTTTGTATGTATTGCTCATCTGTCAGTCGTTATCAAGTTAAAACAAAGGAATGGATATAATATGCTAAATGTAAAATGCATGTAGATGTATGCTTATGCTTGATTCAATCATTCATTACAAAATGTTGAAACAAAAACAATATAGCTTACACAAGAGTAACATCTGGATATCTCTGGTTGCATAAGCCTACTTCACTATAATCCAATTATATATTCAAACTGGAACCTCTGGCCTCTGTGTTCTGCGCGCGCGCGCGCGCGCGCGCGCGCGCGCGCGCGTGTGTGTGTGTGTGTGTGTGTGTGTGTGTGTGTGTGTGTGCGTGCGTGTGTGCGCGTGTGCGTGTGCGTGCGTGTGTGTGCGTGCGTGTGCGCGTGCGCGTGCGCGCGCGTGTATGTGTATGTGTGTGTGTGTGTGTGTGTATGTGTGTGTGTGTGTGTGCGTGTGTGTGTATATGTGTGTAGGGCCAATATAGAAAACGTTTTTAAAACCTTTTTTGTCCCTATGTCTTTGAAGCGAACATTAAAACCAGTCTATAACTTGGTATCTTGATCTATGTTCTAAAAAACATAAAGAGTGCTAGCTTAGTTTCTCCTCCTTATTAGGGAGGCAATGGCAGAACCCAAGCCGAGGACAGCTGTTTCGACTCTAGGGAGTCTCATCAGCTCGGCACTGGATGGGGTCTTAAACTAACATATATGTATATATAATTTGATTAAAACAAATGTTTGTCCAAATGTCTTTATAATCGAACATTAGAATCAAGACCAGTTACAAGAACTTAGTATCTTGATCAATGTTCTAAAACACATAGTGCTATCTTAGTTTTTCAGAGCCCAGTCCACGACAGCTGTTTCGATCTATGAGGATCTCGTCAAGTGAACACGGTATTGGGGTCTTACCCATGTCATGTGGGAGTTTGTCACCTCAACACCAACGTCCTACCATAGTGGGAAGGTTTTCCCTGTTGTATATTAGCACAAAACCCCCCAAAAGCCAAACCAACACTCAGATAAAACAATAGAAATAAGAATCTTAGGTAACAAGATTGACATAACAATGTTCCAATGTTAAAATATGAAAAGACAAACGACACGACCAGAGAGGGCCAGCAACTGAGATGGTGTCCGAAAGGATAAAAATAGATTTGAAATATAATCTTAGTATACTGTGCCTCTGATCTAAAGGACTTCAAAGCTAGAGAATTTGAAATGCAAGACCAGTAAAATTTGATAAACACTTTTTATCCCAAAGTCTTTATAATCGAACATTAGAATCAAGACCAGTTACAATAACTTGGTATCTTGATCTATGTTCTAAAAAACATAGAGTGCTAACTTAGCTTTTTCTCCTTTTTAGGGGAGGCAAGACAGAGCCCAGTCCACGACAGCTGTTTCGATCCATGAGGATCTCATCAGGTGAACACGGCATTGGGATCTTACCCAAGTCACGTGGGATTTTGTCACCTCAATACCAAGGTCATTCCACAGTTGGGAAGGTTTCCCTGTTGTATATTAGCAAAAAAACCCAAAAGCCAAACCAGCATTCAGATAAAACAATAGAAATAAGAATCCTAGGTAAAAAGGTGAACATAGCAATGTTCCAAAGATACCAAGTTCTTGTAACTGGTCTTGATTCTGATTATAAAGACATTTGGACAAAAGTTTTTATCAAATTTTACTAGTTTTGCATTTCAAATGCTCTAACTTTGAAGTCCTTTAGATCAGAGGCACGGTGCACAGCAGTATACTGAGATTTTATTTCAAATCTATTTTTATCCTTTTGGACACCATCTCAGTTGCTGGAAAATACAAAATAATCCCTTTGGCTGCAGCACTAGAATAGACAACCTCGTCCCTTGGCTGCAGCATAGAAAAGAAACATAATTCCCTTTGGCTGCAGCACTAGGAAAAAGAGTGCAAAACCGAATCCCTTTGGCCTGCAGCACTAGAAAGACAATCCCTTCAATCATACCACTTCTGGCTCTGCCTCACTATGAAAAGACATGGCAACCTGATCCCTTTAGTGATGCATGCCAGCACTGGGAAATGGGATTGTCCTTCATCTGCTGCACCTAGGTCCATTAACGGTTTCTGACACGTCCGGATCTTCAGATGTACGACGAATGAAACCCGAGGGTTCTCGCACTCTGTGCTACCCATTGCACTTAGCATACGCTTAAACACCCAGTCGGCAACACGAAAAAAGTTGTACACATTTTAGTAAAAAAGATTTACCGCCCCCACCCCCTTTCCCTACAAATCAGGTGAAAAAAAATCGACTGCCAAAAAAAAGAAGAAAAAGA
>CM065685.1:28514973-28532722 GCA_017654935.2 Phymorhynchus buccinoides | reverse complement strand
CAGCAGCGCAGCAGCACCCCACACCCCCACCAAAATCATCATCATCATCATAATAATTACCATCATCTCATTATCACCTTACATCATGATCATCATCATCACGATCAACAACAACATAATCATTGCTATTATCAAAGTAACAGCAAAATTTTCTCTCTTTGTGTCTATCTCCCCTTTTTTGTCTCTCGCTCCTTTTTGTCTCTCTCTCCACCCTCCCTGCCTCCCACCCTCTCTCTCCCTCTCTCTCTCTCCCTCTCTCTCTCTCCTCTCCTCTCTCTCTCTCTCCCCCCCCCTCTCTCTCTCTCTCAGTCCTCCATCTCGTCTCTCTCCATCTCTCTCTGACCTCGGTATAGGCGTGTAAAGGAAAGTGGTATGTACGAGGCAATCCTTGGTGTAGTCAATAACTTCTGAAAGTATGCAGCTTTCGTGCCATTGTACACGCTCTGAAATCAGTCCATCCATCCAGCCATCAATCAATCAATCAGCATAATCACTAGCATCGTCCCCTCCATCATCAATGTCAATCGTCGTCTTCGTCTCCGTTATCGTCGTCCATGTGTTATCGTGACTATCATTCCGATATCGATGTCGTTGCCGTCGTAGCATGCAGTGCATAAGTAACAGCACCACCACCACCCACTACCACCACCAGTAGTAGTAGGATAGTGATAAAGATATAGCAAGGATATAGGAGTAAGTAGCGTAAACGTAGTAACGTTTGTAGGCATTCCATCGCAAATATGTTTCACTTCATCGTCGCTTTGGGGTTTGACAAGACCCCCAGAGTTGTTGGTTCTTTGGCGATTCCCCAGAGTGTCTTCGGGAGTTTATTTGTTCATCGAAGTAGCACAGGCTTCATATACCACGTAGATGCAAAAGAGGTTTAATTATAGGTGTGTGATTGCCATTTCAGTCAGATCCCATATGCATATAATCTGCATATTATAACTTAATAAGACGAAAAACAAAAATTAAAAAAAAGCCGCTTATATGTCTAAACAAACTTAAGATGAGCATGTCCAAAGTAAATTATATTTTTATGTTTCTTAAATTAGACCTTAAGCTAGTCATATTTACATTTTAGAGAGGGTGGTTTCATCTTTGTGTTCTAGCTACTCACAACATGTTTGAACAGCTGTTGACAAGTGCATCAAGCTTGTTGCTTTTGACTCCGTTGATAGGTTTTACCACAGCGGGTCTGCATATGTTTGCTCTCCCGTTGCCCAAGACCCAAACAGCTGGTCTGTAAAGCTCACTGAGCTCCTGTGAGAAATATCCCATTACTATTATTATGATTATTATTATTATTATTAGTATTATTATAGATGGGTATCGAGCTTTTCAGGGGAGCCATTTTATGTCAGTGTTTTCTTTGACTGTCTAATCACTCAGCCTTACCTGAAGTGATGACCCGGAACTGCTTCATGCAAAGTCAGGGACACCATAAGGTTACGTTGTGCCTGAAATGCAGATGTTTCACGAAACACAAGATACGTTTCTTGATATTCTTCTTCTTCTTCTTCTTCTTCTTCTTCTTCTTCTTCTGCTCCTTCTTCTTCTTTTTCTTCTTCTTCTTCTTCTTCTTCTTCTTCTTCTTTTTCTTCTTCTCTTCTTCTGTTTCTTTTCTTCTTCTTCTTCGATCGCTCGGACAGTTGTCCCTGTCCATTAGAGGACAGATGCGTCATGCTGGTATTTACGCGCCTACAAGAATGTTAGCCCACATGTCCCGTACTGTCATTCGGCTGCAAACAATCAATCTTTTGTAAGACTTTCTGATTCAAACAAAAACGCAGGAGAATTGGACTGCATTGAGGCGAAACATGTACAGATGCATAATCAAAGTAAAAGGCACGTGAAAATAGAGTGCAGAGTAGAAGAGTCACCAGCCAACAGAACTTCGGGAGGTGGGGTAAACTATGTGTACAAGAGACCCCCTGTATCCTCAGAACTGTTCGTCTTGTACACTGATTTTATTAGCGTCGGTACAATGTTGGTATGAGAAGAAACTTAACACTTTCTCAAAACTGTAAAACAAAAAGGAACAAGAAAAACAGAAACAGAGTATGCAATTATTTATATAATTCGTGCTCATACAGAAACATAAAACAAAAACATATATGTTGGCTTCAAGTAACCGAATATTTGGCATGAATACGATGTCCTTCTTAATGATAGTAAACATTTTGTTTCTCTGTCTCATCGTTTCTTTTAGTTCTCATAATAGGAGAACTGAACTAAAACGAAGCGCGAAATAGCCATGTTTGTGCGCGTGGTCTATTTTTACCCCGTCCATCATGAGTTACCCTCCCCGGGCTTTTCCATAATTTATCTTGTAACCAGAATGTATCTCTGCACCATTTCGTAACTTTTTTTATCTTTTGGAAAACATTTAAAATTATTTATCCTACTTATGCTCATCGAAGGAAGCACTGCATACTCGTCGTGTCTGGTGTAGTGTCTGTATTACGTATGTTTATTATTTTGTACGCTTTTAAAATACATCATTTTTAAAGAGCTGCCTCAATTAATTTTGAAGTGTAGCCTCGATTTGAAGTGCGACAATTTGGTCAAAATGTGCGACAATTTTGGACCACGACAGACCGACCGACAAAGTGAGTCATAGGTTTGTGGCTCAAAAACAAAAAAGAAACACCATCACAACGCTACACATCAACACAAACAGGTGAAGATGGGAAAAGAAGCGAAGTAAACAAACCTAAATGTTCGTTTCAAAAAGACTTTTTCCAAGGCAATGAGACGATGTGTTTGTAATAAGAAAAACTGTTCTCATAATAGAAAAACAAAACAAAAACGAGGAAGGACTACATTTCTAACCATTGTAATGGTTGCAAACAGTGAATGTCATTTCCATGTACATCGTTTTTCGTATTATCCTAATCCACACACACAAAAATAATGTGCAAAGTATAGTTTGAATAGAAGTTGTTGCCGTTGTTGTTTGTCGTACCTCTGGCTTAAAGACTCCAGGGATCATCCCAACAGCCGAAGCAGTTGAACACTATGGTACTTTCATGCACCAACTAGGGGTGAGAACATTACGTTCGTGACCGGTTTTTTGATTACCCCGCCAAGAGAGCAGCCACACTGCGATTTCGGAGGATTTGGGACTGGCGATGTTATGCTAGGAGTTTGCCATGGCTGAAGACAATCCCCGCATAGCTATGCAGAACATAACGTAAGCCTTGGTGTTCTAGCTTATGTCAATTGGTCTGACACAGCTGTTTCGGGAGGAACATTTAGTTTATCTATATTTTTCAGAAGTTGTTTCAAGCCAACTTTAGTTTGCAATTACAATCACGAATGTGTTGTAGTATGTGACTACATTACTTATATTCAGTGGACATTGCTAGATGTTCACTCATGGGCAATTTTATTTATGTTTGTGTTTTATTCAAGAACATTTTCTACTAAATATGCTGCATGATACTGCTCAACAAAATAAGTTTTTACCATAAATCTGATGGAATAAATATATTAAACATACAACAAAGAACATACAGCCCAAATATTTGTACAAGCAAAAGCTTGGTGCAGTTTTTATCTAAGATTTCTAAATTCAGTCTTTTAACTAAATAGCTTGATTTTGTATGGGGTGGAACGGCTGTGCTGACACAGCCTTATGCCAAGGCGATGAGTAGAACTTCCAGAAGTAACGCAGTATTCTTACGCTTCGTCAGGCCTATGCACATTTACGTAGAATGTCCCAGGCACGCTCCCGTCTTCAGTTCCAGCGCTATACATCCCTACTGGACCGTCATAGGGCAAAGGTTTCACTCTGAAATCAACAACAGCACCGTGATTAAAGACCCACTGACACGGCTGGATTAAGTCCCTTGGTGTGTGGTGTTTTTTCTGGGTAGGTGTGACCCGCATTACAGTCTGCCCCCATACACGATCGAGGCTGCTCTTTAAAAAGGATGTCTCGTTTTCATACATGGGGGAGTATGTATGTATGTATGGGAATCACACCTGGTCAAAATTAGATTTCTTACCAACGAGAGAGGGAAACCCGTGAAACCCGTGCTTTTCATTCATGTATCTGATGGGTCTTTAGAGACACACTGACGCACCACGATTAAGTCCCTTTAGGGTTGTTTTTTTTCTTGGTAGCTGTGACCCACATACAAATTCCCCAACTTCAAATTGAGGCTGCTCTTTAAAATGATGTTTCGTTTTCAATTTGGGGAGTCAAACCTGGTCAAAACAAGATTTCTTACCAGCTATAAGAGGGATAACATGTGAAACCTGTGAGCTGGTGGGTCTTTAACCCTTTCACCGCCAGCCATATTTCAGCCCAAAATGTCCATTAAATTTACCTGGGTAGAGAATAAAAACCCATCTGCAGTATTGGGGATTCTTCTGTGAAATATATAAAATAAGGTCTATCCTTACTTCCCAAAACTAAGACAACAGGGTCTTTGGATAATAGACCCCAATGTGATGCCGTTTAGTGACATGACATAGGTGTTAAATCACTGGTGCTAAAATGCGACCTTTGGCGGTGAAAGGGTTAAGTATTTTGCCTTTTTTTGTTGTCTGTGTGTCTGTGTTGTGTTGCGTCCTTGAAAAGGCTGTCTTTCTGGTGATCTCGACGTGTTTCTTGCAAAAACTCATCCGTCAGGGTCCACCTTTAAGCATGCACACAAACCTAAGCTTCAATACAAACTCTTTCAAACTGTTCCAAACTGATTATTAACCCTTTCACCGCCAGCCATATTTCAGCCAAAAATGTCCATGAAATTTACCTGGGTAGAGAACAAAATCCATCTGCAGTATTGTGGATTCTTCTGTGACATATATAAAATAAGGTTTATCCTTACTTCCCAAAACTAAGACAATAGGGTCTTTGGATAATAGACCCCAATTTGATGCCTTTTAGTGACATAGGGGTTAAATCACTGTGGTGCTAAAATGCGACTTTGGCGGTGAAAGGGTTAAAAGGGCCGCTACGATTCGATTCGATCCCAATGCGATGCGATTTGAAACTTTATGAGGCGTGGTTCTCATGAAATTCAACTGTCTACATGAATCTGATGAAATACCACTAGTGTTGTTCACTATGTTGTCGTCCCCGGTACACGAATCTGATGAAATATCTGTATTATCTGACATTTTATGTGATTCGTGTAGAGCATAATGAGCGAACATAGCAGACATGATATGTTTTTAGATGGAAGTATTTCACGTGAATCATGACTCACACACATCGTCACAATCGCATCGCATTGGGATCGAATTGCACGTAGTATGGCCGGCCCTTTATTAATCTCTCATCGCCTCCTCACCCATCTGCTCCCAAATCATTCATCTCCTTTATACAGTGGAACCTCCCATATAAGACCTCCCATTATAAGACTCCCTCCCTTACAAGACCTCCCATTATAAGACTCCCTCCCATGTAACTATAAGGCCTACTTTTCGGAGACATTGCCCTTCTTTGTAAGTATTAACATTACCTCCCTTTCTTCTTCTTCTTCTTCTTCTTCTTCTTCTTCTTCTTCTTCTTCGTCTTCTTCTTCTTTTTCTTTTTCTTTTTCTTCTTCTTCTTCTTCTTCTTCTTCTTCTTTCGTCTTCGTCTTCTTCTTTCTTTTCTTTTTCTTTTCTTCTTCTTCTTCGTCTTCTTCTTCTTCTTCGTTCTTCTTCTTCTTCTTCTTCTTTCTTCTTCTTCTTCTTCTTCTTCTTCTTCTTCGTTCACTCAGACAGTTTCCTGTCATAATATGAGCGTAGATGCGTCATGCTGCCATTATGCGCCTAACTAAGAAATAGTTAGGCCCAGCATGTCCGACTTCGGCTGAAGAAATCTTTGTAAGAAATAAGGCAGGAGAATGGACCAGTGAGATAGACAGATAGCAGATGGACAGTAAGCAAAAGGGAAAAGGCAGAGTCAAAGAGAATGACAGAATTAGAGGAAGTCACAAGCACAGAACTTCCAGAAGGTAGGGGAACTATTTGTACAAAAGACCCCCCGGTATCCCCACGGGGGATGCCTCCCTTTCAAGACCCCTCCCTTATAAGACCTCATTTTGAGATGACTTTTGAAGGTCTTGAAGGGAGGTTCCACTACTATACTATAAATTTACCATCAAGGATCAATTTCACCGAAGTAGGTTACACCCTTAGCACACGTTAAACCCAGTGGCAACGAAAACAGTTGTCATTTGGTCAAAATTTACCCCCCTCCCTTCCTTCCTCATCAGTCACACAAAAATCGCATGCAAAAAAAAAAGAAGAAAAGTTTCGCCCCTCTGGCTGCGACGCGCTCTCCAGGTGGGAGCAACCTGAATTTCACAGAGACGCCTCTGTGACTATAATGTACCTAACCTAACCTAACAAGCCTCAAACTTACACCACTTTGTTGGGAGGAATGTCTTTGAACAGCTGAGGGAGCTTCGGTGAAATTCGGTTGAAGATCAAGTCTCTGTATGTCTGTAGGATAGCATCCTGCAAATGAGGCACATTCACATCATCATAGTAGGCATATTATTATAGATTTTGGAGACTGCTCGACTGTGAAGAGGGGGGGGGGGAGGGGGTATTGTTTTGTTGGCTATAAAAAAATAAAAAATAAAAAAATAAATAGCATTTTTATAGCGTTAATCTTAAAAAAGCCCTAGGCGCTTACAATAATAAATGAATAAACCAGCAAGCAATAGGGCCAATAAGTAAATAAACGACAAAAATATAGTGTACACACATGCGCGCGGACGCTCGTACTAAACATAGACAGACAGACAGACAGACAGACAGACACACACACACACACACACACAAAACACCACACACACACACACACACACACACGCACACGCACACGCACACACACACGCACGCGCGCGCGCGCACAAACAACACGCAGGCACAAAAATGCACACAAATACACGATGGAAGGGGCGCTGTTAACCGCAGCAGGGCACAGTAGGCCTACTTTGAAAACAAATCATAGCAGGCTATGATTTGAAAAGAGTACGTTTTGAGAGAAGACTTAAATGAAGAAAGGGATTTGGCAGAACGGAGAGGTAAATGGAGTCTATTCCAAGTGAACACATTAAAAGACATTTTTGTTGAAATATGACACGTTCTGTTTTGTCTCGTCAATAGAATAACGTCACTCTGCTCTCTGTACTCTTTCTCAACTCTGCACTCTGTCAACAAGTCTTGTTGTGTTTTCTGTTTGTGTGGTGTCATAGTCTCTTGACGGCTGTCTCTGCTCTCTCTTCTGGGTCGTAAACATGAGAAAGGCGCGTACGAAGGACAAGTTTGCCGGTAACGCAACCTAATTAACAAATGCGCTGAATTTCCTCCGCGACTCTCTCTCTCTCTCTCTCTCTCTCTCTCTCTCTCTCTCTCTCTCTCTCTCTCTCTCTCTCTCTCTCTCTCTCTCTCTCTCTCTCTCTCTCTCTCTCTCTCTCTCTCTCTCTCTCTCTCTCTCTCTCTCTCTCTCTCTCTCTCTCTTCTCTCTCTCTCTCTCTCTCTCTCTCTCTCTCTCTCTCTCTCTCTCTCTCTCTCTCTCTCTTCTCTCTCTCTCTCTCTCTCTTTCTTTTTTTTTTCTTCTTCTTTCTCCTTCTCCCTGCCCATAAATAAATTATTAATTTAGTTAATATGGTAAATGTCGATTTTGTACATTCTTGAAAAACAAAAAAACAAAACAAAATATTGCAAGCAGCCCTATGCATTTTTGTGAGACCAATAATTTATTGCTAATCGATTAAGCATTCAATGTAGAGTTACTCAGTCGCTGTTGCCCAAGAAGCAGCTAAGGATGATGGCAGAAGAGAGAATAATAATAATAATAATAACAGTACATTTATATAGCGCTTTACCTCAGATGAGCCCAAAGCGCTTTACAATCAATTATTCATCAACAGATAACAAAAAACAAGATTCAAGAGTGACACCAACCACCAACAGCGCATATGCAAAGCAACTCTCTCTCTCTCTTTAACACACACGCACGCACACGCACGCACACACACACACACACACACACACACACACACACACACACGCACACACACACGCACACACACACGCGCACGCACACGCACACACACACACACACATGCATAGGCAACGGTGTGAAGTCTGTAGGTTTATTGGCTCTAAGAAAAGTGATCTAGTGATTCTATCTAGCCAACTGCAAAGTTCCTGCTAATGCATTATGTTTAGAAAAAACACTGGCCATTCAAATTTCAATAAACCAATTTGATACTCAAAACAAATATTAAAAAAATATAAATGGTTTACAAACATATAGACCAACAAACTTCTTCTTCTTCTTTTTCGATCGCTCAGACATGTTCCTGTCAATTATGAGCGCGGATGCGTCATGTTGCCGTTATGCGGCTGACTAAGGAATAGTTAGGCCCAGTAAGTCCGACTTCGGCTGCGGGAAATGTTCTTGAATTTTGTTTAAACAGGCAGGAGAATGGAACATTCAGGCAGAAGGATAGTAGATGACAGTAAGCAAAGGGAAAAGGCAGAGTTAAAAGAGAGTGACAGATTAAAGGAAGTTGTAAGCACATAACTTCTAGAAGCTGGGGGAACTATTTATGCAAAAGCCCCCCCCCCCCCACACACACACACACACACCGTATTCCCAAGGGGGGGGGGGGGGGGGGGGGGGCAACAAACAAAGTGGTTTATTTGTGAAAATAAACGCATACATTACCGAGGAATTCCTGTGAAACTGGGGATCGTTCTGTAGTTTGTTGTAGTACTCTCTGACGGTGCCAGTGAAGCCTTGCTTCCTCATCACCTGAATGAGATCATCACCACTGTCGTCGTCATTATCATCATAATCATTATAATCATTTTGCCTTGGCATGAGGCTGTGTCAGACCAGTTAACATAAGCTAGAACGGCAAGGCTACATCAAAATGTTGTTATGCTCTGAATGGTTGTGCCGGGATTGTCTTAAGCCATGACAAGCTCCCAGCATAACATCATCAGTCTAAAATCCCCCGAAGACGGAGTGTGGCTGCCCACATGGCGGGGTAATCAAAAACGGTCACACACGTAATGTTCTCATCCCTAGCTGCATTTGTACTGAATTGTTCAAGTGCTCTGGATGTTGGGGTGATCCCTGGAGTCGTTAAGCCAGGGAACAACAACAACAACAACACTATAATCATCATCATGATCAATCAATCAATCTTTTAGTTGTCCATTTCACAGGAAATTCTTTCTGCAGCGATAAAGCAATCAACAAAACAAATAAGGACAGAGACATAGTATGTAGAAAAGCCAAAACATAAAATATGCGACTATTTTAAACACCGTGCGCACATACAATTATTGGTCACACCCACCCACAACACCACACACATACGCACACGCGCACGCATACACACACACACACACACACACACACACACACACACACACAACACACACACATCATGCGCACTCATACAACCATGTATCTACCCATCCATCTAACTTATGCATACATACACATAAGTATGCTTACACATGCATACAAACATACAACTTGCATTCACATTTGTTTTATATTATGCAAATATCCTAGTCTATATGCATACATTCTACATGCATGTACACAAACATACATAGATAGGCCCACATATATACATAGATAGAAAGACTGATAGAGAGTCATATACATAGATACATAGATACATACATACATACATACATACATACATACATACATACATACATACATACATACATACATACATACATACATACATACATACATACATACATACATGCATACATACATACATACATACATACATACATACATACATACATACATACATACATACATACATACATACATACATACATACATACATACATATACATATGCATAACAGTTCATCTAATAAGGTGCCTACCTCCATACACTAACACACTTCTTGCATTTCATCTCGCAGACTATTAAGCTCTAAATCAAAAGAAAACCAAGCTGACGAACATAATAAACAGACGATCTTATCGCTGCCGGTCGCACACCGAGCTGCGTCTCCTCATCACTATCCTAATCATAATAGGATTGTCATCGTCATCATAATCACCATCAACATCATCACCTTCCTCTTCCTCTTCCTCCTCCTCATCCCCCTCCTCGTCATCATCATCATCATCATCATCATCATCATCATCGCCATCCTCCTCCTCATCCACCTCATTATTATCATCATTACACCCTCCTCGTCCTCCTACTCACCATCATCATCATCGCCATTCTCCTCCTTCTCACCATCCTCATCCTCATCCTGCTCCTTATCATCACCATCATCATCGCCATCCTCCTCCTCACCATCATCATCACCATCCTCTTCCCCCTCCTCCTCCTCCTCATCATCATCGCCATCCTCCTCCTCCTCATCACCATCCTCAGCATCATCACCATCCTCATCCTCCTCATCCTTATCATCATCATCATCATCATCGCCATCCTCCTCCTCATCATCATCACCATCATCATCATCATCATCATCATCATCATCATCATCATCATCAACTTCATCGCCATCATCGTCACCTACCTGTGTCATCAGGCCCAGGATCCTGTCCACCTCTCTCAGTCCAGTCTCATGGACCTCAGCAGGACTCAAGTCCACAGACAGGTATCATCATCATCATCATCATCATCATCATCACCATCACCATCATCATCATCATCATCATCATCATCACAATCACCATCAGCATCATCATCATCATCATCATCATCATCCTCATCATCATCACCATCAGCATCAGCATCATCATCACCATCATCATCATCACCATCATCATTGTCATCACCATCATCATCATCACCATCATCATCATCATCGTCATCATCACCATCATCATCACCGCCATCATCACCATCATCATTATCACCATCATAATCATCACCACCATCATCACCATCATCACCATCATCATCATCATCATCATCATCATCATCATCATCATCACCGTCACCATCATCATCAGCATCAGGATCAGCATCAGCATCATCATCATCATCAACTTCATCGCCATCATCATCACCTACCTGTGTCATCAGCCCCATGATCCTGTCCACCTCTCTCAGTCCAGTCTGGTGGACCTCAGCAGGACTCCACAGAGAGATGTCATCATTATCATCTTCAGATCATCATCATCATCTTCTTCATCTTCTTCATCATCATCATCATCATCATCATCATCATCATCATCATCATCACCATCATCATCACCTACCTGTGTCATCAGCCCCAGGATCCTGTCCACCTCTGTCAGCCCAGTCTCGTGGACCTCAGCAGGACTCAAGTCCACAGACAGGTGTCATCATCATCAACTTCATAATCATCATCATTATCACCACCATCATCATCGTCAACATCATCATCATCACCACCTACCTGTGTCATCAGCCCCTGGATCCTGTCCACCTCTCTCAGTCCAGTCTGGTGGACCTCAGCAAGACTCATGTCCACAGAAAGGTGTCATCATCATCATCATCATCATCACATCATCATCACCACCTACCTGTGTCATCAGCCCCTGGATCCTGTCCACCTCTCTCAGTCCAGTCTGGTGGACCTCAGCAGGACTCATGTCCACAGACAGGTGCCACTTGAGGCAGGCCCTGTAGTAGTTGCCTCCTGAGGGCAGCCCGCCCACCCCGTAAGACCCCCGGGTATGTTGCGAGTACGTCTGTTTTCACAAAGGCAATTATGCAGAAACATCCCTGTTCGATGTGACAGACCTAATGACCCCCATGGGGGCGTTGCTATCTATGTTAAGAATAACCAGTATTGTAAATATCGCCCTGATCTTCATGTAAATGGACTAGAGGCAGTCTGGATTGAAACAAAATTAAACCAAACAAGCCTTTTGGTTGGATCATTTTACAGGCCCCCAAACTCGCTTGTTCATTATTGGAACTTAATAGAAGAAAGTATTGAGAAAGCTAATGATACCTCTATAAAATTTGTTGCTCTTGGTGACTTCAATTCTGACTTTCTGAAAACCCCTTCTCCTCATTTGTTAGATATTCTAAAACGATTACCTCATCATTGTTTGATTGTGTATGATATTTGAATAAAGTTGTCTGAACCACAAACATCGACGGAAGTGAAACAAGGGTTCACAAATCTTAATGACAAAAAACCCAGATTGGGGAAATGTAAATGAAATGAAAATGACGTGACAGTGAAAAGGCAAGCATGCTTTCGTTGTGTAGTTGGTTAGGTCTAAAATATGTATTTGAATGGTTGCTTAATAGTAAAAATGTAACAAAGTTCACACTTCTACCCACAGATAGGCCTATGACATAACTAACTCGCGTAAAGCCTGGTCTATCATAACGTGCTTATAGATGAAGACAAATCGAGAATTGCTGCGTCTAAATAAAGAACTAGATTTACTTCACAGCTATAAATATATAATTCGATTCAAAGTAAAACTTCCACCGATTGTTATTAAAGTCTGTTTGCATTAAGGTCTACATGTCAAGAAAAAAATGTGTTTAAACCCAGAGAGAGACAACAAATTAATGTCGAATGCACAACCTCCTCTGGAGAAATAGAAATGTTGAATAATGCGTTGCACACCATTGTCCACTTGTTTCTGACAACACTTGAGCCATTTGTACGTTTATCCCCCCTCTTTATTTCCCCTATCACCTACGCGTACTTCTTTATCTCCATTATGAAGTTGATAGGGGAGATAATGTAAGCGTACACATGGCCAAAGTTCTGTCAGAAACGTGGCCGTGTTCAATGGATTATTGATCTTCATCAAGTGACCTCTGCAGCATTTCTTTAGTAGTGTTAAATGAAAAGTGTTTCTTATGTTCGAGAAACGCGTGAATGAAAACAATTACATACTGGTGGAATATTTTGACATTGAGAGAGAGAGAAGAGAGAGAGAGAGAGAGAGAGGAGAGAGAGAGAGAGAGAGAGAGAGAGAGAGAGAGAGAGAGAGAGAGAGAGAGAGAGAGAGAGACAGAGAGACAGAGAGAGACAGAGAGAGAGAGAGAGAGAGAGAGAGAGAGAGAGAGAGAGAGAGAGAGAGAGACAGAGAGACAGACAGAGAGAGAGAGAGAGAGAGAGAGAGAGAGAGAGAGAGAGAGACAGAGACAGAGAGAGAGAGAGAGAGAGAGAGAGAGAGAGAGAGAGAGAGAGAGAGAGAGAGAGAGAGAGAGAGAGAGAGAGAGAGAGAGAGAGAGAGAGAGAGAGAGAGTGGACACTGGACATGTTTATTGTCATTAACTCAAAAGGGTCTGATGACAAGGGGGGTAATTACAACATTCGAGGGTGCTTTTTTTTTTTTTGGGGGGTTCAAAAACAAGAGAAGAAAACAGTGAAGTAATGAATACAAACAAAATTAAGCATATAATTGTGTTTTTTACCTTTCGTCAATTTAGATAACCAATTAATTTCCAGCAAACGAAAAGCATGTACAGCAATAAAAAAAATATCACTGAATCATTCAAAATAATAGCTAACGAACAGAATCAAGACAAAAAGTAAGTGTGAGAGAGAGAGAGAGAGAGAGAGAGAGAGAGAGAGAGAGAGAGAGAGAGAGAGAGAGAGAGAGAGAGAGAGAGAGAGAGAGAGAGAGAGAGAGAGAGAGAGAGAGAGAGAGAGAGAGAGAGAGAGACAGAGAGAGAGAGAGAGACAGAGAGAGCGAGACAGAGAGAGAGAGAGAGACAGAGAGAGAGAGAGAGAGAGAGAGAGAGAGAGAGAGAGAGAGAGAGAGAGAGAGAGAGAGAGAGAGAGAGAGAGAGAGAGAGAGAGAGAGAGAGAGACTGGACACTGGACATGTTTATTGTCATTAACTCAAAAGGGTCTGATGACAAGGGGGGTAATTACAACATTCGAGGGTGTTCGGGTGTGTGTTTTTTTGGGGGGTCAAAAAAAAGAAGAAAACTGAAATAATGAATACAAACAAAATTAAGCATATAATTGTGTTTTTTACCTTTCGTCAATTTAGATAACCAATTAATTTCCAGCAAAGGAAAAGCATGTACAGCATTCACAACTAGCACTGAATCATTCAAAATAATAGCTACAGAAAATAATCACGAAAAAAAGTAAGTGTGAGAGAGAGAGAGAGAGAGAGAGAGAGAGAGAGAGAGAGAGAGAGAGAGAGAGAGAGAGAGAGAGAGAGAGAGAGAGAGAGAGAGAGAGAGAGAGAGAGAGAGAGAGAGAGAGAGAGAGAGAGAGAGAGAGAGAGAGAGAGAGAGAGAGAGAGAGAGAGAGAGAGAGAGAGAGAGAGAGAGAGACAGAGACAGAGACAGAGACATAGAGAGAAGGCGTTTACCTTCTCCATAAAGTCTTTCAATTGACCAAGGGAATTCCACAATGATTTCATTGCAGAGAGACCCCGTGCTTTCAAATCATCCCTGCATAAAACAACACACCATACACATAAAGTAACAATCTCGTTACAAACGAAACTAACCCTAGTAGAAGTAACGCAATAACTGTTCATAACCCTTTTTAAAGCACGTTCGAATCTTGTACCAGTGAACGTTTTAAGAAACTAACAAACAGGCAGAAACAAACAAACAAACAACCCGGAAAGGCAAACAGGTCAGTTCAAACCAGCAAACATGCACCCTCCTCAAAGATCCACCAGATCACGTGTCAAAATCACGGGTTTTCCCTCTTATAACTGGAAATAAATCTTGTTTTGACCAAGTCTGACTCCCATATAAATGACCCCAAATTCAAACCGAAACATCAGTTTCAAGAGCAGCCTCAATTTAAAGTTGGGGAAATTTGTATGTGTGTCACAGCAGTCCAGAAAATACACCAAGGGACTTAATCGTGGTGCGTCACTGGGTCTTTAATACGAAATTCACTAAAGGGAAAAAATCAGTAAAGAGACAAACTATTAGTGGTCTGGGATACGATTAGGCCTACAAAACACAACAGAGTCCGGTAGCAGGTAGGCCTTTTAACCCTTTCACCGCCAGCCATATTTCAGCCAAACATTTCCATTAAATTTCCCTGGGTAGAGAACAAAATCCATCTGCAGTATTGGGGATTCTTCAGTGACATATATATAAAATAAGGTCTATCCTTACTTCCCAAAACTAAGACAATAGGGTCTTTGGATAATAGACCCCGATTTGATGTCTTTTAGTGACATAGAAGTTACACCATTGTGGTGCTAAAATGCGACTTTGGCGGTGAAAAGGTTAATAGAAATTAAAGACACCAACGGTTCGAGCTGTAAGCCCGTCTTCAATGTGACCAAAAACTGTATAGGGGAAGACAAGCATCCGGTCTCTTTTCCCTATATGAGTAGTGAGGACAGAAACACTGGTTATGTCCCTTTGAAACGTGACACATTTACACGTCGATAGGCCAGTTGAATTCTCCGTTCAAATTCCAGTCTGAGTTTTTTGGATAGCCGCCGCTGTGAATGGTGTATAACTACCCCACTAACGATAACTCTATCAGCCCGGTTCGCTGTAACTCTTAAGTAGTCCATCTTACCCTTTTAGAGTCTTTGATGCGACCCAGAAGGGAGACAGAACAAAAATGACAGCAAGTAAGTAACAATGACAGCAAGTAAGTAACAATGACAGCAAGTAAGTAACAATGACAGCAAGTAAGTAACAATGACAGCAAGTAAGTAACAATGACAGCAAGTAAGTAACAATGACAGCAAGTAAGTAACAATGACAGCAAGTAAGTAACAATGACAGCAAGTAAGTAACAATGACAGCAAGTAAGTAACAATGACAGCAAGTAAGTAACAATGACAGCAAGTAAGTAACAATGACAGCAAGTAAGTAACAATGACAGCAAGTAAGTAACAATGACAGCAAGTAAGTAACAATGACAGCAAGTAAGTAACAATGACAGCAAGTAAGTAACAATGACAGCATAAGTAACAATGACAGCAAGTAAGTAACAATGACAGCAAGTAAGTAAAAATGACAGCAAGTAAGTAACAATGACAGCAAGTAAGTAACAATGACAGCAAGTAAGTAACAATGACAGCAAGTAAGTAACAATGACAGCAAGTAAGTAACAATGACAGCAAGTAAGTAACAATGACAGCAAGTAAGTAACAATGACAGCAAGTAAGTAACAATGACAGCAAGTAAGTAACAATGACAGCAAGTAAGTAACAATGACAGCAAAATAGGACAAGAAGACTAGTACGAGTAGAAATAACTTAAAAAATAAAAAATAAAAAATGATATAGGCCTACGTTTTTTGTGTGTGCTGTTTTTCTACCAACCTGTTTTTTTTAATGGATTCTCGATTTATAGAAGTGCAGAAGAAAACAACTGAAAAAGAAAGCTGGACAACACGCGTTGAAGACGAGTTTATGTACTGTCAACCTGTCACACCCATATTGTGTCATTGAGATAGTGACCGTATTGTGTCATTGAGATAGTGACCGTATAGTTGACCATATTGTGTCATTGAGATAGTGACCGTATTGTGTCATTGAGATAGTGACCGTATTGTGTCATTGAGATAGTGACCGTATTGTGTCATTGAGATAGTGACCGTATTGTGTCATTGAGATAGTGACCGTATTGTGTCATTGAGATGGTGACCCTATTGTGTCATTGAGATAGTGACCCTATTGTGTCATTGAGATAGTGACCGTATTGTGTCATTGAGATGGTGACCGTATTGTGTCATTGAGATAGTGACCGTATTGTGTCATTGAGATAGTGACCGTATTGTGTCATTGAGATGGTGACCGTATTGTGTCATTGAGATAGTGACCGTATTGTGTCATTGAGATAGTGACCGTATTGTGTCATTGAGATGGTGACCGTATTGTGTCATTGAGATAGTGACCGTATTGTGTCATTGAGATAGTGACCGTATTGTGTCATTGAGATAGTGACCGTATTGTGTCATTGAGATAGTGACCGTATTGTGTCATTGAGATAGTGACCGTATTGTGTCATTGAGATAGTGACCGTATTGTGTCATTGAGATAGTGACCGTATTGTGTCATTGAGATAGTGACCGTATTGTGTCATTGAGATAGTGACCCTATTGTGTCATTGAGATGGTGACCGTATTGTGTCATTGAGATAGTGACCCTATTGTGTCATTGAGATGGTGACCGTATTGTGTCATTGAGATAGTGACCATATTGTGTCATTGAGATAGTGACCGTATTGTGTCATTGAGATAGTGACCATATTGTGTCATTGAGATAGTGACCACATTGTGTCATTGGGATAGTGACCCTATTGTGTCATTGATATATTGACCCTGTTGAGTCATTGAGATAGTGACCATAGTGTGTCATTGAGATAGTGACCGTATTGTGTCATTGAGATGGTGACCGTATTGTGTCATTGAGATAGTGACCATATTGTGTCATTGAGATAGTGACCGTATTGTGTCATTGAGATAGTGACCGTATTGTGTCATTGAGATAGTGACCATATTGTGTAAGTGATATAGTGACCCTATTGTGTCATTGAGATAGTGACCATATTGTGTCATTGAGATGGTGACCATATTGTGTCATTGAGATAGTGACCCTATTGTGTCATTGAGATAGTGACCAGGGAAAAGAGACACTAAGTTAGGGTCAGAATCACGTTAGCACGTGAAATCTATCAGAAAATAATTGCGCTCATGTTATTACTATTACTAATGTTGCTAATGTTTCCGTTACGCACTCGTTAGAATCAAGACTGAGCTTAAGCGGTGCATGGATATTAGGCTGTGAGTTATCATCATCGTCCCATCATCATCATCACCATTATGACCCTCATCTT